>CM061753.1:286703640-287322952 GCA_030979885.1 Lolium multiflorum | reverse complement strand
TCAACCACCAAAGCGAGAAAATTTTGCAAAAATGTACATCGTAATTCATAGTAAGTTTCATGTAACTTTGATAATTTGGGAACCAAAGGTTTAGGCAAATCTTGAGGAATGGATTGGATGGCAAAACATCATGGAATGATTGAATTGTGCCAAGAAAGCCATCACCATGACCAGTATAGGGATAAGTAGTAGAACATGTCTACGAACTGCTACCCACGGAAAATTTACTGCAACCAAGGTGTAGCCAAACCAGCTTTGGATCAAATAAAGGTGGTTGTCGATATCGATGTGTTTCCCGATAGTTTTACCCGGTATGCCCAGACGGGATATCGAGGTTATCATTGAGTTAATCCCAGAACCGGACCTATAGCCCAGAGCCTATAGCACTGAACCTACCAGAACTAGTGAGTGAAGAAACTGACTGGACAGATGAGCTGTTAGCCAAAGGTCCTGGTTCGACCAAGTGCGTCGCCTTGGAGAACCAGTTTTGTTTGTGGATAAGGACGGTGCCACTCGTTTATGCATTACCGGAAGCTCAACGATGTGACCATCAAAAACAAATACCCCCTTCCCAAGATTGAAGATTTGTTCTGACCAGCTGACCGGTGCCATAGTTTTCTCAAAAATTGACCTCAGGCTGGTTACCACCAGTTAAAGATTCGTGCATCGGACATTCCTAAAAGCTACTTCTACGAGATATGGATTAATACGAAATCTGATGTCATGTCATTGGATTGACAGTACGCTTATTTCATAGACCTCATGAATAAGATCTTCATGAACATCTTCGGGATAAGTTTGTTGTCGTTTTCATCAATGACATTTCGAACCGGCGAAGAAGAACATGAACAACACTTGGATATCTTGGAGACCCTTAGAGAGCATCAGCTATGCGAAGTTTAGCAAATGTGAGTTTTGGTTAAAGAGAGTTGGATTCTGGGACATATCTTTATCGAGCGGGAGGAATTCTTGTAGATCCCTTAAGATCAAGGCGATGCAGAATGGAAGAAACCACCGGACAAGGTCCGCGCTTTTCTTGGATTAGCTAGGATATTATCATGAGATTTGTAGAAGGCTTTTGAGTATCCAGCTCGACCCATGACTTAACTGCTGAAGAAGGACAAGAAGTTCGAATGGACGGACAAATGTGAGGAGAGTTTCCAGCAACTCAAGCTTAGACTAACCTGTTTAATTAGTCATGCGGACATCACCAAACCCTTCGACGTTTACTGCGAGATGCATCCAAGATTGGTCTCGGATGTGTGCTTATGCAAGAAGGCAAAGTGATCTTCTCACATCCGACAAGCCCAGACGGCATGAAACGAGAACTACCCCACCATGACCTCGAGCTCGCGGTAGTGGTTTATGCCCCGAGGTGTGTCATTACCTCATGGTGTCATTGAGATCTATTCAGATCACAAGAGTTTGAAGTACATCTTCACCCAGAAGGAAGTGAACATGAGACAAAGGAGATGGTTAGAACTGATTAAGGATTATGATATGGAGATCCTACCACCCAGGCAAGGCCAACGCGTGGTAGCGAATGCGTTGAGTAAGAAGCTGTAGTGTCGGTTGAACTCATTGAGTACTTATCATCCTATTACATCCAAGAGTTTGAGCTAGTTTAGAATGGAGTTAGTCGGTGAAGGATTCCTGGCCAGCATAGTTCAACCCACCTTGATTGGTCAGATCAAGGAAGCTCGGAAGGGAAATGCCAGCATTGATGGAATCAAAGAACCGAGATAGATTGCGGGAAAAGCACCCGGGATTCACCGTAGATGAAGCGGGTTCTTTGTTAAAGGCGTCTCTGCGTGCCATCGGCTACGACTTGAAGCAGTCATTTTGAAGGAAGCCCATGACACCCTATATTCTATTCACCCCGGAGGTACCAAGATGTACCAAGATGCGGCCGCTAACAATTTTGGTGGCATGAGAGCTTTGGCGAGAACGGAATAGGTGAGTTTTCTGTAATAAAGAGTTGAGTGTGTTTGACCTTGTCCACCTTATTCTGGACGAGGCTAATAGTTGGGAATGGAAGTGGGACTCGCTAGGAATGGACTTTATCACAGGTTTGCCCAAATCCAGCAAAGGCAACGATTCTATATGGGTAGTGGTGGATAGGTTGACCAAGGTAGCCATTTCATCATTGCATCAAGACCACCTACCGGGGACAAAGTTAGCTAGGCCCATGCATCTCCCGAATAGTCGTACACCCGGAACCCCGAAGTCTATAGTGTCGGATAGAGGATCAGTTCACCTCAAGATTCGCGGAAGGTGCACGAAGGACTGGGAACGTCAATTTCCTTGTGCCTATCCCCAGGCGATGAATGACCGAGAGAGTCAATCAAATTTTGGATGACATGCCAACACATCGATCGGATCAAGTGGGAAGATTGTCTGCCTTATGCAGAATTCTCCTAACAACGATTATCGCGCTGCGAGATGGCCCCCTTTGAAGCTTTGTACGGAAGGAAGTGCCGTACCCCTGAATGGTCGGAAGTCGGAGAAAGCCAAGTCTTTGGACCTGATGTGCTTCGTGAAGCCGAAGAGAAAGTGCACAAGATTCCGCGAGTACATCAAGACAATCAAGGCAGAAGAGTTACGTCGACAAGAGCCGTGAGATGACCTTCGAGATTGGAGATTTTGTCTATCTTAAAGTATCCCCCCTGAAAGGAATGCAGATTAAAGGAAAGCTTGCACCCGATATGTTGGACCCTTCAAAGTCTGAGAGTCGTCGAGGCGAAGTATCCTATCAATGAGTTACTCGAAGAAATGTCGGCTGTCCACGACGTGTTTCACATCTCACTCCTTGGAAGTGTGAAGTCCCCGAGAAGACCAAGTGTTCAAGAACATCGATCACCATTCGGTGGATATCAACCAAGACCTGACATACCGCGAAGTGCCAATTCGCATCCTGGAAGAAGCATATAGAACCACCCGCACCGAAGCATCAAGTTTACAAGATACAATGGAGCAATCATACCGAAGATGAAGCCACTTGGGAACGAGAGGAAGATATGAAGAAGGAGTACCCAGATCTCTTTAGTACCTGATTTTTCTTTAAGATCTCGGGACGAGATCTTTTGTAAGGGGGAAGGGTTTGTAACATCCCAAATTTCAAATAAAGGAAGAAGAACAATTCCAATTATCCAAATTTCAGAACCAACAAAAACTTTTACCTTGCATATAGTACCATGCATAGGACCTGTGCATTTTGAGTGATATGCCATGATGTTTGTTACTTAGTATATGTGATGAACTCCAAAAACCCTAGAGTGATCAAGTGATCATCATAAATCAAATCTATCAAAAAGAGAAGGAAATCAAAAATTATTAAAACCCTAAAAACCCTAACATATGGTCTATGGCATTTTTGTAAATTTGACCCTAGACCCATTTGATCTTCACCAATAATTGAGATATGATATTATTGAGTATTTAAAACTTGGAGAATCAAGGATATAGCATTTAAACAAAATTCAAATTTGAAAATAGGATCACATATGATAATGGTCATTTCTGACTTTTATAGTCTGGTCACCACTTTGAGCCTCTCTATTTCAAAATTTCTAAACTAAACAAATCCAACTTTTTGCATGTCATCCAAGTACTCAACAAGGTGAACAACTTTTGTAAAGGTCATAGTATCAAATTCATCATGGATCAAAAGTTAGAAGATAGCAAAGATGGGACTTTGAAACATTTGGAAGATCACCAATTTTCAAATTTTGATCAAACAAGGCCAGCACTTGATCACCACTCGACCTAGCATTGATATTTGGACACTCCTACACCAAGTCCATGCCTTGCCACCCCTTGTACACAACCAGACATGGCGTGGACATGGCCATGCGGCCACGTTCTCCTCGACGCACCACCCCTCTCTCCCTGCCTCTCCCGATCTCGCCACCTTGTCAAACGAGTAGCCCATGATCCCAGGAGATCGCCTGTGCCCGCCGTTGGTCGGATGGACGCCGACAAGCCCCGGACGACGCGCGCCCAGTCGCCGGGTGCGCGCGGCGCATGGGCGACGTCACTGGCGCACGGACACGGCCACGCGGCGCTCGCCGAATCTCGCCGTACCCCATATCCGCGCGCCGGTACCTCCTCGCCACGCGGAGCTCGCCGGACAAGCTGACGTCCTGCCTTGGCGACCACGGCCGCCGGAGAGGACGAACGCGCCCGCCACGGCCGCGACAGTACACGGACGCTCCCGACCACCGTACGTCGCCATTTAATGCTCCGTTGACGCTCCAAGGACCGCGCTGACACGGTGAACACGACCCCGTCGTCGCCTAGCCTCCTAGCTCGCCGTAGAAGCCGCGCGCATGTCGACCACCTCGCTGCCCCGCAGCACCCTCACGCGCCTATAAAAGAAGGCCTCGCCTCGACCATCTCTTCACACCACCACCCTCCCCTCTTCTTCCTCGACCTCCCCAGCACCTCGCCATGCTCGATTAGCCACTGCCGCCGCCCAATCGCCGCATCACCGCCGCGGAAGCCCTGCAGAAATCGCCGGAGAAGGAGGCCGCCCCAGCCGACGCCACTGCTACCAGGAGCCTCGCCGTCGTCTACAACCTCGTCGAGCATACTGCCAACCCTAGCTGGAGCCACCGTAAGCCCTCCGACCCCCTACCTGCGCCGCCGGCGAACTCTCTCTCGCCGTCGACGATGATGCTTGTGAGCCGTTAGATCACGTTCTAATCCAACGCGCCTCGTTGATCCATACCGCTTCGGCGTTAAGCGTCGCTGATGGGTGGAGCCCACTGTCAGGCTCACCCGCTGCTAAGACTCTAATCCGTTGGACTCGTGCCATTTTACCGTTTCCCGTAATTAGTGGTAATTCAAATTCAATTTTCCAAATCCATTTAAGTTCAATACTGGTTCCAACTTTGAAAATCCATAGAATCTGTTTGGCTTGGCCAAATTTAACAAACTTTATATTGTTGGAAAGCTATGAAAAAGTTCTACAATGTGGCACTGGTCTCACCTTGAGATCTGTTGTAGAAATAATGTGACAAAAAGATCAAGCCAGAGACTTTTGCACATTCAAACAATTCTTAAAAATCAACTAAAATAGATATTAAGTTAGTTCCAACTCCTAGAGCTCACATTTGACTTACACTAATTGTTTCTGCAAGAAAATGGTGTGATCACTTTGCATGATCATGCTCTAGTTTAATTAATGGACAATAGGGCTAGTTTAGTTAAGTGATATTGTCCAAAACTATTATGTAAATCTCATGAAGTATTTTTACTTCATTTAAATCTTGGTCTCAAATGAATTCATGTGATGTTTGCACCTCTGGTTCAAACTCTCCTATATGAACATTTGGAGATTTAAATCATTTGTAGAGTTTCTTAAATGGTATGAGGTGGTCTACCTCATTTAAATCATTTTCTCAAATAATGATAATGAATGTTTGACTTAGGTCAATATGAATTCATGTATGATTGTTTGAGAAGTTAAATCCTAAGAAGATTTCAAGGAGAGGAAATTATTTCTCTCAAGGACTAAATAGAAATCTATTAACTACATATGCCATGAAAAGAAATCACTTTTCTTTAACAAAGAAAACCAATACACCTAATTATTTTATGTGTGTGCTTAGCCTAGTTTATGTGAAGTAATGATGTGTTTAGTATAGCTTTTGAGCTTGCTTAGTGATTATACCTCGTATTCAAATTTAGACGCTAGCACTGGAGATTACCAAGAGGAAGGAGAACTTTACCCAGAAGAGGAAGAAGAAAACTTAGAGAACTACCAAGGCAAGCTAATACTCTTGCAAAGTGCAAAGCCCTACTTGGGCAAGGCACCATGATTCTTATCTTTATTCACACCATCCTTTCTACCTTTATACTAAACAAGTTTTACTTGTTGGTTTCCACTAAGTTAATATCAAATGGTATAGTGAATATAACCACAAGAGTAGCAAAGTTAGCAAAGCTATGTAGCACCCCTCATGATTAGTGCTAGTGCTAAATACTAAAAGTTGACTACTCTAGATGGGACATATGACCTGTTGAAACTTTGGAATGGTGAAGCATTCCATTGAATGATGTGAAGTTGATGGTGAACAAGAGAAGATAGTGATTTTTGATAAAACCCTGATATTGGTTTGAATGCGATACCTTTCCAATTTTTGAGTACCCCCACAATACCTGATTATGGGTAGGGCTTAGCTGGAAGTTTATAGATTTTAGTATGAGTTCCCTCCGAACACACATCATAGGGGTTATGCCGAGGCTGCCTCCGTTGTTAAGATATGATGTGAATCGAGGTGAAATTGTACGGCCAAGCTCTGTGCAGCTTCCAGGTCAACAGTTGGTTTTCATTGGAGGCCAAGCTCATAGGGGAGAGGTGCTCATACTAGGATGTGTAAGTGAAAGGTTACGGTTGATGATCCGCGCTTTGTGTTACGGTGACTCGGAGTTATTCCGACGGATGAAATCAAATGTTGTGGCACAAGTGTGCAACCTCTGCAGAGTGTAAATCTATTCGAATAGCCGTGTCAGTTACGGAACGATTGGAAGGGCCATACAGTTTCCGGTGTCAGATTTTTGAAAGCTTTAGTAAATATGAATGATGACTTGGTGACTTGTTGGGAAAGTCAACCAATGATGTGGGAATGACACTAATGTTCCCATTTATGTTAGTTAGCACATGATCCAAGCTGGTGAACTAAAATTTGGCTTATGCAAGTGAAACTAGAGCTTGGTACCTTTCAATTGCATCTTACAATAATATTAGTTTGCAAGTACTTGAAGTACTTACGGCTTTGTCCCTGGCTATTCAAATGGCCAGAGTACGAGGAGAAACAGAACTATCACGGATGATCAGCGGGACGCCTACGACAACTAGGAGTTTCGACGTCGAATGTTGGCCGTGGACTAGAGAGTCCCGTTGTTATTACGCTTCGCTATGTATGAACTTGTGTATGTCGTTGCTTGAAAGATCAACTATTTGTGTAAGATGAATCATGTGATTCAAGATTGTAAGACATTACGGCTTGTAATAAATAATGACTGTGATATTCGACTATTATGCCTCGCAACAACATTATCCTGGGATTGCGATGAATGACATAATAGGCATCTGGACTTAAAAATCCGGGTGTTGACAAGTTGGTATCAGAGCCGTTATTTGACCTTAGAAAACCTTAGTTAGAATGGGCGTTCATAAAAACATAACTTTGAGATCGAAATGAAAAGGTTATTTATGAAAAATTATTCGTATTCTTGTCTTGGAGGCTTTTTCGAAATTCGATGAATCATGATCTCTTTTATGTCTACTTAAAAATTTTGCCACACTTGTTCAAATCTCTAACTTACTCTCCCAACTCACTTTCAGATGGAGCCCAACGCACCCGTCAACACCAAGTTTTACCAACTTGGTAACGGAGGCAGCTTGATCTTTGAGCATGATCTCACTGCGGTCTCGAACTTTCTGGGGCGCCTCCAGCCCGAGTTCCATGGGATCCAGATGGATGATCAGCCTGGCGGAGAGCTGCAATGGATCATTATTGCGGATCTAGGGGAAACATGGAGTCTCCTACCACCGAGAGGATCTGTTCTCTTTCGTGAGAGCAACTGGCTCGACGGGCTTGCTCGAGGCTGCAGGAGGCGCGCACGCCTCTCGCGGACAGAACGCGGTACGCCTGCTTGCGTCCGTTTCGCTCACCTAGTGAAGCGTGATGCCGCGGGAGTACCCATGGCTCTGCAGTCCCACCCTGAGCTGAGGCATCACGCCGAGCATCTAGACTTCATGCGTATCATACTCACGGATCTGGATAACGCCCGGATGTATGCGAACCAGACTCACCTCGCCCTGGCCACCCATGGCGATGCTATCAAGATGCTGTCCAGGGACCGCAACAAGCTTCGCCTACGGTGCGCAAAGAAGGATGTCACTATCACGCGCCTTCGCGCCCAGATATCGTCACTTGAGGCCACAGTGAAGGCTCAGGAGGAGCAGATCCAGGAGATGGAGGAGGACGAAGTCGGGATCGATATTCAGGGAGGAGGAGCCTTCTGAGTGACGATGACGACCGAGGAGGACGAGTTCACTGAGGAGGAGGACTACGAGTTTCTGGAGCCCGGCCCTGATGACGCAGTCCCTATCACTGTTAAGGACGAGGGTAGCTGCACCTAAGCACCGATGTAGGCATGAGTTGTATCCCGACCTTTGTATCGTAGCATGTGAAATGGTTCTTAAAACCATTGGAGTGTTGAACTATTAGTTTGTAATGTGTTATGTGGCAGGAATGAATGAATGAATGTTTGTGTGTGTCATCCAAAGCATTCAAGTTTTTACAAGTTTTAAAACTTATTCAAAATAAATCATAGAATTTCCCCCTTATCTTATAATCTTATGTATATCCAGATGGCCCCACCTAATCGCAACAACAACGATGCCATGATGCAACTGCTGCAAACCCTGTTGGCAGACCGGGAGACTGAAAGAGCTGAACGCCAAGCCAACCTCACCGCCCTGCAAAACCTCGCAAACCAAGGCCATGGAAATCATGATCATCCCGGATCCAAGCTCAAGAACTTTCAGAATACCAACCCTCCAATGTTCAGCAAGACGGAGGAACCCCTCGATGCCGATGACTGGCTTCAAACCATGGAGAACAACCTGGAAGTAGGTGGAGTGGAAGCCAACGAGATGGTCCTGTTTGCAACCCATTACCTCGCTGGACCAGCCCGAGCATGGTGGACTAGCACCCGTGCCATGAACGGAGGTCGGTTCATGACTTGGGCAGATTTCAAGCTCAAGTTCAGCAAGTACCATGTACCCCGGGTCTTATCAAGAAGATGAGGGATGAGTTCCGTGAACTGAAGCAAGGTCGCATGACGGTGGTAGAATACCGTGACGGGTTCCTTACCTTGTCAAGGTCGCCCCGATGAGACCGACACCACGAGAAGGCGGGAGAGATTCTGAACGGACGCATGATGAGATGCACGGTTCTGTCAACATCCCTTTTGCCGATCTTGAAGCCCTTGTTGACTCGCCATCCAGATGGAAGGCAAGCTGAATGGCCAATGAGAACCGCAAACGCCGCATGATGCACCCGAGTGGGCCTAGCAATGCCGAAGTATCGTCCCATCCCAAGTGGAAGTTTCACCCCAAGGAACAATAACAAGCCCCCGATGCAGAATTCGTGCCCCGGTTATCAGAACCGGAGTGGAGGAAACTCCAGGCCAGGAGGCCAAAACACCAACAACCACTACAACAACAACAACAACTTCAACCGCGCTCCGCCTAGAGCCCCCAACCCCAACCACAACAATACCAACACTGCCCCCAGAACTGGAAGCAACGCCATCCCCGTCACCCCCAAGGACAAGTCCACCATCACCTGCTATGAGTGTGGAGTGGTGGGACACTACTCCAACGAGTGTCCCAAGAGACTCGCCAAGCTCGCCGGCAACACCGCTGCACTTGCTCAGCAGCAACGCCGTGTGTCCACCGGAAAGAAGTGAATCATGTGATTCAAGATTGTAAGACATTACGGCTTGTAATAAATAATGACTGTGATATTCGACTATTATGCCTCGCAACAATATTATCCTGGGATTGCGATGAATGACATAATAGGCATCTGGACTTAAAAATCCGGGTGTTGACAGGGGGCATGTGTTATCACCAGAATTTGACCGGATCAGAGGTGGGCCACGATTGGAGATGGGCTTGAAGAATATATATATATGGAAGAATATGTGAACCGGCCTTGTACACGAAGTTTGGGCTAGTTTGCCCTTGTATCTGTAATATAGTAGGATACGTGTCGATTAGATAGAGTTTGGCCCGTGCCCGGTTGGGATTATTCCACGTTAGAAAGTCCCTGGACTATAAATATGTATCTAGGGTTTATGAAATAAACAACAACCAACGTTCAACCAATCAATCAATCTCGCGCATCGCCAACTCCTTGAGGGTTTCTACCGGTAAGCATCATGCTGCCTAGATCGCATCTTGCGATCTAGCAGCAAGTTTGTTGTTTAACGTTGCTCGTACTGAAGCCTTTTTGATGGCGAGCAACGTAGTTATCTTAGATATGTTAGGGTTAGCATTGTTCTTCGTATCATATGCTATCGTAGTGCGACCCTTGCATATCTAGCCGCCCTCACACCTATCTTAGGTGTGGGGGCGGGCTTGATCTTAATTTAGTAGATCCGATCCGTTACGGTTGCTCCTTGTTCTATAAGGATTAGTTTAATATCTGCAATAGTTAGGCCTTACAAAGGGTTGGAGGATCCAGCGGCACGTAGGGTGTCGTTCGCTAGTCCTAGACAGGATGTTCCGGGGATCAACCTCGTGTTGGTTTTTAGGCCCTATCTAGGATCGGCTTACGATCACCGTGCGTGGCCGCGAGGCCCAATCGTGAGTAGGATGATCCGATTATGCGGTGAAAACCCTCGTCGTAGATCGTTTTAGCTTTATCTTGATCAAGCAAGACCACCATATATTCGTGCACCTCGTACGAATCATGGGTGGATCGGCTCCTGAGCCGATTCCAGGATAACCGAGAGCCGATCGAGGCTCGTATTTAATGTTTACGTGTATGCCATGCAGGAAACTAGCGAGGCATCTCCATCACCTTCACGACCGGTATAGGTCAGTGGCACGCTGCATCAGCATCGGACGTGTGTACCGAGGCTTTGCGGGCCGTCGCTCGGAGGGACCAGGGCCAGCCGCAGCCCTAAGTTGTTCCCGGCTCTACGGTGTTGCCCGTCGCTGCCCACCGGTGGGTTTTGACCGCAACACATGTTTGGTAAAAACTTGGAGTTTGAGGTTTTTCGGTCGGATGATCTAGGGTGCTCCATCTTATTGGTAAATTTGCACCTTATATGTGACGTGATACTTTATTACATCATATATGGGTCTTGCAAATAACCAACGAAAGATGGGCCGGGTTCCCGGTGATTCTGGAATTTTCCAGAACCCCGGATAATCCGGCCCCAGGCGACCCCGGAATATCCGGCCCGGCCGGATTATCCGCCTAAGCTAGGGCCGGATTATCCAGCCTGGGCAGATCTTGAAAGGGTTGAGGTCGAGGCCGCAGGGGGCAAAACGGTTCATACCTTCCCCCCACGCGCCTCTCTCCTCTTTCTCCTCTCAAGGCCGCCGGATCTCCTCCTCCTCGCCGGAGACGCTCCGTCCGCCCCCTCTCGGAGTTCTTGGGTGGATCGGGTGCATCTCCTCCCTAGCTACCATCTCTTCCAAGCGGTTTCCACAATGGATGTGGGTATGATTCACAATCTCTAACCCTAGATGTTGTGTTTTATATGTGCTATTTTCTTGGTGGAATTGGTGTCTAGTTGTTCCAAATCACGTGTAGTGTACTCCTCTTGCATGCTATGAGGCCGATCTAGTCTTAGACAAGTTTTTGATTGGAAATCTGCACATCTCGCAGGGCCGGATTATCCGCCCCCGAGCAGGCCGGATTATCCGGCCAGGCCGGATTATCCGCCCCAGGGGACACCGGATTATCCGGCCCGGAGCTTCATCGCCGCTGCAGTTTTTGCTTCAATCTATCATGTCTAGATTTGTACCGACTTATAGCATGTTTCTCGAGTATATTACTATATCTTACATGACTTATGAGCATTACCTTCTCTTTGCTACCCGCCTTTGCTTCTCACAGGTGGTGCTTCTCGGGGTGGTCGGAGACGCCAAAGGCATGATCGATCTAGTGACGAGTTTGCACCCAATGCACCTCGCAAGTCCGTCTCTTCAAGAAGGAAGAACAAGGATGTGAGGGAGAACTACAAGGCCATGGATCCAGTTTCTTATTCCGCTATCCGCTTGAAGAACTGGTATGAAGATGTTCCAAGGGATGAAGAGATAGAGGGCAGGAGATACTGGTGCATGGAGCAAATGTACATTTACAAGGACATCTATGAGCCCATGAAGAATCTGAGACCCATGCAAGCTATTGATGTGGACATTCTGACTGCAAACGATCACTTTGAAGATGCAATCTGGGTAGTTGGAAGAATGGGCTTGAAAGATATCATGAAGATTCAATGTGACTATAGCCCAGATTTGGTGAAGCAATTCTTTGCCACTTTGGCAATCAAGAATGATGAGGAACGCACTATGGAATGGATGTCTGGCTCCACTCACTGCAGTGCCACTCTGCGTCGTTTTGCTGGTATTCTTGGAGTTCCTATTGATGAGGGTCGTCGTCTTCATGGACCACAACAGACAGATAAGAATGCTCTTGCGAATCTCTATACCTCAGCGGGAAGGATTGGTTATACTAAGGGGCTGCTCCTCATATACAGTCAGTTGCTCCGGTTCTTTCGGGCAACCATTTGCCCAAGTGGTGGTAACAATGATGCTCTCCGGGGAGTCCTTGTGGACCTTATGCACCTCAGCTATAAGTGTGCTCGTGATGGTGATGAGGTGCGGGACTACCCTCTTGATATCATGGACTTTATCTTCCATGAGATCCGTGATGCCATGGTCTCCCGGACCACCATACCTTATGCACCCTACATCCAGCTTCTCATCAACAACTCTGTGTCTGTGAGTGAAGATTTGAGTGGGTATCCGTTGGTGAAGCACCATGTCAAGAAGGCCTACAAGCTTAAGCCAGTCTCCTCAGCTGTTCCTGCACCTGATTCTTTCATGGGTGCTGCTCGTTCTAGTGGTGTTGCTCCTGCTCGTCATCCTGATGTCCCGGCTATGAGGAAGCAAGTGACCCGGCTGAGTTGGTTTCAGCGTCACATCCTTTGCATGAACATTGAGATCCATAAGGAGAACTATGCAGCTAGCCGTGAGCGTTCTGAGATTAAGCATACTCGGGCGGTTATTCTTCACAAGCTCGGTGGTGATCAAGGTCCCCCGCCTCAGCCTCCAGCTCACCAGGGATACAGTGGATGGCACTCGCACAGGTTCCTTGGAGTGATCTTGATGATTGCCTTCAAAGGTCCAACACCTCTCGTCGTTCTCCGGATGCTCCTGACACGATGAAGAGGAAGAAGAAGAAGAAGAGGTGCAAGAGTCCGATGATGATTATGCCTCCGAGTGATCCCCATGGGGCGAGTAGCATCGCGCTTGTCCCTTTTTGGCGTCTCGATGCCAAAGGGGAGAAGCGTTCTATTAGGAACTCTCTCGGGATTTGCATGGTGTGGGCACAAGCATATGCGTTTTATCACTCCTTTATTGCTTGTGTTCCTCTTATTTGAACTATTTGCTTTGGTTGTGTTCCGTTTCCGTTTAAAACTATGTGCTATGTGGTGTGAGACATTGTTATGGTTTTCGGATTTCTATTTGTTGAGATCAAGGATATTACATTATGTGTGATGCTATATCTCCGTATTATATATCTACACATGGGTATGATCTCTTACATCCTATCTCAACTTCATATGTGTCAATGTCTTTTGTTAGAGCTCATGTTGGATATCTCTTGTGTTGAGGCACCATACTCCTATGTGTTGTGTATTTGTATTCAAATGCAAATTACTTATATGCACACATGTAGGGGAGTGCCTCTATGGTTTGCCATCATGCTTGTCTCTATAGTGATTCTATTGCAAATCCGTATATTGTCATCAAACACCAAAAAGGGGGAGATTGAAAGAACATCTCTCACATTATGTTTTGTGTGTTTGATGTCAATATATATGATACACTTATGTTTGTTTAAGTGGTACAGGGATTACATAGATATTTATTCATGTGTGTTGAATTTGATCGTCTGTCAAAAGAATTCAGAAAAAGTTGGCCAGGCCGGATAATCCGGGCCGGATATTGTTGAAATATCCGGCCCCCTGATTTTGGCTAAGTCGTCGAGGTTTTGCAGCTCAGTATGGGGGCCGGACATTTGCCCGGATAATGTCCCGGTATTGTACCAGGCGGTTATCCGGGCCGGATATTTTGAAATATCCGGCCCCCTCGTTTTGGCTAAGACTGGAAGAAATGTGGCTCAGTACTTGGGCCGGACTTTTGGCGGACAATGTCATGGTTTTGTCCCGAAGGCCGGATTATCCGGGGGGCGGATTATCCCCGGGCCGGATTATCCTCCCAGCAACGGCTCATTTCGAGAGGGGTATAAATACCCCCTTCTTCTTCCTGGTTGCTTGCTCAATCATTATCCAAGAAATCTGCCAAGCCACCTCCATTAGAGCCACCTCAAAGAAAGTCAAGATT
The DNA here is from genome assembly GCA_030979885.1 of Lolium multiflorum. Lineage (NCBI taxonomy): Eukaryota > Viridiplantae > Streptophyta > Magnoliopsida > Poales > Poaceae > Lolium > Lolium multiflorum. Next base: position 287,308,785 of record CM061753.1, on the reverse strand, counting down.
TGCAAGATCTCCCTCCTCCCCCAACCAAAGCTCTTGATCTTTGGAGATTCGAAGGAGAAGACACCGATCTACATCCTCACAAGCGTTCTTCATTTCCCCCTCTCTTGTTTGAGGGATCTCATGCTAGTGTTCCTATTTGGTTCCCTAGTTGATTTGTGTTGATGTATTGTTGTTGATTGTTGTGTTGTAACAGATTTGGGAGCCTCCAATTTGGTTGTGGATGTGTGCCCCAAGAACCTTGTAAAGGCCCGGTTTCCGCCTCGAGGAAATCCCTTAGTGGAAGTGGGCTAGGCCTTCGTGGCGTTGCTCACCGGAGATCTGAGTGAAGCCTTCGTGGCTGTTGGTTTGGCTTTCGTAGCAACCACACTCCTCCAAACGTAGACGTACCTTCTGCAAAGGAAGGAACTACGGGAATCATCTCCGTGTCATCTCGTGCTCCACTCTCGGTTACCTCTATCCTATTCTCTATATATTGCTTAGATATATCTTGCTTAGTTGTTAGCCTTGTCATATAGGTAAATTAACTTAGTTGCATATCTAGAGAATTTACCCCTTGTGTCAAGCCTAAATTGAAAAAGAACTAAAAATTGGTTAGCACCTATTCACCCCCCCCTCTAGGTGCGGCATACGATCCTTTCAGCAACTGCGCTCGAGCTCGGTGGTGGGAAAGCTGGAGGATGGTGAAGATGAGCTTGTGTGTGTGCTAGACTGGCATCTCTGCATGCTATCGTGTAGGTATGAATTTGCTTCCCTAATCCCCTGATTTTATGGAGCAAAAGCAGCTTGCTATGTGCTTGAGTTTGTTCTATACCAGTAAAAGTTCAGCAGGATACAGAATACCTTCCAACTCACGCTTTTGGGTTATGGCCTGTTGATTTTCTACTATCGAAATCTATATATCTGCATATAAATTTGTCTGACACTATACACACTGTCGAGCTTCTCAAATTAAGCCATTGGGTTATGGCCTGTTGATTTTCTACTATCGAAATCTATATATCTGCATATAAATTTGTCTGGCATTATACACACTGTCGAGCTTCTCAAATTAAGCCATACTTTCAGCAGAAAGTAATTCTCACACACATTTGCATCTACCAGCTAAAATATATGCAGCAATTTACTCCTCTCATAACCATCAAATGAGAAGAATTTAGGTAAAATAGCTTCCTGCCACCTCACCTTGCATATGACAGGAAGCAGACTTTTGCTTCAGCTACTATTTTATTGGTGTCATTTCAGATCTGAGTTTTGTGTTTCATAGAAGTTCCTTAATATCCAAGTTGGTTTTAATAATGACATTAAATGATAATTTTGTAATATCTATTCAGTATGTTCTACTTAGGAGGTGGGATTTTCTGTATGTATACATGTAGCTGCAGTTGCTTCTTTTGTACTGCTTGTTTATACTATCTATTTTGTGATCACTTTTTCAATGTTTAGAGTTATAAGAAGTAAGAATACATCTCTTTTCTGCATTCAGTGTGATCGTACCAGTATATGAGTTGTAAATTGAACGGTTCAAATTCAGTTGATCTCTGGTTTGAAGGATGTTAACGATAGCAGTGGCAACAGTTCTGTGTGGGATTTTTTATTATTATTGTATATGCCTTGGATGTAATTAATCACTTGAAATGTTCAGTGTGGTGCCTTTTTACCTCTTCGCTCGCGCTGGCGTTAAATAATCATTATTATACACGAAACATATTGTTTCTTACTTGAAATGTTTACTTTGATGTCCAGTTCATTGTATCAGTTCCCAACTTAGTGTTTTATTTCCTCTTGTACGTGTTGGGTTACTACATTAATTTAGAGAGGAAGTGGATTTTTTTAGTAGCTCTTGTGTGATTTTTGTGTTTATTTCCTGAAAGTTAGCTTGCTTGGGTAGAGGCAGGCCACACACTTGATAATGCACATCATAAGACTTCTAGGTAGGAAAGTTCTAGCATCCTTTGGCGTACCACCTGGGTGGGTGAATAACTTGATGCTGGAGAAAATTCTAGAATCCCTCGATACACAAATATGCTCCAAACTGATTGTACCTAATATTGATGTATGCCAATATGCTAGGTTCTGTTTTAGCAAAATGTCGGCCCTTTGATTGTACTTGGGCCTGAATGGATCATGGATGTAGTAATGTATATATGGATAATACATGCATAATTGAATGGTAGCGTGGCTAATATTGTGTTCAGTGCAAGCCTCACCATTTGTTTCTCCGGTGAACTATGCATCACACACTAAAATTTAAAAGAAGCACAACATATTTCTCATTGCTCTTCACAAACTATAATGGCTCTGTTTTACTCATGTTACTTCTTTATATATCTAATAATGACTTGAATTTTTTCCTCTTTATTATAATCATACTTTCAGTTCCATACTATAATGGTCTTCATCCTTGCTGGATGCCCGAACCATTACCATAGGGTGATACCTAGGAGGAGCTAGCATTGGTTTAATTACAACGGAGTTGAGAGGATCGATCCCAGTCTGGCCAATTCACTTCCAGTGTTATGCTTGTAATCTCTTGGGTGAATTCTTGATGCCTGGACCGTTGCTCATCTTCCTCCCTACTTGAAAAATGGTGCTTTTCATACATCACTCTTTGCTTCGAAATTAATTAGGAAAAAAAATTATGCTTCCATAGATCTGCTCAAAATTTCCCTAGCACACCGTAGCATGAAATTTTCCTACTAGCTATATCAGAAAGATTACTATTTACCTTCTATCTGGTTATGCAGTGGAAATAGGAATCAGTAAATAGTTTCATCATCATCCTACCTCCGAAGTAGTGCTTTCACTTTGAAACTAATTTTCTTCTCTGATTCTCATCATATTTTAATTATAGGCCAGAAAAAATATTTGGGGTGGTTATTATAGCTACGAATGAAAATCATGTACTTATGTCATATCTGAGCTCTGCAATGTGGTCAAAGATTGGTCTTTTTTAATCTACCACTGTGGAGCTCTTTTTTATTCAGGGTTAGTATGAATTATTAGCTGAAGGAGGTTCAGAATAACACATCTCATGTAGGCTAGCTATTTACAGAATGATTGCACCAAGGGAGCAACACAGGGCATGTAGCAACTTGATGATGGAGAAATGTAAAAAAAATCAACAGACATGAGTTCACAGTATTATTTTCTTCAGGAGGTATGATACTCGCAGCAGCCTATGAGACATTTTACATATTTACAGTTGAAATACAGAGATGATCTATGGAATTTTGTCTTTACTGATTCATTCTGTTGTCAGCTCACAATGTTAGTATTATATAGCTTCAAGTTAACAATACAGCTAAATTGATAGAAATGATTATACTATAAGTGCTTTGAAATTCGTCCTTCCCAGTATATTTCTCACTGTACAATCCTGTTGACATAATCAAATATGTGTTGGGGGTGCTTTTTGCAGGATATAAGAATTGGGTTTTGATTAATAATGGGATTATGCAGCAACAATGCATCTTCACCAGTCAGATGGAACTGTTAAGGGTGAAAGGGATAAAGAAATAATAATTTTAATGTCAAAATATACACTCTACAATATGAAACCATTTCCTTCTCTACAAAAGAAATTAAGAAAGGAAAGGAATGCCTTTCCAGATCATTTAAACTTGAAGAGAAGATTGTCCATACTATATCTACAGTAAGCATGAGAAATCTTAGCAGCCATGAGAAATGCGTTTTGCATATTTGCAGTTCAAATACAGAAATGCTCTATGGAATTTCGTCTTTACTGATTCATTATGTTGTCAGCTCACAATGTTAGTAGCTTTGCTAGAATGCATGCTATTTACTACTGTATGATTAATATCATATTGATGTGAGCAATTGGTTTAATTATTATATAGCTCCAAGTTAATAATACGGCTAAATGGATAGAAATGATGATACTATAATTGCTTTGAAATTCGTCCTTACTTCCCAGTATATTTCCACAATACTGTTGACATAATCAAATATGTGTTGGGGTGCTTTTTGTAGGATATAAGAATTGGGTTTTGATTAATAATGGGATTATGCAGCAACAATGCAATCTTCACCACTAAACTTTCAGATGGAACTGTTAAGCGTGAAAGGGATAAAGAAATAATAATTTGAATGTCAAAATATACACTCTTCAATATGAAACCATTTCTTCTCTGCAAAAGAAGTTAAGAACGGAAAGGAATGGCTTTCCAGATCATTTAAACTTGAAGAGAAGATTGTGCATGAGAAGTCTTAGCAGCCATGAGAAATGCCTTTGCCTTTTTGGTATCACCGTTGTATTTGATTGCCAAAAGTGGTTCGGTCTCTTTATCTTGCATCTACAAAAGCATTAGATGTGTGAAACTGATATTTGGTAGCAAATTGAACTGTACTTCACAGATGGTTGGATTTAGTTGTGTCGCTTCAGGTTGCAGGATAAGATCCTTCTAGACCATTTCACTTCCTAACCACAAATGTTCAATATATGTTGAATTGTTTATAATTTATTTGCATTTGTCATCGAACTGCATGCCTTTTAATTTAAATCATCTCCGATGTGTGCATAAATGAACTGTTTTGAATTGCTTCTCAGTTCTGAAATCAGCTCCTTTCTTGATGCATTGTTATGATATTTCCGCAGTGCTGTAAATATTTTGACTACCTCTCATCGAACAGCTTATTTCGCACTTTACACTATTGGGCCCTCTCTGGTGATTACTTCAAAATTAATTATGTTAAATGTGGCTGCCTCTTGAGAGAGCTATTAAATTATTGTTTAGCTAAAAAGGAGGTACGATATATTTTCATCTGGTTTGTATTGTAAACACATGCTGTGATACTACAGATACACAATATTTTACCAAACGATTGCCTGTGCGAAAGGCTTGGTGGCGTGCAGATTGATAGACTTATTTTCTGACTATTATCATCTGTATAAATGTTTGATGCATTTTACTACCTATTCATGATTGTACATTCTTACGCTACTTGGTTCATGATTTTACGTATTTTATCCTAATTATATCTTATTGAATTTATTTTGCAAAACATAAAAATGTATTATCATTTACTCAAGTGTTTTTTACGTTGTTTTACAGTGTAAATTGGCGGTAATTTCACGGGATCGTGCGCCAAGGCGCACATCTAAATCTAGTATGATATGGTTGTCCGGTGGATTGTACCTCTTGTCGGTGACAAGTTGTGTATGTGAACCAGTCCCCAAAAGGAAGTTAGTCTATGTGAAGCGAAAATTATAAAGAACGAACGATCGCCGAGAACCCCTCGCTACCGTATCGTCACGGCATCCAAGTGGCTCCCCCGCCACCGGCGTGGACCACGATGGCGGCGGGCCGCGGTGCCAAAGGCGTCCGGGATCGGTAGGTCACGACGCTTCTTCTTTGGGGTTGCTGGGGCGGTTACATCAGAGATAGCCGGGGGCAACAGCCATGGCAACGCCCCTAGTCAGGCGGTGGCCGACGACAGCTTTTCCACCTCCTCGCCTTTGTTGCGTAGGCAGATTGCGTGATGGGGGCTAAGCCTTCGATGTGTGGCATGATCTCACGAATTGACCAAGAACAAGAGGGGGTGAGGGATGAACACGAATAACGGTGATGAACACGATGAACACATGTAACACAACCCAATACAATCCGGGTTGCTCTCAACGGCCCAAACCACCGTCCCGATAGAATGACTCAAGGGAAAGACACGAGATAGAATCCCCAAGCAAGAGATCGATGTGCAATCGATGTAATCACTAGTGCGAGAGACCAAAGTAGAACCACACAAGTAAGGTATCAATCACATAAAGAGGATCTTGATACAACTCATAGATTTAGGTCTAAGAGAGGAGGGGATTTCCCTAATCCACTAGAGACGGTGGAGGCATGAGCCCAATTCTAGTTCATCAACTCTAGCTAATAAAGGGCGAGGGAGAACCTATATATAGGGAGCCACTAAGTAGGGGTAGTTTAGGCATACAAAGGGATAAATGGTTTAAATTTGGTGCGCTTTGTAGTTGGGCGGCAGTGCCGGCGCAGGCAGGGCGGTAATGTCGTCGTCCTCATGCGTAGTGGCAGGGTGGCAGTGCCGGTGGAGATGGGCGGCAGTGCCGGTCATCCTGAGCGGCAGTGTCGGCCTTCCTGGCACGTCTCCTTCTTGCTCGACGATATCTTCCATGGTTCCACGACCTCGTCCTTGAGTCCTCAAGCCCCCATGGTGTCATCCACTTCCTTCGTACTTGGCGACGTATTCCTATCATTGTCATATGACGGAGGATGAAGTAGCATACCATTCATGAGATACAATTGTAGGCACGCATAAAGGAGAAGATTCACTTTTGCGTGACGTGTTTGCGATGATGCGCATGATGCGGTGAAGACTAAAGGTCGGGCTGCATCATTGCGGTGAGCGGCGAAGGTCGGTCGTGGGTCTGGGCTCCCGGCCCGTCATTTGCAGCGTTTGGACAATGGCGACGCGGTTGAGAGGCTAGTGCAAAGCTGATCTTCATCACCCAACGGTGATCCAACTGGCTATGAGCTCGGGAGGCGTGGCAACCGGTGAAACCCGAGCCCTGATTGCGGTCAGGGCAGGCAATGGAGACGTCTTTGCACCGTTGAAGGCATCGACTTTGCAGCCATAGCATGTTCGTCGCTTGGGCTGCTCCGGGGAAAACCCTAGATCTGGGTCTTCCGGGTTAGACGATGGCGTGTGTCGATCTCCCTCCAAGGGGCATCGTTTCTGAAAGTGTTGGATGGGGAAGGCAACAGGTGGATCGACTGCATCTGCCACGTTTACGCGGCGGGTCTCTGTGGCATGGTACATCGGGGTCTCGGTGACGGATGTTTCATGTGTACCCGTGTATGGTCGGATTGCTCTGCTCTGCGGTTCTATGGTGACGACTTATGTACTGTGTGCATGAGATGCTCGCTAAGGGTATGCTAAACCGTATGAGCGTTGCCGTTTTTCTTAGAAAATGTCTCCGGGTATGCGATGTTCCCGGCTCTTAATTGATTGGGGGTTGTCGCGTTTTCAGAGTATACGATCATGTTGGCATGATTTTCACTTATTATCGGGTGTGTAGGAGTTGCGTGGTGGCTTCGGCGTGGTGGCTTCATTTTTGTTTAATGTATGATCCATGTTAGGCCTTTGTTGAATAAATTAATAAAAAAATGTCATATGCTATGCTGAGACAGTCTCCTTTTTTTTTAAAAAAAGTGAGAGGAAGCAGATGAAAGGATCCGGAGAAGGTGGAAGGACAATGGAACGAGGTCAACAGCAACCCATGAAACTCGTGATGACAAAACGCATTCTCGACATGAAACATAGTGTTCAACTCTTTAGAAGAGACCATGCGTATCCCATTAATTCCGAATATCCTTTATGCATCGATATCCTGAAGCTCAGAGCGAGAGCACAACCACACAACCCGTTTTCCGCCTCTTTTTTTCTGCGAAAAGGTCTATGACCATATATTATCTGAAACCATCTCTTACAAAAAAAGAAGCTTTACAAGCAGAAAGAAATACAAATCTTTGAAAAGTTCAGCACCATCTTTCTTTCTTTCTTTTGCATCCTAGTGAGCAAAGCTCGATGTCGTTTCCGAGCCTTCACGATCGAGATGGGTCGGGAGATAATCCCAACTCCTGATGCAAAACAAGAAAGCTCCCTGACAACGCAGTATCTGGCCCTAAGCTTCATCAAGCGGAGGCGAAACTTGAAAACACTCGTACGTTGCGACATAAAAGATTTTGAAATTTGGCTCTTTCTTGACAGTGAATCTTTTCTCCCGGATTTGGAAATTGAGCCTAGTAGTCAGCTGACACGCACACACACGGTTCAACTGACACAAAATTCGTCTTACAGCTGATAACTTGCACTGCGAGACTTCCAATGGTCAGCAGCACCGGTAGTCATTGTGGGACGGCGGAGTCGCTGGCCGGTTGTGGGCGGTAGCTCACCAGCAGCTGCGTGTGGTTGTCACTTGCTTCCATCATCGCCCCTTGTACGCAATGTGGGTCAAGTGAATCTTGTTTTGGGGCGTTTTTGACAGCCACATGTCGTGCGCCCCGTTGAGAAGCGTCGCCCGGCCTCGCGGCTTCGCGTGAGATTCTTCGCCACCGTCTCGTGGAGGTCGCCGTCGCCGCGCAGATTCGTGCGACAGGGAGAGCCACACGTACGCCACGCGCACGCAGCGGCCGCCGTGAAAATGAGTACCGTAGATTTAAAATCTTCGAATTATTCAAATTAAAATTTAGATAATCTATATTTACATGCTATTTGCTATACTATATCCTACATCGTATCTGGAGCACCACTTCAAAATTGGATATCCTTAACCACCAAATTTATTTAAAATCGAATATGGATACCTTAAAATGGATTCGGTGCCGGTTTTGGTGTGGAAATTATCTTATATGTTTACATCCCTACTTAAGTCATTCGCTAAACAAGCAGCGGAAGAAGTGACTAAGACACAACAGTAGGACCCCATGCATTGCTCGTTTTCATTTGTGATTGGCCACTGAGCTGGCATGATGTCAACGATGGCGTGCACTCGGCCGCACCGAAGAACCTTTTCTCGAGGCACCGATGGCGATGTTCATGGACGACCCCTACATAGACAATGGTGCCAAACTCCTCAGTTACAAATATGACAAATGGCTGGTCAATGAAGAAATCCACGGGCACAAGCGGGGGTTCCTTGGGGAAGCTCGCGCCAAGCATCCTAGAGGAAGTGCCCACCACCGCTTGGGTACCGTCCTCGTTCACATTGATGATAGCCTTGTGGTGTGGATGATACTCTGCAGCTGTCGCCATGCCTAGATGAACATACTCCATCTATTTCAATGAATAAGACATCTTTATTTTCTATGCTTTTGCTTGACTAACAATTACTCTAAATATAAAGATTGTCGGTATAAAGTTAATATCATTAGAAATTGTTTTTCAATACAAATCCAACGATACTAATTACATAGTATAATATAATTAAGATTTTGTTGCTCAAATTTTCAGTTAAAATTCATCTTGAAATACATGCATCTTATTTATGGAAACAGAGGTATACTTTGGGCTATGGCTGCTCCGAAAATTTGTTGCTATATATCGCTTTTTTTTCTCAGGGATGTTGCTACCACCTTTCAGTTTTTATTGTTTTTGGTGTTGAGTTCTTCGGTACAGATTTGGAAGGGGGAGAAAAGTACACGAGTTCGGTATAAACACAACAAAGAATCAGGTCTCTGTACATCTTTTGCATATAATAATATTTAGGAACCCGGGGCGTCGCAGCCAAATCTCAAACAGCTGAGATCTAATGGATCACACGGAAGAGCTGGCTGAGGACGCGCTTGCCGCCATCCTCGGCCGCCTACGGCCGCGGGACCTCGCCGCGTCCCGCTGCGTGCGCAAGGCGTGGCGCGCCATCGTGGACGCCCGGCGGCTGCTGCTCCCACACCTCCTCCCGCACTCGGTGGAGGGCATCTTCGCAAACTGTAGCGACTACAATCATGAAAACTACCACGAATACCATCGGCCGCACTTCCTCGGCCGCCCCTCCATGCAGCATCCCGGCGTCGACTACGGCAACCTCCACTTCCTACCCGGCTACACCGACGAAGATTACGCCGCAGCCATCGTGGATCAGTGCAATGGCCTCCTGCTCTACGACTACGAGAGGGAGTTGTGTGTGGTCAACCCCGCGACGCGATGGTGGGAGCGTCTTCCGGCAGACACGGCTTTCTACGGAGAATGTTGTGCCTCCTATTTGGCGTTTGATCCTGCCGTGTCGCCGCATTACGAGGTGTTCTCGATCCCGCCCAAGGATCTAGGCTTGTTTGACCTGAGTGACTGCAAACCAGCCAAAGTGCCACCAGAAGAGCTCGTCGAAGAGAACTTCACGGTAAGTTCGAGCTATTTCTCAAAAGTTCGGTGGAGCGTGGAGGTTCCTCAGCACTCGACAGAATGGCCGCCACCCATGTTGGCACTCCAAGTTTTCTCGTCAAGCACGGGAGAGTGGCGGGAGAGGTCGTTTGTTAGGGAAGGCAAGGCTACGACGAGAGTGGTTAACGTGCGGGCAGGATTATGGTTCATGGGTCGTTGGATCTCGAATGGATCAGTAGATGGCGATTCAGCGCGTATTGGCATGGAGCATTATATGTGCTGCTATGTGTTATCACCAGAATTTGACCGGATCAGAGGTGGGCCGCGATTAAAGATGGGCTTGAAGGATATACATGGAAGAAATACATGAATCGGCCTTATATGCAAAGTTTGGGCTAGTTTGCCCGTGTATCGTAATATAGTAGGATACGTGTCGGTTAGATAGAGTTTGGCTCGTGCCCGGTTGGGATTATTCCCACGTTAGAAAGTCTACGGACTATAAATATGTATCTAGGGTTTATGAAATAAACAACAATCACGTTCACCACAAACCAATCTAGGCGCATCGCCAACTCCCTTGTCTCGATGGTTACTTCCGGGTAAGCATCATGCCTAGATCGCATCTTGCGATCTAGGCGATACATATTTGTTGTTAATGCGTTGCTCGTGCGAAGCCTTGTTGATGGCGAGCAACGTAGTTATCTTAGACGTGTTAGGGTTAGCATTGTTCATCGTATCATATGCGTCGTCGTGCAACCCTTAGACATCTAGCCGCCCTTACACCTATCTTAGGTGTAAGGCGGCACCCGCTTGATCATTATTTAGTAGATCCGATCCGTTATGATTGCTCCTTGTTCTTCAAGGATTAGTTTAATATCCGCATAGTTAGGCCTTACAAACGGGTTGAAGGATCCAGTGGCGCGTAGGGTGTAGTTTGCTAGCCCTAGACAGGATGTTCCGGGGATCAACTTCGTGTTGGTTTTTAGGCCTTGTCTAGGGTCGGTTTACGATCACCGTGCGTGGCCGCCAGGCTCAATCACGAGTAGGATGTTCCGATTATGTGGTGAAAACCCTAAATCGTAGTAGGTCGTTTAGCTTTATTTTGATCAAGCAGGACCACCATATATTCGTACACCTCGTACGGATCATGGGTGGATCGGCTCTTTGAGCCGATTCACGGGACAACTGAGAGCCGATCGAGGCTCGTATTTAATGTTTACGTGTATGCCATGCAGAAACTAAGCGAGCCACCGATGACCCACAAGTATAGGGGATCGCAACCTTCGAGGGTAGTATAACCCAAATTTATTGATTCGACACAAGGGAGGTAAAGAATACGATAAGCCTTAACAATGAGTTGTCAATTCAGTGCACCTGAAAAGCACTAGCAAGGGTGATGTGAAAGTAGCAGTAATATGAGAGCAATAAAAAACACAGCAGCAATAGCAATATGAGAGCAATGGCACCGGAAAATAGTTGATACTACTTCCAATGACATGTAGAACAAGTATATTTTTTTTTTTAATGATACGGCGACCACCGGGGTTCCCAGATCTACACTAGTGGTAACTCTCCAATAAGTGACAAGTGTTGGGTGAACAAATTACAGTTGGGCAATTGATAGGATTCAAAGCATTAAGAAAGAACATCAGGCTTATTAATTATGTAGGCATGTTTTCCGTATATAGTCGTACGTGCTCGCAATGAGAAACTTGCACAACATCTTTTGTCCTACCAGCCGGTGGCAGCCGGGCCTCAGGGAAACTACTGGATATTAAGGTACTCCTTTTAATAGAGTACCGAGCAAAGCATTAACACACGTGAAAACATGTGATCCTCACATCACTACCCCCTCCGGTTGTCCCGATTCTGTCACTTCGGGGCCATTGGTTCCGGACAGCGACATGTGCATACAACTTGAAGATACAATCTAAGCAATAAGTATAAAGCTCAAATCTAAGATCATGCCACTCGGGCCCTAGTGACAAGCATTAAGCATAACAAGATTGCAGCAACAATAACTTCACAAACTTTATAGATAGACTAATCATAATGTATCATCCATCGGATCCCAACAAACACAACACCGATTACATGATGAATCTCAATCATGTAAGGCAGCTCATGAGACCATTGTATTGAAGTACATGGGAGAGAGTATGACATAGCTACTGCTAGAACCCGTAGTCCATGGGGGAACTACTCACGGAGCATGATGGAGGCGGTGGCGTCGATGGAGATGGCTTGGGGCACTTCCCCGTCCGCCGGGACAGAGACTTGTCCCCGGGTGGAGTTTCGCGATGGCGGTGGCGCCACGTAACTTTTAGTTTCGTCAATTGGTACTGCGTTTTTAGGTCGAAAGGATTTTATAGGCGAAGAGGCGCGGGGGCCTGGGGGCGCCACACCTAGGCCGGCGCGGCCGGTCGCCCGCGCCGCCATGTGGTGTGGTGGCCCCCTGGCCCCTCTCCGACTCTTCTTCGGTCTTCCGGGAAAAATAGGAGGTTTGGCGTTGATTTCGTCCAATTCCGAGAATATTGCTCGAACAGCCTTTCTGGAACCAAAAACAGCGACAGGAACCTTTGTGGCATCTCGTTAATAGGTTAGTTCGGAAAATGCATGAAAACATCATAAAGTGCAAGCAAAACATGTAAGTATTGTCATAAAACAAGCATGGAACAACGAAATTATGGATACGTCGGGACGTATCAGCATCCCCAAGCTTAGTTCTGCTCGTCCCGAGCAGGTAAACGATAAAAAGAATAATTTCTGTAGTGACATGCTACTTACATAACGTTGATCATACTATTACAAAGCATATGAAATGAATGAAGTGACTCAAGGCAATAATCTATAGTTGCTAACAAATAGGTAACATATAGCAAAACTTTTCATGAAGAGTACTTTCAAGACAAGCATCAAAAGTCTTGCACAAGAGTTAACTCATAAAGTAATAAATTCAAAGTAAAGGCATCGAAGCAACACAAAGGAAGATATAAGTTTCAGCGGTTGCTTTCAACTTTCAACATGCATATCTCATGGACATTGTCAACATAAAGTAATATGATGAATGCAAATATGCAAGTATGTAATAATCAATGCACAGTTAACACAAGTGTTTGCTTCTAAGGTGGAAGGAAGTAGGTAAACTGACTCAACATAAAGTAAAAGAATGGTCCTTCAAAGAGGAAAGCATCGATTGCTATATTTGTGCTAGAGCTTTGGTTTTGAAAACATAAAGAGAGCACAAAAGTAAAGTTTTGAGAGGTGTTTGTTGTTGTCAACGAATGGTAGTGGGCATTCTAACTACCTCGCCAACCGGACTTTCAAGAGCGGCTCCCATGAATTATTTGCATATTTATGTGGAACTCCTTCCAACCTTTCTTACACAAACCATGGCTAACCGAATCTCGGTGCCTACCAACAATCTCATACCATGAAGGAGTGCTTTTTATTTTAGTTTTATTATGATGATGACACTCCCCCAACCTTTGCTTACACAAGCCATGGCTAACTGAATCCTTTGGGTGCCGTCCAACAATCACAAACCATGGAGGAGTGTCTATTTAGGTTAATTAATTTGGGACTGGGAATCCCGTTGCCAGCTCTTTTTGCAAAATTATTGGATAACCGGATGTGCCACTAGTCCATATGAGAGTCCGTCAAAAGTAAATGACAAGGTTGAAAGCTAAACACCACATCCTTCCTCATGAGCTATAAAACATTGACACAAATTGAGAAGCATTTTGAATTGTTTAAAGGTAGCACTCAAGCAATTTACTTTGGAATGGCAGAAATACCACATAGTAGGTAGGTATGGTGGACACAATTGGCATAGTTTTTGGCTCAAGGATTTGGATGAAGTATTCCCTCGTACAAAGGCTTAGGCTAGCAAGGTTGTTTGAAGCAAACACAAGTATGAACCGTACAACAAAACTTACATAAGAATATATTGCAAGCATTATAATACTACACTGTCTTCCTTGTTGCTCAAACACTTTTACCAGAAAATATCTAGACCTTAAGAGAGACCAATTATGCAAACCAATTTTAACAAGCTCTACGGTAGTTCTCCACTAATAGGTTTAAACTACATGAAAAAAACTTAATCATGATCTACTTGAGAGCTCAAAACAATTGCCAAGTGTCAAATTATCCAAGACATATGAGGCATTTTCCTTTTCCAACCAAATAATAATAAGTATTGTAGCTTCCAACTTTTATCATTGAACATTAAAAATAAAACGAAGAACAAGTGTTCATATGAAAAAGCGGAGCGTGTCTCTCTCCCAAACAAGGATTGCTAGGATCCGATCTTATTCAAACAAACAAAACAAAAATAAACACACAGACGCTCCAAGTAAAGCACATATGATGTGACCGAATAAAAATATAGTTTCAGGGGAGGAACCTGATAAGTTGATGAAGAAGGGGATGCCTTGGGCATCCCCAAGCTTAGACGCTTGAGTCTCCTCGAAATATGCAGGGATGAACCACGGGGCATCCCCAAGCTTAGACTTTTCACTCTTCTTGATCATATATCATCCTCCTCTCTTGACCCTTGAAAACTTCCTTCACAACAAACTTCTCATAAACTTCATTAGAGGGGTTAGTACTCAACAAAAAATTTGAATCCACCTTGGTCCTGTAGTGGCACATTGCAAGAACTCAATAAAACATTAGCTACAGTCCTCTACGTCTAGAAAACCTCGCTTAAAGTCCACAAGAGACAATGCAAAAAAACAGAGACAGAATTTGCCAAAACAGAACAGCCAGTAAAGACGAATTTTAAATAAATACTTCCGTTGCTCAAATCAGAAAACTTAAAACTAATGAAAGTTGCGTACATATCTGAGGAACACGCACGTAAATTGGCATATTTTTCTGATTTTTCTACAGAGAAAACAGCCCAGATTCGTGACAGATAGAAATCTGTTTCTGCGCAGAAATCCAAATCTAGCATCAACCTTCGATTAGAGGCTTCACTTGGCACAACAAAACACAAAACTAAGATAAGGAGCGGTTGCTACAGTAGTAAACAACTTCCAAGACACAAATATAAAACAAAGTACTGTAGCAAAATAACACATGGGTTATCTCCCAAGAAGTTGCTTTCTTTATAGCCATTAAGATGGGCTTAGCAGTTTTAATGATGCACTCGCAAGAAATAGTATTTGAAGCAAAAGAGAGCATCAAGAGGCAAATCCATAACACATTTAAGTCTAACCCACTTCCTATGCATAGGAATCTTGTACACAAATAAATTCATGAAGAACAAAGTAGCAAGCATAAGAAGATAAAACAAGAGTAACTTCAAAATTTTAAGCATATAGAGAGGTGTTTTAGTACCATGCAAATTTCTACAACCATATTTTCCTCTCTCATAATAATTTTCAGTAGCTTCATGAATAAACTCAACAATATAACTATCACATGCAGCATACTTTTCATGATTTCCAAAAACATAATTTTTATCAAGTTCAAGAATAGTGGAATTAAAACTTTCAAACTTACTTTTATTAATAATATAACAAGGTAGTTGATCAATCTCAAGAGATATGGGACTCATAGAATAAGTCAAGAACTCTCCAATCTCATTTTCATTAGTAGTACAATTAATATTATCAAGTAACATAGGACCATCATCTAGAGCTTTATCATAAACATTTGCTAAGCAAAATTCTTTAGTACCATGCATTTCGACATCAGGCACAAACAAAGCATTATCAGATTTATCAAAGTAGCATGGATTATCATATATAACAGTAGCATAATTATTCTCACAAGTTTTACTCGTAGGTAATATTTCAAGAGAATCCACAGGAACATAACATTCAACCTCTTTTGGTAAGCATGGAGGACAATCAAATAGTGTAAGAGATGAAGAGTTACTCTCATTAGAAGGTTGGCATGGGTAGCTAATCCATTCTTCCTCCTTTTGTTCATCACTCTCCTCTTCTTTTTCATCCAATGAGCTTTCAGGTTCATCAATTTCCTCCTCTTTTCATCCAATGAGCTTTCAGGTTCATCAATTTCTTCTTCCACAGGTTCCTGCAAATTGTGAGTGCATTCTTGTGCATTAATGTGTCTCTCTTTATAATCAAGGATATAAGGATTCCTACTGTAGCATTCTATGCAAGAATTAAGGATAGTAGAGACATAATCTTTAAGGTCCTTACAAATAGCACAAGTTTCATAATTCTCAACCATGAAGGATCTATCTCGGAGGCTCCCATAAATAAGACAAATTGTTCTACCTCTTCGAACCCATAATGAATATAGCAATTCCGATTATAGCTCTTAATAAAATATTCCTCACTAAAGCCACATTGAAATTTAAGATGTTTAGTATCCCGTCGAGAGCAACAGTTTATATCATGGCGTCTAAGCAAGATTCTAGCAATTGTATTTAATTTATCTATCATAGCACTCATTATTTTACCAGTTCTTGATTCTCTATAACAATTATAACATTCCATAAGCTCCAAGTAGGTTGTAGGTTCTCCCATAATAGCAGTTTTTAATTTTTCGGTTTTTCAAATTTTTATGGGTTTTTGGGTATATGAGACAAATAAAACAAGACAAAAAGAAACTAAGCAAAAGTAAACTAAGCAAAATAATACTAGACAGATAAACTAAGCACAAGTAAACTAGACAAAAGTAAACTAAGCAAAACAAAATAAAACAAATTAAAAAGAGAGAGAGGTAGAGTGTACTCCCAGGTGAACTTATGAGTAGAGCTATCACCGGCAACGGCGGAGAAAATAGTCTTGATGACCCACAAGTATAGGGGATCGCAACAGTCTTCGAGGGTAGTATAACCCAAATTTATTGATTCGACACAAGGAGGTAAAGAATACGATAAGCCTTAACAGTGAGTTGTCAATTCATGCACTGAAAAGCACTAGCAACAGGGTGATGTGAAAGTAGCATAATATGAGAACAATAGTACAATAACACAGCAGTAATAGCAATATGAGAGCAATGGCACCGGAAAATAGTTGATACTACTTCCAATGACATGTAGAACAAGTATATTATGATGAGAGATGGACCGGGGTTGATCTACACTAGTGGTAACTCTCCAATAAGTGACAAGTGTTGGGTGAACAAATTACAGTTGAGCAATTGATAGGATTCAAAGCATTAAGAAAGAACATCAGCTTATTAATTATGTAGGCATGTTTTCCGTATATAGTCGTACGTGCTCGCAATGAGAAACTTGCACAACATCTTTTGTCCTACCAGCCGGTGGCAGGGCCTCAAGGGAAACTATGGATATTAAGGTACTCCTTTTAATAGAGTACCGGAGCAAAGCATTAACACACCGTGAAAACATGTGATCCTCATATCACTACCATCCCTCCGGTTGTCGTTGTCATGGCCATTGGTTCCGGACAGCGACATGTGCATACAACTTGTAGATACAATCTAAGCAATAAGTATAAAGCTCAAATCTAAGATCATGCCACTCGGGCCCTAGTGACAAGCATTAAGCATGACAAGATTGCAGCAACAATAACTTCACAAACTTTATAGATAGACTAATCATAATGTATCATCCATCGGATCCCAACAAACACAACACCGATTACATCAGATGAATCTCAATCATGTAAGGCAGCTCATGAGACCATTGTATTGAAGTACATGGGGGAGAGTATACCGACATAGCTACTGCTAGAACCCGTAGTCCATGGGGGAACTACTCACGGAGCATGATGGAGGCGGTGGCGTCGATGGAGATGGCTTGGGGCACTTCCCGTCCGGCAGGGTGCCGGACGAGACTTGTCCCCGATTGGAGTTTCGCGATGGCGGCAGCGCCACGAACTTTTCTGGTTTCGTCAATTGGTGCGTTTTTAGATCGAAAGGGATTTTATAGGCGAAGAGGCGGCGCGGGGGCACGGGGGCGCCACACCCTAGGCCGGCGCGGCCTCCGGCCCGCGCCGCCATGTGGTGTGGTGGCCCCCTGGCCCCTCTCCGACTCTTCTTCGGTGTTGGAGCCTTCCGGGAAAAATAGGAGGTTTGGGTTGATTTCGTCCAATTCGAGAATATTGCTCGAACAGCCTTTCTGGAACCAACGCAGAAACAGGCGGCGTGGCATCTCGTTAATAGGTTAGTTCCGGAAAATGCATGAAAACATCATAAAGTGCAAGCAAAACATGTAAGTATTGTCATAAAACAAGCATGGAACAACAGAAATTATGGATACGTCGGGGACGTATCAGGCACATCCATCACCTTCCTGACCAGGTATAGGTCAGGTGGCACGCCCTTGCACCAGCATCGGACGTGCGTGCTGAGTCTTTGCGGGCCGTCGCTCGGAGGGACCAGGGCCAGCCGCAGTCCTGGGAGCCTCCCGGCTCTACTGTGTTGCCCGTCGCTGCTCGCCGGTGGGTTTCTGACCGCAACACTATGCCACGGCACATTTGTCATGAGGTAATAGAAATCATGAAAAAAATGAAGCTAAGTTCCCTTGTCAGCTCTAGCTTGTGTGCTGGAATTTGGATAACCTCCCTTAACAATTGTTGACAATTTTGATGGTGTTTTTGTAGGTTATCATTGTCTGATGGCAAGTACCAAGTAGTAAGAACTCCAATAGATGACAAGGAACCCAAATATGTACAACATCACCTTGGGCGATCAGAGAAGAATGTGTTGTTTGCAGAGGTCGTTAATGATCGAATTCGGATTTGGACCCGAGTGAATCAGGCGGACAGGTAAAGTGGGTGTTAAAGTATAATATTGACTTTGAGCCATCAATTTCTTGCATCTTCACGAAGGGAATCTGCAAACCTTGGATCTTAGATAATAAGCATGTTCTTGATGAATATGGCAATAACAAATTGCTAGCGGGAGAGACTTTTGATTTTAACTCGGATGAAGATAATATTCTGGATACCAACGATGATTATGGATACCGTCATCCATACAATCAGTTACTTGGACTTCACCCCTACAAGGAGATCGCTTTCTTCATCATTGAGCCAACTGTAGCAGTGGCTTACCATTTGGATAGCTCAAAAGTTCAATACATAGGTTGCACAATCTTGAGCCACGGCAGTTCTAGATTGTGCATAGAGGAGTCATTCCTATACACCCCTTGCATGATTGGAGATTTTCGAGAAAATGCAAGCGCATTCAAAGATTAACTTATATACAATTAATTTGTGGTGCAAACTTTTTTTTTACTACTATATGTTTGCTCAGTTGCCATGACACTTATAATCTTGTAAGTTACTTTGTCGGAAACTTTTAATTCTGCATCCACCGGGCCGGCCTGTTAATTTGGAGCTACATTCACCAAAAAAGTTGCAGCCTGCAACCATCTCTCTCTTTTACAAGATATAAATAAACATTTTATCAATTGGACATTGAACTTTCCAAATAGCCTCTATTACAAACGATCTGGGACCTTAGAGAAAGTGACACTTAGCTTGAGAACCTAAAAGTAATGGACTGCCATAACATGTGACCCAGTCGGAAATTGATACAACAGGGTGTCACTGGTGGATGAAATCGGGCCGCTCGCTACGATCGGGGCGGATTTACGGATCATGTCAGGTGTTACCCCAGAGTTGTCACGTTCGCGCAATAAATTTTCCTAAAAGTAATTAGCCCCGTGTGTACAACTAGGATATGTTGTTGTGCGGTTTTCAGAGCCGTTTTTCCATTATGACTGGATACATGTCCATCATATGTAACTTCCTTTCCATTCAACTTTCAAAGTCTCCTAAAAAGGAGCTGGACCACTTTGACAGCCATTAACATTGAAAAAACAATAGTTGCCATTGCATACATCCCATCGTTTCGTTTCAAGTACGCAATTAAGGCCAATGTTTAGCTAGATGACACGGGCACATGGATCAAATATTGACATGCAATGATGTGCTCTGTACTATGAACCGATTCTCCTCTAGATCAACATAATGATAATATATAGTGGGACTGCATAAACAAGGTACGTCACATTCTCTAAAAGAATAGAAAATGTATAAAGTAGTAAACGAAAACACATATTAATATGTTTCTTAAGCAGCGATGAAGACGTGACGGTTGGCCCTGGTTGGCGTTCTCGTTTGTGGTTGGCCACTGAACTGGCCTGACATCAACATTGTTGGCGTGCACTCGGGTGCGGCGAAGACGCTTCTCGCCAGGCACGGTTGGAGATGGTTCAAGGACGGTCCCAGCAAAGACGATGGCACCAGACCTCTCCTCAATTACAAAGAAGGCAAACGGATGGTCAGCGACGAAATCCACGGGTGCATGCGTCACGAAGCTCGCGCCGCACATCATGGAGCCGGTGACCGCCGCTGCCTCGGTACCGTCCTCGTTCACCTCGATAACAGCCTTGTGGACGATACTTTGCAGAGCTAGCGGCCTTTCGCCCTCCGCCATGTCGTGCAGGTCGGCTTCTTCCTCGTCGAACGCCGCCTGGAGTCCCAGGCTCTGGAGAACGGTGGACATGTCCCCCGAGAAGGTTAGCTTGAACCTGGGCAGCCGGAATTTTCCGACCTTGACGAGACTCGTCGGCAGGTGCTCCCGCATGAAGTCCGAGCTGGATGACGACGCGATGGTGTTTATGAGGCCTGCGAGACCGTTGCGCGCGTCCGGGAGGAAGATACACATGGAGAATCTGGGCGGGGGCGAGAAGCGGTCGTGCATGCCTTGCTTGTACGGGAGTTGGAGCACCTTGAACCCGTCGTGGCAGGCGATGTACTCGCGCCCCCAGCTGCGCATGAAGGGCACGTCGAAGGTGCTTCCGTCGAGGCGGTGGAACTTGCCGTCCACGGTGTACTCCTTGAGGAAAGGATCCTGCCACCTGCCCTTGAAGTAGACGGCATTGGCGACGATGACGTCGGTCTGCCTGGAGACTTGCCCGTCGGTGAGGAGCGAATCGATGAGGTTGTTGGTCGCGGCGGCCGCCCACGCGTTGATTTGTTTCACGGCTTTTGCTGGCTGCACCACACGTACGTAGGCGTAAGGAATGATTAGAGTCACTTGGGAAGTTGGGAAACAAGAAGGCACGACATGAATGAGTTTAGCCATGGAAAAAAAATCAGTTCATTTAAATTATGTTTTAATTTGGGCTGTTCGGTTAGTCTAGACTAAATCATATACTCCTCCGTATATATGTGTGCTCTTCATCGGCTAGAACCCTAGCTATGCCCAACTCATGTGTACAGAATCTTTCGAATTCCTCCTTCCCTGAACATTAATATTCACACGATGTTTAAACATTATTGAGTTTGAAATTCAAATTTTACTTGAAAAGCTTGTCCCATTATTTCACGAAATCCTTGGCCGGCCCCTTGGAGATTTATTTTCTTACTTTGGACACGACAAGATGGAGAAAGAGCAGTTACCGACTGACCTGTTGCCGGAAGTCGACGGCGCGGGTGTCGGCCTTGTAGGCCTGGGCGGCGGCGCGGCGGAAGGCGGGCTTCAGCTGCCGGGTCTGGTCGTGCCAGACGCCGAACGCGAAGGACACGCGCGGCCCGCCCTTGAGCGAGCGGTCGGCGAGGGCCTGCTCCGCCAAACCACGCACTGTCTCGGCGAGCTCGTCGCGGGATGTCGCGCCGAGGACGGCGAGGAACTCCTGGAGAGTGGCGCCTCGGGCGCCGGCGGCTGTAAGGGCGAGCGCGGCGTAGATGGAGAGCGGCGAGAAGATGAGGTTGCTGCCGCCGGCGCCCGTTTCGGCGAGCTCGCCGAGGAGGCGTAGGGCGAGCGCCGTCGGGCCGAGCGGCTTGGTGGTGGTGGCTGTGGAGTCCATCGTGAGATCGAGACCACGGCGTCTTCGTACGATTGACCTAGGAGGAGGATCGATGTCAAAGCGATCTATACTTGTAGAATCCAGCATAGGAGACCGAGACGGAATACGTTACGGATTAGGGCCGATCCAACCGTAACTCGAGTTAGGTAATGGAAATCATGAAAAAACATGAAACTAAGTTCCCCTGTCACGATACGATCGGCCTTGTACGACTGGGCTTCCGGTCTGGTCTTCCCCAGACGCCGCACGCGAAGGACACGCGCGGCCCTCCTCCAGGTCTCCACTGCGCGGCACGCGAAGGACTGCACTGCCACGTCTCGCGGTCGGTCGCTGCTCCAACCAATTCGCTGCCTCTCTCTCTCTCTCCCCTCCCGAAAAATCGAAATCAAACCATTCCCTTTCCGATCCGATCCACCACGCGACGGCGACCCACCAGCCTCGGCGACATCCCACGTCGTCGCCGGCGCAGCCGTGCGCTGCCGCTCCGTCGAGCTCGCCTCACCGCCTCGCTCGCTCGTAGCGGCGCGCTGGAGGGGCTGTTGGCAACCACCAACACACAGACCACGCAGCAGGCAACTTCATGCCGCCGCCGCTCGCCGCATCCACGAGGAGTTGCTGGCCACCGGATCCCCTTCCCCGCGTACGTCTTCCTCCACCGCGCAGCTCCGACACCGACACCGACGGTCAGGAACCTCTCCTCTCCTCTCCACTGCATCCCCAACCAACCCTATGACCAATCTAATCAAATACGCTCCGCATGAAAACCACGATTTTTAACCAAACTTCACTGCGATTTTGGATCCTAGTCTAGTAGACTTCCAGATCCGTGACGGCTTCTACATCTACTTGCAAAATTACCTCCTCCTTGCCGAATCATCTGCCCTGCTTTTCGTTGCAAAATTAATAGTGCTGCTGCTTCACCCTGTGGTAGCACATTAAAACTACCAAGGAATTAAACGGGAGGATTGCTGGCGCTGCTGTCCACCACAGCTCCTCATGCCGCTGCTGTTCATTCATGGGCTTGTTCTACATTTTCTGCAATTACTTGCTTCTCAATTCCTTCAAGGAGAAGCTTACGATTTTCCCATGCTTATATTTTCTTTATGCTACTAGTGCACACCCAACAGTTGAGGGGCTCCTCTTTGCGTCTAAATTTGACTATTTCTACCACTTCACATGGACTCAGCTTTACGCATTTGCCTTGCTATACCTTTGTATATATTCTCCCTTACTAACATTCTGATCTGTTTGCTTCACATTTTCTCTTTGATTAGCAGCTGTACAAGGCAGGCTTTCAATTTATAGACCAGCAAACCAAGGCACTGGTCTATGAATTCAACTAACCGTGATGGGTGAGCCTGACTCGTCAGTGCTTCATTTCTTGTCTCTAGATTGCCAGATCCCATGCATATGCAATGCCTTTTGAATTCAACCGCTGTTCTTATGCGCTCAAAGACCCCACTGTCTACAAATATACCTGGGATTATCTAGATGATTTTTTACTACTGTCAGACTTTATGGATTCTACCGCTATTTGTATGATGCTTTGTGCTCACTTCTTGTGCTAGCTGATTTAATTGGCAATGCTACTACATTTTCTTTCCTGTGCTCATATATGATGTTTCTTACTTGCAAGGTTTACAAGCCTGGGAGCATAGGACACTGCTCTCTCCGTTGAGAGCTTTCCATGCTCTCTTACTTGCAATTGGACTACTTCCTCCTTCACCACCACCGATGCTGCTGTGTGACTTTTACAAGACTTGAGGATGGATCCTTCCACTTTATGTATGTATGGAATCTGCCCGGTCTGGTGCGGGGGAGTGGAGGGGCGAGCGGCCTGGCCTCGCGCCCGCGGCTCCTTTGGCCAGCCTCTCCGACCTGTCTTATGCGTCCCTGTCTGCCTTAGATTGCTCAGTGGTAGTCACACATTGTAATATGCGGTTTTGTAGAGCTTTTAGAAGGCCTGGAGTTGTATTTGTGTCCTTTCTTTTACATGAGTTGTATTTGTGTCTGGTTAATCTCCTTTTTCGATAAAGGGAATATATGTCTGGTTAATCTCGTGAAGGAGTTTGGCTATCTGTTCGGAATGTCATTAGCCGTGCTGTCATGTTAACCTTACGCCATTCTTCTGTTTCGTTCGAGTTAGCTAAATTATGTACGCGCAATGTTTTGTCCTTCCGATTCTGCATGCTAATTGAGCTAGAAGAGATTGTTTTCTTATCCCAAAATAAAATGAAGGAATGAAGCTAAGGACCTAAAGGCCGAGCCACCCCTTATCGGCTCAGCCCAAATAAACTGAAGTGAGGCGATGAACTTCTGATCGCTGGGCTGGGCCTCGTCTGACTCCTGGAATCCATCTATGCAAAAGCCCCTCGCTTCCCAACAGCCTATTGCTAAGATGCAAAGCTGCATGCTCATCTACACCCCGCGTCTTCTCAAAAAGAAAAAGAAAAACCCAGCTACCTCTTATCCTACTAAAGAAAACCTCTTATCCTACTGATTTTCCTTGAACGCTTGTTAATTATTAAGCCAACTCAGCAATACAATGCTAACCACTTAACCTCTCAAACTTAGAGATGCAAATGGGTCAGTATTAGGGTACCCTCTACCCTCTTTGGTGCAAAGAAATGAACTAACTATGATGATGTCATCAAAAAAGTTAGTTCACTTTTTGAAGTATAGAGGGTAGAGGGTACCCAAATATTGATCCACTTGCATAATTACTCAAACTGTTTGGCATCAACTATGCTTTTTTTTCAGGTTTTCCGTTTTCAAATCAACAGTGCATCTACAACAAAACTGTTTTCTTCTTTCTAAAACGTGCATGCATGTCAAAATGAACCCATCCATGATCCATCAGTTCAGCTCAGCTGACGATACGTACGTAGTACAGCTGCTCAATTTTTTTTCTCTCCTTTCTCAGACGTGTATAATAATATATGAAAACTGAACCACATCGAATCCAGCACAAGCTACATAGCACTTGCTTCACAAGCATGACTATCGCATGTGCATCAGGTACGACATATGGTACTAGCTCTCTCCAGCCCAAGTGCTAGAAAAACTAGGCGACCATCAGCTCAGCTGCCTAGCTCTCTTGCATCCCCTGACGCGCGAAAATTCAGCCGGCGAACTTGTAATAGGATATCAAATTACCGGCTTCAGCTTCTCGGTTCTGGGTGGTGCAATGGTTTGTCCGAGGGCCACTCTATTTGTGGAGGTTTGGCTCCTTCTTTCTTTTAGTAGCAACTAACATCGCAAGGTAGATAGGGTGAACCATTATTACTGCTTACTTAGAGAAACTCCAACAGTCGCGCTGGCGCGATAAAAACCGCCATTTAGCGCGTGTGGGAGGGGGAAATAGCCCCAACACCTGCGGCAAAAATGCACGCGCTAAAGAAATTCCCGTGTGCGGGATATTTGCCGT
Organism: Lolium multiflorum; assembly: GCA_030979885.1. Taxonomy (NCBI): domain Eukaryota; kingdom Viridiplantae; phylum Streptophyta; class Magnoliopsida; order Poales; family Poaceae; genus Lolium; species Lolium multiflorum. The sequence goes on along the minus strand of CM061753.1, from coordinate 287,283,733 downwards.
GTTGCATCTAGCGCGCGCTACAAAAGGCGGGGCTCCCAACCACCATGCATCCCATCCACGCGCCATTCCACAGCCCGTGCCACCGCCCGCCGCTTCGTTGCCTCCGTCCGATGCTTCACCGCCCCCGCCCGCCCCGCCGCTTCGCCATGCCTCAGCGCCCCCGTAGCCAGTCCGGGTACCACGACGTCTGCCCCCGCCGTCGGGGATGTTCTATGCGGAGTTCCGCGCTGCTGGAGGGCGCATCATTCTCGGGACGTTCGCCATGATGGAGGAGGCAGTGCGCGCCTACGACGCGGCGGCTTGGTAGCTCGAACCTCGAACTCCCAGTTTTGACGACTGCGAGTTGCTCGAGGAGGCCGATTTCCTGGCGGGGGTGGCGAGCATCGTCACCGCCGAGCAGTGCTGCCGCCAACACGCGCTCCAACACCGCCTAGCCGTCGCGGAGATGGACAAACGCGCCATGGAAACGTGGTGCCAAGCCTTCCCGCAGGACGTCCGCGAGGAGCAGAGCTTCTTTGCGTAGAAGAAGCTAGGCCGAGCGCAGGGCGGAGAAGGAGGGTGTGTGCTAGCGTATGGCTTTATCCAGGCGCAGAGGAAAGGCCCCCAAACAATCAGCGGCAACGATGATCGCTGGGCGGATGAATTCTTGGCCACCCCGTCAGAATCATCGAGTTCCGACGATTCCGATTTCTAGATGATCGGCAACAACTAGTGTTCTTTTAAGTATTTATAATATTTAGTATTTTACTACATTAGTATTTTACTTTGTCATATTTTATAGCATATGTAATATATATGTCTTTTGATTTTTTATTTTGCTAGCTCTGTTTAATCTTGTTTTGAGCAATTTTATCACCGAATCATGTTTGTGGCGCGCTATTTTGCAGCGTCCGGTGAAGGGTTGTTTTCTCTGCTTTTTACGGGCTGTACTTTACTGTCTCCCGTGGAGGACGCGCTTAGCGCACTGTAAACGCTATTTACATCGCCAGGTTATGGCGCGACCGCTAGAGATGCTCTTATATGCCTTCCACGTACCACTTTGTTCTAGCATGTAGCAGATGTCGATCAACTCATCGACTTGAACCATGCAAGACCCATGAATATATGTACATGCTGTTGACCACGAAACATGGTACATGCACCTATTTCTATCCATCGTTTGAATTTGTGGATTAAAGTCGCTAGTAGGAAATAGTTTGGATGAGGTCGAGTTGAATAATTGTACGGTCTTGTTTGGTTTGAGTTCTAGGACCTTAAATTTAGTTTGGTTTGGATGGAGCACGTGCTCGCACAGTTTGAATTGGATTTGGTCTGGATTTGAAACTTTTCTCAGCGCTAAGAAATACAATAGAATAGCTAGCTTGTGACTTGACCTAGCTAGCTAGGTAACCAGGCATCCGTCACAGCTCAGCTGGCTGTATGTCTTGTGGGAATGAAAATCAAATACGTACGTCTCCCGCCACACTAAGAAGCTTCAGGTTGTCCAATCCTTTTTTTAAATGTGTAGTGGAGAATGAACCAATACAAGGATGCCCAATTAATAAAACGCACAAAAGAAAAATCCTAGACCTAATCTCACTCCCTCCTCACGCATAGAATACACAACGCTACATAGAAAGACACTCTCTTGAGAGGATCATTGCCAAGCATGAACTTGTTTGTAGACAATACTATGGCCTTCTCCGGCTGATGGAAGGAAGAGAAGAAGGAGGGGAAAGCATGCGGGGCCATGGGAGAGAGAGATGAGGGGCGGCAGGATAGAGATGGGGAGGCGGAGGGGCCAAATCAGTACGCGCCGCCGCGAGCTCCGCTGAGCGCTGGCCGCTGCCCATGGCTAGAGTCCCCCGCGGTGAGCCGCGCCGCCAGGCCGGAAGGGAGACCAGGCGGGGACCCATGGCGGTGACGGGGTGCAGGAGGCCTTGGTGTACTCGGGCCTGGTGAAGCCTCTACCGTTGGGCATGACATGGCTACATGTCGCGCCATTGCTTTTTGATCGGGTGTTGCGTGGACCACCACAAGCTGCGCATCATCAAGCACCGGCATGCCCTTTGCATGAAATCCAGTGGGTTTGTGACTCATTTAGAACCGGGATGCCGCTCATTGCGTTAGGAGCCACCATCATGACCTTTGACCAAGGATTAGGAGGAAAATCTCTGGCACATGTCGTCAGCCTTTTGCAGCAATGATGTCATACCCCTGCCCGACAACTAGTAGAGCCACCAATTGCAACAATGAACATTATCATGTGTGACTCCCACTCCCCATTCCATCACCGCAAACCTGAGGTATGGAAGCCATCAACACCGGCAGGGCATCAAGTCGCGCACCGACAACCACCGTGTTCGACATGCATGGGAGCTCGATCCCGCAACGAGTCGTCACCTCCTCCCCTTCATAAAGAATACATGCATAAATGGTTCATCCTCTACGAGGTAGGGCCGAGGGAGGTGGGCTGGCGTAGGTGTGGCTTCAGTAGGGTGGGGTGACGACATACGTGTGTTGGTGGACAAGGCGGTTTTTGCGGGCGGCGGGGGGGGGGGGGGGGGGGGGGGGAGGTGGTACATGACGGCGGACGTGGCGATGGATGCATTGCGGTTCTTGGCCCTCCGTGCGGGATTCTTTACACATCGACCGTGGGAAGCGACAATGGCAGCACACAGTGGTGGCGACGGATGTATGATTGGCCTTCTCAAAGAACCAATAATTGTCAAATGAGTCGTCTAATGAGTTTCTGTAACAATATACGGCATCAAAAATGTGGGACCGAGTCTCCATAATGAAGTTGAGAATTGATATGAATTAGCACAAATTTTACTACAAAGAGAGACAAGGCAAGACAACAAAGAGCTGTGATACGGTAGCATTCTCACATGTAGTACATCAATACTAGCTAATTGATGGTTGGCATGAACAAAACCTAGTTCGTTTGCACTCGTCAGTTCTGTGGTGGACGTAAGATGAATTAATTATATTTAAATTAGCCGTGTATACATGCAGGGCATTGGCTATTATATATTGAGGAGTGGATGAAACAACACAAACTGGACGTGCATGTTTCTCAGCTAGCTATTTCAAAAGCGGTTATATCTAGCTATGGGAGCATACTTGCATTTTTGCTCTAGCACAACGACACAGAGAGATTAGCGATCAGAAATATATTCCTAACAACCAGCGCAAGGTGGCCAGCTGGTTAGCGATCTCTATTACTACCGGCCATGGTTTTAAATAGCCGGCTATAGCCTGGCTATAGTCTTTCAGCAGACCTGCCCATGCGGCTATGCTCTTTGTAGGCTAAATGAGAAAAAACTGCTAATAGCCGGCTATAGCCTAATTTAGCCCATGTTTAGCCTCTAATTTAGCCGCTAAACCTCCTGTATTTTGAACTTATCTTCTCTTTTATTTTTTATTTCTTGTTTTCTGAATTTGCCTTCAGTATAATTAGATAAAACTTGTGAGTTGAATATCTGAATACTTGTTTGTCTTGAATAGTTAAATAAGTTGTATCACGAATCGTATTTGAGTCATAGTTTTCCTCTTCTTTTGGTAAGATATGACAAAAGTATTTCAATTTTTTTTTAAAAAAGCTAAATGGAATAGCCGGCTATAGCCTTTTATAGCCTCTAAAAAAATTGCGGCTAAATGAGATAGCCCGCTATTTTAAACTATGCTACCGGCTCAAGCTCTGCAACTCTGCCGGTGAGCATGCAAGCCAAGGAGCAACTGTTTCTCTAGCCAGGGTGTGTGTGTGTGGGGGGGGGGGGGGACTGCTCACTGTTTTTGGGAACTAGAGACACGTCCTGACAACGATACAGTCATCCAAGGATGGCTTCATCTATCGCTGAGTCGATGGCCAACCTCATCCAAAGATCCATTCTATTCATACCTTCCTGATATACCAACCAATGGACTGAATGGAGCGTACACCATCATTGACGAGTTTCTCAATCTGTGGCTGAGCTAGTGTTCGCAGACAAAAATATATTCAAGAATATGGATGGCTAAGAGAAGGAGGCTGATGTTGCTGTTGTGGACCTCCTCGCCACCGAGCTATGACCGACAAGCATATCCTCCTTTCCATATGTAGACTACGTCAGGGATGGAAGACGGGAACACGACTGGAAAGTTGGGCGACCATTGTACCTTTGAGTTAATCATGGAGGCATTAGTGCACCCTTTGGAGGGTTGGCCTATGGTGACGTGATGTTTGAAAATATGGAGAACCAAATCAAGAACGAGTTTTGGGCAGAGGTTTGATTCCCGACTTTGGCTTTCTTGGTTATAGGAGCGTAGGGATGCATGGTTCCCATGGCATGCATGAACTTTTTCAATACTTTAGAGTTCATCCTATTTTAATTTTTTTCCGTCCTTCGCCACAGGTGCATGGTGATGGCGTGTATGACGACGCTCACAGTCAAAGTACTTCACGTGCATGGTCCAGACATGCTACCTGTCTGGTTACGAATCTGTGGTACCACACAGTGCTAGTCGCGTTCATGCGTCAGTCGAAAGTATAACGAGCTACTAGGTAGTAGCATGCGTGCGACAGTTTTAGCGAACGTACATTAGCTATGTACTACCTCTGTGTCAATATATATGTTGTAGTTTTTTTTAGTTATGGATATATCTAAACACATTTTATTTATAGATCCGTCTACATCTAAATAAAATTGGATGTACTTATTTTGGGAAAGAGGGTTCATAGAAGTATGCAAAGCTGGCAGCGAGAGATCATCACCGATCGACCGGCCAAGCCGGAGCTAGCAACCGGGAGCTTGGAGGTGAACAAAGGTAGTGAGGATGATGACCTTCCTTCATGAGATACATACCTGACGTGAGTCTTAGCAAGAACCTCTCGGTGCGCATGGAGCAGAGAGTGAGTACCAAAGCAACATGCGTCCCATATCTTATATGACAAATATATATTATTATGTAATTTGAGAAAGAGTGAGAGACGTCAGCTACTTAATTAATTGGAACTAATTATTTATTAAGCTAATTGAAAACAAATGAATTTAGTACTACTAATAAGCCAAATGGTGCCTGCTGAGTGCAGTTGGGCTGTAACGCACCTATTTAAAAATCACCTAGTTGATCACCTAGTTTACAACCGCAATACCTTTTGACCTTGATTCACCCATGGCTATAAAGTGCATGCATGGACCGGCCCTCAAAGCATGCATCTGCTTTCCAATTCAACAGTACTTGCTGGCAGACAAATAAACTAGCTTGGCCCTGGCTAGTGAACAACATGGCCCAAGAGTGGAACCAACAAACAAGCCAGTTGTTTGGTTGTTGAACCACATGGCAATGTTTAGTCCCACCTTGCTAGGCTAGAGAAGTTATGACCACCTTATAAGGGAGGCATTTTGTTGTCTTCTAGATAGTAGTACAAGATGAAGTACACATCAAATAGCGCGTGCGCTCGCGTGAATATTCGCGACTTAAGACTTTGGACGCTTGGCGACGGCGCGGCTAGCGGACTAGCAAATATAGTATGCCATTTTTTATGCACATGTAAACTAAGATTAAAATGAGAGGAGCCACAACTTGTGTATATCAGAACATAAATAAAATGAGAACTCTATAACATAATTTTGTCACATATTGCAGCAGGGGCAAAATGGTCATCTTAGTGCTTAAATTATACTAGAGAGCCAAATAAGGAACCAACCAAACTTTGTGGGTCATGGAAGGAAGAAAAAATTTACCAGGGCCAAAAAAGGAAGGCAAACTTTAGACAAGGCCAAATAAGGAATTCTCTCTTTCAAGTAGGCAAGGCCAATGTTTAGCTAGATGACACGGGCACATGGATCATATATTCACACGCAATGATGTGCTCTGTACTATGAACCGATTCTCCTCTAGATCAACATAATGACAATATATAGTGAGACTGCATAAACAAAGTACGTCACAATCTCTAAAAGAATAGAAAATGTATAAAGTAGTAAATGAAAACACATATTAATATGTTTCTTAAGCAGCGACGAAGACGCGACGGTTGGCCCTGGTTGGCGTTCTCGTTTGTGGTTGGCCAATGAACTGGCCTGACATCAACATTGTTGGCGTGCACTCGGGTGCGGCGAAGACGCTTCTCGCCAGGCACGGTTGGAGATGGTTCAAGGACGGTCCCAGCAAAGACGATGGCACCAGACCTCTCCTCGATTACAAAGAAGGCAAACGGATGGTCAGCGACGAAATCCACGGGTGCATGCGTCACGAAGCTCGCGCCGCACAACATGGAGCCGGTGACCGCCGCTGCCTCGGTACCGTCCTCATTCACCTCGATGACAGCCTTGTGGACGATACTCTGCAGAGCCAGCGGCCTTTCGCCCTCCGCCATGTCGTGCAGGTCGGCTTCTTCCTCGTCGAACGCCGCCTGGAGTCCCAGGCTCTGGAGAACGGCGGACATGTCCCCCGAGAAGGTTAGCTTGAACCTGGGCAGCCGGAATTTTCTGACCTTGACGAGACTCGTCGGCAGGTGCCCGCGCATGAAGTCCGAGCTGGATGACGACGCGATGGTGTTTATGAGGGCCGCGAGACCGTTGCGCGCTTCCGGGAGGAAGATACACATGGAGAATCTGGGCGGGGGCGAGAAGCGGTCGTGCATGCCTTGCTTGTACGGGAGCTGGAGCACCTTGAACCCGTCGTGGCAGGCGATGTACTCGCGCCCCCAGCTGCGCATGAAGGGCACGTCGAAGGTGCTGCCGTCGAGGCGGTGGAACTTGCCGTCCACGGTGTACTCCTTGAGGAAAGGATCCTGCCACCTGCCCTAAATAAGACAAATTGTTCTACCTCTTCGAACCCATAATGAATATAGCAATTCCGATTATAGCTCTTAATAAAATATTCCTCACTAAAGCCACATTGAAATTTAAGATGTTTAGTATCCCGTCGAGAGCAACAGTTTATATCATGGCGTCTAAGCAAGATTCTAGCAATTGTATTTAATTTATCTATCATAGCACTCATTATTTTACCAGTTCTTGATTCTCTATAACAATTATAACATTCCATAAGCTCCAAGTAGGTTGTAGGTTCTCCCATAATAGCAGTTTTTAATTTTTCGGTTTTTCAAATTTTTATGGGTTTTGGGTATATGAGACAAATAAAACAAGACAAAAAGAAACTAAGCAAAAGTAAACTAAGCAAAATAATACTAGACAGAAATAAACTAAGCACAAGTAAACTAGACAAAAGTAAACTAAGCAAAACAAAATAAAACAAATTAAAAACAGAGAGAGAGGTAGAGTGTACTCCCCAGGTGAACTTATGAGTAGAGCTATGCCTCCCGCAACGCGCAGAAAATAGTCTTGATGACCCACAAGTATAGGGGATCGAGTCTTCGAGGGTAGTATAACCCAAATTTATTGATTCGACACAAGGGGAGGTAAAGAATACTGATAAGCCTTAACAACGAGTTGTCAATTCAGCTGCACACTGGAAAAGCACTAGCAACAGGGTGATGTGAAAGTAGCGTAATATGAGAACAATAGTAACAGTAACACAGCAGCAGTAATAGCAATATGAGAGCAATGGCACCGGAAAATAGTTGATACTACTTCCAATGACATGTAGAACAAGTATATTATGATGAGAGATGGACGGGGTTCCCAGCGATCTACACTAGTGGTAACTCTCCAATAAGTGACAAGTGTTGGGTGAACAAATTACAGTTGAGCAATTGATAGGATTCAAAGCATTAAGAAAGAACATCAGGCTTATTAATTATGTAGGCATGTTTTCCGTATATAGTCGTGCTCGCAATGAGAAACTTGCACAACATCTTTTGTCCTACCAGCCGGTGGCAGCCGGGCCTCAAGGGAAACTACTGGATATTAAGGTACTCCTTTTAATAGAGTACCGGAGCAAAGCATTAACACACCGTGAAAACATGTGATCCTCATATCACTACCATCCCCTCCGGTTGTCCCGATTTCTGTCACTTGGGGCCATTGGTTCCGGAGCGACATGTGCATACAACTTGTAGATACAATCTAAGCAATAAGTATAAAGCTCAAATCTAAGATCATGCCACTCGGGCCCTAGTGACAAGCATTAAGCATGACAAGATTGCAGCAACAATAACTTCACAAACTTTATAGATAGACTAATCATAATGTATCATCCATCGGATCCCAACAAACACAACACCGATTACATCGATGAATCTCAATCATGTAAGGCAGCTCATGAGACCATTGTATTGAAGTACATGGGGGAGAGTATACCGACATAGCTACTGCTAGAACCCGTAGTCCATGGGGGAACTACTCACGGAGCATGATGGAGGCGGTGGCGTCGATGGAGATGGCTTCCGGGGCACTTCCCCGTCCCGGCAGGTGCGGGACAGAGACTTGTCCCCGAATTGGAGTTTCGCGATGGCGGCACACGAACTTTCGGAGTTTCGTCAATTGGTACTGCGTTTTTAGATCGAAAGGGATTTTATAGGCGAAGAGGCGCGGGGGGCACTGGGCGCCACACCCTAGGCCGGCGCGGCCGGGTCGGCCCGCGCCGCCATGTGGTGTGGTGGCCCCCTGGCCCTCTCCGACTCTTCTTCGTGTTCGGAGCCTTCCGGGAAAAATAGGAGGTTTGGCGTTGATTTCGTCCAATTCGAGAATATTGCTCGAACAGCCTTTGGAACCAAAACAGAAAACGAACTGTGGCATCTCGTTAATAGGTTAGTTCGGAAAATGCATGAAAACATCATAAAGTGCAAGCAAAACATGTAAGTATTGTCATAAAACAAGCATGGAACAACAGAAATTATGGATACGTCGGGGACGTATCAGGCACATCCATCACCTTCCTGACCAGGTATAGGTCAGGTGGCACGCCCTTGCACCAGCATCGGACGTGCGTGAGTCTTTGCGGGCCGTCGCTCGGAGGGACCAGGGCCAGCCGCAGTCTGGGAGCCTCCGGCTCTCTCTGTGTTGCCGTCGCTGCTCGGTGGGTTTCTGACCGCAACACTATGCCACGGCACATTTGTCATGAGGTAATAGAAATCATGAAAAAAATGAAGCTAAGTTCCCTTGTCAGCTCTAGCTTGTGTGCTGGAATTTGGATAACCTCCCTTAACAATTGTTGACAATTTTGATGGTGTTTTTGTAGGTTATCATTGTCTGATGGCAAGTACCAAGTAGTAAGAACTCCAATAGATGACAAGGAACCCAAATATGTACAACATCACCTTGGGCGATCAGAGAAGAATGTGTTGTTTGCAGAGGTCGTTAATGATCGAATTCGGATTTGGACCCGAGTGAATCAGGCGGACAGGTAAAGTGGGTGTTAAAGTATAATATTGACTTTGAGCCATCAATTTCTTGCATCTTCACGAAGGGAATCTGCAAACCTTGGATCTTAGATAATAAGCATGTTCTTGATGAATATGGCAATAACAAATTGCTAGCGGGAGAGACTTTTGATTTTAACTCGGATGAAGATAATATTCTGGATACCAACGATGATTATGGATACCGTCATCCATACAATCAGTTACTTGGACTTCACCCCTACAAGGAGATCGCTTTCTTCATCATTGAGCCAACTGTAGCAGTGGCTTACCATTTGGATAGCTCAAAAGTTCAATACATAGGTTGCACAATCTTGAGCCACGGCAGTTCTAGATTGTGCATAGAGGAGTCATTCCTATACACCCCTTGCATGATTGGAGATTTTCGAGAAAATGCAAGCGCATTCAAAGATTAACTTATATACAATTAATTTGTGGTGCAAACTTTTTTTTTACTACTATATGTTTGCTCAGTTGCCATGACACTTATAATCTTGTAAGTTACTTTGTCGGAAACTTTTAATTCTGCATCCACCGGGCCGGCCTGTTAATTTGGAGCTACATTCACCAAAAAAGTTGCAGCCTGCAACCATCTCTCTCTTTTACAAGATATAAATAAACATTTTATCAATTGGACATTGAACTTTCCAAATAGCCTCTATTACAAACGATCTGGGACCTTAGAGAAAGTGACACTTAGCTTGAGAACCTAAAAGTAATGGACTGCCATAACATGTGACCCAGTCGGAAATTGATACAACAGGGTGTCACTGGTGGATGAAATCGGGCCGCTCGCTACGATCGGGGCGGATTTACGGATCATGTCAGGTGTTACCCCAGAGTTGTCACGTTCGCGCAATAAATTTTCCTAAAAGTAATTAGCCCCGTGTGTACAACTAGGATATGTTGTTGTGCGGTTTTCAGAGCCGTTTTTCCATTATGACTGGATACATGTCCATCATATGTAACTTCCTTTCCATTCAACTTTCAAAGTCTCCTAAAAAGGAGCTGGACCACTTTGACAGCCATTAACATTGAAAAAACAATAGTTGCCATTGCATACATCCCATCGTTTCGTTTCAAGTACGCAATTAAGGCCAATGTTTAGCTAGATGACACGGGCACATGGATCAAATATTGACATGCAATGATGTGCTCTGTACTATGAACCGATTCTCCTCTAGATCAACATAATGATAATATATAGTGGGACTGCATAAACAAGGTACGTCACATTCTCTAAAAGAATAGAAAATGTATAAAGTAGTAAACGAAAACACATATTAATATGTTTCTTAAGCAGCGATGAAGACGTGACGGTTGGCCCTGGTTGGCGTTCTCGTTTGTGGTTGGCCACTGAACTGGCCTGACATCAACATTGTTGGCGTGCACTCGGGTGCGGCGAAGACGCTTCTCGCCAGGCACGGTTGGAGATGGTTCAAGGACGGTCCCAGCAAAGACGATGGCACCAGACCTCTCCTCAATTACAAAGAAGGCAAACGGATGGTCAGCGACGAAATCCACGGGTGCATGCGTCACGAAGCTCGCGCCGCACATCATGGAGCCGGTGACCGCCGCTGCCTCGGTACCGTCCTCGTTCACCTCGATGACAGCCTTGTGGACGATACTCTGCAGAGCCAGCGGCCTTTCGCCCTCCGCCATGTCGTGCAGGTCGGCTTCTTCCTCGTCGAACGCCGCCTGGAGTCCCAGGCTCTGGAGAACGGCGGACATGTCCCCCGAGAAGGTTAGCTTGAACCTGGGCAGCCGGAATTTTCTGACCTTGACGAGACTCGTCGGCAGGTGCCCGCGCATGAAGTCCGAGCTGGATGACGACGCGATGGTGTTTATGAGGGCCGCGAGACCGTTGCGCGCTTCCGGGAGGAAGATACACATGGAGAATCTGGGCGGGGGCGAGAAGCGGTCGTGCATGCCTTGCTTGTACGGGAGCTGGAGCACCTTGAATCCGTCGTGGCAGGCGATGTACTCGCGCCCCCAGCTGCGCATGAAGGGCACGTCGAAGGTGCTGCCGTCGAGGCGGTGGAACTTGCCGTCCACGGTGTACTCCTTGAGGAAAGGATCCTGCCACCTGCCCTTGAAGTAGACGGCGTTGGCGACGATGACGTCGGTCTGCCTGGAGACTTGCCCGTCGGTGAGGAGCGAATCGATGAGGTTGTTGGTCGCGGCGGCCGCCCACGCGTTGATTTGTTTCACGGCTTTTGCTGGCTGCACCACACGTACGTAGGCGTAACGAATGATTAGAGTCACTTGGGAAACAAGAAGGCACGACACGAGTGAACGAGTTTCGCCATGGAAAAAAAAATCAGTTCATTTAAATTATGTTTTAATTTGGGCTGTCCGGTTAGTCTAGACTAAATCATATATGTGCTCTTCATCGGCTAGATCGAACCCTAGCTATCCCCAACTCATGTGTACAGAATCTTTCGAATTCCTCCTTCCCTAAACATTAATATTCACACGATGTTTAAACATTATTGAGTTTGAAATTCAAATTTTACTTGAAAAGCTTGTCCCATTATTTCTCGAAATCCTTGGCCGGCCCCTTGGAGATTTATTTTCTTACTTTGGACACGACAAGATGGAGAAAGAGCAGTTACCGACTGACCTGTTGCCGGAAGTCGACGGCGCGGGTGTCGGCCTTGTAGGCCTGGGCGGCGGCGCGGCGGAAGGCGGGCTTCAGCTGCCGGGTCTGGTCGTGCCAGACGCCGAACGCGAAGGACACGCGCGGCCCGCCCTTGAGCGAGCGGTCGGCGAGGGCCTGCTCCGCCAAACCACGCACTGTCTCGGCGAGCTCGTCGCGGGATGTCGCGCCGAGGACGGCGAGGAACTCCTGGAGAGTGGCGCCTCGGGCGCCGGCGGCTGTAAGGGCGAGCGCGGCGTAGATGGAGAGCGGCGAGAAGATGAGGTTGCTGCCGCCGGCGCCCGTTTCGGCGAGCTCGCCGAGGAGGCGCAGGGCGAGCGCCGTCGGGCCGAGCGGCTTGGTGGTCGCTGTGGAGTCCATCGTGTCTCGTGAGATCGAGACCACGGCGTCTTCGTACGTTGACCTAGGAGGAGGATCAATGTCAAGGCGATCTATACTTGTAGAATCCAGCACAGGAGCTCGAGACGGAATACGTTACGGACTAGGGCTGATCCAACCGTAACTCGAGTTAGGGACATATACTACTCCCTTACGGTCTGATCTTGGACTTGGAGCATAGTAGATATCTGCAAAAGAAAAATTGTGTTTCTCGTGGGTATGTTGATCTTATTTAGGGGTAAATAGATAGAATAATTTTCGCATCAAATAAATACTACCTCCGTTTCAAAGAATAAGACGCACGCGTATTTCAAGACGAACTTTGATCGTAAAAATTGAGCAAAAAAATCTTAATTATGTTAGAGAAATTAGTATCGTTGAATTTGTATTGAAGAGAACTGTTTAATGATACTAATTTCATACAAACAATCTTTATCAAAGATATGCTACGAGCAAAATCTGATCTGATCGATTCTACAGTGCAGTTGGCGGTTTGAGAAGTGGCTCACATCACGATGGTCCATCGCTTTTTTTAGGTGGCTTATCCATGTTGAGACTCTTAGTGATCCTTGGGTTGTAAGGGCACGTATAATGAGATGATGTCAGCCTTCTCTTAGAGATGCCACGTCAGATTTTTGTTTAGTTGGAGGAGAGAGAATGAAGAGAAAGAATGTTATCTTCTCTTAGACAAGGGATAATCTCTTAGAAAATAAGGGAAGACTATTTTCTCCATTGTATCACATATGTCTTCCCTTAACAACAAATTTCCTACCAAAATTTAATTATTCATATTAATTGCTAGAGATGGCTGTAAGAGATAGTGCACTGTATGACCTATATCGAATGCCTTCTCTAGCTGTTGTGACGGGGTAAGGGAAGGCATGCCTTCTCTACCATTGTACATGCCCTAATAATTGTTCTGCTACTACTGCTTTGATGTGACTTGCTTTAATAAAAAGTCACATGCATGATGGAGAGAGAGGGGTACCCATTAAAAAAAAGTAAATACGCCGTATAAATTTTGTCAAAAAATTGACACCTCTAAGTTTAACTATTGTTATTAAGAATACAAATATTTACATTATAAAAAATATAATAGTACAGATATTTATATTTATATTTAGTAATAAATAGCCGAGCGTAAATAGGACAATTTAGTAATATAATAAATAGATTTAATGAAAGTTTTACCATAATGTCAGTGTAACCAGTGGCAGACCCAGGAAAATATATCAATGGGGCCAAATCAAGTGAGTGGAGGCATTCCTGGTATAAATTTGCAAGATGTTGAAGGAATTTTAGTTAAATATGAATAAACACTAAATAAATTCAAATTTTCGAGTGGGGGCGCATGCCCCCACTAGCCTAGGTCCACCCATGAGTGTAACCTCATCGTCGTCATAGACCGAAATACGAGTCACCATTGCCGAGAACACCCGGAACAAATATTGCAGGACATTCTCATCTTCCAACACCACCATCAGCAAGGAGATCACATCATCAAATGAAGAACCAAAGATCACTTGTATACTCTACCATGTGCCATCCCCATTGACATGGAGGTGAAAAATGAGGGTACCAATATCCAGATTTAATCCATTAATTGAAATGGCCCTTTTATTAAGAACTCCAGAAGTTGTGGCCGTCTTTCATTTCGCTGATTTTTTTCCAAGTGTTGATTACGTGTTATTGCTTTGCTTTGGAGTACCTATAGCCGATTCTAAGTCTTTCGAGATGTTTCCGCAACATTTAAGCCGTGCTACAATAACATGTCTCCCAATCTTTCCAGCAGTTATGATAACACAATCTGCAAGCAAATGTAGAACCAGCTGTCACTCAAGTTAATGTAGAACCAGCGTCACTCCATGTTGTGAACTCATTGAAGCCCAGGTTGGAACACAAATGTCTCAGCAGATGAAGGTGAAGACAGAAGAAATTCAAATTTGCTTTCTGAACCACTGAGCCAAACAAGAAACAAGCAGTACATGGATGCAACACAGAAACTACCGCTAGTGAGATCAAAAGCAGTGGCTGGATATTTTGATGCTCAATAATATAACCAATCCTCACATGAAAGGAAGAGTGACAACACAGATCTTAACAGTCAACTAGGCAAGTTCACAACCCAAAATTACTGCAATACGACCATGGCATAACTCGTGGGGCAATGCAATGTAGGAAACAAGATCTAATCAAAGAGAGAGAAGCCAAGGTCATCCTCGCTCTCCTCCTTCTCCTCTTCCTTCTTCTTCTCCTCAGCCTTGGGGGCCTCAGCGGCAGCTCCACCTGATGCAGCAGCACCACCAGCAGAAGCAACTGCCGGACCAGCAGCGGCAGCACCAATGATCACCTGCATCAAATTTCGAATCAGCATTACAGAAAATTTTCGTTGAAGAATGAAGATACATGTAGCTAATATCACTTGTGGCAATCAGCTATCAGCTACCACAAAATCTTAGCTGGGTTCAGTACACATCACAGATCACCAGTACTGACCCCTACAAGGCTACAACTAGAACTAGAGCGGTTTACAAAAAGTGGTGCTTAAGATGCTAGAAACTTTTCACATCAAGAAATTAAACAAAATTTCCACCTCTAACACGCTAAATGCAATGGTGAACTAAAACTACAGCTTGATGAATCAAAAAGCCATCATAACTTTCTTCCAAAAACTACTGAAATCCACCAGGTGACGTAAGATGTGTTTTTGGTACTTATCAACCTACTTATCTAGAACAACACATCAGAAGCAAACAAATGTGAATCAATTTACTGATAGCTATATGAACCTTCGACAGATCACATACTAAATTGCGTTACTGAATTCACAAATACAAACAAGAGGAGAAGCTATTCAGATCTAACAAAAAGCACTAAAACGATCACTCATCAGAGCTCATGGATCGGAACTAGCTCACAGCGCAGGACAATCACGTATAACAAGATCAGCAGGACGCAGCACAAGACCGTAAGCGCGGGAGAGGGTTCCTGACCTGGCAGACGGCGGAGTCGGGGGAGACCATGGTGAAGGATGACTGGACGCCACCGCACGGGTCCTTGGCGTAGGCGGCGGAGACGAGCTGGCGCTCCAGATCGTACGTGGAGGCCGCGGAGCCCTCGAGCTCGCCCTTGTGCTGCTTGGCCTCCCACTCGCCGCCGGACTTGCGGCACACGAAGGTGAACACGCCCATGGCTCCGGTCTGGGATTGGCGACGGTGGCGGCGGCGGCGGCGGCGGCGCAGGGGTTTGGAGGTTGGTGATGGGTGGATGCAAGAGACGCAAACCCTAGCTCGGGGGCGGGCTTATGTAGTAGTGGCGGGGATGGCAGCTACTGGGCCGTGTTAACAAAATGGGCCTCAATTGTAAGGCTTATTGGGCCGGATTGACATAACCACTACTGTGGAAGGTTTCTCACGCCGAAGCCCGGAATGCCGCCCCCTGCCGAAGCGGCGGCCGGCGACCGTAAGGCCGCCGCCGCCGCCCCGCCTGGCCTGCTTTTCCGTCGCCACTCGACGGGCATGTCTATCTTCACCGGGGAAGAAGCTGCGGTGGCTTTCTCCGCCGGGACGGGAGCCGCCTCGGGTGCTCTGCTAGGAGCATCGCCGCAGCCCGCAGCCGCGACGCGAGAGCTCCGGCTTGCTGCGAAGCGCCTCAAGCTCGGCGGCATCAGCGTCCGCTACCCGGTAGTACGTACTAAGCTTATCTCTCTCCTAAAGTAGATTTTGTGAACTTGGGTTCATGTGAATTTAGGCACCGTACCCCAAAAAAAAAAAAATCCATGAATACATATCATCATTTGTGTACTGTAGGTCTGTAGTAAAACAAGAGAAATTAAGTTATACAATAGCGATCTGTTCGTTCTGTACATTCTACAACATGTGACCATGTTTTTTTCCTCCTAAAGTTTTGTAAATGTATCTGAATTAACATTTTGGAGTACAATGGATATTCTGAGAAAATTTAAAGATGTTTACAAACTCATGAAGTGGTGCATATGGACATAGGTTCATATTAGACTCCGTAGAGCATCACCAGGATGAAGAACTTAAGAAAAGAAAATAAGGGCCAGCCGATCTGGCATTGGCTCAATAAACTAGCTCCTGCGCTTGTGGAACCCTTTGAGCCTCCCGTAGAACATCACCAGAACAAGAACCGCCTTCCCTTGGTCGCTCCACCACCCCGAGAAGCTGTACGGCTTGTCTTGGCAGATGCTCTCCTTCTCCAGGTGCGGCAGCCTCGAGCAGCTGTAGCCGGTGGACAGCCCCACATTCCCATATGCACTGCAGGCGCAACAAACAGCCAGGTGGTAAATTTTTAAGTATGTCATGCATGCATTACAGACCCTGTGAGAAAAATGTTTCAGCAGATTTTGATATGTGTCCGGTTGTCGGTTGATTACCTTATCACCTCGAATATCATATTGAATGTGGAGAAATTGAGAGGGTCTCTGAAGAGCGATCTCCGCTCGGTGATGCAGACGAGCATTATCAGTGCGGCATTGCAGGTGAGCGGTGAAAACAACATGTTATTCAGCCTTAGGCTTCTCTTCGCTGGTCCATCCTTGTGTTCTTTGCCACTTCTCTCGTGATCATGTTGCACTGAGAAAAATGTTGTCGAGGCTGGAATGTACCTGAAAATGTACACATATCAGTCAACTGTTTATGCTGCTGTTTGGCTGAAGACAAGAGCTTAGAGTGCAGAACTGACATCATAGTGATGAACAATACTAAAGCTGCAGGCGCGATGAGGGAGCAGTCGATGGAGTTCTCTCCTGCCTGCATTGCATTCACTGCCATGAAAAATGCATTGGTGATCTTCTGATTTGGGGTGAGCCCCGCAAACACTGCAGAATCCCAGTTCAAGCAGCAGAAGAGTGTGACTGCCGTGGCTACAAGGCCAGCAACTGTGGCTCCAAGGAATAATACTGTCTGCAGGTTAGGCAGCAGGTTGTTGAAAACTATTGTCCTTGGGTTGTTCATCATGAGCTTAAACTCAGTAGTTCCAGCTCTAGTTATTCCTAGTCCTTTTAATGTCCATACCACCAGCCTGAGAAACACAGGAAGCAGAATATTGCCTGCAAGAATTTGACCAGTGAGTAGCAGGAGGAGGCCCTGGTTCGAGGCGAACACTGCCATGCTTTCATTCGTCGGAATCAACCCTCCATTGGTGAAAGAAGACACAGTGACTGATATCGAGAAGAGCACTGTGTTGATAGTTTTCCTTGATAGCACAGCTCTTGCACTTGAAACATTTGCTATATACAAGTACACCAGTAGAGAACCTACAAGAAGAATCATGACCATGTAGGACAGGAGGACAAACCCTAAGTATTTGAGGAAACTCTTCTCGAGCCCATTGGAATTTGTTGATGGTGTTGCCGGGATTGCCTCTTCTACCAGCGACTCATTGCGGTTGGTAACTGATCTCACTCTACTGTCTTCAGGATCATGCTTGTTTTGCTTGCCCCACTCAAGAACTAGGCCAAGCAAGGAAACAAACATCTCACTGCCTAAGAACATCAAGATAGTTAGGACCACTATTTGGGAGCTAGAAAGATCCTCCATTTTGATGGTAGCTAATCCTGTAACTGTGACTGCGGATGTCGAGAGGAAAAACATGTCGACATGGCGAGGACTGTAGTCGAGGTTACTTGGCTTCAGCGCCATCAAGGCAACAAAACCAAGCACATCAATGATAACAAAATAGGACAAGTGAATCAAAAGGGGGCTAAAATGGAAAGCAATGAACTGAAAAATGAACACAGATGAATGGATGGCATGTCTTGAAGAACTAACAATGACATTCAGCTGGATAGGCATTGGAGTTAGATGGCGTTGCCTCTGTCTCTTTGCTGTATGTGCCTTGATTCAGCAGGCAACTACTAGTGACAAGTGATCGATGGGAGTATATATACAGCCCGTTGGTTGAAGTTAGAGGAGAAGCAGGCATGAACAATATGGTTGGAGATGCCTTTCGTAAAAAATAATATGGAATAAAGATGCCTTTCAGAACTTAATGCTATGCGTGCGGAGCATGCAGCAATATGCTCAAACGAGCGTTAGACCTTAGGAAAGAACAGTTTGCATGCGTGCTAAATTTTTGTCCCACCCTTTGCCAATTGTCGTTTTGCTAAAGGAAACTATACCAGCTCACGAGAGTCGGCAAGTGATAGTGCTGTTTACATATGAAGGCAATTTGCCAATTGCCATGCCACCGAGGGCAACCTTGATCAGGTGGTGTAACAGCTCGTAAGTGTTGGTAGTGGAATTGCCTGGAAGTTATGGTATATACTTTGTTTTCTAAATGGATGTAAAAGAATCTCTGAAACTTGCATTGTAACCAAGAATATGCATGTATAGAACTATTTTGGTGCTTTGCATTTGGCTCTTCCCTTGAAGATGTCCAGCAATAATGAGTCGGAAAGCGATTGCAGCTGCTATAAAACAATGACACAGAGCATGTTTAGCTGTAATCAAACCCATGGCCAGGAAGTATTCTAATGCCATGCTTCAAGGGAAATATACAGACCCAAGTGGACAAGAACCTTCCTCAGTTAGCTTCCTAGTTAGTTCCTTACTAGCCATGGTATCGTAAAGCTAAGATGTGGTTACATCTTGATTTGTCCTGCGCTGAGGAGATAGGATGAGTCAAGGTTAATCTACTGCATATGGCTAGGACTTCACTTTGGGCCAACATAAGTTTTTTGCTCGAATGGAGAGGTGTTGCTCGACTGAAAACTCTAGGTGAAACCTGTAAATGTCACTGAACAGAACATGCCCTATTCCTTTGCATGATTTGCGTGTTTTTTGTGACTTTGGCTTCTCTAGTGGCCATCCATTTTCCGTTTGCATGATGGGTGTTCTTTTAATTCAGATGCTCATCACATGTTCACATCACAAAATAATTTAACATTAGTGCAATACTCAGATTTGGTAGCTGCATCTTCATGTTAGCTCAGCTGGTCAACCGGCCCATCAACAAGGTCAATTAACTTACGGAACATTGCCCTGATACCTGGACAAACTAGATAGGGTTATTGTTCAGTATTTTCATACAGTTTAGTCTTTAAATTTCCATTATTTGCTAACCTTATTTTTGTTTCCCATCATATTTATATTTACTACAACAAGGCAACATTGCCAGGGTGTGCCCATGATGTCAAAACCAACTATTTTATTTGTATTATTAATTGTATGTCATAGTATTAACCCCGTCCCTCCAAAAATAAGCATAATTTTTTTGTCTTTCCGCTGCAACACGCAGAGGATTCACCTTGTTACATCTTACATTAACATGTGGACAAATGGCTCAATGTTTAGTTGCATTGATTTCTTGATGTTGACTGCTAGCATAAAGTTCAAGTCAGATTTGTTTGGTGGAATATATATGTATTTGTATCCACTATGATCCAACTAGAAGCCTGAACTTCAGGAAGTACGCTAACGATAGTTATACTAATTTGATACACTTGCCTTTCGAAGTAGTCTTGAACAGCTGTACCGTATTTTCCAACATTTACCAGTGGCCATAGTGTAGACCTTGAGCCTTCCACAGAGCATGACCAAGACCAGCACATACTTTCATCCATCACTTCACCATCCAGAAAAGCTGCCTGTCCTGGCAGATGCCCTCAGGGTGTATCTGCTGCAGCCTAGAGCAGCTGTAACCAGTGGATAGCCCTGTGTTGCCATATGCACTGAAAAATAAAGCACGCACGATTATTCCCCCCACTAAAGTGGCATTCATGAGTTAGATTATATTGCAAGTCGTAAGATAGTTTAGCTTAGTGTGGTGCAGCTCTTGCAAGCACGAGGTGCTTTGTTTGTGAATTAAGTTCATTATTCTGTTTTGCTGGAATTATCATTTACCTTTAACCTATGCTACCATTGCCTTACTGTATTTTTTTCTTTTCTAATCGGCAGAGTAATAAATGATTTTGATCATATCAAACAACAACGCACATGATGACCTCGAAGATCATGTTCGGAGAAGTTGAGCGGATCATTTCTGAGTCTTCTCCGGTCGGTGATGCAGACAACCGTCACAAAGACAATGTTACAGATGGGTGGTGAAAATGCCAAGTTCTGCACCAGTGATCCTACTTTGCATTTAGCGCTGTCCCAGTGGTTTTAGTATCTCCCATGGGTGCTGCAAATGTTGCTGATGATGGCAAAGACCTAAGACAAGACCAAAAGGTAATTTCTCAGACATGTATGATGAGATTCTTTTTTTTTCGAGAAAACGCAAAAGACATGTGTGATGAGATTCTAAATCAAGTATTATTAGTCGAATGACATGAAACATCAATTACTGATGTGCCATGATGTCATGAACGTACATCACTAAAATTCCTGAGTACTAGAATGGGAGGGGACATGAGCGAGCAGTTGTTGGAGTTCTCCCTGCGTGCCTTGCATTCACGGCCATGAAGAATGCATTGACAATCCTTTCATAAGAACTGAGCCCATCAAACACTGACGAATTCCAGTCAACAGCGCAGAACAGTGTGGTGGCGACTGCTACCATGCCAAAGATCGTCGAGGAGAGAAACACAGTTGGTACCCTTGGAAGCTAATTACCAAAGTGCATCTCCTCAGGGTTCTTTACCATTGTCAGGTTCCCCAGGAAACATACCAGTAGCCTCAGGAAGAGAGGGAACAGTGTGTTGCCAGTGAGAATCTGGCCACTGAGCAGCAGCAAGAGGCCTGAATTCTTCAAGAAGATGGCCATGTTCTCATTCATTGGCACAAGTCCTGCATTTGCAAAGTAGGCTATGGTGGCCGACATTGAGAAGAGCACGATGTTGATCCCTTTCTTGTTCAGTGGCGCGCTTGCAGTTGGCACACGAGTTATATACGGAAGAACCAGCAGAAAGCCCAGGACATGGATCACAGAAAAGTATCCAAAAAGCACATATCCTAAGCGCTTGACGGACCTTCTCCTCTTAAACTCTTCAGAACTCTTAGTTGGAATTGCATGAGCTGCTTCGTCAAGCGGAAAATCATCAGAGTGCCACACTGTCTATAGCTTCAAGCTCAACAGGAACTGAGCTGATCTTCACACTTGGAAGATCTTGGTTGTCTTGATGATTCACTCTGAGCATGAGGCCTAAGAGCGAAACAAAGATCTCCCCTCCTACAAGCATGAGCAGTGTTAGGACAGCAATCTGGGAGCTCGAGAGGTCCTCCATTTTGACGGTGCTTAGCCCGGAAACTGTTAGAGCAGAAGTTGACACGTATAGCATGTCAATATAAGGAGGGCTGAACTCAGGGTTGCTTGGTTTTAGCGACATCAAAAGGACTGAACCGATTATAGAAATGGCAATGAAATATGAGAGTTGGATCCAAAATGGATGAATATGCAGTGTAAGGAGTTGATAGACGGGAATGATTGAATCGACAACATGTCTTCTGAGATGACTGAAGCTATGCAGCTTGATATGGATGAAATCTTGACATGGATGAAATCATGGTAAAATCTTCTCGCCCGATCCATGGTGCTATATATGCGTGTGACACAAAAGCATTCATCCCTCCATGGACAATTTGATCATATGATTCTTATCTATGATAATGCATCATAACCTTCCTCAGTTAGTCACTTCCTAGTTACTTCCTTGCTAGCCATGAATCGTAAATCCAGGACACGGTTACATCTTGATTGATCCCGCTCTGAGGAGGTAGGATGATACCAAAGGTTGTCCTGGTGCATATGGTTAGGACTTCTCTTAGGGCCAACACACTTCATTTTTTTGCTCGAATGGAGAGGTGTTGCTCGATTTAAAACTTGAGGTAAAGCCAGTAGATGTCTGATCAAAAGATGCTAATGAATTCGTCTCAGTTTGGAAGACGACACTAGAGAAGGTTCACTGAACTCAATAGCTCTATCCCTTGCATGATTTGCACATTTGTTGTGGCTTTAGCTTCTCAGGTGGCCTTTCAACCTTTAATGTTTGGTTACTACAATTATTTCTTCACGTGGGTTCAGATCCTCATCACATATTCACATCACTAAGTAATTTAGAATTAGTGGGTACCTGATGTTAGCTCACCTGGCCGGCTTGCCCATCAAGAAGGTTGATTAACTTTATGGCACGCTGTCCTGATGCCTCAACAAAGTATACAGAGATATTGTTCATTATTATCATGCCAGTTTACGCTTTCAATTTCCATAAACCTTTTTTGAGTTTCTCTTGGAATTTCTGTTTACTAGAACAACAGGACAACATTGTCATCGTGTGTGTGTACATGGTGTGAAAACCAACTATATTTACTTTGTAAATTGTGTAACAATATTAAACCGCTCACTCCAACAATAAGCATAATAATTTGTGTCTTTCCACTGCAACATGCAAAAAATTCACCCTGCTCTTACATCAACATGAGGACAGATGGCTCATTGCTTTAGTTGCATTGATTTCTTGATCTTGACTGCTAACATAAAGATCAAAGCACATTTGAGTGGTGGAAACAAATGTGTTTTCTGTTGCAAGTGCAACATGGACGAACAGATATGTATATTTATCTACTATGATCCAACTAGAAACCTGAATCTTCAGCCAGTATGCTGACAATGGTTATACTGATCCAATGCACATGCCTTTGCAAGTAGTGTTGTTCAGCTGTGTGCCACCTTCCAAGATTTACCAGTGCCCATACTGAAAGCCTTAAGCCTGCCATAAAGCATGACCAAGACCAGAAGAAACTTTCCTCCATCGCTCCACCATCCAGAAAAGCTGTATGGGTTGTCCTGGCAGATGATCTCTGGGTGCAGCTGATGTAGCCTTGAACAACTGTAACCAGTGGATAACCCTGCGTTGGCATATGCGCTGCAAAATAAAGCTTACAAAATTATTCTCCTTACTCAGAGGCATTTATGAGTTAGATCTTATCTCCTAACATAGTTTAGTCTAGTGTTATGTTTAGCTCTTGCAAACACAAGTTGCTCTATTTATGAATTAAGTTAATTCTTTTGTTATGCTGCAATTTCCCTTTACCTTTACTCTATGCTACCATTGCCTTACTGAGTAATGGAAGGATTTTGATCATATGTAGGAACAAAGAGGAACACACCTGATGACCTCGAATATCATGTTCAAGGTGGAGAAGTTCAGTGGATCGTTTCTGAGCCTTCTCCTTTCAGTGATGCAGGCAACTATCACAAAGATGGCATTACACCCAAGCGGTGAAAAGACGAAGTTCTGCACAAATGACCATCTCCTGCCTTTCGTGTTCTCATTGGTGGTTTTAGTATCTCCATTGGGTGGTGCAAATGTTGTTGTTGATGGCAAATACCTGAAACCAAAAAAAAAAAATGTCAGACATGTATCGTGATATTCTAAACCAAGTTGTATACTAGTCAAGTGACATGAAACATTAATCAATGAGGTGTCATGCAGTCATGAACTTACATCATGATGATGAATAGTACTACAATGGCGGGGGACATGAGCGAGCAGTCGATGGAATTCTCCCCTGAGTGCCTCGCATTCACCACCATGAAGAATGCATTGACAGTCTTCTGATAAGAGCTGAGCCCATCAAACACTGAAGAATTCCAGTCAACAGCGCAGAACAGTGTGGCGGCAACTGCTACTAGGCCAATGACAGTTGAGGATAGAAACACAGTTGGCAACCTTGGAAGCAAACTACCAAAATGCATCTCCTCAGGGTTCTTGATCATGAGCCGCAGATCTTTCACCTTTGTCAACCTCCCTAGGAACCATACCAGCATCCTCAGGAAAAGAGGGAACAGTGTGTTGCCAGCGAGAATCTGGCCACTGAGCAGCAGCAAGAGGCCTGGATTCTTTGAGAAGATGACCATGTTCTCATTCGTCGGCACGAGCCCTGCATTAGCAAAGGAGGCTACGGTGATCGACATTGAGAAGAGCACGATGTTGATGCCTTTCTTGTTCAGTGGCGCGCTTGCAGTTGGCACACGAGTTATATACAGAAGAACCAGCAGAAAGCCCAGGACATGGATCACAGAGAAGTACCCAAAGACCACATATCCTAAGCGCTTGACAGACCTTCTCCTCTTAAACTCTTCAGAACTCTTAGGTGGATTTGAATGAGCTGCTTCGTCAAGCGGAAAATCATCACCATCTATAGCTTCAAGTTCAACGGGAACTGAGCTGATCTTCATGCTTGGAAGATCTTGGTTGTCTTGATGATTCACTCTGAGCATGAGGCCTAGGAGCGAAACAAAGATCTCCCCTCCTACAAGCATGAGCAGTGTCAGGACCACAATCTGGGAGCTTGAGAGGTCCTCCATTTTGACGGTGCTAAGGCCGGAAACTGTGAGAGCAGAAGTTGACAAGTATAGCATGTCAATAAAAGGAGGGCTGAACTCAGGGTTGCTTGGTTTCAGCGACATCAAGAGGACTGAACCGAGTATATCAATGGCAAGGAAATATGAGAGTTGGATCCATAATGGATGAACATGCAATGCAACGAATCGGTAGAGGAAAAGAACCGAGTCGACAATGTATGTGCTGATGCGACTGAAGTTATGCAGCTTGATATGGATGAAATCGTGATAAAATCTATTCACGTGATCCATGGTGCTA
Source organism: Lolium multiflorum (assembly GCA_030979885.1). Classification (NCBI taxonomy): domain Eukaryota; kingdom Viridiplantae; phylum Streptophyta; class Magnoliopsida; order Poales; family Poaceae; genus Lolium; species Lolium multiflorum. Next base: position 287,258,836 of record CM061753.1, on the reverse strand, counting down.
TGTATGAGTGTGACAAATGAATGCATGGATGCCCCAAGATTGGTCTCATAGTTGCTCTACTTATAGTGTGCAATGCACCGTTGACTCCAGATTATAAAATTCAATCATAGGACAGTGATTAATTAAATGCTTATGCAATTATGTTTGCTTCAATTAGTCAACAAAAAAATCCACTAGTCTCCACAATCATGCTATAATTTATGTTCCCTCATAATAATGCAATAATCGTGGGTGCCCTCGACACCCATTTCTGTTTGGCCCAGTCAATCAGTAGCATGCTTTCCTATTTTGAAGAAAAAATCCAATATCCTCCGCAATCATGCTGTAAATTATGTGTACTCCCAATAATGCAGTTATCTTATGTGCTCTCACAATGATGCAGATTATATATCCTAAATGATGAAGTAGACCAATCAGTACTAGAGTTGGGTGCATGTGAATGTGCAGTTCTACCAATGTGGCGATACAGAAGTGGACCAATCAGTACTTTAATTGCACGCGGTTCGGGAGCATACCATGTTCACAAACTTGACGTACATATAGTAGTACTGTACTTTAGCGGTTGAGCCTATGATCAAGGACGATCCATTTGCAGGTCAAATCGACAGGGATATATAAGGGGTATATGCTAAAGTTCTTTGGCTGCATTTGGCCATGATTCAATTTAGCTCAGAGCAGCCGTCCGGTGATGGATTGGCATCAAAGCACATGCCCATCAATGGCTTCAGTTTCATCATACGACTTCAGGTTTAGTGCGGGTGCGGCCAAGGCAGAGAAATATCTTTTAATTATTATCTTCTGATGTCTTGAGAATGTAGACATATCTAGGTTGGACACTTGGCATTCCAAACTGCGATGCAATATTTGACTCATTTTTTGCGAATTTGAGTGATTAGGCTGCCAAGATATCTGAACTTTTTTTTTTTTGCTTAGATGCGAACCGTGCACGGTGCTAGGTACACATCGGGCGCGTTTGGTAGCATGCCCCTTGGCTCCCATCAGGCCAGCTAATTTTGGCCCGTTTGGTTTCCTGGTCTCGTCCATGTTCTTGTACGAACCGGTTCTTAAAGCACCCTCGGGCCAGGCATGGAGGAACGCTCAGTTCGGCCGTTTCTAGCGAGTCACCCATGTTTCCGCAGAACTGGAGAACGCAGTGTCCCTGCAGAGCTACCGCGGGAGCTCGCGCGGGACGGCGAAATCTCAGCGGGATGAATTCGATCACCGCACTTGAATTTTCGTCACCGTATATAGGGGCGGCTCTCTCACCGGCAAATCCAAATCACCCCATTCCCCCCTATTTCGATCTCATCCACCCTTCCCGATCTAGCGACATGGTCGGTTCTTTCTCACCTGCACGGTCAGCGAGGCTTGCGGCGACGACGGCGGCTACTGGCCGTGGATGGTCGTCTTCTTCCTCTGCGTCGATGACTTAGGTTGTGGTAAGCTTCTGCAAACCCTAGCCTTAGATCTAGATCTTTGGGTACACAAGGGGAGGCTGAACGAATCCATTGTAGGACATTTCTTCGTCGCCGGTCGAGGTTGTGGAGGTTGTCCAGGTTGTATCTAACTCTACCACGGGGACCGTTGTCGCCGTTGACTCTTCAACTAGGACGGTGGTGGTGCCTGCATCTTTGTCAGGTGCTTCCCTGACCTCGGTGCTGTGTGTGGCTCTTTTGACTGTAAGGCCGCTCTTACTTATCTCGTTGTTCATTGATGTGGTACTGCTTAAGGATGTGGGTGTGGTACTGGTAGTGGTGGTGGTAGTTCATTTATCTGCTAGTGCTTAAGGATGTGGATGTGGTAGTGGTAGTTCATTGATCTGCTAGTGTTTGTCATATAGGAGATCATACCATTGGGCTCCCCTAATCTGTATGCGCCTGCTGTGAATGCTCATACATGTCTGATTGCCAGCAAACTAGCCATGGTTTGGAAACATGAGCTATCAGAGTTTGAGCTGAACTGTCCGTAGCGGCGTCTGCTTCATCATGGGATTCAAGGAGCAGCAGATGAAGAAGGTAGCCGTAGATGTTCTTGCATTCGTTGGCGTACATGTCACCACTCTTCAGCTCTACAACTATATCAGAAACCGGAGTGCGAAGTGAAGCATCATTATGAAGATGAAATCCGATCGCATTCTGGAATGGAGCGAAGATGGTTGCTGCTTCTACGACGGTGGTGAAGAGACGGCGAACGAGTACATTCAGGTATGAAGCCTCATTGAGTTCCTTCATAGATCTGAAAGTATGTGAATGTCGTTTACACTAACAGTTGTTCCTTGTGGATTGCAGCGCTACCCGAGGCACCGTCATTCGGCACCCAGATCACGAACTACACTCAGATGAAGACGATCTTCACGCCCCGGTTTCTGTGCAAGGCGAAGCTGTTCTAGCCTAACTTGCTGGTCAGGGCTATCGACTTCATTGCAGATAACGAAGCAGAGTATGCCGAGTACCGTAAGATGCAGCCACCGGAGAGGAGGACCTGGCTTAGGACCTGGCTCCGCAATCAATTTCATGCTTAGTGCTTATGCTTCCTTCGTCATGATCTGCTGATTTTGGGATGTGATCTCGTATCCCTCCATTAGCTAGGACTTCGTACAACCTGATCTCCGGTCTGTAATGATGAACTTGTTTGAGGTGGTATATACTAACCCCGTGTGATGAAACTATGATGCATCACGAAGTATAGTTGCTTCGCTCGTGATGCATCACCACTAAGTAGTTGCTGTGTATTACCAGCACCTTTTGTGATGAACTGAATCTGTTGTGTACTATTATTCAGTTAGCAGTACTGGGGTTACTACATCACAGTGCTATCTGCAACCAAACAGGCTATGAGCTGCACGAGTAGGGAAGAAAGTAGTGGAAACGGTCAACCAAACAATAGGGAATGACTTCCCTCTCCGGCGCAGAAAAAGCCGCCCAGGCTACCAACGACCTCATTTCATGGTCCATGGCCCGTTCGCGATGTGCAGGGAAGCCCATCTCGCCAGCGTAGTGGTTCAAAAAATCCATACATGCTACCAAACGCGTCCATCATCTTTAGGACTGTTGAGAAGTTGGATCGGTAATGCAGCGCATCTGAATCTGAAACTAATAATTTCTGCATGCATCACCAGTTGCAGGACTTTTACACTACTCACAAAGTTAGATCAATTAATTTGGAGTAGAGGGAGTAGAATTGATGTGAGATCAGTGAGTAGACTTGGCAGCATTTCCTGGCCGGCAGCAGACGTGCTCTTCCTTCGGTGCAGACTAGAAAACGCACCATAACCGCCCATGGGCGTGGCCACGCGCACCGGCCCACCAATGCCCAGGGCAGGGGATATCGCGTCGCGTACGCCTCGCGGCCTCATTGTCTTAGTGCTTTACTTAAAGCGTCCATCGCCACGGGCCACGGCGAGATATGGCCACTTTGCCAGCCCGGGACGCAAGGAGGCACCGGCCAGGATCCATATGGATGTGGAAAGTGTGATAATTAAATTCGGATTTATTAATAAGAAGAAAAAAAAGAGTCTGCAGTCTAAATAAAAATTAAATGAAAGTCAATGCTACTATCTCTTACCTCACTTGTTCTACATCTACATCTTTACCAGCCTCATGATTTCCCGAGAATGCAAAGAGAGGTGCGCAAATTAGTTAAAAAAAACAGTTTTTTCTAATTCTTGGTCCATGGAGAATCACCTTAATTCTCATTCTCAGTTGATTCCTAGGTCATTGGTTCAGGTCACTATTCGAGATTCTAGCCACGAGTTGCAACATGTGATGAGATTTTACTACTTGCATATGGTTTCAACTGAGGAAATTAATACTCTAGACGGATGGATTACTTCGTGATTTATGCTAACCACGAGTTGTACCATGGGTTGCAACTAACATTGAATGAAACCACCTGGTAATTAAGTTAATTTTCGGTTAGGATGAGAATTAGTCTCTCCTAAAATAAAATTATCCATGCTATTGTTTCTATGTCATTCAAAAAGAAAGTCTTATCTTGAATGGCTATAAACCTAGGCATCCGTACTGAAAAAGCAGCGGTATGCTCGAAATTTATTAGAGATAATTGCAAAAAACCACCAAAATTCATGACATTCTAACAAAACATCACAGATTTTCATTTTTTTTTTCGCAAAAACACCGGTTTTGGATGACACCATTGCATGAAGTACTGTTTTGTCGGATTAGCCATTCTAACTATTATTCCGACAATAAGGGCTCACTAGCAGGCATTTTGGAAACGCCAGTAGCGTAGGGTGATCGGGCCAGCCGAGCCCTTCTGAATTAGTTGACAGCTTTAATGACTCGACGGTGAATATTAAGGAAAGGAGAGCGAGGGGAAGAGGGGGCAGCCCTCAGCCCGATCATCCGTCGGCCGTCAACGGCCGCTTTTTTTTCTATTGTGGTATTACTTCTATTCTATTCATATCTTCTCCCATCCCTATTGACCAATCTGGCTGGAGCACGTCACCCCAACTTCCAACGCACCCCCTCCAACAGCCCCTTGCTCCACCGCATCTCCCCCAAACTTTAGTGCCGCGCGGGTGGCCTCCCCTGTGTGGGACAGGGTATACGTGCAACTAAGCGTTGGCCGTCTCCGTCAAGCTTCCAGATTCCCCGCATTATGCTAGAGAAGTCGCGCGTGTGAAATAGGTGAGATGAGATGCTCGAGCTCGCGCTGCAGGAAGGCGGCCACCAAATATAGTTGTAGGTTCCGCTCAGGTTGAAGCGGAGCGTGCCATACGAGATGCAGGGGACGAGCAGGATGAGCTCTACTAGACTAGTATGTTGGTTAACAATGGTTAAGGTTTCCTAACCATATACATATCTTGTCAATTAACAACGGAGTTATGTCATTATGAGAATGACATAATGGACAAGACCCAACTAAGCGAAGCAATTAGATTGTGCCAATGTTTAAATTGCTTTGGATTTCTAATGTCAAATATACCAATTCTTATACCATGAGGTTATGCTACTTCCTAGTAACGGAATAATACTTTGAGGGCATCAAATGTCACTTCGCAATTGGATGATCATAAAGGTATCTTTAGGTATATCAAAAAGTACTTGTTGGACAATATGTATCAAGAGCGAAATTTTTCCATCCGTGTAAGTGATAGATTGAGCTATTCTACTTGTTGAACTTATGGTACACTCAGGTAATGCACATTCTATATCCCTTGCAAGCATGCGACTATTGATTTAGCCACAAGTGAATTATGTGTTATGGTATGAGTAAAGAGTACTTTTTGTGAATGCGATTGAACTACGTATAGTGATACCAATGATCGAATTCCGGTCAAGTAAAATATCGCGAGACAAAGAAAAAGTAATATAGATTGTTTGAGTCCTTGACATTGTGGTTCAACCGATTAAAGATCTTCGTGAAATGTGTGGAAATCATCATGGCCATCCATGTCCTGCTGCTGATTACTGGCCGTAGAAATGGTCTAGATCATGACCACATATTCCTGAAACCTGTAGGGTCACACACTTTTTACCGATCAACATCGGTAGGGTAGTTATGGGATATTATATATGGTGAAACTGAATATTGTTCGAAGTTTCAGATGGGATACATGAAATCACGAGGAGCTTCAGATAATAAGATTAATATATGGGAAGTTATTTTTAGCGTTTGAGAAAAAGTTTGGATTTTTCTGGTATTGTATCAGGAGAGTCTAGGATGTTCCGAAAAGGATACTAGTGGGGCCCACACATTCATGAGTCCTGCAAGGGACAAAGTGGGAGTTTCCTAGCCTACATGGGCCAGGAGCACAATCCCTCAAGGGCCTAGCCGGCCAGCCCAAGAGAAAACCCTAAATTATGAGGGGCAATCGTGTGAGGGGTGGATTCTCCCCCTCCCTTTTTTGGTCGACCCTATGACTTGGAGGAGGGGCCAAGGCAGCCCCCACACCTATATAAGAGGGAAGGAAGGGATGAGGAGCGGCACATCAAACCCTAGCCTCCTATTGCCCTCTCTCCTTCTCCTCCGCGACAGCCTGGCGAAGCCTTGCATGATTTTTTCTCCACCATAGCCTTCACCATCGTCATGGTGTTGGCATCCAGATCACATATACCTCTCCACCTATAATTTATGGATCAAAAAGGAGGAGACGGTGTTTTGTTGCACATGTGCATAACTCAGAGGCACCATTCATTGCCGCGTTGATTGGACTGGATCGCGAAGAAAGTACGACTATTTCGGCCACATTTTTACGCTTTCGCTTAGCGATCTACAAGGGTGTGTAGATCTCGATCTCCCTCTCGCTACTTGCATCTTGTAGTTTGGAACTTTCCTCTCGGAGATTAGATCTCGTTTTATATCGTTCACAATGCTAGAAAGAAAGTTGCGACGATCTAGGGTTCCAACCTAGCCGTTGCCATCTGCTTCATCTCCCTCGTCTCTGACAGGGAATTGATGGGTCCCCACCTTGCCGCTCCGGCGGCGGGAGGGGGTGGGGACCTTTGACCTGCGCTTGGTGATGTATCAAGGTCCCTAAAATTAGAGTTTGGTCAATCAGCATCAACGTCATGGTGGCCATGGCGACGTTGTCCGAAACAAGAATAAGGTATTCCCGCCTCCTCATCCACCTCATCGGTGGCATCGAGGATGGCGGGGAATCGTTAGGTCGTTGCTTTCATGGAGTGGTGGATCTCGTTCAGTGTACGTGTGCTACAGGTTCGGTGTTAGAAGATTCGGATCAACTAAAGGGTTCAATGGCGACGACTTCGGCTCTACGGCACTGGTCCTTAGGGGCACGTGCACGAAGACTTCCAGACTGTCATCAACAACGGCAGGCCGGCTCCGGTAGGGGACCAGCAACAATGGCTCGTCGATGGCTCGCTCTAACAGTGGTAGTCGTCGTTAGGTGATCCAAGGATTTCGATGTAATTTTTATTATGTTTAGGATGTTTTGTACTTCCTATAAACTTCTATAAAAAATAGAATCTTTCTCGCAAAATATAGATTAGATCTTGTTTTGTTCGTCTCCATATGAATTATTTTTCTTTTCTACGTTGCAAACCCTGATGCAGGTGCACGCACGAGTTGGAGCATCTAGGGCCGGGCGAGCTCCCCAGCTCTAGCCAAGTGCGGCACAAGAGCTACATAAGTACTCTTTAATCCATATTACTTGATGCATATAATCCCGTGGGCGACTTGGGCGGCCCAACAAAAGCGATCCAGGAGGATTCGCTCCATGCCGCACGCACGCGAGCGACCCACCCTGTGAAGATTAGGAGGCCATATCATCTCTTACAGTGGGCCTCAATTTCAGAAATGCAGTAAAAGAGTCAGCAATGGTGTCATCTAGAACGGGTGGTCTTTTGTGAAAAAATTGAAAATTAGTGGTTTTTATTATGACGTTGTGAATTATGATGGTCTTTTTTTTGCTATTATCTCAATTTATTGAGTACGAGCTAGCAGGATTATTAAGATCAGCGAGGCATCCTCATCCCAGTGTAGTCCATGGGCAAGGCACTCAAGAAGATGATAAGCGCACAGAGTGACCCTGTCGTGTTGGTCGAGGGGCTCGGGGTTCTTGTCACTGTCGCCGGTTGCATCGGGTGTCTCCGCCAAAACGTCCCTTCCTGCCAATGATGGATTGACGACCCCGAGCTTGCTTTAGGTTGCTTCTTTAGGCTCCGACAAGGACGACGGCAATGAAGAGTTGACTCCACGGTCGCCGTTGGCTCCACAAAAGTGGATGTTTTTGTCTCGCTTCGCAACGCCAATGCTCTTGGAGACAAGGAAGAATGGGTGCAGGTGAGCCGGGGCGGCCATCCTGGCCATGAGCCACCGTCTTTGCTTTGGAAGGAAGGCCTCGAGTGTAGTTTCACCTTCAAGTGTTGGGCTCATGGAAGATGCTTTCGGTGCCTCAAGCATGATCGACCACCAGGTCAACGCATTTAATACGCCTTTCAGATGTATCCGGTGTCATCGTCCTGGTCATCGGGAGCGTTTCTGCCGCGCGCGCTTTCCTGCTACTCGTTCTCGCTCTCCGGACACTCATGCTCGTTCTCCGGACGCATGTGCTCCTTGCTAGCAGAGCCACTCTCCGCCCACTCAGCCTTGTCGTCCCTCGATGTCTCGGAGTTGGGTTGAGGTCGTGTGCCACTCGCCGTCGCCTGAAACATCGCCACCAAGGCCCTCTCCAGGGTGTTGCGATGAGGTCAATATCAACACCAGTTTGGACTCCCGCATTCAATGTCATTTTTCCTTGTTACACATGGAGCTCGCTTAGTTGGTTGGTATGCGCGTCGAGGAGGTCTCTCGCCCCCTCCTTGAGGAGGTAGCAAGTCTCAAGTTGTTGGCACGCTTTGGCGATTCTTTGGATCCGATGGAGGCATGTTCTTCTGGTGTACAGGAGTTCGCCACTGTACATGCTTTGCTTCCACTTGGGTCCAAAGTCATCTATGGTTGAGGAAGAACATCTCTACAACTATTTCTCTCCTTGTGGCAGCCCCTGACAGTCGCTGCAGCCTGTTAGGTCGGCTGACTCTGATGTTGCAGATCACGCCATAGCCACATGAGTTGCATGGGGATTCTCCTGTGGTTCTTCCGTCGGTGTTGTGATCTTTTGAGACCTTGGAGGTGGCCACGACACCCTCGCCACTATAGTCGGAGTCTTGCCATTCCCTCGCCTCTTTAGACTGTGGAGCAATGTTGGTGCCTAGCTCTGAGGCTCTTTTTGCAAAAGATTTTGCGGGTTGCTCGCTAGTTTGGAGGCCGCTAGCCTTGGATATGGCAAGGAAATTGCTTGCGTTTTGCGGGTAAGACCTCGAAGGAATGATCAAGAAGGTGGAAAAATCTCTTAGAAAGATATCTATTAAGGCAAAAGAAGGAAGAGAGCCGTAATAAGGAAAGCTTTGGCAACGGATTAATTGTTGGACTCATTTTAGGTTGTCATGTTATTTTGGTGGATCTTATTTGCGACGTTGTGCTCTTAAGTCATCGGTTCTACTTGATTTAGAGGTTGCTTCCTTTTGGTGTTGTTCTCTTGTGGGTGTGTTCTTGGCGTGAGCTTGATCTTGTTGTTGTAGATTTTTGATCAATTTTTTTTTCTAAAAATTAAGCACTTTTTTCTTAATTAATAGATGAGGTAAAACTTTTGCCTCCATTTTTTCTATAAAAAAGTGCACAGAGTGACAGGCTACGGAGAGTGCATCTGTATGCGTTTTCCGTCGCGTTCATCTAAATCCGTCTATCCTTTGATCGATGCGTACGCATGGGGGAGACTACCAATCACCCGGACGCAAGTACAAGGAGTATGTACGTTTTACTACCGTCGTCCTTGAAGCGCGCGCGTGCATACATATCGGCTCATATCCGGACCCCGATTGGCCCATTGACCTGAATCTGTCTCTCACCAGCACTGAATCTAGCCTAGCATATGCATACGTAGCCCACTTGTGTTGTGTGTGGTCTCTCTAACTGCTGCTTGTTCTTCTTGCGTGCATCGATCATATCGCGTTGGAAACCGGAAAACTAAAGGTGCCTCTACAAAACTTTCTTCCAAGCTACTCGGCCGTCGTTCATCCTCTCGAGTCTGGATTACAACGATCCGTTGGAATAGCATCTGGTGGTCTTGCTAGTATGGAATTATTGTACTCGTAGATTAGTATCCTAGCTTAGCTAGCTAGTCAGGGACTGATCTGAAGTTCAGGAATATGAACCGAGGATATACCGACAGGGAAAGAAGTGGTGTTAGATTTGGTTTTGGCTAGACCGTCAGATATATGTTTCTCCAATACTACAGTAGCTGCTTTCGTGGTCATGAGCTGCATCTCACCTTCCGTAGGTTCTGAGTCTTTTTTCCATAATTCCGGTCTTGCAATGAGGCCAGCAGTATCTTTTCAGTATATATAAAGCCGGGGTCCGTGAGCCAGACTCTGAAAAAATATCATAGGTCCTAAAAGTACAATTGCAGTGTCAAGTTAGTCCTAATTATTATAAAAGTGCATATTCAAGTTGTGATGGTTTGTTAAGTGTGTCGCCTCAACCCTGAAGTTCTACCGTAATCCGACCCCGCGTGGCCTATTGACCGGTTGAAAGAATATTTCCCTACCATTATGATTTTGTGTGTTAGATGAAAACATAAGCGGTGGTTTAACAATGTGTTAAGTGGTACATGGTATTCATGGTATATTTGACTCATATGCATCGAACTACAAATCTATTGTATCAATCTATGTTGAAAAAGGAAATGCAAGAGAAATTCCCAAGCCAGATAATCCGGCCCGGATTATTTGCAATAATCCAACCCCCAAATTTCAGCTAAGAAATTGTCAGATTTGCTCTCAGTATAACCTCCGGATATTTTGCCAAATTATTCACTAGATTATTCAGGAGGTCGGATAATTCGGACTAGATTATTTAGAAATATCCGGTCCCCAAAATCAACTAAGGATTTAAGAAATTTGCTCTCTGATTTGCCCCGGATTATTGGCCAGACATTTTGAGGAGGCCGGATAATTCGGCCCCAACTTAGGCTGTATAATCTGGCCCTAAATATCACCAACGGTTGGATATAAATATCCCACTTTATCCTCAAACTCAAGCTGCTCATTTTTCTCAAAAACACAACCTCAAGCCGAGCTACCAAAATCATTTAATCTGCTTCGTCAACAACCCAACGCTCTCGATCTTTGGAGAATCGAAGGAGAATACCCCGATCTACAACTTCACGAAAGTGATTTGTATTTCCCCCTCATTCACCTGAGGGCCCCTTGTGCTAGTGTTTTCTTTGGAAACTCTAGTTGTTGTTTACTAAATTGATAACTTGTTGTTGTGTTGTAACAACCTTGAGAGTCTCCAATTCGGTTATGGATGCGTGCCCTAAGAAATTTGTAAAGGCTCGATTTTCGCCTCGAGGAAATCCCTTAGTGTACTTTGTGGTGTGGGTTAGGCTTTCGTGGTAACCACACCCCTCCAACGTAGACATACTTCCCCTCAAAAGGAAAAAATTACGGGAATCGTCCCTTTGTCTCTGTTGCTCCACTCTCAGTTACCTCTACCATTTCTTGCAGTGTTGTATCTTGCTTAGTGGTATCTTGCTTATCATCTAGATAAATTCACATAGTTGCATAAGTAGAGAGTTTACCTTTATGTCAAGTCTAAATTAAAAAAAAACTAAAAAATTGGTAGCTCCTATTCACTCCCGCTTTAGGTGTGGTATACGATCCTTTCACAAGTTCCACAAGCACGGGTAAGATCCAGTAGGACTTAGCTAACTATTAAGAAGCGTTTCGTATAATTATGACTAACTTGGTACCGTAAATACTTAACATTTGATGCATCTTACTTCAAAAAATCAGCTACATATATATACAGTTGGTGTATAAGTAATCTAGCACTTTCTTTGCGATATATAACACACTCCTACTTCCTCCGTTACATAATCTCCGAGATTTATTGTAAAATAGAGTTAGTACTTGTTTACCGGGAATATATAGACACTAGGAGAAAACATGTCTTTTGTTCGGAGCTGCCTCCAACACTAGTCCCGACTGTGTTTGAATCTAGGACTAATATGCCCATTAGTCCCAGTTCAAATGGCTAGCACGTTGAAAAGTTTTAGTTCCAGTTTGTAACACCAACCGGGATTAAAGGGGTTGCGGCAGGCCCCAGCTGATGTGGACTAAGTCCAAGGATGTGCCCGATCTTCACGGATTTGGGTGGAACTCGTGGGGGTAGGTGGATGAACGCGATGAACACGAAGAACGCGAGGGGGAATCGTGGGGATACAACACACACACGCACACAAACCGGTTTTCCCTCGTAGGCCCGATACACCTACTCGATAGAGGTTGCGAGAAAAGACCCTCCGGTAGAAGTCCCGCAAAGGGATCGACAAATCGAAGCTCGCATGATCTAGAAGGGTGAAAAGACCGGAAGGTTGATAGAAGTGCAAGCAAAAGACCAAATAGGTAGAAGTGCAAGCAAAAGATCAAACAAACGGTAGAAGTCACCAAAGAGATCTTGACAAGTCGATAAGGAGCCCGGGTGGGTATAAGATCATAGATCTAGGTAGGGTTCCCACAAGGGTGAGCTAAGCTCAGGTTTAATTTCACATCAAGTCTAATCTCAGATCTGAGCCAACAAGGCTATTTATAGTAGGTGGGTCGAAGGGATAAGTTACAACTAAAAGTGCTGTTGTGCTGAAGTTCGATGGGGCGGAAGTTCCGGTCAACTTGGGCGGAAGTTCCGGACAGGGGCGGAAGTTCCGGTCTGGAGGGGCGGAAGTTCCGGTCGGGGAAGTTCGGCCTTGTTCCGGAATTGCGCCATTGTCCCGAGTAACATCAGTAAGGTTTCGCCGACTTTTGAACTTGGGCGGAAGTTCCGGTGGGCGGAAGTTCCGGTCGGCGGAAGTTTCGGCCTGATCCATTTCTTGCGTGGAAGGCGTCGGAGAGCATCTGGAGGGCATGGCGGAAGTTCCGGTCTGGAGGGCGGAAGTTCCGCTGTAGCTCCATCTTCGTCATTTCAGCTCTCTCTCCATTGGCTTGGTCTTCATGGCTCGCTTCTTGGTCGATGTACCTGATTGAACATAGGGTATTGGCATGAAGTAGCAAGCCATCCAAAGGGGTGTCAAAGGAGTACGTGGAGAGGAGCGAATTCACCTCTTGGCGTAGGGCTTGGGCTCGAGCTCGTGTCATTGGTCCACGAGGAGGGCTTGTCGGTCTTGAGGCGGTGGTGTCCGAAGGCCACCCCGTATCATCTCCCCCCCCTTGGGAAAAAGTCGTCCTCGACTCTAACGTCTCTTCATCTTCATGGTATGGCGAGAGGTCGGACACATTGAATGTGTTGCTCACCAAGTACTTGGATGTTGGTATGTCGATGACGTAGGCGTTGTCGTTGATTCGCTTGAGGACCTTGAAGGGACCATCATCTCGGGGCTTGAGCTTGGAGTTTCTTTCTTGAGGGAAACGGTCCTTGCGAAGATGTATCCACACTAGGTCCCCTTCGTTGAAGATCCGTGCCTTTTTCTTCATGTTGAGGCGTGTTGCTTGACGAAGAACTTGTTGCTCGATTGTTGCCCTTGTATCTTCATGTAGCTTCTTCACGGCGGCGGTGCGCTTGTCGAAGTCCATGTTTGTCCGCTCATGAAGTGGAAGTGGTAGTATGTCGAGTGCCGTGAGCGGCTCAAACCCGTAGACGACCATGAAGGGACTCCTTGATGTTGTCGAGTGCTTGGCGCGGTTGTAGGCGAACTCCGCGTGTGGAAGGCACTCTTCCCATGACTTCAAGTTTTTCTTCACGAGGATGCGTAGAAGAGAGGATAGGCTTCTATTGACCACTTCCGTTTGGCCGTACGTTTGCGGGTGCGAGGATGATGAGAATAAGAGCTTCACTCCAAACTTTGCCATGAGCGACTTCCAAAGATAACTCATGAACTTGACGTCTCGATCCGACACAATGCTTTGCGGTACTCCATGTAGGCGAACAATTTCCCTGAAAAACAATGAAGCAATGTGTGAAGCATCGTCGCTCTTATGGCAAGGTATGAAATGAGCCATCTTAGAGAATCTATCCACTACCACAAATATAGAATCATGACCATGCTTAGTGCGAGGCAAGCCTAGAACGAAATCCATGCTAATATCGGTCCATGGTGCATATGGAATAGGCAATGGAGTGTAAAGACCATAAGGGTTGGAGGTAGACTTAGCTTGTAAGCATGTTGTACACCGTCGGCAAAGGCGCTCCACGTCGCGGTACATTCTTGGCCAATAATAGTGAGTGGAGAGCATGGAATATGTCTTCTCTCGTCCAAAGTGTCCCATAAGACCACCACCATGCGATTCTTGTAAGAGCAAAAGGCGAAGCGAAGACATAGGAATACAAAGTTTGTTGCCCTTGAACAAGAATCCTTGGTGCAAATAGAAATCATCGATGCCCTTCTCACTAGAACACTTTGCAAAGATTGGGCCAAAGAAAGCATCGGAAGCATATAAATCTTTGATTTCATCAAGACCCAAAACACTAATATCCAAGCGAGTGAGTAAGAGGGTGAATTTGCGGGAAAGAGCATCTGCCACAACATTGTCCTTGCCCTTCTTGTATTTGATCACATATGGAAAGGACTCAATGAACTCAACCCACTTTGCATGTCTTTTGTTCAAATTGTGTTGACTTTTCAAATATTTCAAAGACTCATGGTCGGAGTGGATAATAAACTCTTTTGGCCAAAGATAGTGTTGCCAAACTTCAAGAACACGAACCAAAGCGTAAAGTTCCTTCTCATATATAGGATAGTTGAGGCGTGCGCCATCTAACTTCTCGCTATAGTATGCCACGGGTTTTCCATCTTGCATAAGCACTCCACCAATACCGAGTCCACTTGCATCGCACTCAATCTCAAAAGTTTTGGAAAAGTTTGGAAGAACAAGGAGTGGTGCCTCGGTAAGGCGTTTCTTCAACTCATCAAAAGCATTTTGTTGGGCCTTGCCCCAAACAAACGGAACATTCTTCTTGGTAAGCTCATTCAAAGGGCAAGCAATGGTGCTAAAATCTTTCACAAAGCGGCGGTAAAAGCCGGCAAGTCCATGGAAACTTCGGACTTGAGCAACATTGGTAGGAGTTGGCCAATTGTGGATGGCCTCAACCTTAGAAGAATCAACTTCAATACCATTAGCGGAAACCACAAAGCCAAGAAAAACCAACTTGTTTTGAGCAAAGGTGCACTTGGGGAGGTTAGCTTAAAGCTTTTCATGACGAAAGATGCACAAGACCTCTCTCACATGTTGCACATGGTCCTCGAGGTTTTTGCTATAAATGAGAATATCATCGAAATAGACAACCACACTCTTGCCAATGAGAGGACGCAAGATGTGATTCATGAGTCGCATGAAAGTAGATGGAGCATTTGAAAGGCCAAATGGCATGACTAGCCATTCATAGAGACCAAGTTTGGTCTTGAATGCCGTCTTCCATTCATCACCTATTGCCATGCGGATTTGATGGTAACCACTACGCAAATCAATCTTAGAGAAAATCATGGCACCGCTCAATTCATCAAGCATGTCATCTAAACGCGGAATGGGATGGCGGTATCAAACGGTAATGGCATTGATGGGGCGACAATCCATACACATTCGTTGCGTCTCATCCGGTTTAGGAACAAGAATCACGGGAACCGCACAAGGGCTTAAGCTTTCACGAACATACCCTTTTTCGAGGAGGTCTTTGTATTTGTCGTTGGATCTCCTTTGTGTCTTCGGGGTTGGTGCGGTAGGCGGCGCGGTTTGGTAGTGGGGCGCCGGGTATGAGGTTGATGCGGTGCTCAATCCCTCGAAGCGGTGGTAGTCCATGAGGTAGCTCGTCGGGGAAGACATCTTGGAACTCCTTCAAAAGAGACAACAAAGACGAAGGAAGTGTTGTTAAGTTGTTAGTCTCCGAGGATGGTCCCTTGCAAATGAGCACGTAGTGTAATATGGTGGATGGGTTGTGGTGCAATTCTCTCATCTCACTCTTGGTAGATATGAGGACACTCTTCATCTCACTCATATATGGCTTGTGGCGCTCACTTTCCTTTTGGTGGGTCACTCTCTCACCACTCATCTCACTAGTGATGGTAGCTTCCTTAGCCCTCGCTAAAGCCTTTGCATTGTCCGCAATTACTTGGCTAGGAGTCATTGGGCGTAGGATGAACGTCTTGTCGCCGACCTTGAAGCTATAGGCATTTGTGTAGCCATCATGGCTTGCTCTTTTGTCATATTGCCAAGGGAGACCAAGTAGCATGTGGCACACCGTCATGGGCACTACATCACAATCAACGGTGTCTTCATAGGCGCCAATCTTGAAGGATACGGAGACGGTGTGTTGTATCTTGACATTTCCATTGTCACTTAGCCATTTCACATGGTAAGGATGGGGGTGTTTCCGGAGTGTGAGGTTGAGCTTGGAGCATAGTTCGGTGCTTGCAAGATTGTGGCAACTCCCTCCATCGATGATAACCTTTATTGACTTGCCATTGATTCCGACTCTTGTTTGGAAGATGTTGCACCTTTGATCTTCATTGGGAAGTGCATGGGTTGTCAACACTTTGGTCACCACAAGGGACGGGCTTGCATCATGCACACATAGGACTTGCTCTTGGTCTTCCAAGTCATCATCTTCATGATTGGTTGCGGCTTGTACCAAGGCTTCATATTCGCCTTCACTCAAGTACTCCACATCTCCATCATCTCGAGTTATCATAACTCTTTTGTTCTTGCATTCAAAGGATTTATGTCCTTGAGCTCCACACTTGAAGCATGTGATGTTACTAGATCCCGTGGAAGCTTTGGAGGACATAGTTGATTGATCCGGCTTGAAGCTTGTTGTCTTGAAGGCACTCTTCATTTGCTTAGGAGGATCCTTGGGAGCAATAGCACTTGTGTTCTTGATGCTTGAGGAGGTATTTGTTGCATTGCGCGCGGCGAAGAAGGACTTTGTTTTTGCACTTGCTATGTCTTCTCGCACTTGGCGCTCGGCTCTTGTAGCTTGATGAAGCAATTCAACCATGTTGGTGTAAGGCAAGAATTCCACTATCCTCTTGACGGGAATGTTCAATCCATTCAAGAATCTTGCCATTGTTTGCTCTTCTCGCTCGTCCACATGGGCACTCATCATGGTCATGTGCATCTCCTTGTAGTACTCCTCAACGGACTTGTAGCTTTGCTTGAGTTGGGTAAGCTTGTTGAAGAGGTCGCGTTTGTGATGGTTGGGCACAAAGCGTTTGTGCATGACTTCTTGCATCTCTTCCCATGTAGCAATGGGGTCTAGATCTTCCTTGTCACGCTTCTTGTTCACTTCTTCCCACCAAACATTTGCACACCCTTCAAACTCTAGTGATGCCATGGCCACTTTCTTTGCTTCGGAGAAGTTGTGTATGCGGAATATCTTGTCAACCTTGAGAACCCAAGAGAGGTATGCATCGGGGTCTTCTTCTCCGTGGAATTTGGGCATGGTGAACTTGAGCTTCCCAAAGATTTCCTCTTCATTGCGGTCATTGCGCCTAGGAGGTGGTCTTTCTTCACCAATATCTTGACGTTGTTGAGGTGGATGTTGTGGACCTTGAGCATCTCTATTGTTGTTGCTATGTTGTTGACGAGGAGGTGGTCTTCCATGACCTTCATCTTGATCATCATTGTTGTGGCGTCGTCGAGGCATCACACTTTCTTCACTTGATGCTTGGTGATGACTTGATTCTTCATTTCTTGCCCTTGGAGGAGGTCTTCTAGCATGAGGGCGATCATCATGATGGCGGCGATTATCTTGACCTTGAGGGCGTTGAGGATGAACAACATTGATGATTTGGCGCTCTTGGCGCGCTTGCCTTTGTTCCTCTTCATGAAGGCGTTGTCTTCGAGCTTGAGCTTCTTGTGCTTGTCGTTGCCGCTCTTGTTCTTCAAGTGCTTGTTGTTCATTGTGGAGACGCTCTTGTTCCCTTGCTCGAACTAGCTCTTGATCATGTCGAAGGCGTTCTTGCACTTGTTGGAATTGAGCATTGACGTCCTCTTGGTGAAGGCGCTCTTCTTCAAGGCGTTGACGCTCTTGGACAAGTCGAAGTCGAGCTTGCTCCGCTTCTTGAGCTTGTTGGTGAAGCACTTGGACATCCACATTATGGTGGCGTGGGTCTTCATTAGAATCATGGCGAGACGGTGTAGGAGCTCTTGACCTTGAGCTATGGGAGCGCGAAGACCTTGAATGGTGTCTTCTCTCTTCTTGACGGTTGAGTGTGTGGAGGATATTGTCCAACGCCGTCTTCATTTCCCTTGTCTCTTGACCTTGTATGGCAAGTGTTGCCTTCAACTCATTGCCTTGAGTTTCAATCTTCTCATTGAGGTCTTTCACTTGATTGTTGAGGTCATTCCTTTGCACTTGAGCTCTTTCTTCATAGCGGACATTGGTATCCTTGAGCATGGCTTCAAATTGATTTAGCTTGGCGTGGACGGCTTGAGTAGCTATCCAATGTTGGTGTCGCATCATCGGTAGTTGGTTCCCTTCTCCACTAGACATGGTTACAACTAAAACAAGAACTATGTGGTGGGTGGTTAGGAAAGACTACCAAGAATGTCAAAACTTGCAAACCAAAATCGAAAAGGTGTTTCAAGACGGAGGGAAACCGATATGTATGCACACACACAAAAACAAAAACTCTATATGGTGTTAGGTATGGATGTGGAAAGCCAAATGGAAGAACCAAACGAGAAGTATATTGTCAAAAGTGGGTAAGATCCAAAAGTCACAAGTCAAAGGCGGTGATCACAAAAGGCATACACAAGGAGGAACACACGCGTGGGACAAAATGGGGTTAGCGCGACTTGGAAAATGAGCAAGAACAAAATGGTCCTAACAAAGACTACTAGCTCGGTGTCACGCCAACACAAGAGAGACCGTGGCTTGGTTGCAAAATTGAGAAGCAACAAGATTTGCGCAAGACGCCTCTCTTCTCTTTTCTCTCTTTTGCTTAAAAGCTTTGGACTCTTTTGTGTATAGGTGTCACACACACTTTTTCTTTTTCTTTTTGTATTTTTCTTTTTCTTTTTCTCACTATGTAAGGATACTACTATCTATGTAAGTATGTCACACTTCTTTTGCTTATCTTTTCACACGAGCTTGCTTCAAAGCTTTGCTCAACACACGCACACCCTCATGGTCGGGACGCTTGCGCAATGCTTCGCAACACTAGAAAGCCACTCTCGATAGGAAAGATAAGCAAAAGAGGCTAGGGCTACAAGTTAGGTGCAAGTTATACCACTTGATGATGGTGGCCGACGATCTTGAACTTGCTATGGTGGAAGTGTCAAATGAACCGCTTGAATCCTCGGGGTGCCGTCGTCGTTGTCGATGTTGCGGAAGCTTTGTGGTAGCTGAAATGACACTCAAACCGAAGTCCAAACACAAGGGGTTAGTACCAAAAACAAAAAACAAAGGTTGCTGTCAAAATTTCGGCCAGCCGGAACCGGTCCTGAGGGCGGTACTTCCGGTCCGGGCGGAACTTCCGGTCCCTGCGGGCGGAACTTGCAATCAGATCTGCGGGCTGTTCGTCGATTTGGGCGGAAATCGGGCCGAAATCCTTCGAATTCGAGGAAAATTTGGCACTAGAAGTGGGAAGGTGGGGGAATTGCAGATCAATACCAAAGGCAAGTTTCTATTGGAGCAAAACCACAAATAACTCAACAAATCGAGAGATCGATCCAAGGCCAATTTGGGGCTATTTTTTGGGAAAAAAATTTGGAATTTTTTTTGGGCGAAATTGGTGGAATTGGGGGATGTGGGGGTCAAATCCGTGGCAACCAAAGAGCTGCTGATACCATATGATGTGGACTAAGTCCAAGGATGTGCCCGATCTTCACGGATTTGGGTGGAACTCGTGGGGGTAGGTGGATGAACGCGATGAACATGAAGAACGCGAGGGAATCGTGGGGATACACACACACGCACACAAACCGGTTTTCCTCGTAGGCCCGATACACCTACTCGATAGAGGTTACGAGAAAAGACCTTCCGGTAGAAGTCCCGCAAAGAGATCGACAAATCGAAGCTCGCAAGATCTAGAAGGGTGAAAAGACCGGAAGGTTGATAGAAGTGCAAGCAAAAGACCAAATAGGTAGAAGTGCAAGCAAAAGATCAAACAAACGGTAGAAGTCACCAAAGAGATCTTGACAAGTCGATAAGGAGCCCGGGTGGGTATAAGATCATAGATCTAGGTAGGGTTCCACAAGGGTGAGCTAAGCTCAGGTTTAATTTCACATCAAGTCTAATCTCAGATCTGAGCCAACAAGGCTATTTATAGTAGGTGGGGCGAAGGGATAAGTTACAACTAAAAGTGCTGTTGTGCTGAAGTTCGATGGCGGAAGTTCCGGTCAACGGGCGGAAGTTGGTCGGGGCGGAAGTTCCGGTCGGAGCGGAAGTTGGTCGGGCGGAAGTTCCGGCCAAGTTCCGGCCTTGTTCCGGAATTGCGCCATTGTCCCGCAGTAACATCCGGGGTTTTGCCGACTTTCGGAACTTGGGTGGAAGTTCCGGTGGGGAAGTTCCGGTCTCGGGGCGGAAGTTCCGGCCTGATCCATTTTGCTGGGCGCTGGAAGGCGTCTGGAGAGCATCTGGAGGGCATCTGGGCGGAAGTTCTGGTCCTGGAGGGCGGAAGTTCCGGCCTGGCAGCTGTAGCTTGATGACCCACAAGTATAGGGGGTGTATCGTAGTATCTTCGATAAGTAAGAATGTCGATCCCAACGAGGAGCAGAAGGTGTTGACAAGCAGTTTCGATGAAGGATTCAAATGCTCACAGACAAGTATTCAGGGGGTTTTGATGTAACAGTTGAATAAAGTACGAGTATGTAAAGTGCGAGAGTAACAATTGCAGCGAGTGGCCCAATCCTTTTTAGCACAAAGGACAAGCGGTTTGTTTACTTATAATGACCAAACGTTCTCGAGGACACACGGGATTTTAGTCTAGTGCTTTCGCTACATACGGCTAAATAATCTTCATTGTTATGATAAGTGTTGTGTGGGTGAACCTATGCTAATGTACCGCCCTTCCTAGGACTAATACATACTTGTGATTATACCCCTTGCAAGCATCCGCAACAAAGAAAGTAATTAAGAATAAATCTAACCACAGCCTTAAACTAGAGATCCTGCTATCCCTCCGCATCGATATACCAACGGGGTTTAGGTTTGTCACTCCGGCAACCCCGCAATTGGCAAACGAGTACAAGATGCATTCCCCTAGGCCCATAAATGGTGAAGTGTCATGTAGTCGACGTTCACATGACACCACTAGAAGAATAACACCACAACTTAAATATCACACCATTGAATATTACTCACTCATAGTTCACTACTAACATTTAGACTTCACCCATGTCCTCAAGAACTAAACGAACTACTCACGAGACATCATACGGAACATGATCAGAGGTGATATGATGATGAATAACAATCTGAACATAAACTTGGTTCAATGGTTTCACTCAATAGCATCAACAACAAGTAGAAATCGATACCGGGAGAGTTCCCCTATCAAACAATCAAGATCAAACCCAAATTGCTACGGCGGTGACGGTGTCCAGCGGTGATGACGGCGGTGATGATGGTGGAGATGATGATGATGGTGATGGCGATGATGTCCAGCTTGATGACGGTGACGATGGCGTCGATTTCCCCTCCCGGAGGAATTTCCCGCGGATTCCTGCCGCCGGAGAGCTCTTTTCTCTGGTGTTCTCCGCCCCGCAGGCGGTGTAACTCTTCGCGAGGTACCCTGTGGCTTAAGTCTTCGGACGAAGGGTTTGGCGAAAAGGAGGCGAAAGGTGCCGTGGGCCCTCCACACCACATGGCGGCGGGGCCGTGGCCGCGCCGCCCAAGGGTGTGGGCCCACAGCTCCTCTGGCTCCTCCTTCGGCTTCCTTCGTCATCTTGAAAAATAGGATTTTTGGTATAATTTCCTCCCACAGTTGATCTTCCGAAATATTGCGTTCTGACGGTGCTTTTTCCAGCAGAATCCTGGCTCCGGTGCTTGATCCTCCAATAATGATGAAACATGCAAAATAGATGAAATAACATAAGTATTGTGTCCCAATATGAAATATATCAATGAATAACAGCAAATTATGATATAAAATAGTGATGCAAATTGGACGTATCAACTCCCCCCAAGCTTAGACTTCGCTTGTCCCCAAGCGAAACTGAACTCGATAGACATGACCACATGTTTATGGAGTGAAGAGTCGATAAATAAAATACGGACAAGAAGCATCATATTCATTCACACAGGACATTATAGTAAACAACCTCTTATAACTCATATTGAAACAAGTATAAGGTAATCACAAGTAAAGGTGCATGAGAAATCATGATTGGTGATGGCAAACTTCGTTCTTGGTCAGAGAACAATTAACAGATTATATTTATCTCATTGAGCAGCGCTCTCATGTTAGGGTTTATAAGGCACAACTTGCATACTCAATCATAATGGTCTTCTCATGATCATTGATAACTTGCAAAGCTATATTCATTCAGATAAAACTTGTACTAAACAAGGAAGAATAAAAGACATGATGTAGCAAATCACAATATAATGGTTTGATCACAACTACTCAAATGCTTGCTTGAGATGGAGGGAAATAGGTTTACTGACTCAACATAAAGTAAAAGACAGGCCCTTCGCAGAGGGAAGCAGGGATTAAATCATGTGCTAGAGCTTTTTCAGTTTTGCAATCATATAAAGAGAATAAAAGTAACATTTTGAGAGGTGTTTGTTGTTGTCAACGACTGGTAGCGGGTACTCTAACCCCCTTGCCAGACAACCTTCTAAGAGCGGCTCCCATATTATTTTCATTTTGTGTGGCACTCCTTCCAACCTTTCTTTCACAAACCATGGCTAACCGAATCCTCGGGTGCCTGCCAACAATCTCATACCATGAAGGAGTGCCTTTTATTTTAGTTTTATTATGATGGTGACACTCCCCCCAACCTTTGCTTACACAAGCCATGGCTAACCGAATCCTTCGGGTGCCGTCCATCAATCACATACCATGGAGGAGTGTCTATTTAGTTTAATTAATTTGGGACTGGGAATCCCATTGCCAGCTCTTTTTGCAAAATTATTGGATAAGCGGATGAAGCCACTAGTCCATTGGTGGAAGTTGCCCAACAAGATTGAAAGATAAAACACCACATACTTCCTCATGAGCTATGAAACATTGACACAAATAGGAAATACTAGGTTTTGAATTGTTTAAAGGTAGCACATGAAGTATTTACTTGGAATGGCAGAAAATACCATGTAGTAGGTAGGTATGGTGGACACAAATGGCATAGGTTTGGGTTAAGGTTTGGATGCACGAGAAGTATTCCCTCTCAGTACAGGTCTTTGGCTAGCAAGGTTAATTAGCAAGCATAAGAGTCGAGGGAAACAAACAAACATACATATGATAGAAACAATCATGCATCTTCCTTGTAAGCACAAACAATTTTAACTTAAGAATAGTAAGCTATGAGCTAACAAGAAAGACAATGAAACATCTACATGTATTTCTCTTTTCTATTTAAACCTCAAAGTGTTGTTGCTATTGACCAATGCTAAGTTTGCCAAAACCAAATAGATTTATTCAATGCTCCCAAAGTGATACCAATACTAACAACAAGGTGAATCATATAGTAGAGATTGCAAACTAAAATAAGATGTGCGATATGTAAATGATAAGACTTCTCATTAATATTCCATAACGATAACTCACACCAAGGGATACATAGATAACCAACTAAAGGAGAGATACTTCCAAACGCAACCCATCTTATATGATAACTTCCCTACTCATGATATGACACTACTTGACAATAAAAGTAAAAGGTAGTGATAATGTGATACCGCGGCACTCCCCAAGCTTGGAACAAACCAAGGGGATGCCAATACCGATGATGAATTACTCCCGCGGTGATGGTGGTGATGAACTCCTCCCGCGCTTCTTAATGAGCTCCTTCAACTTCAGTTTCTCAGCTTGACAATTCTGCACTAAGATTCGAAGAGATTCATTGTTATCTGAAGTTGGCGATGACAACCTTGTGATGCGAATTGAGTGGTATTCAATCAATCTTCGGAGACGGCAATTCTCCTCCTGGAGTATCTCCACTTCTCTTCTCAGGGCCCGATATTGATCACAAAACTCATCGGTAATCCGTAGAACTTCTTCCATCATGGGGAAGGAGTCGAGGCTAAGAGCGGGTGGTAAAGGTCCCTGCAGGTTATGAGAAAAAGAACGTCGAGTGTCAACAGATCCCACCAAGATTTGCTTGCTCCCTCCGGCTTGCTGCTCTTGTCTTGATGGCACCTCCTTCACTTCTTCCTCCGAAAGCCCCTTGCCCTTATTGTTGGAGGCCATGGTGCTTCTAGACCGAAAACAGATCCTGGCAGAAACAGCTCGAAACAAAACACGTCGAAAACTCGATATACGGACCTCCAGGGGTCCGGGGGAGATATAGCAAAAATTTTCACGACAAACGGAAAGTACCAGATCGAACCAGAGTCGGAAAGGGCGAGGGCGGCCAAACCATAGGGCGGCGCGGGCAGTCAGGCCGCGCCGCCCTATGGTGGCACCCCTCGTGCGTCCTTTCCACTCCGTTTCGAACTCGTAATTTCTCATATTTCCCAAAAACAGCAAAATATAGTTCGGAAAGTAAATTGCGTACTTTTCATTACCAATACTGTTACCTATTCAAAGTCGAGTTCTGGCGGACTGTCAATTTGC
The DNA here is from genome assembly GCA_030979885.1 of Lolium multiflorum. Classification (NCBI taxonomy): domain Eukaryota; kingdom Viridiplantae; phylum Streptophyta; class Magnoliopsida; order Poales; family Poaceae; genus Lolium; species Lolium multiflorum. Next base: position 287,234,604 of record CM061753.1, on the reverse strand, counting down.
CCTTTGATGAAAGCTTCCGGTGTTTCCATTTGAATAATATCAACATCAACATTATAAGAATCACCCGAGATATAATGCTTGAGTCTTTGTCCATTCACCACTTGCGTAGCATTGCCTTGGAGAGAGCTAATTTTGATTGCTCCTGAACGATACACCTCCTCGACAACATATGGTCCTTCCCATTTCGAGAGTAATTTCCCTGCAAAGAATCTGAGACGAGACCGATACAATAGGACTTTATCCCCAATATTAAATTCTCTTTTGATAATCCTCCTATCATGCCATTTTTTAACTTTCTCTTTAAAGAGCTTAGCATTTTCATAAGCTTCACTTCTCCATTCATCTAGAGAACTCAATTGTAACAACCTCTTATCACCGGCAAGTTTAGGATCTTTATTTAATTCTCTAACAGCCCAATAAGCTTTGTGCTCTAGTTCTAAAGGTAAATGACAAGCTTTCCCATAAACCATTTTATAAGGTGACATTCCCATGGGATTTTTATAAGCAGTTCTATAAGCCCAAAGTGCATCCTTCAATTTACTAGCCCAATTCTTTCTAGTTTTATTAACGGTCTTTCCCAAAATAGATTTAATCTCTCTATTTGATAATTCTACTTGACCACTAGTTTGAGGATGATAAGCGGAAGCAATTCTATGATTAATACCATACTTAGCAAGAGTTTTTCTAAAACCTCCATGAATAAAGTGAGAACCTCCATCAGTCATAATATATCTAGGTACTCCAAATCTAGGAAAAATAATATCTAAAAGCATTCTTAAAGAGGTCTCACCATCAGCACTTTTTGTAGGTATAGCTTTCACCCATTTAGTAACATAATCAACAGCAACAAGTATATGAGTGTTACCTTCGAAGACGGAAAAGGTCCCATAAAGTCAAATCCCCAACAATCAAACGGTTCAATAACAAGAGTATAATTCATGGGCATTTCATTGCGTCTGGAGATATTACCAACCCTTTGGCATTCATCACAAGATAAAATAAACTTTCTCGCATCCTTGAAGAGAGTTGGCCAATAAAAACCTGATTGTAGAACCTTTTGCGCGGTTCTTTCTCCGGCGTGATGTCCTCCATAAGCACTACCATGACATTTACTTAATATCTCCTGTTGTTCATATTCGGGGACACATCTTCGCATAATACCATCCACTCCTTCTTTATATAAGTGTGGGTCATCCTAAATAATGCCTCAAATCATAAAAGAATTTCCTCCTTTGCTGAGCTGAAAGGTTGGAGGCTAGTACTTCGAAACAATAAAGTTAGCATAATCAGCATACCAAGGACTATCTCGCGAGCTCACCTTTATTACAGCCAATTGTTCATTTGGAAAACTATCATTAACAGGAACAGGATCATAAGCAATATTTTCCAATCTAGACAAATTATCAGCAACAGGATTATCAGCACCTTTCCTATCTACAATATGTAAATCAAATTCTTGCAAAAGAAGTACCCATCTAATAAGCCTCGGCTTAGCATCTTTCTTTGTCATTAGGTATCTAATTGCAGCATGATCAGTATGAATAGTAACTTTTGAATCAACAATATAAGATCTAAATTTATCACAAGCAAAGACTACAGCTAATAATTCTTTTTCAGTTGTAGCATAATTTCTTTGAGCAGCATCAAGAGTTTTACTAGCATAATGAATAACATTCAGCTTTTTATCTACTCGCTGTCCAAGAACAGCGCCTACAGCAAAATCACTAGCATCACACATAATTTCAAATGGTAAGTTCCAATCAGGAGGTTCAACTATAGGAGCAGTTGTTAAGGCTTTCTTAAGAGTATCAAAGCTTCCTTACAATCATCATCAAAAACAAATGGTACATCTTTTTGAAGAAGATTAGTAAGAGGCTTTGAAATCTTGGAGAAATCTTTAATAAATCTCCTATAAAACCCAGCATGACCAAGAACACTACGAATACCTTTAACATCCCTAGGATAGGGCATCTTCTCAATTGCTTCAACTTTAGCTCTATCAACTTCAATACCTCTCTCGGAAATTTTATGTCCCAATACAATTCCTTCATTTACCATAAAGTGGCATTTCTCCCAATTAAGAACAAGGTTAGTTTCTTCACATCTCTGCAAAACTTTATCAAGGTTTCGCAAGCAACTATCAAAAGAATTCCCATAGACGGAAAAATCATCCATGAATACCTCTACAATACTTTCACAAAAACCATGAAAAATAGCAGACATGCATCTTTGAAAAGTAGCAGGAGCATTACATAAACCAAAAGGCATGCGTCTATAAGCATAAGTTCCATAGGGACAAGTAAAAGTGGTTTTCTCTTGATCTTTAGCTTTAACAGCAATTTGTGAAAACCCGAATAACCATCAAGAAAACAAAAATGAGTATTTTTAGACAATCTTTCTAGCATTTGATCAATAAATGGTAAAGGGTAATGATCTTTCTTAGTAACTTTATTAACTTTTTGAAAATCAATGCACATTCTATACCCTACAACTACTCTTTGAGGAATGAGCTCATCATTATCATTAGGCACACAGTCATACCTCCTTTCTTGGGAACGCAATGCACAGGACTAACCCATCTACTATCAGCAATAGGATATATAATACCAGCTTCAAGAAGTCGTAATACCTCATTCCTTACCACTTCCTTCATCTTCGGAATTAGACGATGCTGAGGTTCAACAACGGGCTTTGCATCATCTTCCATATTAATAGCATGTTGGCAAATAGAAGGAGAAATCCCTTTCAAATCATCAAGAGTGTAGCCAATAGCGCCTCGGTGCTTCTTCAATATTTCCAATAACCTTTCTTCCTCAATCTCTGAAAGCTTAGAACTAATAATAATAGGATATATTTTCTTATCATCAATATGAGCATATTTAAGATTATCAGGTAAAGGCTTTAAATCAAAAACAGGATCTTCCTTAGGTGGCGGTGTTGTACCCAAATCTTCCACCGGTAAATCATGCTTGAGAATAGGTTGGCGAAGAAAAATTTCCTCAAGCTCATCTCTTTCTTTCCTAAAAATTTCACTCTCGCTATCCTCCAAATGTTGCTGCAAAGGATTATTAGGAACAAGAACAATAGATGCACATTGCTCCATTTTAAAATCATTACTAGGCAAATCAGCTTTATAAGGAGTTTTAGTAAATTTAGAGAAGTTAAACTCATAAGATTCACCAGCAAATTTAGTCAAAATTTTCTCTTTCTTGCAATCTATAATAGCTCCACAAGTATTTAGAAAAGGTCTACCAAAAATAATAGGACAATAATCACTAGCAGCAGAACCAAGTACCAAAAAGTCAGCAGGATATTTAATCTTACCGCATAAAACTTCCACATCTCGAACAATACCAATTGGAGAAATAGTTTCTCTATTAGCCAGCTGAATAACCACATCAATATCTTCAAGTTCACAAGAATCAATTTCGTGCATAATCTCCGTGTAAAGCTCATACGGAATAGCACTAACACTTGCACCAATATCGCATAATCCATAATAGCAATGATCACCAATTCTAACAGATATCATAGGAACACTAGCTTGTTTGGGTTTATTAGGATGTGAAACAATATTAGAAGCATCTTCACAGAAAATAATATGACCATCCTCTACATTTTCAGTCACAAGATCTTTAACTATTGCAAAAGGTTCAACTTTTATTTGTTCTTCGGGTTCTATGGTTTCTTTTCACTTTTATGAACCGCACTATTTATAACAGTACTCTTTCATTTTAGCAGGGAAAGGAGTTTTTTCAATATAAGCTTCAGGAATAACATGATCAACAGTTTCAACTACAACGCATTTATTAATAGATGAATCAATTTTATCTTTATACGGTTCATGATACTTATCAAAATTCTTCTTTGGCAATTCATAATGAGAGGCAAAAGCTTTATAAAGATTTAACAACTTGAGAATCAAGACCATATGTAGCACTCATATTACGAAATTTATCAGTATCCATAAAAGCTTCAATGCATTTATAATCATAAATTATACCTGATTCTCTATCCTTGTCGTTCTCCCATCCTTCAGTATTTTCTTCCGATCAAGAAGGTCCCTTTTAAACTCTTCTTTGTTGCGTGTAAATGATCCAGAACAAGAAGTATCCAGCAAGGTCTTGTCTTGAAAAGAAAGTCTTGCATAGAAATTATCAATAATAACATTACCAGGAAGCTCATGAATGGGGCATTTGAGCATTAAAGACTTCAATCTCCCCAAGCTTGGGCAATACTCTCTCCATCATGAGGCCAAAAATTATATATGCGATTCCGATCCTTATGAATTTCACTTGGAGGATAGAACTTAGAATAAAACCGGGGCACAATATCATTCCATTCAAGAGAATCCCCATTATCCAGTAATTTATACCAATGCGCCGCCTTACCGGACAGCGATAAAGAGAATAATTTCTTCCTCACTTCATCCATAGCAATACCTGCACATTTGAATAACCTGCATAATTCATGCAAAAACAGTAAATGATCACCGGGGTGGACAGTTCCATCCCCTTCATAGCGGTTATCCATAACACGTTCAATAATTTTCATAGGTATTTTATATGGTATTACTTACTCACCTGGCGCCTCATCCACTACCGTTGCAGTAGTAGTAGATTTCCCAAATAGAAATTGAAGAGAAGATCTCTCCATAATGACTTATAGCAGCAGGCAGAAATAAAATCAGCACAACAAGTAAAGGTTTTCCTTACCAATTCCACTTACCAATAGCGCTTCACTCCGGCAACGCGCCAGAAAATAGTCTTGATGACCCACAAGTATAGGGGGTGTATCGTAGTATCTTCGATAAGTAAGAATGTCGATCCCAACGAGGAGCAGAAGGTGTTGACAAGCAGTTTCGATGAAGGATTTTGTAAATGCTCACAGACAAGTATTCGGGGGTTTTGATGTAACAGTTGAATAAAGTACGAGTATGTAAAGTGCGAGTAACAATTGCAGCGAGTGGCCCAATCCTTTTTAGCACAAAGGACAAGCGGTTTGTTTACTTATAATGACCAAACGTTCTCGAGGACACACGGGATTTTAGTCTAGTGCTTTCGCTACATACGGCTAAATAATCTTCATTGTTATGATAAGTGTTGTGTGGGTGAACCTATGCTAATGTACCGCCCTTCCTAGGACTAATACATACTTGTGATTATACCCCTTGCAAGCATCCGCAACTACAAGAAAGTAATTAAGAATAAATCTAACCACAGCCTTAAACTCTGAGATCCTGCTATCCCTCCTGCATCGATATACCAACGGGGTTTAGGTTTCTGTCACTCGGCAACCCCGCAATTGGCAAACAGTACAAGATGCATTCCCTAGGCCCATAAATGGTGAAGTGTCATGTAGTCGACGTTCACATGACACCACTAGAAGAATAACACCACAACTTAAATATCACACCATTGAATATTACTCACCCATAGTTCACTACTAACATTTAGACTTCACCCATGTCCTCAAGAACTAAACGAACTACTCACGAGACATCATACGGAACATGATCAGAGGTGATATGATGATGAATAACAATCTGAACATAAACTTGGTTCAATGGTTTCACTCAATAGCATCAACAACAAGTAGAAATCGATACCGGGAGAGTTTTCCCTATCAAACAATCAAGATCAAACCCAAATTGCTACGGCGGTGACGGTGTCCAGCGGTGATGACGGCGTGATGATGGTGGAGATGATGATGATGGTGATGGCGATGATGTCCAGCTTGATGACGGTGACGATGGCGTCGATTTCCCCCTCCGGAATTTCCCGGCGGATTCCCGCCGGAGAGCTCTTTTCTCTCGGTGTTCTCCGCCCCGCAGAGGCGGGCTGTAACTCTTCGCGAGGTACCCTCGTAGCTTAGGTCTTCGGGACGAAGGGTTTGGCGAAAAGGAGGCGAAAGGGGCCGTGGGCCCTCCACCACATGGCGGCGCGGCGGGGCTGGGCCGCACCGCCCTAGGGTGTGGGCCCACCCCTCCTCCTGGCTCCTCCTTCGCTTCCTTCGTCATCTTGAAAAATAGGATTTTTGGTATAATTTCCTCCCAGTTGATCTTCCGAAATATTGCGTTCGACGGTGCTTTTCCAGCAGAATCCTGGCTCGGTGCTTGATCCTCCAATAATGATGAAACATGCAAAATAGATGAAATAACATAAGTATTGTGTCCCAATATGAAATATATCAATGAATAACAACAAATTATGATATAAAATAGTGATGCAAATTGGACGTATCATAGCTCCATCTTCGTGATTTTCAGCTCTCTCTCCATTGGCTTGGTCTTCATGGCTCGCTTCTTGGTCGATGTACCTGATTGAACATAGGGTATTGGCATGAAGTAGCAAGCCATCCAAAGGGGTTTCAAAGGAGTACGTGGAGAGGAGCGAATTCACCTCTTGGCGTAGGGCTTGGGCTCGAGCTCGTGTCACTGGACCACGAGGAGGGCTTGTCGGTCTTGAGGCGGTGGTGTCCGAAGGCCACCCCGTATCACCAGCGGTACCAAAACATTTAGTCCAGGGTTGGTTTCCCAAATCGGTTCCTGGTTGGAGACACCAACCCAGACTAAAGGTTTTCTGCAGTTTTTCTGCTCCCCTTGGATCGCCTTTTTTAGCTTTAAAAAATAAAATCCTTTGAGATATCCATGTGTTATGTCATCTAGTTGCAAGTGAAATTAGCAAACATGAATTTTGACTATTTTTGCAAAATTGCGTCATGCATCGGTAAAACGGGATTTGTGGTTGCATACAAACTCGGAAAAAGTTTAATATATGAAAATGTAGCTACGCAAAATTTACCCGGTTAGCCAGTTTTTAGATTCTCAAACTGCCAAAGGAAAGTATGAAAATTTTCAGGTTTTATGTTTTGCAGAAAGAAAAATACTTAAATAATTTATTTTTATTTATTTATTCAAAATTATTATTACATCATTACTTTTATTTATTAAAGTAATTATTTGGCATTTAAATAATAAAGAATTTGATATCGTGACCAAGAGATTAAAAGGACTGATATGATAATATCAATAATATACGCACAAAGCATTTGGAAGCGGGACGAAAGATACTCGAAGGTTAAGCATGCTAGTGCAAGAAAAAAACCTGTTTTCTACCGGTGAGATAAAATAAAATAACATCTACTCCCTCTAATCCATACAAACTGTGTCCATATCTTTTGTAGGACTTTACGCGGTTATATATGGGTGCACGTGTATAGGTATAGCCGCAGCAACGCCGGATCTGGGCGCGATTTGTCTACGGCGCCATTGCATTGTATCGCATGTGGCTCTATCATCGTGTAGCCCGCGCGCTCCCGCTGTCTGCATAATTAGTATCCAATTTGTATCCACTGCTAACCTACTGCCCATCGGTTACCGTACATCTATGAATGACTCATCTGCATCATAAGTACAATTATATATGTATCAGATGCAATCACCTTGCTAAAATTAGTATTGTACGGACTATGTATATATATACGAGAAAATAGTTGCTAACCTTTTACGAATAAAAAGAGGAGAAATCTTATCAAATAAAATCAAGTGGCATTCCTCTCACAAGCATTCCATCAAACACCTCTTGTGCAGATGTAGAAAAAATGAGCTAGCATACACCTCCACCTTCACCACCAAGGAAAAAATGAGGTGGGGGGACTGGCTGCGTGTCTATATATAGGCATGGCTCTTTTGTCGTGGGCCGTATTACGACCCGCGACAAAAGGGGTGCCGACAGGAGGCGCCAGCCCTTAGACCCCTTTTGTCGCGGGGCGTAATACGGCCCGAAACAAAAGGGCGCGCAAGGCCCAAATCCTTCGGAGCGACGTTGTTGTGCCAAAACCCACCGCGGGCAGCGACGGTCAACACAGAGCGGGAACAACCTAGAGCTGCGGCTGGCTGAGGTCCCCTCGACGGCCCGCAAAGCACTTCGGTCACACGTCCGATGCTGAGTGCAGGCGTGCCACCTGACTATCCTGGTGGGAAGGTGATGAGATGCCGCGCTTAGTTTCCTGCATGGCATACACGTAAACATTAAATACGAGCCTCGATCGGCTCTCAGTTATCCTGTGAATCGGCTCGGGAGCCGATCCACCCATGATTCGTACGGGGTGCACGAATATATGGTGGTCCTGCTTGATCAAGATATAGCTAATTAGATCTACGACGATTTAGGGTTTTCACCGCATAATCGGATCATCCTACTCCAGGTTGGGCCTCGCGGCCACGCACGGTGATCGTAAGCCGATCCTAAACAAGGCCTAAAAACCAACACGAAGTTGATCCCCGGAACATCCTGTTTAGGACTAGCGAACGACATCCTACGTGCCGCTGGATCCTCCACTCCTTTGTAAGGCCTAACTATTGCAGATATTAAACTAATCCTTGTAGAACAAGGAGCAATCGTAACGGATCAGATCTACTAAATAATGATCAAGCGGGGTGCCGCCCCCACACCTAAGATAGGTGTGAGGGCGGCTAGACATGCAAGGGTTGCACTACGATAGCATGTTACGCGAAGAACTATGCTAACCCTAACACATCTATGATAACTACGTTGCTCGCCATCAACAAGGCTTCAGTACGAGCAACGCATGAACAACGTGGAGCTTGTGCTGCCTAGATCGCAAGATGCGATCTAGGCAGCATGTCGCTTACCGGATAGAAACCCTCGAGACAAAGGAGTTGGCGATGCACCGAGATTGATTTGTTGGGTTGAACGTGAGTTGTTGTTTATTCCATAAACCCTAGATACATATTTATAGTCCAAGGGACTTTCTAATTCAGGCGTGCACCTAACCGTGCACGGGTAAAACTCTATTTTCTAATCTAAGATACAATCTACTATAATAAAAGATACACGGGCAATCTAGCCCAAATTCTTCGTGCAAGGCCGCTTCAGAGATCCTTCACGTGTAATCTTTCAAGCCCATCTTGATCGCGGCCCACCTCCTGATTTAGCCAAAATCTGGTGATAACACATGCCCCCCTGGTTTTGGTAATGATAATTTCAAAACCACTCTGTTTTTTCTCCGAGAGGTCATGTCGTGGCAGAGCAACCGTCGCAGTATTTTTCATCATGAACTTGCCTTCCCAACTTCTCTGCACGATTTGACAGTTTTTTGGCACCAACTCCTCGAAAACTGTTCGAACATTAAATCCCCACTTCTTTTATTCAACCGCATCGAACAGTTCTCCTTCTCATCCTTTCCGCATTAGCACTCCAAAAGCCCTTCTGTGCACCATGTCTTCTTCTTCCTCCGCCTCGTCGGGACTTTCCCTCGAGTCCTCTTCCTCCCACGAGCCGACGCAGAACCGAACCCACAAGAGGTCCATGCGGCCAACACCCGCCGCGCCTAAAGGCCGGGGAGGCAGACCATGACTTCTCCATTTGGTCCGGGGACGACAAGTCCTCGACGGACGGGAGAGCGACCTCCGCTTCCTCGCCGATGGGGAATCGGAGGAGGAGAGCGATGACGATCGCTTCTCCGGGATCTTCACCTCCGAGGGAGGTGAAGGAGGAGGAAGAGGAGGAGGAGGACGACGACGACAGCCCCTCCGACGAGCCGCCGGCCAAGCGCCCTCGCCCCTGGCCGAAGATCGATAGACTACGACGACGACGACGAGGAGGATGAGGACAACGAAGGTCCCGCCGGTAGCCGCTGCAGCAGCGACGACGAGCCCACCGGGAGCAGCGCCGACAGCAGCGACGAGGGTGATGACGAAGGCAGTGACGGCCCGTAGATAGGACCCTTAGTATAAGATCAGCAGTAGTAGACGGGGCAATGTATCCCCTAGTACTCCCTTTTGAGAGCAATCAGCTCTTCTATGTAAGAAATCTGGTTTATCAATGAAGAAATTCCCCAATTTGATTTTGCCAATCTCCTTTATGCCAATTTAGCCGATTTCCCTTTATACTGATCCCGCCGATCGTCACTTAGCCAATGCTTAATGAGCCGATGACAACGCACCGGTCTCTCAATGACCCATTCTTCATCCCTTTGACGTTGGAGCGATCGTGAATTTGATCAATGCCCGACAGCTGACGTTAACATATCAATCCTTCACGATCTATCTTTTGCCTTTTCCAACCGATGACTTTGAGCTCTGGCGGACAACTAGGCAGATCAACGCTCTTACGAGAGCCCCAGAACCACTGCTGAAACAACTTGATGCTGAAGTCGATACCTCTGGGTTTTCAGATATTCAGTGATACTCTTCGAACCTGCCCAATCCCCTTTTAAAAAGGTTATGATGGAGGGCCACCCGATGAAATCCCAATCGGCTTCTTAAGAACAGAAAATTCTACGCAATCAGTTGCCCCCCGAGCCTCTATCAAGGCGAGCATATCAGTGGACTAACCAAACGTGTCGCCATTGGTTCCCAAGTCATGATGCAGAGCCAGCCAATTTCAACAAAATCGGCTCTTCAGAGCAGAGAACCTTCCGCGTGAGCTGCCCCCCGAGCTTCTTCAGTCCACTTCACGCCTTACAGGTCAGACGGCTCCTTCCCTTCAGCGGATTTGATACAACCTGGTCATGATCTCCCAAACTGCCCCAGCTGAAGAGAGAATCCGGAGGTCCTTGAAGAGAGTATCCACTTCCTGCTCCATTGATCCTCTGAGGATCCAGTTATACCTCTTGAGTCGATGGCCACGCATCGGCTTCGCTTCTTGCGCAAATTTTTTTTTATTTGGCCGATTTTTCTTAATCGGCCCCCAATGTTTCACTGCACGCATGTTCACACACGTTTATCTGCACAATGTTCATCTGACTATATGCCCCGAGCCGAATCGCGGATGACTGCAGATATCGGCTTTATGGTTAGCTAGGGCACTTGCACTTGCACGTCGGCTCCGTAAGGATTCGTGCTGACTTTCATGCCGACGTGGCACTGCTCGGATCGATGCTGAACACAAGCAGAACATGTGGTGAAGGTAATTTTGGCCGATTGCCGAATCGGCCTCCATATCCGGGAGGCCGAAGGTTCGTAATGTTCCTTCATAATTTTTGGGGCCGATCACAAGGATCAGCCTCGCCCGTTCGCTCATTGCTTTGTCCTTGCTACTCGGTCTGGATAAAACCAACCCAACCTCGACTTGATGCGCCGTCGTCCACCTTGAGTGCATCATAGACTCGTGGAGCACTAAGCTCCATCGGAAGGACGAGCACCATGTTTGTGCCAGCCGATGTTTCATCATCGGCTTTCCTTTGTTTGGGGCGCCATTCCATTTTCCGTGGACAACCCTCTTCATCCAGGGTCCGCTGAACTTTCGCAGCCAGATCAGGTCGTGCCTTCCTTAGCGTATGCAAGTATAACCTTTCAGCTTCCTCCAGGCCGCGCAATCGCTGAATCCTGCGCTCGTGAACGGCGAGTCTATCGGGGCACCACCTTGGACGGTGGTACCTGTCTTCTTCTTCTTCTTGTCCCTCGTCTTCGGAATCCCGAGATCTGCCCACCGAGGGGACTCGGCACGTTTGCTTTGTGGCGGGAGAGGCCCTAGGCGCTGAACACAGACACGTTGGCTGCCTCCTTCTTCTTCTGGTTGCATTCTGGGCAGTTGCCGATTGTGGGCAATCGGCTCATTCCTAAATCCCAGCAGTGTCTGAAGAAGGGGCAGTCCCAGTGCCTGGTGTTGTCATCTTGCTCCCTTGATTTTTCCGTGGCGACAGCGCTCGTGCTCCTCCTCATCGCGATCGTGCCGACGATGTCTTTGGCTTCTCTAGCCATACGATCTCCTTCATCATCATAGCTGGACCGTCGGCGTTGGTCATACTGCCTTACATACTTGTTGAGGAGGTGCTCAGAGAGGGGTCGCTGATATCTTATGTTCTTCACTTCTCCCTCTGTGACGTAGCGCTTGCCATCATGATGGAGCCGATCGCGTGGAGCGGCCTCTCCTGTGTCCTTGCTACGAGAGCAGCTGCCCTCGTCTCCATCTTTGCCGAGTGGTTCCCGAGGTCCTACCATGTTGATGCTGAACGAGGATCCTGGCTGGCAACCTTCAGGGTAAGTGCTCTACCATGTTAACGGGAAAGGGCTGGGTGTCGACCTTCATGGCGTCGGCTGAAAATTAGACGCCCTTTTCTATCGCCGCTTGGATGTGCTGACGCCATACCCTGCAGTCGTTGGTGGCATGTGAGAGCGAGTTGTGCCATTTGCGTATGGCTTCCGTTCAGCTCTTGCGCCGTGGGAATTTGAGACCTTCGGGAATCGTCAACTGTTTCTCCTTGAGTAGGAGGTCGAAGATTTGCTCGTCTTGGTCACGTCAAAATCAAATCCCTGGGTGGGCCTGGTGGCTTTACCCATTTGCAGGACACGGGGGTTCCTCCCCGAGTCCATTCAGCCACTGCTACCTCTTGGTCTCCCGCAGAACTTCGTCTTCCTCTGCATCGACCGGACTACTTGCACGCTTGAACTTGTCTTGGTACAGGTCCGGGTGGCGCTGTTCATATGCCGATAGTTTCTGAACCATGTGCGCCGGTGAGGGATAATCTGCTTGGGAGGCCATGTCCTTGAGCTGTGTTGCAAGGCCTGCTACTGCCAACTCGACTGCTTCTTTTTCAGTTATACGAACCGAATAACATCGGTTCCTAAGATTCTGAAAGCTGGATGTATACATCCGTTTCTCCGCGCTTCGACGTAGTTGTGCTAGATCGGCAATGCCAGACTCGGAAGCCTCACGAATGTCTGCATATGGGCTCTTCCAAGCGCTTCCAAGTCCGGATGGAGTCGGTGGCAATGAGGTGTACCATCCGAAAGCCGATCCCGTGAGGGACTGTGAGAAGAGCCTCACGCGTAGTTGATCCGACACGAAGCCGGTCCTAGTTGTGCCAAATATCGCCGACGTGCTCGATGGAGCTGGAACCATCCGATCCACTGAATTTGGAGAAATCCGGGAGCCGATATTTAGGTGGCAGCGGGATCATCTCGTACTCGTCGGGTACGGCTTGGAATAGCCGATTGCCCTTCTTTTCGGCACCATGCCGAACTGGTCTCTCGCATGGTACTGATCTGATCCGCGTGCGCCGCAGGAGTTGAACTCTAAAGATTCGCCGGGGTGGCGTACTTAGCCAGCCATGTTTGCTTTTCCAGCTCTGAGCCAACTGCAGGAGCTGGGCTCTGAGGTTCGTCGGGGTGGCGTACTTAGTTAGCCACGCGCTTCTCAAGCTCTGTCGCGACGTTCCTCCTGTTTTCCCGAAGTCCGATGTTGTGGCCTGGTTTGCGATTGCCCAGTTGCCACAATCGGGCATACGTGCACGTGTACCGTGAGGGATCTCCTTAGGCTCGGGCAAGAACCGGTAGTCACTAGGGTCACCACCAATCTTGTAGACGACGAATGCCGGTGTCGCCGGCACTTCCGGTGCTGCCAACGCGGCGGTGGAGGCCCGGGTAACTCTCCTTGATGCGTCCGAGAGCTGGTCCGACGGCGATGCTGGTGCCTCATGATCTCTGGATCACGCGAGCGACACGCTCCAACGTGTTGACCAGGTTCTCGAGTGGCGGTGTAGCGAATGAGCCACCAAGTAGTTGATCTCCTGCCGCAGGGACCTGGTGCGTTCCTCCGACGGGGCAGAGGTCTATCCCATCGAGTGCACCTTGTGGTGAGAACCCTTCCATCCGATGCCATGGGAACGGGTTCTGCGAAAGAGCCGATGAGGTCGGCTTCGAGGGTGACTTTGATCTCGTCATACCTCTTCTTGAGCTCGTCGGGCAGCTCCTCGTAGGTGACTGGCGTGCCGTCCGCCATCTCAGATGTAGATGGCGATGTGGTTGATGTAGACGATTGTCCCACCGGGCGTGCCGTAATGTGTTGACGCCAAAACCCACCGGCGGGCAGCGACGGTCAACACCGTAGAGCGGGAACAACCTAGAGCTGCGGCTGGAGGTCCCTCCGAGCGACGGCCCGCAAAGCACTTCTGGTCACACGTCCGATGCTGAGTGCAAGGGCGTGCCACGACCTATACTTGGTCAGGAAGGTGATGGAGATGCGCTTAGTTTCTGCATGGCATACACGTAAACATTAAATACGAGCCTCGATCGGCTCTCGGGTTATCTTGTGAATCGGCTCAGGAGCCGATCCACCCATGATTCGTACGGGGTGCACGAATATATGGTGGTCCCTTGATCAAGATATAGCTAATTAGATCTACGACGATTTAGGGTTTTCACCGCATAATCGGATCATCCTACTCCAGGTTGGCCTCGCGGCCACGCACGGTGATCGTAAGCCGATCCTAAACAAGGCCTAAAAACCAACACGAAGTTGATCCCGGAACATCCTGTTTAGGACTAGCGAACGACACCCTACGTGCGCTGGATCCTCCACCCCTTTGTAAGGCCTAACTATTAGATATTAAACTAATCCTTGTAGAACAAGGAGCAATCGTAACGGATCAGATCTACTAAATAATGATCAAGCGGGGTGCGCCCCCACACCTAAGATAGGTGTGAGGGCGGCTAGACATGCAAGGGTTGCACTACGATAGCATGTTACGCGAAGAACTATGCTAACCCTAACACATCTATGATAACTACGTTTCGCCATCAACAAGGCTTCAGTACGAGCAACGCATGAACAACGTGGAGCTTGTGCTGCCTAGATCGCAAGATGCGATCTAGGCAGCATGTCGCTTACCGGAGAAACCCTCGAGACGAAGGAGTTGGCGATGCGCCGAGATTGATTTGTTGGGTTGAACGTGAGTTGTTGTTTATTCCATAAACCCTAGATACATATTTATAGTCCAAGGGACTTTCTAATTCGGACGTGCACCTAACCGTGCACGGGTAAAACTCTATTTTCTAATCTAAGATACAATCTACTATAATAAAAGATACACGGGCAATCTAGCCCAAATTCTTCGTGCAAGGCCGCTTCAGAGATCCTTCACGTGTAATCTTTCAAGCCCATCTTGATCGCGGCCCACCTCCTGATTTAGCCAAAATCTGGTGATAACAGACGTGGCCACCCCATTTATCGCGGGTGTCGGCGCGCCCGCGACAAAAGGCTCCCTCGAAAACCCTATTTTCCACTAGTGCCATGTGCAACGGCGCACACATAATGCCATACCGTACGCGTGACCAACGTACGGCCGGTTGGGACAGTTACGAATGCATGTTGCATGCATTATAGTTAGTTAGTTAGAATAATGGTTCGTTAGTAATGTTTTTGAGGTAAGTCACACGATACCTAACCGTACATAGTTCTAATAACGTTCGCTAGCTATTATTCAAAAATGCTATAACCCTGTTACAGACATGCCATAGAAACTTCAAAAAAAATGCTATACCTGTTGCAGATAATGTATTTGGGTAGCATTAGGTTGAGTACCTAGTTTTTTTTTTTTTTTTGAGAAACACAGTACAAACGCAGGGGCTCACATACACGCGCATACACTCACCCATATGAACGCACACACTCACACCCTACCCCTATGAGCACCTCCGGAAGACCGAGCCGGCGGATTGGATCTTGAAATTGACGAAGTCACCACAGGCTCGACGGAACGTCGCCTCCCACTGAAAGAATATTCCGCCTTTATGAGACACACAGATGTCAAACCTGGGGTTTGAACTCTGGTGGGCTGAGGGTACAACCACCCTCCTAACCACCCAACCTCAGGTTGGTTCTCTAGGTTGAGTACCTAGTTCATGGTACGTAAAGATTATTAGCTAGGTTGTGTGCTCCAAATGAGAAGGTGAGGTTACAGGGACAAATACTCAACTGATCTGAAGATTATCTAGACACAACATTACAAGGATCTAGGTATAGATGTTGTGGTCCTAATTGCAAATCAACTGGCTTCAACGGGACAAAGCCAGCGTGCTGTGCCGTACCTGAGGCTACAATTTTCTAAAGCAGCCACACCTCCCCCGTATTCAAATATAAGAAGCCTCACAAAACTAGAGAGAGAGAGAGAGATTAGCTCCACATCACATGCATGCTATGTTTATTAACCTGCACCAACTTGCGAGAAGGGCAACCACACTCTGTATCATGTTATGCTTAATCTATGGTTAAATTAAGGTACGTAAGAGATGTGATCAGGCATAAAAATTACAGTAACCGACCTGCCTCGGTTCATGCGCGGAGAGAAAAAAGAATCTTACACCTTGATCTGACGACAGCGATCTCCCATTCCGATATATACTTCTAGTAAATGTGTATTTTGACTCGTCGAGTACATAGATAAATCTTGACCAAGTATTTACATTCAAAACTGCAATTAATTTTTAACTCCCTGTGTGGTTGAAAAAATAATATTGTACCAATTATTATTGATTTGTACAATGGCTCCAACGTATACACTGGTATCTGACCTTCGTTAAATACATGGGGAGAAACTACAACTCAATGGACTTAGAAATAGGTGTTTATTTTGCGGCATCGATAGCCATTCTTGTCTATATTTTTATTGCTCGAATCTAGTGTGAAGATCGCTTAAGTCTTAGCAGTGACTTAGAAACAATCATTTCCATTTTCAAGTCGGCTAAGATTACTATATAGTGGGAGTAACATAGGTGGTAACACCACACATCTCAAAATATTTTGGTGACATGACATGACAATAAATGAAAAAAAATGAGGTTGTAACTAGTTATGATACCATAACATCACACATCCTAAGACAAGATGACTCAACATAATAAATGATACAGTGCATGAAACCACATACAAGTTACCACCTCCATAGTGGGTAGTAACTTAGACTAGGAACATCTATGACTAGCCTAAATAATAACAGAATCACTAACGCAAGACCATGGGATTGGCTTAATGGGTTTTGTATGAAAATTGTAGTACAATATTAATTATATTTTTTTATAGTTATCCTTTAACTTAGAACAAAGGAGTGAGATCGTCAAAACTTTAATTCATTGAGTCCCTTAACATCTACTCCACATGATAGTTAGCAAGAGGTTAGACCTTTTTTCTCTTTAAATTCCTACAAAAAATCTATGAAGCATCATACTAGCTTCATGGTTAGAAATTCATATATTCTCCACAAGATCTTGGAAGTCATGACACCTCGATTGTATTTTTTTTAATCCATCATTATGCTTTTAGAATCCCATTTGCAAATTTAAAAGCCAAGCAGATCTGTTATCTAGAACACACAAAAGCTTTACGTGGATTTCATAGGACATAGAATACCTATGAAAAAAGGTGGGCCCTCTGCCCATTACATTAAGATGAAAAAATTACAAGAATATACCATTTACTTACATAGAAACATGGAAAACTTCCAAACAAAACATTGTGGGGAAGGATACTCGGATTAAAATGGCAACGGAAGAGTACAAGAGATAATTTACAACAATGCATCCTTTTGATGCAGAAGAGGCTTTCAACCTCTTTTTCTATAAAAAAAAAGTAATGCACAACAGTTAATGTTAGCGAAACCAGGAGTAAATGCAACTTGAAACTTGCAAGAGCAATTCCTAGGACGTGGCTACTGGCTAGCCCCTTGCCAATTCGTGATCTGCCTAGTTGATTGCCCCAAAGATTGTGCTATTGTGGAAAATCATATGCATATGGTTGATGAAGCTAAACTAATTGCGTGTCTTTGGATGCTGATTTTGTTGATGCTTGTTTGGGCCCTTCTGCTCATGATTGCATGGTGAGGGAATCTTTCACCAACTTGGGTATGTACTTGCAACCTTGAACAGATTGTCAATCGGTAGTTCGGTACTCACATGAACTTGGAAGAACACTAGGAGGAGATTAGCAAATAATATGTGGGTACAATCAAGGAACATCCAATTATTATTTGCTTTCACACACTTAATCAACCCGGCCATGCATTTTTTTTCCAAATAATTCTACGTTTATTTTAAAACATCTTCAGAAGTCTAATACTGCTACCATAAGAAATTAATGTAATCATGTGCATTAGAGGAATAATCTAACCAATGTAGTACTATTATCTCGTATTTTTCATGGAGGTGGTACTTGCTTTAAATTTTTTCCTTTTTCTTAGCAAGTATAGTAACCTAGTAGGACTTGTTGATGATACCATGTGAGGAGGCCTCCGCACATGCAGGCGTGCAGTTCCTTCCACAATGTTGAGACCTGCCATGCATGTTCTCCGGCTCATGCATGTATGCCACACATTTTCAAGCTCGAAAGAGGACGAGGGGAAGTCTTCATCAAGCTAGACGAAATGGTAAACTACTAATGCAGTCAGACGAAACCACATGACAGCTTTTAATTAATTCAATCTGCTGATGCATCTAGATGGCAGGCTGAGAGCCTGAGAGATTTGTAAGCAATTTGCATCTCCATTATTGCAGGCTAAAAGAAAAAATTATCAGAGAGCAGTTTTGTTTTGGCGCTCCCATTGCTTTCACTTTGCCCTCAGCAGATTTTTTTTTTTCGTTATTACTTGGATACACGTAAGGCAAAAATGATTTCCCTGAGCCTTAATCAATCGAAGTCTTAATTTTTTTGTTTACATAATTGTATACACATGCAATCAAATACTCAATACATGTCAGAGGAAGTTATTTAGACGTACAGAAGTGAGAATGCGAGAGATGTAAGCAGAAATATATCCATAATAATTGACACTTTTTGAAATGAGTTGTACTAGATGTTTGAAAGATGTGGTAGTTGAAATGGGAAATTCATCTATCTAGGGTGTGATATCCTGCAGTTAAAATGACAGCTAGGGTAGTCTCGCTCTGATCTCTGCACGATGAAGTAGCAGCAGTGAGTTGGCATTTGGGAATCTAAAAAAGACTTGTTCTCATGTGATGATCTGTAGTAGTGCAGTTGCAGCATAGCATTCAGTGCAAGAACAACATGAGTATTTTAGTAATCGTCATATCATCACGGAAATCTAGGGGTAAAAGATAGATTTTCTGCTGTATGGGGTTGTTAAACTATAGGCCATTCTCATCAGAGATCACATCCAGAAAAAAAGTTTATGCAAAACAACCTGGGAAACAAGTTCGTGTGGTCATCCAATTAAGCCTACCATGTTGTCGCCAATACTCGTCTTCTATCGCAAAAAATTGAAGTAATTAATTGAACCAACCTTCTTCGTTGAGACCGTCAGAGTCAGCTTTAAGATCAAGATCTTTCATCTTAGCGAGCAAGGATTCCATCTTGATTCTCGTTGCTATCTGCAGATGAATTATCCAGTGGGCTTAGATCTGGTGCTGCCATAGGTAAATAGCATCCCAGCACTTCCCAAGCTCAAGGACCAGGGATGCCCAGGTCAAAACTTCTAAGCGAGTAAAACCCGGGCAAATAGCTCCTATGCAACGTCTTTCCTCGCTATTGGAAAGAAAATGACATTGTTCGTAGGAATAGCCCCCATGCGATGCTTCTGACGACGCAAATAGCTAGCATGCGATACTTCTCTTAAGCAACAGTAGATAGCTTATCAACTCAAATCACATGGGCTGAGCGGGACCCGCAACTTATCCACATCAGCACAGAACACCTCCGAGCGTGGGACCTACCTCTTGTCCATCTCACCGCGGGACCCACAGCTTATCCACCTCACTGCATGAGACCCACAGCTCTCAGCTGGTACAAAACAGAGCCGCCTCGCCCCCGCGCCGGAGCAATCCCCGACCGTTGCATCCTCCTCTACATCCTCTCTTCCTCACTTCTTCTCCGACGACAACGTGCGGCAACGCCGACAGACGATGTCGAGCTCCTCTTCCCCCTCCCAGCTCAATGGCCACGCTACGGTCCAGTGCCGTTGGGCAGCTGCCCTGATTGCCCACGGACGGCGCCCCTGAAGAGGCTAG
Organism: Lolium multiflorum; assembly: GCA_030979885.1. Classification (NCBI taxonomy): domain Eukaryota; kingdom Viridiplantae; phylum Streptophyta; class Magnoliopsida; order Poales; family Poaceae; genus Lolium; species Lolium multiflorum. The sequence goes on along the minus strand of CM061753.1, from coordinate 287,214,842 downwards.
TCACCACGAGCGACAAGAATGGCAACGCCGGGCGTGAGTTTGTCAAATGCTAGAGCAAAGCAGAGCCTGGGAAGGCGGGATCTGAGTTTCCCCTCTGCCAATTTCATTTGATTTTCTCAATTTTGCGTTTTCATCCGATTTAGGAATTAGGATTAATTTTTTTCTTTTTTTCAGGATCTGGCAAAATGCACACATTTTGAGTGGATTGATGAGTACATCAGGAGGATTGAGATGGAGGGCGCAACCCTGAGGTTCAATTTGCCGTCAGCGGTGGAGCAACTGGGATCTGCTGCTATGGTGGGGAAATCGGAAGGGGTTGCGGAAGAGATGGCGGTGAAGGAGTTGAAGAAGATCAACAAGCAGCTAGTGGAACTTGTGAATTTGAAAAAGTAGGATAATTTGATGGGCGGGCTATTTTATTTTTGTGTAATTTATCTCAGCTTTGTTTATCTCTTGATCATTAGCCGTTAGACAAAGCAATCAGTGTTCACTTAATAATTTCCATGCTTTGTAATAGTAATGAGATGGATCGTATGCTTTGTAATCAGTGTTCAATCAAATGCAACAACAATTTGACACTACCATGTTGTTCAGGTCACGCGTGCAGGGTTTGCAAAGTTCAGTTAAATGAAAAAAAGCTGACAACTGGCCCAATAGTGCGTTTACAGGCCCAATACGGTCGCTTCTTATAAGTGTTTGTAATAGTGATTCAAATTTGAATTTGAATTTAAATATGGCTATGAATTTGTAATATTACTGAGTATTTTTATAAATGTTTTTCGTGGAAGGTAGTACTCCCTCCGTTCCTTGATGTATAGTTTTTCCGGAAAAATGATTCAAAATATAAGGTGTATTGCGTAGAACCACTCAGTTGGACTTAGCTTATGCAAACTCCTCTATTTTCTCAAAGCAATAATTTAGGGGTAATCTTGCCCAAAACTCGTGTAACTTGCCCTCAATGTGCGTTTCTTAATTTCTGTGCCAAAACTATACACCCTATATTTAGAAACGAGCATTTGAATTTGTCATAAAACAAGGAAATAGATAGAAATACATTAAAATAGATAAAAAAATTAAAACACTCATAATAGATAAAAACATTAAACCACGATATTTAGTGTCGTGTCACGACACGAACACATACATAGTAGCCTTTTTACACATAGATAAAACACATTAAAAATATATAAATACTACCAAGGCTGGCCCCACCCCAAACCCTAGCCTAGTCTGGCGGCCATCCTCGCCGCCGGGAGGTTGGCCTACTGCCCCGCCGGTGGCTTCCACCCCACTGCGATCCAGTCCTCCCTCCTCGCCGCCCTCTGGGTCGCGTCGAACGCGGCATAACCCTCCTCCCGGAGCCGTGCCGCGATGCGAGCCTCCCTGTCTCGGCATCGTTGCGCCTCGGCGCGCCTCTCCTTCAGCTCCTCCTTCTGCGCGTCATGAGCTAGTTCACGAGCCTCCAGGTGGTACTGCTCCTCCCACCACTTCTCGGAGCGGGGGATGAAGACATCGTTCGGGTCGGGGTTGTGGACGAACACGTCGGTTGACTCCTCCTTGGGGGAGTTGGAGTCGGAGATGTGGGCGGTGCGTCCACCCCGCCCACCGCGTCCACCCCGCCCGCCGCGTCGCCCGCGTTGGGCTCGCTTCTTCGGCGGCGACCGCTCATACCAATGGCGTCGGTCGGGATGGTTGTCCTTGTCGCTGACCTCGGAGCTGCTGCTCAAGGCTGGGTGGTACGACATGGTGGCTAGGCTTTTAGAAGATGAATAAGAAGAGGAAGTTGAGATGCACTATTTATTGACCCGGGGCGAGAAAGTTGAGGCGTAGTGAATTAATTGGGTGAGATGAATCTGGTTGGTGAAGCTACGTGGAAAAGCGTAGGAAGTCAATGGTAACGTGTGCTAGGTGATGGCAGCCGCGTGCTCTACGCTGCGCGCGATCAATCCTTTGATTGAAAATAGCTCCGATGCGTCGTCCCGTGCATGCATGCGTGCATTGCACGGCGGGCCTGCCCTCCTCTACGTCGACACGCTGCGCTCCTCTGCGTCGACATGACGGACCGACGAGTGTTTCCTTTCGATGGTATTAATGGGACGTGCATCTTCCCTCATCCACGTCAGTCCGTAGATTAAGAATTAGTCGCTAGTTATTGCCGCTCCTAAGCGAAGAGAAAAAAGAAATAAAAGGGGATAAAATTATGGTGCAATTAAGGGCATGAACAATGGTTGATAAGACCGTCTTATTTTAGCCCTACCACATAATCTAGATATAACAACCCTAAGAGAAGGCAAACCAAAATATAACCATTGTCGCTAAGAGATGATCAATTATCCTACGTGACATCGCCAAAACATAACCATTGTACATGCCCTAAGAGCATGTGCAATGGTTGATAAGACCGTCTTATCTTAATACTACCATGTACTCTAGATATAACAGTAAAACATGATGTACAATAGATTATTTTTAGTCTTATCTTTAGTAACAAGACATCCTAAATATTTGGTGAGAGAGATTGTGCTAAGAGCTAAGAGATGATCAATTATCCTACGTGTCAGTGCTAAGATATAACCATTGTACATGCCCTAAGTGACATCGCCAAAATATAACCATTGTTGCTAAGAGATGATCAGTTATTGTACGTGGCATCGCTAAAATATAACCATTGTACATGTCTCTCACTGAATTCTAGCCGACGTGCTGGTACGACGCTAAAATATAACCATTGTACATGTCTCTCACTGAATTCTAGCCGACGTGTTGGTACGACGCTGCATGGGGCATGCATGGAAAAGGTTGGGAGCAGCACATGCGTGCCAGGTCTAGACATGCCCGTGAACTAGGTGTTGACGCGGCGATGGGCCAACTAGCAATTCCCTGTCTCTCGCGAGCTGTACTCGAAGCGCCGAGAGAAACAAAAGAAGCCAATCACGTGGAAGAACGGGTGCTGCCGCGGATCGGCATGATTCCTTCTAGAAGCCATGATCGGACGGCTGAGGCTGCCTCAATCAACGGTGTACGTTGCAAGCTAAGCTTCCCATGGATCGGGCTGAGGTTTCCTTCTAGAAGACTAGATCGGATGGACAGCGTAGCGCGTTAGGGTTAGATCTGCAGCTGACATTGGCCAATAGGGTTAGCTGGTCAACAAACGGGGTTTTGAGGGGTTTAGCTGAAAATTGAAATGAGGCTAGAAAATTCAAAATAAATCAGAAAAATGTGAAACCAACTCTGATAGTCTTCTTATGCCATATACTAACCATATAAAATGATAAACAAGGTGTAGATGGCATTAAACAAAAAAATCATGTAAGGAATGTCATATCTCCAATAGTGTCCTATGAAGTCTAAGGGTTGAAGAGAAGGGTTAGAACTTTGAATCATGAAATTGAACAAAAATTGGGGAATAGCTTCATTTTGGAGTAAGTAAGAAGGATCCTGGCTTCGTTTTCCATTTTCATGTTTCAAACTTGTTCAAATCATGTTCAAACCTGAGTTTGGCTTAAGTATGACTAAATTTTAAATGAGGCCATAAAATTCAAAAAAATCAGAAAAATGTGAAACCAACTCTCGTAGTCTTCTTATGTCATATACTAACCATATAAAATGATAAAAAATGTGTAGATGGTATGAAACAAAAAAAATCATGTAAGGAATGTCATATCTCCAACAATGTCGTATGAAGTCTAAGGGTTGAAGAGAAGGGTTTGAACTTTGAATCATGAAATTGAACAAAAAATGGGGAATAGCTTCATTTTGGAGTAAGTAAGACGGATCCAGGCTTAGTTTTCCATTTTCATGTTTTAAACTTGTTCAAATCTTGGTTAGGGTTAGGGTTTAGTGTTAGGGTTAGGGTTAGGACTTAGGGTTTATGATTTAGGGTTAGTGTTAGTGTTAGGGTTTAGAGTTAGGTCTAGGGCTTAGGGTTAGGGTTACGGCTTAGGGTTTATGGTTTAGGCTTTAGGCTTAGGGTTTAGGTTTTAGGGTTAGGTTTTAGGGTTAGAACTTTGAATCATGAAATTGAACAAAAATTGGGGAATAGCTTCATTTTGGAGTAAGTAAGAAGGATCCAGGCTTAGTTTTCCATTTTCATGTTTTAAACTTGTTAAAATCATGATCAAACCTGAGTTCTTCCTAAGTTTGACAAAATTTGAAATGAGGATAGAAAATTAAAAACAATCAGAAAAATGTAAAACCAACTCACATTGTCTTCTTATGTCATGTACTAACGATTCCTAAAATATAAGTTGATTTAGACAAGGTTGAAAACAAAGTGCTTAGGAATGGGGTCGTTTACCCCCACCCCGGAGCCGTTTTTGAACACATCTTAGAGGCCGTTCTTGAAAATGGTGAAAATGAGTTTACTCCAGAAAATGAACAAGTTTCAGAAAAGTAGTGATGCAGAACAATCAAATAGCATTGCAACATCACTTATTCAGGAATGCCAAATTTCAATTTTGAATTTGAAATATTCATAATACAAATTACAAATCACATAAGTTTTCAAGAATCAAAGTAACAATACAATACATCACTTATTCTTGGCTTTTGATTTCTTCTTCTTCGGCTTCGTCTTGGTTTTGCTTGTTTTTGGTTTTGTACCAAGAATATCATTCATGCTCCTTTTTTCTTTGCATCACTTTCAGTAGGCCTTCCTAAACATACAACACGACTTGGAGGTTGGACAACATGCTCTAAAGCAGCTTCAGTTTGCACTTGGTCCAAAACATCATCAATTTCCACTTGGTCCAAAAGATCTTCAGTTTGCACATCCTCGAAAATAGATTCAGTTTGCACATTCTCGAAAACAGCTTCAGTTTGCACATCCTCCAAAACAACATCAATTTGGACATCCTCCAAGCCAGCATCAATTTGGACATCCTCCAAAACAGAACCTGTTCTTCCAAAACTTTTCCAGCCTTTTTGGCTCGACAAAGTGGTTCAGTTACAAAGTGGATTTTGCACATTCGCTAACGAACTAAAATCGTTATAGACTAGCCAAATGTTACTAGTGTTTCTTCCCAAAAAAACAATTCATGCCATATGGTTAGTGAGTGCAAAAACAGAGATTTTGGATGAATTAGAACACACTTACCCCTTTGGCTCGGTGTATCTACACTTGGGTGATCCAGCTCGGTGTCCAAGTTCTTCACAAAGCTTGCATCTATTTTTGTTACCTTTTTGGGGCCTTTTTGGCTTGACGTCTTTCTTTTCATCTTTCTTCCCCTTCTTACGGCTCCCACCTTTTTCAAATCAAGCCTTGTATCTATTATGTTTAGGCCTTCCAGCCTTCCTTCTCGTCAAAGGTGCGCACACGGAGAATTCTATGTCCACTTCAGGCCACTGAGACTGATCTGTAAGTGGTGGAATTGGTTGTGCATATGCAGCTCTGAATTTTTGAACTGAGCAATACTCATGCAAATATGGGTGCATATTTAGCTTGGGTTTGGATGCCAAAAAAATGATGGCATGTTCACAAGGTTTTCTAGTGTCTTGCCACTCAAGGCAGCTGCATTCTTTATTTTCAGTGTCAACAACATGCCTTCTGGTAGTCTTTGTGTCTCTAACTTCACCACCATGCAATGAGGATTTCACAACGCACAAGTGTGCAAGCCCTCTGTTCCTGTTGACTACCTGCTGCACTATAGGAGGCATTTTATCCTGCCCTTGAAGCTTATCACCAATCCTTGCTCTCAGTTCCCATAACCTCATGATCATGATCCTAATTTGGTCAACCATGTCATGGACAGGCAAGTCCTTCAAATCCTTTATCCTGTTGTTAAAACTTTCTGCCAAATTGTTGTTGATATGATCACACTTGATGGCAGTGTTAAATCCTGACTTGTACCACAAAAGAGAATGGTAGGTCTCCATCCAAGGGCCAAACTCAGTGATTGCTTCTTTTATCTTATTCAGATGATACTCTTGTGTACTAAGCTTGTATGCTCTTGCTGCTGGCCACATGCGGCCAAATGCATCTCCTCTGAATTTTTTGATCACGTTCATCCACATATGACCAAAGCACTCCCTCTGCTCAGCATGGGGAAAACATTCTTCACTGCATTTTCTAGCCCTTTACATGCGTCAGTGTGGACTACTAAAGGGCACACTGGACCAATGCTTCTTTTCAACTGCATCATGAACCATGTCCATGAAGCCTCTGTCTCAGACTGAAACAAGCCAATAGCTACAGGGTACATCCAATTGTGTCCATCTAGAGAATTGCAAGCTGCAAGTTGACCATTCCACTAGCCAGTCAAAAATGATGAATCTATACTCAAATATGGACGACAGCCTGCTTTGAAGCCATCGCTGCAAGGTTTTAAAGCCATGGAGAATTTGGAGAAGTACACTTTCCCATCTGGTGTCACCTCACTATCTATCTCAACAACAATGCTAGGACACCTTTTATCCACTTCTGCTTTGAAGCTATAAAGCATTCTAAATGTATTTGCCCAATCACCAAATAATTGTTTCATCACTCTTTGCTTTGCCTTCCAAACTGTAGTATATTTCAGCTGGATTGGGTAATCCTTTTCCAGGTCTACTTTCAGTTTCTTTGCAGTGGTGTTTGGTGTCTTGGCTAAAATATGAGTGATTTTTTCTGCCACACAAAGTTGGGATGTCATTTTTGAAACCATTTGTGAACTTGTAATACAAGTATGTGCTTTTGGAATTTGATTCACTCTTATTGTCCTTCCATCAGGTTGACGTCTAGCTGATATATACCACTTGCATGGCATGGCACCAACATCAAAACCTTTGCACTTGGCATAGAATTTCTTTCTATCTCTCCACGAAGTTTTGGTTTCAAACTCATGTTTGACTGCATAAGTCCTGAAACACATCCTAAACTCATCCATTCTTGGAAACAGTCTACCTACTTCAATAACTGGATTTTCTTTATCATAAACACAACTAAGCTCATCATCATGTCCATCACCCACTTCAACTGCAGCATCATGCATCAACTCTGAATCTATATCCGCATCAGCATCTGCATTTGCAGTCCTTGATTGTCCGTTACCATCATCTGCAGCTTCATCTTTCTCCTTTTCCTTGTCTTTCTCATCTATAGGAATACCAAACATAGTTGCCATTTGAATGTCAGACATTGGACCAATGACCAAATCTGTTTGGTCACTTATATCAACGGTATTCCAATCAATAGATACAGGGACCTCCTCAACATGATTTGCCTCTTCTGCACCAGCCTCCCTTGGTAACACTGCCAATTCAGTAACTATAGGCATTATCTGCATTTGTGTATCCCAATCATCCTCAATAATCTGATAAGCCAACTTCGATGCCACATATCCAACCCTAGATGCAGGGTTCAGATCAATGAGCTCTACCAAAAATAGAACACTATTGCTTGTTCAGTCTTCTTGCCGATCGATTTCTTCTACCATTTCTTTCCCTGTTTCAATCCTAACATACTCCTGTTTCTAATCATCAAACGCTAACAAAGATACTTCTTTCTTTGGCCCCCCAAACCAAACTCTCCCCAATTTTGTCCACCACATTCCTCACCGCCTCCTCTTCCATTCTTTCTAGTTCTTGTGGATCAATGTCTTATAACGTTACATCCCATTCAACCATCATGTCTCTCTGTTGCGGTCAGAAACCCACCGGCGAGCAACGACGGGCAACACAGGAGAGCCGGGAGCAACTTAGGGCTGCGGCTGGCCCTGGTCCCTCCGAGCGACGGCCCGCAAAGACTCTGACACGCACGTCCGATCTGGTGCAAGGGCGTGCCACTACCTGGTCGGAAGGTGATGGAGATGCCTCGCTTAGTTTCCTGCATGGCATACACGTAAACATTAAATACGAGCCTCGATCGGCTCTCAGGTTGTCCTGTGAATCGGCTCAAGGAGCCGATCCACCCATGATTCATACGAGGTGTACGAATATATGGTGGTCCTGCTTGATCAAGATAAAGCTAAAACGATCTACGACGATTTGGGGTTTTCACCGCATAATCGGAACGTCCTACTCACGATTGGGCCTCGCGGCCGCGCACGGTGATCGTAAGCCGATCCTAGACAGGGCCTAAAAACCAAACACGAGGTTGATCCCCGGAACATCCTGTCTAGGGCTAGCAAACTACACCTACCCGCTGGATCCTCCAACCTTTGTAAGGCCTAACTATGCAGATATTAAACTAATCCTTGAAGAACAAGGAGCAACCATAACGGATCGGATCTACTAAATAATGATCAAGCGGGGTGCCGCCCCTACACCTAAGATAGGTGTAAGGGCGGCTAGATGTCTAAGGGTTGCACGACGATAGCATATGATACGAAGAACAATGCTAACCCTAACACATCTAAGATAACTACGTTGCTCGCCATCAAAGGCTTCAGTGCGAGCAACGCATGAACAGCGAATAAACTTGTACTGCCTAGATCGCAGATGCGATCTAGGCAGCATGATGCTACCGGAAGAAACCCTCGAGACAAGGGAGTTGGCGATGCGCCTAGATTGATTTGTGGTGAACGTGATTGTTGTTTATTTCATAAACCCTAGATACATATTTATAGTCCGTAGACTTTCTAACGTGGGAATAATCCCAACCGTGCACGAGACAAACTCTAACTAACCGACACGTATCCTACTATATTACAGATACACGGGCAAACTAGCCCAAACTTTGCATAACAGGCCGATTCACATATTTCTTCCATGTATATTCTTCAAGTCCATCTTGATCGCGGCCCACCTCTGACTCGGTCAAATTCTGGTGATAACACATGCCCCCCTGGTTTTGGAATTGATAATTCCAAAATCACTCTACTTTTCTTCGTCGGGTCATGTCGTGGCAGAGCAGAACCGTCGCAGTATCCTTCATCATGATGCCTTGTCTTCTCAACTTCTCTGCAAAATTTGATAGCTTTAGCATCACTTCCTCGGAAACTGCAATGGCATTAAATCTCCACTAGGCTCCTCCTTATTTAACTGTGCCGATTGATTAGCCCTCTTCATCCCCTTCCTCTGTTCTAGCTATCGGCACCGAAAAACCCTCTTTCCTGTAGCAATGTCTTCCTCTTCCTCCGTCTCCTCCGGCCTCTCCCTCCAGTCTTCCTCCTCGAGCGAGCCGGAGTGGAACTTTGACCATGTGCCAGACGGCCCACCCGAAGCACTTGTCGGGTCAGATGGCGACCTGCCTGACCGATGGGGAAGACGACCTCAAGTTCCTCATCGAAGGGGAGCTGATAAGCGAAAGCGAAGACGACCTCCATCCCTGGGTGAAACCCACCTCCTCCGACGGGAAGGAGGAAGAAGAAGAAGTAGAGGAAGAAGGAAAAGGAGGAGGATGATTCCTCCTCCCCGCTAAGCATCCGCCGGAAAAGCGGTCGAGCGCTTGGGCGGACAGCGAGGACGATGATGATGACGAGGAGGAAGAGGAAAAGGAGGAGGATGAATCTCCTCCTCCGCCGGGTATCCGCCCAAAGCGCTTCCGCTCTTGGGCGGACGGATGAGGATGATGACGATGAAGAAGAAGCCGAGGCTGGGGGGCAGCGACGAGGAACTCAGGAGCGGCCGACGGCAGCTGGCAACGGCGGCGATGAGGACAGCGATGACTAGTAGAGTAGGACTAGTAGTAGCAGTGCACTAGGCATCAGATCCCCCTTTTGAGAGCCATCGACTCTTCCCTGTAAAGCCGCTCTTTTGAATCAATAAGAATTGTTCTTCCAATTTGTCTTTCAATTAATCCAATTTCAAGCCTTCCGCTCGCCACACCAAGACCGATAGCAACGTATCGGATTTTTCCTTGAGACGCCCATGAAGCCAGACTCAGATATCGATTAGACCGTCAGTCAAGCACTTCTCAAATTCAGACTGTGATTTGATACCTGACCATAATACTTCGCAATCCTATAGCCGATGGCTGTTCATCGGCTATTTTGAGAATCCAGTCTCCTTCATTTTCTCGCAGCAACAGGACGGTCCAAACCCCGTAAATGACGACGGCTTCCCTTTCCGGCTCCTCTCCATAGCTCTAGCAGTCTTCTTCCGCAACAACTCCCCGCTTTCGGAGAAGGTTATGATGCAGGGTCAGCCGGTGCAACCCCAATCGGCTCCCAAAAACAGAGTGTCTACCAAATCGGCTGCCCCCCGAGCCTCAGTTAAAGTGAGAACAGTGGCGAGGATGCACAGTTCAGTCCAAGGGCCCTGAACTCAGGCAAATTGAGACAGCCGCCATGCAGAGGTCCTAATCACGCCTATGAGCGCAGCTGGGACAGTGGCCAACTTAGCCAGGTCGACGGTAGACGCACCAGAGCCGATCACCCTTCTTCCTTTGAAAGCCGATATTGCAGATGAAGTATCAACGGCTTAATGAGCAAAGGGCTGCCTTGTGCCAAAACTGACGTTTCTGCTAGTACTGCTGAACTGGCGCAAAGGGTTTGGAAGCCCTTGACAAGAAGGCTCAGGCACCAACATCGACTCATTGCAGCTGAGGAAGCTCTCATTGTTCACTCCCTCGAGGACGCAGAAGGCCTCACAGCTGAACTGGACTTGGTGAAGATCCGTGTCTTGAACAAGCCGCAAGTAGAGGACTAGAGTCGATGGCTGTGCATCGGCTGTATACCAACCATGAGAAATTTTTTTTTACTGGCCGATTTTTTCTATCGGCCCCCAATGTTTCACTGCACACATGTTTACCTGCACATGTTCATCTGACTAAGTGCCCCGGCCGAATGGGACATGGCTCACCTATTAAGTTAAGGCACATGTATTTGCACGTCGGCTCTGGTAGGAGCAATGTTGATTTTTCCTAACTCATCAGCCGACGTAAAACCGCTGCCTAGTAGATCAATGTTGAACACAAGCAGAACATGTGGTGAGGATAAATTTTGGCTGATTGCTGGAATCGGCCTCCATATTGATTGAAGCGCTCAATGAAGGTTTTGTAATGTTCCTTCATAGATCTTTGGGGCCGATCCCAAGGATCGGCGTCGCCACGTTTGCTCATCGGTTTGTTCTTGCTACACGGTCAGGCCGGTGGATAAGACCAGCCTAACCCCATCCTTTGTCACGTCGATGCTCTCGCCGTCGTCCAAATTGAGTGCATCGTTTAATCCTAGAGCACTAAACTCCGTTGGAAGGATGAGCACCATGTTTGTGCCAGCCGATGTTTCATCATCGGCTTTCCTTTGGGGCGCCACTCCATTCCGTGGTCGACCCTCTTCATCCGGGTTCGCTGGATCTTCGCGGCCGATCGGGCCGCTTCCTTAGCGTGTGGAGATATAACCTTTCGGCTTCCTCCAAGCCGCGCAGTCGCTGAACCCTACGCCTTTGGGAACGGCTGAGTCCATCGGGGCACCACCTTGGCCGGTGGTACCTTCTTCTTCATCGTCGTCCAAATCCTCGAGATCTTCCATGAGGGGACTCGTTTGTTCGAGGTGGGAGAGGCCCTAGACGTTTGAACACGGACACGTTAGCTGCATCCTTCCTCGCAAATTCTATGTGCCTCGGTCCTCGTTCTTCCGAGAGTCCCGCCCTCTTAATTTCATGCGAAGCTAACAGAATCCCCTTCGTGAATCGAACTTAGATCTGACTTCCGGGCCGGCACTGCGAGCCTGGCCTAATCCTGAGGGTTGGGTGGCATGGTACAATAGAGTATCCAAAACCCATTATGCCACCAGGAAGCCATAGGGATAGCCGATGCCTTGTCATTATCATTGTCTCCCCTTGAGAAGAATGAAAATATTGAAAACCATCGGCTACTTGGTCTGATGCTTGAACTGCTTCATGTTTGGCCATGGCCCTATGACACCACTCTGCTGGATGTGGCCATGATCACAGGCCTAGACATTGCATCCCCAAGCCCTTCGCATTCAAAGCTGCCGAAAGTCCCTTTCAGTCTTTCCTCTAAAGAGTGTACCATTGGGGTGCCTACCTCAATCGTTATATGAAAAACAAAGGCCCCTTGACAGAGAGAGAGAACACTGGCCTTCCTGAACTTCTGGTTGGAGCACTTCATATTCTGTGGCCCATCACTCGCTTCTACCAAGAATTACCTTTCCCTGGCCTATGAACTTGCTAAAGGCACCCAACTTGGCCTTGGCCCTGTTTCTTGGAGAGGTCTATCGATCTCTTCAACGATGTCTACAAACTGTTCTCTCAGACGTTAAAACTGGCGGCCCCTGGTGGGTTTATTCAGTTGTGGGCTCAGCTATACTTTGAGAACCGGATCCCAGACTTCCCACCTTTGACCACCGCACCTTTTGGATGTTAATGGAAAGGAGATCGATCTGGCTATGGCCAAGCTTTGTATGGTCTCGGGCGGCAGGCTGATCCCTAAGGAAGCGCGGGTGGTTCAAGATTTTCTTCCAAGGTTTGGACAACCCCTGTTCTTTCCTTATACTGAATCGGGGAACTTTGAAAACCCAATCTCCTTTCGATTGGATAACTTTGCCGATGACGCTAGCACCCAGCATCTATATTCTATCATGATTCGTCCTTGCTTCCTCCCCGTTGGTATGAGTACCTCGAACCGGATCATCAAGCCTGGTTACGAGTCTTACCAACCAGTAGTGGTAGCCCGACAGCTTGGTCTCGGGCAGGTGCCTCCACACTTCTTCCTACACCACTGACAGCAAGCGAGCTGAACTGCCGACATCCTTACGGCCAAAGGTGTTATACCTTCTTCGATGCTTTGGCCATCCCAATTCCCCACAACCTCCGTTTCTCCTTCACTACCGATGGTTTCGAGACTTGGTGGTCCATGTGGAAGACCATGTCTTCAGAAGGGCTCTAGGACCGCTGTGAGACAACTTGATGCCGAGTATGACGTCCCTGCAGACCAGGTACCATTACTTAAACATTTCTTGTGATGGCTTATGGTGATTGTCTGTAACCTGACTCCATCTCTGGCAGCAACAAGATGGCCAGCTCCCACGCAAGCCGATGGCTCCCCTTCGTATTCCTTCCTCTGGCCCCAGTGGTTCTCTTCCGAGCTCGCCACCCCTGAAGAAAGTCATAATGCGGTCGGCCGATTTCACCGAAATCGGCTCCCAAAGTAAAGCATCTTCGGGGCCAGTTGCCCCCGAGCCTCGTCGAGGCGAGGACGCAGTGAGGAAGGTGGCTGCCAGGAGAAGACCCCGACGCAAAGCTCCCGTCCAAGAAAGCTTGCACGTAAGTTGATTCGTGCCATGTCCACATTTATCCGCTTTCCCAGTCTTTTGCAACACGCTCGTATTCTTTTCTACAGACTTCCACCGAAGAAACCTCCAGCGGGGCCGCAGAATCCAGCCAGAGGGATTCGAGCTCGGGCAATTCCGAGAGGTCCACCACCCAGAGCCAGACGGCTTCACCAGCGCCGGCTTCTCAGAAAAGGTCGATTCCGAGCCTCTGCTCCCCAAGCCCCGACAAATCGGGGTCACGCATGAAGCGTCGATGCGTCAAAAGGGCTCGTAAAAACCCACGAGCTTCTCCATCAAGCCAGGAGGTCTCAAATGTAATTATCTTCCCGGTTACACTTCATGCTAACCCATTGCCATTTGGATCGGCTAACCACTTCCTCCTGCAGACCGAAGAAACCTCTAGCGGAGACGTCGAGGAGATGCGGCCGTCCGCCCGCTAGACCTAGCCACCTCGACGATCGTGGCCGCCCAAGTGGCTGACCTAGCCAAGTCCACAGAAAAGCTGATTATCACTACATCGGCTGCTCCTCCTATCTTGGGAGAGGTACACCCCCTTCCCTTGGCTCTATCACTTTCTTCGTTGTATGCTAAACCCACTTTGTTTGTCTTGTCAGGGTTGTGATCTCTCGAGCTTGCTGACGTTCGATCCAGAATCCATCGAACCAACTACTTCCAAGGCAAGTGAAGAGCCAGTCCTAGCACGGTCCATGGTCCACTCCAGCGTCTCAAGGTTTGCTCTCTTCCTCAATTGAGACCACTGGTGAAAATTCCGAGGAAGTCAAAGGCATCCTCGAAGATATCAGCCCCATCTCCCTATGACCACAAGTGAAGCTACCAGGTATTGCCTACGTCGGTCTTCAAGTCAAAGGTGCAATCGGCTCGACAAAGGATTACTCTGCCGCACAGCTTCCATTGAGGAGCGATGTGGACAAGTGTCAACGGCTCAACGAGAAGAAGGCTGCTTTGGACGCCAAAACGGACACTTCTGCCAATAGCGCCGAACTCGAGACCCTGCGCAAGGAATTGAGAGCCTTGAAGAGAGGTCAGGGTGACCAAGCAACTTATCCAAGACAAGGAAGCCCTTATTGCCCGTTCTCAAGAGGAAGCAAAGGCCTCACAGCCGATCGAAGACCGATCGGCTGAAGTCGTACTGGCGATCGGCGGTGACGGGTAAAGATGAGGACGCGAGGCTGAGATCGCCGAGGTGGATCGCATCCGTGTTGACGCCCTTCACGCCCTCGCGCGTTTCTTCGATAGGGCCTTCAGAGACAAATGTTTTACTGAACTTGATCTTCGAAGTCGATGACTCTGCTTCGGCTGTACTTGCTATATTTTTTTTTTTTTGTGACGATTTTCCATCGGCTCCTAATATTTTATTGCCCATGCGTTTGTCTACCGATTATGTGCCCAAGGCAGATACGTCGGGTTACTGCAGATATCGGCTCTGCGGTTATCGACAGGACTATACCTGAACATCGGCTTTGCAGTCATGACTAATGCCGATTTCCTCGAGCTCGCAAGCCGATGTAAACCCATACCCCAGCTTTCCATCACCTGTTAGATCGACTCTGAACGCAGGAGAAGCGTATGGCAAGGATAATACGGGGCGATTGCTGGAATTGGCCCTATCTTGATTGTATTGCTCAAAAGAGGCACATCTGTTTGTGCCAGCCGATGTCTCATCACCGGCTTTCCTTCGTTTGGGGCGCTACTCTCCTTTGTGGTCGACCCTCTTCGTCCAGGGTTCGTTGAACTTTTGCGGCCAGATCAGGCCGCACCTTCCTTAGCGCGTGCAGGTACTACCCTTCGGCTTCCTCCAAGCCACGCCGCCGCTGAACCCTACGCCTTTGGGAATGGCTGAGTCCATCAGGGCACCACCTTGGCCGGTAGCATCTGTCCCCTTCTCTTTCACAGTCATCTTTTAACCCCTCGAGGTCTTCATCCCGAGAGGAGTCAGCTTGCTTGTTCTTAGATGGGAGAGGCCCAAGTCGTCCAGCGAATACCATGTGAGCGGGTTCTGCGAAAGGAGCCGATGAGGTCGGCTTCGAGGATCGCTTTGACCTCGGCGTACTTCTTTATGAGCTCCTCGGTCAGATCCTCGTACGTGACTGGAGTGCCGTCCGCCATCTCAGATGTAGATGGCGATGTGGTTGATGTCGAAGATTGTCCCACCGGGCGAATGTGTTGCGGTCAGAAACCCACCGGCGAGCAACGACGGGCAACATAGGAGAGCCGGGAGCAACTTAGGGCTGCGGCTGGCCCTGGTCCCACCGAGCGTGCCAGAATGTGTTGCGGTCAGAAACCCACCGGCGAGCAACGACGGGCAACACAGGAGAGCCGGGAGCAACTTAGGGCTGCGGCTGGCCCTGGTCCCTCCGAACGACGGCCCGCAAAGACTCCGGCACGCACGTCCGATCTTGGTGCAAGGCGTGCCACCTGACCTATACACAGTCAGGAAGGTGATAGAGATGCCTCGCTTAGTTTCCGCATGGCATACACGTAAACATTAAATACGAGCCTCGATCGGCTCTCAGGTTGTCACGTGAATCGGCTCAGGGAGCCGATCCACCCATGATTCATACGAGGTGTACGAATATATGGTGGTCCTGCTTGATCAAGATAAAGCTAAAACGATCTACGACAATTTGGGGTTTTCACCGCATAATCGGAACGTCCTACTCACGATTGGGCCTCGCGGCCACGCACGGTGATCGTAAGCCGATCCTAGACAGGGCCTAAAAACCAAACACGAGGTTGATCCCCGGAACATCTGTCTAGGGCTAGCAAACTACACCCTACGCGCCGGCTGGATCCTCCAACCCTTTGTAAGGCCTAACTATGCGAATATTAAACTAATCCTTGAAGAACAAGGAGCAACCATAACGGATCGGATCTACTAAATAATGATCAAGCGGGGCCCCTACACCTAAGATAGGTGTAAGGGCGGCTAGATGTCTAAGGGTTGCACGACGATAGCATGATACGAAGAACAATGCTAACCCTAACACATCTAAGATAACTATGTTGCTCGCCATCAAAAGGCTTCAGTACAGCAACGCATGAACAGCGAATAAACTTGTACTGCCTAGATCGCAAGATGCGATCTAGGCAGCATGATGCTTACCCGGAAGAAACCCTCGAGACAAGGGAGTTGGCGATGCGCCTAGATTGATTTGTGGTGAACATGATTGTTGTTTATTTCATAAACCCTAGATACATATTTATAGTCCGTAGACTTTCTAACGTGGGAATAATCCCCACCGTGCACGAGACAAACTCTAACTAACCGACACGTATCCTACTATATTACAGATACACGGGCAAACTAGCCCAAACTTTGCATAACAGGCCGATTCACATATTTCTTCCATGTATATTCTTCAAGTCCATCTTGATCGCGGCCCACCTCTGACTCGGTCAAATTCTGGTGATAACACTCTCTCAATCTCCTGCATGCTTCCATCAATTAACACTGCCTTGGAGGGAAAGAATTTTATGCAAATTTTAAATGTACCCCTCCCCTTTTTTTGGCGGGAAATGTGAGCTCGATTCGAAGCAGTAAGCAAATAGAATTGAAATTAAGATTCAAGATGGGATGAATTACCGATTGCTTGTTGATACGTCTCCGACGTATCGATAATTTGTTATGTTCCATGCCACATTATTGATGATATCTACATGTTTTATGCACACTTTATGTCATATTCGTGCATTTTTCCGGAACTAACCTATTAACAAGATGCCGAAGTGCCGGTTGCTATTTTTGCTGTGTTTTGGTTTCGTAAATCCTAGTAAAGAAATATTCTCGGAATCGGACGAAATCACGCCCGGGTTCCTATTTTGCCGGAAGCATCAGAACACATGAGAGCGGAGAGGGGGGCACATGCCCACCAAACCATAGGGCGGCGCGGCCTGGGGGCGTGCCCCACTATAGTGTCGTCGCCCCGTTGACCTTGACGCCGCCTCTTCGCCTACCTGAAGCCCTCGACCTAAAACCTCGATATGGAAAAGCCACGGTACGAAACCATCCGAGGCCGCCGCCATCGCGGCCAGATGCGGGGACGGGAGGTCTCTGATTCGGCACGCCGGCCGGGACGGGGAAGTGCCCCGGAAGGCTTCTCCATCGACACCGCTGCCATCTCCACCGCCATCTTCATCAACGCTTTGTCTCCATGAGGAGGGAGTAGTTCTCCATCGAGACGGGGTGTACCGGTAGCTATGTGGTTAATCTCTCTCCTATGTACTTCAATACAATGATCTCATGAGCGCCTTACATGATTGAGATTCATATGAGTTTTGTATCACAATTCATCTATGTGCTACTCTAGTGATGTTATTAAAGTAGTTTATTCCTCCTCCATGATGTAATGTTGGCAGTGTGTGCATCATGAAGTACTTGGTTTATGCTATGATTGTGATCTCTTGTAGATTATGAAGTTAACTATTACTATGATGGTATTGATGCGATCTATTCCTCCTTTCATAGTGTGAAGGTTACGGTGTGCATGCTATGTTAGTACTTGGTTTGGTTGTGTTGATCTATCTTGCACTCTAAGGTTATTTAAATATGAACATTGAATTGTGGAGCTTGTTAACTCCGGCATTGAGGGTTCGTGTAATCCTACGCAATGATGTTCATCATCCAACAAAAGAGTGTAGAGTATGCATTTATCTATTCCTCATGTTCAATGTTGAGAGTGTCCACTAGTGAAAGTATGATCCCTAGGCCTTGTTCCTAAATACGCTATCGCTGCTTGTTTACTATTTTACGTTACTACTTTGCGTTACCGCTTGTTTACTGTCCTGGGCAAAGCACTTTTCTGGTGCTGCCACGCTCATATATATTCATACCACCCGTATTTCACTATCTCTTCGCCGAACTAGTGCACCTATTAGGTGTGTTGGGGACACAAGAGACTTCTTGCTTTGTGGTTGGGTTGCATGAGAGGGATATCTTTGACCTCTTCCTCCCCGAGTTCGATAAACCTTGGGTGATCCACTTAAGGGAAAACTTGTGCTGTTCTAAACCTCTGCTCTTGGAGGCCCAACAC
Source organism: Lolium multiflorum (assembly GCA_030979885.1). Taxonomy (NCBI): domain Eukaryota; kingdom Viridiplantae; phylum Streptophyta; class Magnoliopsida; order Poales; family Poaceae; genus Lolium; species Lolium multiflorum. Next base: position 287,196,640 of record CM061753.1, on the reverse strand, counting down.
TGTCTACAGGAAAAGGGGGCGAGACATCAAGCTATTTTCGCGCGTTGCCGGGGACGAATCAAGACACTCCACCAAGCCCGTCAACCGCCATTAAACCTCCCACGTCAACTACGCGCCAGTTGTGGACAGCAAGCTATTTTCTGGCGCCGTTGCCGGGGAGGAAAGGTAAAAGGAACTCATACTTCGGTTCCAGGTAACAGTACTTTTCTGGCGCCATTGTGTGTGTGCTCGAAGCTATTTCCTTTAGATCCTGCAATTGCAACTTTTTGTTTCTTGTTTACACTAGTTAGGCATAATGGAAAACAACAAAAATATGAGAGATCTTTATGAACTTTATCTTGAATTAGGACATGATGTGTTTGAAGAGAGAATTAAAAAACCCATGGAACTTTATATGCATACTAATGGCAATGTTATTAATATGAATGCTTTGAACACTATTGTTGCTAATGCTATGGAAAATTCTAAGCTTGGGGAAGCTGGCTTTGATGAGCATGATCTTTTTAGTCCCCCAAGAATTGAGGAGAAAATTTTCTTTGATGATACTTTGCCTCCTATTTATGATGATTATAATGATAGTAGTCTTTTGTTGCCACCTACTATGGAGAGTGAATTTGATTATGATTACAATATGCCTCTTATATTTGATGATGAGAATAATAATGATAGCTACTTTGTTGAATTTGCTCCCACTAGTACTAATAAAATTGATTATGCTTATGTGGAGAGTAAAAAATTTATGCATGAGACTCATGATAAGAATGCTTTATGTGATGGTTATATTGTTGAGTTTTCTCATGACACTACTGAAAGTTATTATGAGAGAGGAAAATATGGTGGTAGAAATTTTCATGTTACTAAAACACCTCTCTATATGCTTAAAATCTTGAAGTTGAGCTTGTCTAGTTTTTCTATGCTTGTTGCATTATGCTTCTTGAATTTGTTTATTTACAAGATTCCTTTGCATAGGAAGCATGTTAGACTTAAATGTGTTTTGAATTTGCCTCTTGATGCTCTCTTTTGTTTCAACTACTATTTCTTGCGAGTGCATCATTAAAACTGCTGAGCCCATCTTAATGGCTATAAAGAAAGAACTTCTTAGGAGATAACCCATGTGTTATTTTGCTACAGTACTTTGTTTTATATTTGTGTCTTGGAAGTTGTTTACTACTGTAGCAACCTCTCCTTATCTTAGTTTAGTGTTTTGTTGTGCCAAGTAAAGTCGTTGATAGTAAGGTTCATACTAGATTTGGATTACTGCGCAGAAACAGATTTCTTTGCTGTCACGAATCTGGGCAAAATTCTCTGTAGGTAACTCAGAAAATTATGCCAATTTACGTGAGTGATCCTCAGATATGTACGCAACTTTCATTCAATTTGAGCATTTTCATTTGAGCAAGTCTGGTGCCCTTTTAAAATTCGTCTTTACGGACTGTTCTGTTTTGACAGATTCTGCCTTTATTTCGCATTGCCTCTTTTGCTATGTGGGATGGATTTCTTTGTTCCATTAATGTCCAGTAGCTTTGTGCAATGTCCAGAAGTGTTAAGAATGATTGTGTCACCTCTGAACATGTGAAGTTTTGATTATGCACTAACCCTCTAATGAGTTTGTTTCGAGTTTGGTGTGGAGGAAGTTTTCAAGGGTCAAGAGAGGAGGATGATATACTACGATCAAGGAGAGTGAAAGCTCTAAGCTTGGGGATGCCCTCGTGGTTCATCCTCGCATATTTCAAGAAGACTCAAGCATCTAAGCTTGGGGATGCCCAAGGCATCCTTCTTCATCGACAACATTATCAGGTTCCTCCCCTGAAACTATATTTTTATTCCATCACAGCTTATGTGCTTTGCTTGGAGCATCGGTTTGTTTTTGTTTTTGTTTTGTTTGAATAAAACGGATCCTAGCATTCTTTGCGTGGTAGAGAGACACGCTCCACTGTTGCATATGGACAAGTATGTCCTTAGTTTCTACTCATAGTATTCATGGCGAAGTTTCTTCTTCGTTAAATTGTTATATGGTTGGAATTGGAAAATGATACATGTAGTAATTGCTATAATATCTTGGATAATGTGATACTTGGCAATTGTTGTGCTCATGTTTAAGCTCTTGCATCATATACTTTGCACCCATTAATGAAGAAATACATAGAGCATGCTAAAATTTGGTTTGCATATTTGGTCTCTCTAAAGTCTAGATAATTTCTAGTATTGAGTTTGAACAACAAGGAAGACGGTCTAGAGTCTTATAATGTTTTCAATATGTCTTTTATGTGAGTTTTACTGCACCGCTTCATCCTTGTGTTTGTTTCAAATAGCCTTGCTAGCCTAAACCTTGTATCGAGAGGGATTACTTCATGCATCCAAAACTCTTGAGCCAACCACTATGCCATTTGTGTCCACCATATCTACCTATTACATGGTATTTCTCCGCCATTCCAAAGTAAATTGCTTGAGTGCTACCTTTAAACAATTCAAAATTTATCACCTCCGATTTGTGTCAATGTTTAATAGCTCATGAGGAAGTATGTGGTGTTTATCTTTCAATCTTGTTGGGCAACTTTCACCAATGGACTAGTGGCTTCATCCGCTTATCCAATAACTTTGCAAAAAGAGCTGGCAATGGGATTCCAGTCCCAAATTAATTAACAAAATAGACACTCCTCCATGGTATGTGATTGTTGGACGGCACCCGAGGATTCGGTTAGCCATGGCTTGAGAAAGCAAAGGTGGGGAGGAGTGTCATCATAATAAAACTAAAATAAAAAGGCACTCCTTAATGGTATGAGATTGTTGGTAGGCACCCGAGGATTCGGTTAGCCATGGTTTGTGAAAGAAAGGTTGGAAGGAGTGCCATCCAAAAATAAAAATAATTCATGGGAGCCGCTCTTTGAAGGTTTGTCTGGCAAGGGGGTTAGAGTGCCCACTACCATTCGTTGACAACAACAAACACCTCTCAAAATTTTACTTTTATGCTCTCTTTATGTTTTCAAAACCAAAGCTCTAGCACAAATATAGCAATCAATGCTTCCCTCTGCGAAGGGCCTTTCTTTTACTTTTTATGTTGAGTCAGTTCACCTATCTCTCTCCACCTCAAGAAGCAAACACTTGTGTGAACTGTGCATTGATTCCTACATACTTGCATATTGCATTTGTTATATTACTCTATGTTGACAATTATCCATGCGATATACATGTTATAAGTTGAAAGCAACCGCTGAAACTTAATCTTCCTTTATGTTGCTTCAATACCTTTTACTTTGAATTATTGCCTTATGAGTTAACTCCTATGCAAGACTTATTGATGCTTGTCTTGAAGTACTATTCATGAAAAGTCTTTGCTTTATGATTCAGTTGTTTACTCATGTCATTACCATTGTTTTGATCATGCATTCATTACATATGCTTACAATAGTATGATCAAGGTTATGATGGCATGTCTCCAGAAATTATCTTTGTTATCGTTTACCTGCTCGGACAGCGAACTAAGCTTGGGGGATGATACGTCTCCGACGTATCGATAATTTCTTATGTTCCATGCCACATTATTGATGATATCTACATGTTTTATGCACACTTTATGTCATATTCGCATTTTCTCGGAACTAACCTATTAACAAGATGCCAGTGCCGCTATTGCCCTGTTTTTGGTTTCGAAATCCTAGTAAGGAAATATTCGAATCGACGAAATCAACGCCTGTGTTCCTATTTTGCCCAAGCATCCGAACACACGATACATGGAGGGGCACAGCCCACCAAACCATAGGGCGCGGCCTAGGGGCCCGCGCCCCTATAGTGTCGTCGCCCCGTTGACCTTCCGACGCCGCCTCTTCGCCTATAGAAGCCTCGACCTAAAACCTCGATACGGAAAAGCCACGGACGAGAAACCATCCGAGCCGCCGCCATCGCGGCCAAGATCCTGGGATAGAGTCTCTGTTCCGACGCCGTCGGACGGGAAGTGCCCCGGAAGGCTTCTCCATCACACCGCTGCCATCTCCACCGCCATCTTCATCACCGCTGTCTCCCATGTGAGGAGTAGTTCTCCATCGAGGCTAAGGGCTGTACCGGTAGCTATGTGGTTACTCTCTCCTATGTACTTCAATACAATAATCTCATGAGCTGCCTTACATGATTGAGATTCATATGAGTTTTGTATCACAATTCATCTATGTGCTACTCTAGTGATGTTATTAAAGTAGTTTATTCCTCCTCCATGATGTAATGTTGGCAGTGTGTGCATCATGAAGTACTTGGTTTATGCTATGATTGTGATCTCTTGTAGATTATGAAGTTAACTATTACTATGATGGTATTGATGCGATCTATTCCTCCTTTCATAGTGTGAAGGTTACGGTGCATGCTATGTTAGTACTTGGTTTCGTTGTGTTGATCTATCTTGCACTCTAAGGTTATTTAAATATAACATTGAATTGTGGAACTTGTTAACTCCGGCATTGAGGGTTCGTGTAATCCTACGCAATGATGTTCATCATCCAACAAAGAGTGTAGAGTATGCATTTATCTATTCTTGTTATGTGATCAATGTTGAGAGTGTCCACTAGTGAAAGTATGATCCCTAGGCCTTGTTCCTAAATATGCTATCGCTCGCTTGTTTACTATTTTATTGCGTTACTACTGCGTTGCTACTGCTTGTTTATCTGTCCCGGGCAAAGCACTTTTCTGGTGCCGTTGCTACTGCTCATATATATTCATACCACCTGTATTTCACTATCTCTTCGCGAACTAGTGCACCTATTAGGTGTGTTGGGGACACAAGAGACTTCTTGCTTTGTGGTTGTTGCAGAGAGGGATATCTTTGACCTCTTCCTCCTGAGTTCGATAAACCCGGTGATCCACTTAAGGAAAAACTTGCTGCTGTTCTACAAACCTCTTCTCTTGGAGGCCCAACACTGTCTACAGGAAAAGGAGGGGGGCGTAGACATCAAGCTATTTTCTGGCGCCGTTGCCGGGGACGAATCAAGACACTCCACCAAGCCCGTCAACCGCCATTAAACCTCCCACGTCAACTACGCGCCAGTTGTGGACAGCACTTGTCCCCTCTCCCGCCTCCCCCATCTCATTCCCCTCGCTCAGCAACGCCGCCGACTACAATCTAAGATCAACCCAGCCCTCAGATCTAATGGGTGAGAATGATAGAACAGGAATTAGGGTTTCGAATGGAACTCACCACGTCCGCCGTAGAACGAAAGCGCCGCCGTCCTAGGAGCAAGCTCCGCCACCTCGACAAGGATGGTGACCTCCGCCGCCGCTGCCAGAAAATGTCACGCGCGCGCTCAGTCGGAGGGTGCGGTTGGGTCAGTTGGTTTGACTTAGAGCCACCACTAACTTAACCAAACCCTTAACTAACCTAACGGTCTCCTTAACGGCCATTTTATGGCACGGGTGACCCTTAGCTATTTCCTACCTAAACAACGTCGCATGCTAGCTATTTTCACGAACAACGTCGCTTCTCATCCAATTCCATGGAAAAACGTCGCCTAGGAGCTATTGGCCCGTAAAACCCAGGAACTTAAGCCAACCTGTCTCAAGGCAGAAGCGAGAGCTTTTGGGCACCGTGCCTTCACTTGTATTAACGATGAGAGGTGACCAGATGAAGTTCTTACCGGTCCACGTATATCATGTACGTACCCAACCGACCAATATTTTTTAAGGCCAACATAGGCAAATAGTAAATGAACATATGTACCTTAGGAAAGTGAATATTGTTTGTTGTTTTTGTCTCGGAATCCTCTAATAGGGTTGAAGTACCTACCACAACAAGGAGCATGACACTATTTTGGTCTATAGCTCTTTCAGTAACTCCGCACATCGTTGAGCCTAGCGTGAAGCTTGTTTGGTCCTTCCATGGGGTGACTGCGTTGGTCTCATATTTTTTCATGGGCCACCATCATGATCGTCTTGTCGTCGCTGCAGCCTGGAGTGACAAGGACAACGACCTTCTCTAGTGATAGCTTGATGTGTTCGGTATTGTGGTACCTGATGGTTTCTTCACGAGGGCGGTCTAGGTTGCCTATTGTTAGGTGAGGTTTCTAAGATCTTTCTTGCTTCTGTTTGAGTTGATGGTGCCCTCTACCCTCTCAAATGCCGTTTCTCTTATATCGAACTTTTTAAGAGGGTTTACTCAACACCTTGTATCGCTGTTTGGGCTTTATTTATAAAGCGGCACGAAAACCGGATTGGAGGAGTACTTTTGTGAATTAGAACATATCAACATGGCCATAATCCCTAATAAACTCCAACTGAATTTTCGTAACCTAGTGACATAGAGAATTACCTAAGGTGAATTCATCCTTGCCAATGGGTCCCATCTCAAAAGTGCTATCTCGGACACCGAGAAACATTCCTTCCGACACCGAGTCAGAAGCAGTGAAATTTATCACCTCTTTCCATGTTTCTAAGCTCTTGATTTGAGAAGAACTTCTTAATTGTTTCTTCGAGGCAGATGGTATCATCCCTTTCATTTATTTTTCCTACCCTTCCTAGACAAATCCTTCTATGTTCCAGCTGACGCATCCATGGTAAAACTATATTATTATGTGCTTGAAGGGTCCATGTCTTCCTTTAGTTTAGGATTCTAGTTGTCAAGTGTTTCTTTGCTGGCAGTGTCGCTTTGGTCGCTATCAGGTCAATTGGGATAGGGTCCGACTCAGACTCTTCGGTATTTTTTTTTTTTTTTGCTTCGGTGATAGTTAAAGAAAACAAAGGACTTTTTTCAAGGAGGGTTGATTGGATAAAAAGATATTCTCATCAAGTATAGTGCCAATAAATACTTACAAAGTTTCACTATACGATTCAATCCTAGAAATCAAACAAGCCGCATATGAAAAATAGAGAAAAATCCATTGAAGCGAAAAATGTCCAATGTTTTTAGATACACATAATCAAGGCCGTGCTTTATATAAAAACATGTAACTGGACATATAAAAATCATAAACTACGAGTCAAAGTTAAAAAAGTTCAGCTACAAAATTATCTGTGAAAATATGTAACAATATACTATTTATTATAGTTCTAGCGCAACAAAATGGAAGATGCTCGCAAGGAAACACTTGATTTGAGAGCTTCAAAGATGATGCAAGGTACAAGCGATATGTTCTCCAATCAGGGATGATGTTATGGGACCATGCCAACACCCACTGGTTTGATGATCAATGCCGCATGACGATGGTGGAAGGGTGTTTGTGAGTTATGTATTGCGTCGTGGGTTCAAAAGTGCTCGAAACAACTTTGATGCCGATGATTTTGAGTTTGATCTTGCTCCTGTAATAAACCAGTACTCCGTGAAGGTAGCTTATGATGAGGTGGTAATAAGTTCTCGTCCATAGTGACCATTCAATGGCAAACATAGTGAGCTTCGTGCTTCGTGCTACTGCCTGGAGCCCGCAACGCTGTTCTAGTTTCCTCCCTACGAGGGGAGATCTTTTTGGCTCCTACGAACAAGTAATCTCTTTTTTAAGAACCTAAAATCATATGTACTAGTTTTTTAAAAATGTGAAAAAATCTGTATGTAGCCAATAATTTATCTAAATAATGTTCAAAATATCAGTTTCAAATATTTTGTACTTGAGCTGCACAAAAATAATAAACATGTGGATCTGAGTATTATATTTTGAAATCTTTGATATTTATTAGATTTTTTTATGAAGACTACAATACAAAGTATTCCTCATTGCGATTTTGAATACTTGTAGGTTACAACATTTACAACCAGATTTTTTTGAAAAAAAAACTTATAATTATATTTTTTGTATTTTCTAAATGAAGGGTGCACTCGAGCTCGGGAGCCAAGAACACTTTCTGCCTCCCTACCTTCTTCAAATTGTAAGTTTGTTCAAACCTGATATTTTTGTTGCTTGAAAAGGATTGAAGCCATGTTGAAAAAAAGTCTAGCATAGCAATAATGCATCCATTTTATTTAAAAAGAAGATTGAACAGAAAAATATAGTGCATTGATTTCAGCAATTAAACAACAAGAATTGACTGAGAGATCACGAGGAGGTGGCTCAAAGCTAGAGGCAACCATCACAGGAAGTCTCCCCACTCTCTCCTCTATATAAGCATCCCCAGCCGCATTCTTTGCACCACCCAAACAGAACCAAGCCAAGTAGCCAACTATATATCAGCAGCCACACATCCGGGTCTCTTCAGTGCCCGATTCGACCAACAATGGAGGAGCAGGGCAGGGCGAGCAACAAGATCAGGGACATCGTGCGGCTGCAGCAGCTGCTCAAGAGGTGGAAGCGGATGGCGGTGGCGCCGGGCGGCAAGGGCTCCAAGAACGGCGGCGGCGTCGTGCCGAAGGGGTCCTTCGCTGTCTACGTGGGCGAGGAGATGCGGCGGTTCGTGATCCCCACCGAGTACCTGGGCCACTGGGCGTTCGAGGCCCTGCTCCGGGAAGCGGAGGAGGAGTTCGGGTTCCGGCACGAGGGCGCGCTCCGGATCCCCTGCGACGTCGAGGCGTTCGAGGGCATCCTCCGCCTCGTCTCCGGCGGCAAGAAGGACGTCGGTGCCGGGATGTGCGACTGCTCCTGCTCCTCGGAGACCGAGATCTTGTGCAGATGACGGCTGACGCAATCGACTCTGAAGGAGTTCGTGCCCACATGCTGCATTCGGTCACAGATTTTTTTCCCCTCTCTCCTTTCTTGCGTTCTCCCGTTCTTTCTTCTCGGTTTTAGCTGAAGAAAGAGGAAGAAGTTGCGACTAGTTTGGTCTGTAATTTGTATACCGGGAAGAGACGATGAAGGATTGTTCTAATCTAATGCAAAAAACTTAGGCAATTGATCTTGTTTGTGTTGTTCCCGTGTTGCTGTTTTTTTTTTGCTTTTTGAAACGGAAACCAACTAAACAGTGCCATACACTTCAGATGTTCCCTTTGCTTCAAAGTTGAGCAAAATCAACAGTGAAATGAAACCAAGTCTGCATCTCACTCCAGAAATGAAACCACAATCTGTGAGCTCGAGGTCTCCTCCATTTTGACAGTGTTGATGCCGGAAACTGTTAGAGCAGAAACTGACAAGTATAGCATGTCAATATAAAGAGTGTTGCTTGGTTTCAGAAACATCGTGAGGACTGAACCTAGCGTAGCAATGGCAAGGAAATATGGCAATTGTATCGAGAATGGATGACCATGCAATACACCAATCGACACATTGACTCTTATTAGGGTGGGAGTGTTTGTCGTTGTATGGTCGCTATGGATAGAAATGATAAAAAAATTGATGATAGGAATTGTTCTCTTTTGCAGATTATATACAGATGTACCGCTATTTTCCGTTTATGGTATGCACTGCAAAGAGTGGAGAACTGTGACCTCTTTACGGAGGTCTGTACACGGTTGGTGGTTACGGTGAGGGATACTTTTTTCCTACATGGGTGACAGCATAATTTACGGATTCGGCCACCACTTATTTCCTAGTCGTTCTACAATTGCTCATATTTGATATGTAATTCGTCTTTATTGTTTTAACTTTGTGATATTTGAGACTCTGAAACGGATTTGTATCCAGAGGCTAGGTATAATTGCTTGATTAAGTAATAAAGCACTCATTATCGGAAAAAATGCTGAAATTGTGGTGAAAATTTGAAAACTCTTCACCCCAACACATGGTGCTATGCATTAGTGTGACAAACGCCTCTGTGACAAGATGGGCTAATAGTCTCTCTACCTAGGCTTGACACAGGTAAGGAAAATTTAATCATATGATTATAATATATTGAAATCAATCATGGGAGTTCAATACACAGACAGTTATGTTGTGACACAGTCAACCAATAGCCTGCTTCCCTCGAATTTCGGGAGAAAATCAATAAGGACCGCCGCACAGTCGTGCAATAATTTCAAGTGCATTACAGTACAATAATGCAATAATCTTATGCGCCCTCACAAGTCATAATCGTGCATATCACTACTAGGAAATCGTCTATTGCCGGCGCACCAAATTTGGTTACGGCCGGTGCACCAGCACCCACCGGTGGGAACGGGCATATGATAACAGGCTACTGCCGGCGCACCTGCGTCGGCGATAACACGAGTTATCCCCGACGCACATGCCTAGTGTGCCAGGAGTAAGTTCTCCAGGAAACAAAAAAAAAAAGCCTTGCGGAGGCACTTTTACAAGCAGCCCCCACTTTCAAAACATGAAAGCAATCGAGTCCTAGTTTTTTTTTTTGCACAGATCTAGATCTTGAGGCCGAGGAGCAGCTCGAGGCGGCGTGTCGGCAGCCTCGTCAGAGGCTGAGGAGGAGCTCGAGGCGGCGTGGTCATCGGAGCTCGAGGCCGAGGAGGACCTCGAGGTGACGTAGCCGTCGAAGCTCAAGGCCGATGAGGAGCTCGAGGCCGCCGAGGAGGAGGAGGCGGTGGCGGCAGCAGCAACTCTTGGTCGGTGTAGCTCGAGACCAAGGAGGATGAGGCGGCGTTCACTGGTAGAAAAGAGGAGTCCACCCCATTAGTCGCAAAGATAGGAACCGCGAAACGGAGTCTTTAGTCGCGGTTCGGGAGGCGAACCGCGACTAAGGGGCCCGCAGCGCTCGGCCGCCGGTGGTGGACGGAGGAGCTTTAGTCGCGGCTGGCCGGCCAACCGCGACTAAAGGTGCCCAGGCCTTTGGCGCGGTTGGCCAGCCAACCGCGACTAAAGCCCCACCCCTATATATACCGTTCAACCCACAGCACTTAGCCATTTGGTGCCACTTCTCTTCACAAACTTCACAAGGGGGTGTAGGTTTGCTTTTGGCTCCTCTTATGCACACAAGGTGTTTGATGAAATGCCCCAAGAGCATGAAACACACATGATATGAAGTGTCGGAGCCACACTTGAGCTTCCTCATTTATTTTTCCTCCTCGATCGCGGTTAGCAACTTGAACCTTTCATATGTGTCATTGATAAAATATGCATGTGTGTAGCTAGTTAGTTTAGCAAATGCATGATGGTTAATTATATATTTTATATTATAATAATGCGATGAATCGGCAATGGATGTACGGTAACCGACTCTCCGGCGAGTTCACTACGGGTTTGAAAGATTTCCTCATAGTGGCTAATGCGAACAAGCAGGGAGTTTTGTTATCTGTCCATGTGTTAACTTTAAGAATCAGAAGGGTTACTCTTCCTCAAGAGATGTTCACATGCTTCGGCACGGTTTCATGCCAAGCTATAATTGTTGGACCAAGCATGGAGAAAGAGGGGTTATAATGGAAGAAGATGAAGAAGGGGATGATTTCATCGATGAAAGCTATCTTGCTCATTTCGTGATACTTTCATGGAGGATGTGAAGGTGAAGGGGAAGGTGAAGGGGAAGGTGAAGAAGAGGCACGTGATGAGCCCGTTGATGATCTTGGTCGGACCATTGCTGATGCACGGAGACGGTGCGAAACTGAAAAGGAGAGGGAGAATTTGGATCGCATGTTAGAGGATCACAGAAAGGCGTTGTACCCCGGATGCGATGATGGTGTAGCTGACTCGGCATTTGAAAACTTGCTGAAAATGTTGAAGAATATGTTTCCAAAGAATAACGAGTTGCCCGCCAAGTATGTCGAAGCAAAGAAGGTTGTCTGCCCTCTAGGTTTAGAGGTTCGAAGATACATGCATGCAACGATCGCATCCTCTACCGCGGTGAATACGAGAATTTGAATGAATGCCCGGTATGCACTGCATTGCGTTATAAGATCAGAGGCGATGACCCTGGTGACGATGTTGAGGGCCGAAACCCAGGAAGAGGGTTCCGAGGTGATGTGGTATGCTCCTATAATACCACGGTTGAAACGTCTGTTCAGGAACAAAGAGCATGCCAAGTTGTTGCGATGGCACAAAGAGGACCGTAAGTCGGACGGGGAGTTGAGACACCCCGCAGAACGCAATGGAGAAAGATCGAGAGAGTTCAAAGATTTTGCAGCTGACGCAAGGAACATAAGATTTGGTCTAAGTACGATGGCATGAATCCTTTTGGCGAGCAGCTCCAGCCATAGCACCGCCCGTGACTCTATGCATCTACAACCTTCCTCCTTGGTTGTGCATGAAGCGGAAGTTCATTATGATGCCAGTGCTCATCCAAGGTCCGAAGCAACCCGGCAACGACATCGATGTGTATCTAAGGCCATTAGTTGATGAACTTTTACAGCTGTGGGGTAGACCTGGTGTCCGTATGTGGGATGAGCACAAAGAAGAGGAATTTGACCTACGAGCGTTGCTTTTCGTAACCATCAACGATTGGCCTGCTCTTAGTAACCTTTTGGGACTGTCAAATAAGGGATACAATGCATGCACGCACTGCTTACATGAGACTGAAAGTGTACATTTGCCAAATTGTAAGAAGAACGTGTACCTTGGGCATCGTCGATTTCTTCCGAAAATTCATCCAGAAGAAAGAAAGGCAAGCATTACAACGGCAAGGCAGATCACCGGCCGAAGCCTCGCGAACGTACAGTGCTGAGGTATTTGATATGGTCAAGGATTTGAAAGTCATCTTTGGAAAGGGTCCTGGCGGACAATCAAGGGAGCTGACGGGCACGCAACCATGTGGAAGAAGAAATCTATATATTCGGGAGCTAGAATATTGGAAAGTCCTAGAAGTCCGCTCTGCAATCGACGTGATGCACGTTACGAAGAATATTTGCGTGAACCTCCTAAGCTTCTTGGTGTGTATGGGAAGACAAATGATACAAAGGAAGCACGGCAGACCAGCAACGTTTGAAAGACCCTGATGACCGGCATCCGGAATGGTTTCAAGGTCGCTGCTACTCCGACCAAAGAAGAGAAGGTCATCTTTTTGAATGCCTGAGCAGATGAAGGTCCCGTCTGGATTCTCGTCCAATATAAAGGGAATAATAAACATAGCGGAGAAAAAGTTCCAAAACCTGAAGTCTCACGACTGCCACGTGATTATGACGCAATTGCTTCCGATTGCTTTGAGGGGCTCCTGGAAAATGTTCGAGTAGCCATTGTGAAGCTATGTGCATTCCTCAATGCAATCTCTCGAAGGTAATCAATCCAGAAGTTCTACCACGGTTACAACGATGTGATCCAATGTCTTGTCAGTTTCGAGTTGGTGTTCCCGCCATCCTTCTTCAATATTATGATGCACCTCCCGGTTCACCTAGTCGAAGAGATTTCCATTCTCGGTCCCGTATTTCTACACAATATGTTCCCCTTCGAGAGGTTCATGGGAATATTAAAGAAATATGTTCGTAACCGTGCTAGCAAGGAAGCATCGCCAAGGGCTATGGAAATGAGGAGGTAATTGAGTTTTGTGTTGACTTGTTCCTGACCTTAAGCCGATTGGTCTTCCTCGATCGCGCACGAGGGGAGACTAAGTGGAAAAGGCACGATCGGAAGGAAATCAACGATATGTATGGACGGCCATTTCTCGACTGAAGCACACCACACGCTCTGACCAATTCAGCTTGGTGGCTCCGTACTTTGAGAAACACAAGAATATTTTACGCTCGGACAACCCGGGGAAGCCTGAATCCTGGATTAGGAAGACCCACATGGAGACTTTCGGCAGTTGGTTGAGAAAACATTTAATGAATGACGATCATGTTGTAGATCAGTGTACATGTTGGCCAAGACACCATCTTCGACTATAACGACTTTCCAAGGGTACGAGATAAATGGGAATACATTTTATACGATCGCCCAAGATAAAAAGAGCACCAACCAAAACAGTGGTGTCTGCTTTGATGCAGCAATCAAGAATGGGCAAAAGGTCATATATTATGGTTACATAGAGGAGATATGGGAACTTGACTATGGACCCTCCTTTAAGGTCCCTTTGTTCCGGTGCAAATGGTTCAAGCTAACAGGAGGTGGGGTAAAGGTGGACCAGCAATACGGAATGACAATGGTGGATTTCAACAATCTTGGTTACCTTGACGAACCATTCGTCCTAGCGAAAGATGTCGCTCAGGTTTTCTATGTGAAGGACATGAGTAGCAAACCGAGGAAAAGATAAGAAAACGTTCAGTACATCATGCGATGATCCAAAGCGCCACATTGTTCTTTCGGGAAAAGAAACATCGTGGGAGTGGAGGACAAGAACATGTCGGAAGATTATAATATGTTTGCTGAAATTCCGCCCTTCAAAGTGAACACCGACCCAAGCATTAAGTTAAATGATGAGGATGCTCCATGGATACGGCACAATCGTAAGCAAGGGACACAAGGAAAGAAATGATGTGTAATAATTTATTGTACCAAACTTTGTTGAATGGATCATGTGAATTATATTACCGTGATGTGTTTGGTGTCCATTTTCGAATGATTCAATTGACTCGAGATAGCACCGATGATACATGAAATTTGGAGTGATTCGGTCATACCTAGGCGTATAATATGCATACTCGTAGTCTTCATAGCCGCCGCCGTTGTATGGTAGTCGTCGCCTTCAAGCACGCGCGTCGCCGTCTTTGTCGTCGTTTGCGTCGGGCGGCGCTCGTGGCTCGAATGAGGGTGAGCGGGGGATATCGCCGCCCGTGATGTAGTCCATGATGCTCTGCAGAGTCCGGCCGTACCACCATAGCCGACGGCCGGCCTCGTGGAAGTTCCCGGGAGGCACCGTCCTCCTCATACCCAGCGAGCGCCCTCTCACGCCGATTGATGAAGAAGGCGTCCCAAGTATGCTGGTTATGAGGATGCCGCCGGGGATTCATCCCGCTCCGGCGTGAGGTCGAGGAGGTAGTAGTGGTTCGTGATGGCCGCCCGGCGCGCAGTACCTGAGGACGGGAGGGACCCGCACGCCGCCGCGCCAGGCTCCGGGGCGCGGACGCGGTAGCCGGTGGGCAAGGGTAGTTCGAGGCGCAAAGCTCCTCCACCTGCTGGTAGGTTAGAGTGGGTGCGGTGGAAGCCATGAGAGAGTGATGAGAGATTGTAGAGATGTGATAATGCTGGCCATGCCGGGCTACATATATGTAGTGAGAAATGGCGGGAAAAATGGGAGCGGAAGACGGAGGCGGGAAGAAAGTGGTGGGAAGAAAGAGGCGGGAAGAAATTGGCGGTAAGAAATTGGCGGGAAGAAAGAGGCGGGAAGACAGGGAAGAAATGGCGGGAAGACGAGGCGGGAAAGGGGGTCGCGGAAGAGGCGGGAAAGAAAAAACGAGAAGACCGGGAAGAAATTTTGAATTGAATTAGTTTTATTTTATGAATTTTTTGATAATTTGTATTTTTAAAATTTTGAATTGAATTAGTTTTTTTTTTTGAATTTTTTGATATATTATTTGTATTTTTAAGATTTTGAATTGAATTAGTTTTATTTTTCTGAATTTATTGATGTATTATTTCTATTTTTAAAATTTTGAATTGAATTAGTTTTATTTTTCTAATTTTTTTGATATATTATTTGTATTTTATGATTTATGAAATGAATTAGTTTTATTTTTCTGAATTTATTGATACATTATTTGTATTTTCAAAATTTTGAATTGAATTAGTTTTATTTTTCTGAATTTTTTGATATATTATTTGTATTTTATGATTTATGAAATGAATTAGTTTTATTTTTCTGAATTTTTTGATATATTATTTGTATTTTTAAAATTTTGAATTGAATTAGTTTAATTTTCTGAATTTTTTGATATATTATTTGTATTTTATGATTTATGAAATGAATTAGTTTTATTTTTCTGAATTTATTGATATATTATATGTATTTTAAACATTTTGAAATGAATTAGTTTTATTTTTCTAAGTTTTTTCGTATTTTTAACATTTTGAAAAACAAAAAGTAATTTGAAAAATATCTTTAGTCGCGGAGCTCAACCGCGACTAAAGGTCTGTACGCTTGCGGAACGAAAAACCGTGAAAAAAGCCTTTAGTCGCGGCCAAGTCGCGGTGAGCCAACGCGACTAAAGGGTACCCTTTAGGCCGGGTCTCCTCCCCAACCGCGACTAAAGGGCTATAAATAATTTTGCCCGAACCGTCGCTCCACACATCGTCTTCTTCGCCTCGCCTCCGCCGGGGAGCTCGCCTCGCCCGCGCCCGCCTCGCCGCGCCGCGCCTCGCCATCGTCGCAGACGCCGTCGCCGCCGCCCTCCACGTAACGTCGCCGCCCTGTACGTCGCCGCCGCCTTCCGCGTGTACGTCGCCGTGTCCGTACTGTCGCGCGCGCGTCGCCGGCCCCTCGTCATCCGGCGCCGCCGCCGCTCGCAGAGAAAGAGAGAGGAGAGGGGCCGCCGCCGCTCTGCTCGCCCGGCGCCGCTCTGCTCGCCGGCGGCCGCCGCGTGTGGCCGCGCGGTGTGCGCGCATGAGGGAGAGAGAGAGGGGAGGCGCGCAGATCGAGCCCCTGCCTTTTTTTTTCTTTTTTTTTAGTTTTAGTTCTTGTTAATTTTGAAATTAAAATTAACTAGAATTTGAGTTTAAAGTTTGTGTAAAAGAAGAACTACAATTTGACTTAAAAAACAAATAATTGAGACTTAAAATTTTGTCTCAAAAAGAACTACAATTTTACTTTAAAAAAAATTGTGTAAAAAAAGAACTAAAATTTGACTTAAAAAAAACTTAAAATTGACTTAAAATTTTTGTCTCAAAAAAGAACTAAAATTTGACTTAAAAAAACTAAAAATTGACTAAAAAACCACCGTACGTGCTCGACACGCGGACCCGGCGTGCTCGTCGACTTTTCGTCCCCGTACCGTCGTCCTTCCCCACCGGCGCCGGCGCCGCCGCGCGCGCGCCACACAGACAGGGGGAGAGGGAGGCCGGCGGCCGGCCCACACACGCACACATATGCAATAGCTAGGGCGGCGCCGCCGGCGCCGGCCTCGAATCTTCCCGGCGCACACACGCGCTCTTCCGCGACACCCTATCCCACCCCTTCCAGCTCGCCCCTCCTTTTGGCACCGCCCTTTCGCCACGCCACCGCCCCTTCTTCACTTAATTAATTTGTTTTGACTACATGTTTTCAGGACTGACATATGGCGGACGATAGAGCTGACCTGATTATGGACAACTATGATCCGGACGCTGAAGACCATATGTTCGGCATCATAAACGGCGATATTCTATATGTGCCGACCGGACAAGAAGAAGATGATATCTCTTCTTATCCGAACCTTGACGGTGAAGATGAAGGGCGCCGTCAGCAAGATGATGCCGAAGAAACGTCGATAAACGGCGATCTTCAATTGAACAACCACCTCCGGCGCCAAGGTATATATACATTGAGCCTGGTGATACAAACTAACCGATTTGAATAAATATGTGTGTACTAACGCGCGACTCTCTTTCTTATTTTAGCCCTCGGCCGGATCATCGAAACAATTGAGTACGTCGTCAAAGCGTGGCGCAACCAAGACGATGAAACAAGGAGAAACATGCACCATCGAGGTTGTCGACGGTGCAAGGCCGCTGGAGCCCCGCAAGAACGCCACCAAGTTTGTCGCCAATGCGGAGCCGTTGTTAGAGACAACGTCTCGATCACCGTCCGGAGTGGAATCAGCCAAAGAAGGCACGTCTTGGTTTCACTTTTGTCGATAAGAGAACAAAAAGATTGCTTCAAGAAGCTTATGGAACATTTCGTTCTACCTCCGGAATACCAAAAATTCGATGAGGAGGGTAACAAGATTGAGGAAAACAAGGAGAGGAGGAGGCTAGTCAAACAGTTCGCTCTTCATAAGATGTCCGACGCATTCCGGAAATACAAGCAAAATCTAGCCCATGACTTTGTCAAGCAGAACAAGACTCCGGATTTCAAAGGACAATATGAGAAACTGCAACATGATTGGCCAGAATTTATGAAGCAAAAGAAATCGGAGCAGTTCATTCAAATATCGAAAAAAATAAGGAAAATGCGGCTAAGAAGGAGTACAATCATATTATGGGGCGAGGAGGGTATCGCCTTTGGGAGCCTAGGTGGGAGAAGATGGAGAACGAGCTGAGGGTGCGAGGAATCCGTCCAGTACGGAGGGATGGGACCCAAGGGCCAAAAGTGGTGGTACGGGCATGGGGGATCGCGAACCCGGAGACATGGGAGTGTGTTTACCGGGGCAAAATAATTAAACCCACCCAAAAGCTTATTGAGGCAATGAGGGATGCTCAAGAGGGAAGATCAAGTTCAACAGAGAGAACGACGCGTTGACAAAAGCCCTCGGGAATCCTGAACACGGAGGACGTGTACGAGGCATGGGGCACATTCCGTGGAAAATAAGGTTCCCCCAGAACGATGACCCGTACGGTTAAGAAGCGTAAGAGAAGATGGATCGGAAGCGATGTTGTGGCGCGGTTGGCATCGGAAATGGATGTGATGAAGAAAACCGTGAGTGTACTAGTAGCGAAAGAGATGCAGCTCGGGCGCGCATGAAGATCATCCATTGGATTTCGGAAGCCAGCGGAGAAGCGGCGTGGCTTCCACGGAGGCCCCCGGCTGGTGCACCTACGATCGAAATTACGCACCCCAGCCTCTGTGGTCGAAATTACTGCACCGGAGCCTCCTCGCTACCCCGTGGACGATATAAAGGAGATGAAAGAATGTCATCGTATTATCCTATCGGGAACATGTCCATGAAGGTAGCCATCGGCGGTGCTTTACCATGTTTACCTGGAGCACTCCACCACAACAACCCCATTCAAGATGGCTATGCTCGTGTCACGGTGGAGGACATAGTCCAAGGGTTTGAGGACCTGGACATTGACATTGCTACACACGAAGGGGAGAGAAGACTTGGAGATGTCAAGCGCCAGTTCATTCTATGGCAAAAGAAGTTTATCAAGTTTCGGGCGAGGCGCAAGGACAACAAGTCCACCTACGGTGGTGGTGGTGGCGGTGGTGGTGGTGGTGGTGCTTCACCTACACCTCCTTCACGTCAGCCCCAATTCACCGGGCAAGCAGCCGCCGCCCCTAGTCCGCCCCCGGGGCGGGTGACGCCGCCCCAATCCACCTCGCGAAGAGGCGAAACAGCCTGGAGTATTAACCCGGACCCATATGTACCTAAGATAACAAAGGTACCGGATCCATCACCGAAGCCTCTCCCCACGAGGCCTTGGGAACGTAGTGCCGAGGAAGTCGAGCGCGCGGCTGCTGAATATGAGAAATGGAAGGCGGACTGCAAGAAGAAAGAGAGCCGAGCCCAAGCCAGTATTTTCGATGAGCAAAAGAAGTGGGCTAAGTCATTTTTGAACACACCGTCCCAAGCCGCGAAGAATCTGCCGACGACTATGCACGTGAACTCGTAATCAGGCACGCATGTTCAAGGAGAAGAAAGAGGAGGCCGAGAAAGCGGAATTAAAAAAAAAGCGGGAAACGAGTTGCCCGGCTCGGGGAACAAAGTAAACAATCGATTGCCCGCTTATAGTGACAGCCGCGGTCGGATGCCCCGATATCATAGCTGCGTTACAGGATTGGATGTAACGAGCTGAGAACAAGCGGCCAACTTAGGTATTACTCTTCGTGAACTGTTAGGCCTTGATGAGGCCCCAGTGAAGGAGGTAGTACTTACATATGTGAAGAATGGGCTCTCGTCGAGCTGCGCAGAAAGAGGATCTACCTCCACAAATGAAAGGTCTCTGAAATGGTACATGGTTACATAAAAAATAAAAACACCAAAGAATATATTTATGCGGAAGTTGATATGAGCATCACTTCAAACATTACTCGTACAAATTCATCGAGTGAATTGTTCCAGCTTTGCAATCTGCGCGATCTCGACAAATCTATCATCAGTTGCTACGTTCTGTAAGTGATTTATTTCTTCCTCATCTCGTTCATATTGCCTGCACTATATATATATCTATACCTAATAATAAAGAAATTAAGGCTTCTTGTTCGTCCGTTTTTTTCTTGCCCCTATTTTCAGTCAAAATTACCACCATTGCCACCGCATAAGTGAAATAACGGTTCGCAGCGGAGCAAGAAAACACAAACCCCCGTTCGCCTCGAGTCCCCGATCCGTCACCAACTCCCCAGTGCGGCCTGGTTTCTCCACTTGCTTCTATGGGTAGAGAATCCCAGGCTAGAACAGAGAATCCCGACCAAACCCGTCGGGCTCTTCTTGCCTTCTATGGGCCTTTAAATGTAGGAGCAACGATTGTCCTGGCATCAAATCGATCCAAGTTTAAGGTCGAAATCCATCTATCAACAGCCATCTAGCGATTCGACGAGAGATCAAGCCCCCATAGGCCCGCCCTTCAATCACGTCGAAGCTGACGCCGATACGATGGACTTCGTGGGGTCCTTCGCCGAGGTGGCCGACAGCGAGGAGCTCCGCCCGGGGCGATGTCACTCCTCCCCGCCTGCTCCGGCCCCGGCCCCGGCCCCGCTATTCTGTAGGTGAGATCGAGCGCCGTCCGCCTAGGGCCAACCAGAGGTCATGCTTGTGAGTGGTGACCTCCCCATTGATCGATTCCGCACCTCCTATGTAGCCGCAGACCAGAAGCAACTTCTCTGACTGAAGACGCAAACGTCCTCACGAGCGCTAATTCCTCTGCGATTCCTTCAAATTGACTAAGGAAACGGGCCAGAGAAAAGGAGGGGATCCTACAGGAGGAAGGAATTGGAGAAGGGAGCACCGTCACAGTAATCGGACCGACGGCGGAGTTACTCGTAGGAACAGAAGTAGGCGATGGCCTGCAGCGGAACTGGCCGTCTTGTGGCTCAGAGAGGTAGATAGGAGTGCTAGCTATGAGGTTGGGAGGATGCTCGATTTGAGCCACGCCTCCTTCCTGTGTGAAGGACTGACCTAACTGATTTCTGGTGAAGTCAAGCGGCGGAGATAACAAGCAATGTTGCTCTCTGCTTGTTCGATTTGAAGAAACAATAAAATAATAGTAAAAGCAGTGCTGGAATTTCACGTGGCTAAGCATATGATAGCTAATAGGCCAAACACGCCACACCAAATGATTTTCTTAAAAGGGAAAATTATTAAGCTTATCAATGCATTCTATTATTAATCTAATAATTTATTAAAAGAGACTTGTGCAAATTTTCAGTTTAGGTGTTTTATATTTTTTCTTGAGGTGACCATTTATACAATATTTTCTTACGCGACGTTTCGGTGAAGGAGAAATTGATATTCCTACCATCGACCTTACTTTCGAGCAAGTAACATGACCTGACCGACACTGCTGCTCCTGAGGTTCAATCTTAACATTTCACCTATGCTAGACATTTTTGTCTCACCTTTATTCCCTAGAACTGGGTTCACTCAAGTACTTCCCTAGAACTCGTGTTGGGAAGGATGATGTCTGGCCCAGTCTGGGGCGTACAATGCCGCAACAAAAACATTGATCACGCCAAGAGAAATTGCATGATGCATCGGTAGTACAATATTCTGACAAGACGACGAGACACGGTGATGACATAGCATTTATCGAAACAAAGGCAGGAGCGAGCAGCAAGTAAGCCCACGTCCTAAAATGGTTCTCTGATATTCAGTAAAAATCTACCTAATATAAATTATTATTATTATCCTAAAAACCTAATACAAATTATTGTTATTTGTTATATAGATTTGGTAGTAACAAAAATCAATTAAATAATCAATGGAATATAAACAGTCCAAACACAAAGAGGACTTTTCTAGAGAATTATATAAGTGGACTTATACGGAGTCAAATCTAAACGCATACGCCTATGCTTGGTTGGAGAAGAAAATAGTGAAATACCAAAATCAGGTTAGATTTAAACTGCTCCCTTGATTTTCGCACTAACTTTGAGTCACACCATCGTTTATAATACAAAATTGTCGAACTATGAGCGGCATTTAATTTTAGACAACCCGTTGCAACGCACGGGCATATTTACTAGTATGTCCTAACTATATTGTTGTGTCCGCTATTATACATGCAGAATGAAGATTAAGGAATGCAAAGTAAGGAACATCCATGATGTTGGGTTCATTGACCCACACATCGTTAATGGATATACGTTACAGCATCACCCGGCCGACGTGGAGGCAGACCTGTGGCAATTTCTTACAAAGCAGGAACTCAAAAGTGGTATTCTATTTCCTTACCATTTTGGGTGAGTGTTTATGTCTTGAGCACATTCTCTTTTGTTTACTCCATGCATGGTATGTGGCCGGCTAATCGATGAGTTATGCATGACGTATGTGCATGTATCGTGTCCGCAGGTTCCACTCGATTCTGCTAGTAATTAAAGTTGACAAATCAGAATGTCTCGTCCACGACTCTCTGAATATGGATCCGGCGCTTTGGGCCGACATGAGAAAAATGATTCAAAAGTAATTGTTTTCATTCATTTGCGCTCTATATCGATCGGCCTATTTCGTTCATTTCCTAATTAAGCTTCAAGTAATTAACTAATAACTCTCTTGTTCATTTAATTTTCTTTGCCTCGTAGGGTTTGGAGACGGTTCTCAGATACAAAGGTTGGTGAATTCAAAAAAGAGCTACATTTCATGCGGTCAAAGGCTAAGAATGGTGGCGATATTCAGCCACCGGGGACCAATCTATGTGGATACTATGTCTGTGAGATGATCCGGAGATACACCTCAGCGAGCGCTCCGAGTGATACCAATGCTCAGAGGAATAACCTTCGGATGATGCTTAGTCCAGAAGCTCGCTTCCGACCACTTCAAGAGAAACTAGCTGGATGGTTCACGAGGGAAGTCCTCGATCCTAAAGGAGAACACCATTACGAGGACGTAGAACTATACATGCATTAAATTATGTATGGAAACTTGTTCAAACTTGTATATGGTCATCCGATGATATTGAATATATATTGTATATTCCTCTTGAATTCTTTTTGGTTCTAATTTCAAATTTGTTTGAAATTGTACATTCATATGCATGTATGTAGTACCGTAGAATATGTGAAACTCCTTGAAAATTACAATAAAGCACAAAAGAAATAAAACAATACAAATTAAACAGAAAACAGGGACAGTTTAGGGGCCTAAAACCCTAAACCGCGGCGGCCTTTAGTCGCGTTGGCCGAAGAACCGCGAAAGGTCCTCCCCCCGACGGTCGCCTGTCGCCCACGTGGACGGGCCTTTAGTCGTGGTTCGTAAGCAACCGCGACTAAATGGGGGCCTTTAGTCGCGCTCATTTGGTCGCAGTTGCGCAACCGCGACTAATGGCAGTTGCGAACCGCGACCAAAGGCCCTTTTTCCACCAGTGGTTAGCGGAAGATTAAAGGAGGAGGAGAAAAGAGTAAGAAAGGAAGAGGAAGAGGAGAAAGAGGAAGAGAGGAGAGGAGAAGATGGGGGAAATGAGGAAGGGGAAGAGGAGGACCCCGATTTCAACTTATATACCTAAGGTTACCGCCGGCATACCTAGTATGGTGGTGCGCCGGGGGTAAATTTTTTATTTTTTCATCAAAATCTAAAATCTGAAAAAAGTCATGTTTCCATTTTGAATTCGCCAAATCCAACTTTTGTCCAAACGAGTGAAACTGGGTTGGAAATTTTGCGTAGATACATTTTGATATAAATAAGTTTTTTCATCGGAGGTCGTTTGCAACCAGAAATCCCGTTTTACCGAAATATAACGCCATTTCGCATAATATATCGAAATTCATGTTTTTAAATTTTCACTAAAACTAGATAACATAATACATGGGCATTTCAAAGGATTTTACTTTTTGAACTTTCTATCATTTTCTTTGCATTTTTTCGAAAACTGAAAAGGCGGTCCACAGAGGGTAGGGAGGAAAAATCGCAGCACTGACATGCTGGTGCACCGGCGGCAAGGGGGCTCCGATTTTCAGTTTTGCCCTAACCTAGTTCACCCTTATCCCTGGCGCACTAAATTTTTTTCTGCGTCAGCGGTATTGGGTCATCTTCGGCGCAGCCAAAACGTGGTGCGCCGGTAGTAGTTAGCACCAGCGGGCACCATTTTTGGTGCGCCAGCAATAATATTTCGGCTGTATGTCTTTTCCTAGTAGTGTATTATATATCATGAGCCTTGAAGAAGGGCACTAGCCATTCTACCTGGCAGCCCACTGTCCACTCTCCCGCACCCCACCCTCCCAGCCCTAACCGCTGCCGCCGCCGGGGCTAAGACCCACGGGGCGTGGCGGCAGCGGGGGCCCTTCCTCGTCGATGCGAGGTGGACGGTGGCCGGATCTCCCCTCCTCGACGCATGGCGGACCGACATGCGCGGATGGGATGGGCGGCGGCGGCCTACGCTGCGCCCCCTTCTCCCGTCGGCTCTCCCCTGGTGGACCGGCCGGCGCGGATGGGATGGGCGGCGGCGGCCTGCGCTGTGGTCTCCCTCCTCCCGTCGGCTATCCGTAGCACTCCGGCAGGGGCTGGTGGTGGGCGGTGGACAGGCCCATGGCCTACGCCAATTCCCCCCACCTCTGGTCGGTGAGTGGGGGCGATCTCGTGCTTCACCCGCGACACGAGGTCGCCCGGGGCAACAGCCTTGGGTACGACGGTGGAGGTGACCCTCTTCTTCGCTGGAGAGGGTCGGCCTGCGGTTGGTGGTGGTGGATCTATCGATCTATCACCGCGTTCCGGCGGCGAGATGGAGAAGCATGGAAGCTGGCGACGGTGTCGCCGGAGGGGTTGGAGTGGCCCCGGGATGGTCGCCGACGTGGGGGTCCGACCTGAATAAAGGCGGTGGTCCTAGGGTCTCTCCTGTGTGAAGAGGAAGACCTACCGGAGGCCTGGACTCGTGATCTGGCCGGAGTAAAAATGTTGAGTTCCACCGGCGAATGTAACAGTGCTTTTTGCCTGGAATTTGCTGGATCGGTGGTATACGGTCGTGCGCACCCATGCTTTTATTCCGACCGCTTGGTTCTGGAGGGAGCGGCGCGAAGCTCTTTTTATGTGTTGACATCAAGTGACTATGGATCCATGATGAAAGTCGGAAGAAGAGAAGTTCATGAAGGCCGAGAGGAGGACTAGCTAAGGGAGGTTCAAGTCTTCGCGCTGTTGAGGGACTTGCTTGGTGTTCCGGGCTTCACAGCGGTATGAAAGTGGGGCGACAACACGGGTTACCTCCTACCTTTGGTGAAAACCCAAGATCTCCGGCATTAACTGGTTGTGCCCGGCAATGACCTTGTTGGAGGCATTTTTTGAGAGGCCTATCTTCGGGGTGAAAACCTAAGATCGTTGATCGGGCGACGACGGTGTTAGAGCACTGTTCCATTCTTGGAGGCGTTGTTTTTGGAGAGTATGTATTTCAGGTGTTGTCTTGGCGGTGGATGTATTGCTGTTGTTAGGTCCGAGATACTGTAGCGGGAGTTTTGTTTCTTATTTTTTCTTCTTTTTTTAGTTGTGTGCATCCGTAGTGCTATTAGAGTGGTGCGTTGTTGCAGAGGTTGGGTGTAATTGGTATCTTTTTTATATTAATATATTCTCTTTACCGAAAAAAAGCTATAGGGTTGGTGCATGTGCAGTTCTGGGAATTTGGCCATAGAGAAATGGACAAATCAGGAGGGTAGTATTTAACTGGAGGCAATCAGGGTGCATTTTTTTCGATAAAGGATGCTTTATTACTTTTTAGAAGCAATTACATTCAGCCTCTACATAACCAGGATGCACACAGCCGTTTATGAGTCTTAAGTCCAAAAAGATGTCAAACTAAAAAAAAACTAGGCGGAATACATATCGGAACGATGAATCATATAACGCCTAAGGTGCGGGTGGGGCTCAATCCGTAGACTATGCTGCCACCCATGTAGGGAAAAAGTATCCCTCGCCGTAGCCTCCAACCGTGTAGAGACCTCTGTAAATAGGTCTCGGTTCTCCATGCGCTGAAGAGGTAACCACAAACGGAGAATACATGTACATCTGTAGATGACCTGCAATAAAGAGCAATTTTTATCATTAAAAATCTTGTCATTTCTACTCAGCCAAAGCGCCCAGATAACTGCTAGCACCCCCACCCTAAGAAGAAAGTTAAACCTTGGATCTATACCATGAAGCCAATTGCCAAAGACATTGGCCACACTAGTCGGAGGATACAGGGTAGACGCTACTTGGATGATAGACCAAATAGATCTCGTAAATTGGCACTGGAAGAAAAGGCGTTTAATAGTTTCATCATGATGACAAAAAACACATCGAGTACTTCCGTGCCAATTCCGCTTAACAAGATTTTTATTTTTAATGTATCTTCATCTTCCAAATTTTCTTATTATTATCAACTGGTAAATCAGAGTGAAGTATGGCGTTGTATAAAGATTTGACGGAGAAAGAGCCATCTACATGTAAATTCCACCTGAATTCATCTAGTTCAGGTGATAGATTAATATCCCCCAACCTTTGAATTAAGGCATTCCATGCCAAAAGCCTTTGTCCTAGCAAAACTAGTCTGAACGTCACATTCGGGGGAGAGGTAGCCATTACTGTGGCAATGACATCTCCTTTGCGACGAACTATACTATACAATGCAGGATATTGTTCACTTAGGGGTGCATTGTCTAACCAAGCATCCTCTCAGAATCGTATCTGAGCTCCATTCTTAATTGAGAAAGTTCCATGACGGAAAAAGACATTCTTTGTCGCCATTAGACCAGCCCAGAAGTGTGAATCCCCAGGTTTTCAAACCACTTGGGACAACGTCTTACAACCGATATATTTTCACCGAAGAATAGATTGCCAAATCCCATCCTCGGTAAGGAGCTTAAAAAGCCATTTACCCAGCAGAGCTGAATTCTTGACCTCGAGGTCATGAACTCCAAGCCCGCCTTGATCTTTGGGACT
This sequence comes from Lolium multiflorum, assembly GCA_030979885.1. NCBI lineage: Eukaryota > Viridiplantae > Streptophyta > Magnoliopsida > Poales > Poaceae > Lolium > Lolium multiflorum. The sequence continues at coordinate 287,170,023 of CM061753.1, read as the reverse complement.
ACAAACTATACTCCATTTAACCAGTCGATATTTTTTTTCTCGCTGTCCCCTTGCCAAAACAATCTGGATCGACCCGAGTTTATGCAGAATTCCTTTTGGCAATAGGAAGAATGATAACATATACAATACCATATTTGTCAGTACCGAATTAATGAGTACCAATCTTCCTCCCAGGGACAACAATTTACCATTCCAACTACTAAGGCGCTTCAGCAATCTTTCTTCCACTATTTTCTATTCAGCAATCGTAAGTCTCCGATAATGAATCGGAATACCCAAATAGCGAATAGGAAATTGGCCTTGCCCACAACCAAACACCTCTGTATATAGAGTTGTATCATCTTGGGCATCACCGAAGCAGAACAATTCACTTTTATGGAAATTGATTTTCAATCCCAACAACTGCTCAAAAGCCGCCAAAATTAATTTTAGGTTGCGAGCTTTTTCAAATCATGATCCATAAACAGAATTGTATCGTCGGCATATTGAAGGATAGATAATCCACCATCTACTAGATATGGAATCACACCCTCAATCTGACCTTTAGAGTTGGCCCGCTCTATAAGTATAGCCAACATATCCGCTGCAATGTTGAACAACATTGGTGATAACGGATCTCCTTGGCGTAACCCTTTTCGAGTTTGGAAATAGTGGCCAGTGTCATCATTAACCCTGATTGCCACCTCCATACACAAATTCATTTATTAGAGCGCGCCATTCAGGAGAAATTTTTTCATCCTGAGCGTCTGTTGTAAGAAAGACCACTTGACCTTGTCATAAGCCTTTTCAAAGTCTAATTTTAAAATAACCCCATTTAATTTCTTAGAATGCATCTCATGTACCGTCTCGTGTAATACCGCAACTCCATCAAGGATATTTCTTCCTTGCATAAAGCAATCAAGGTGCATACCATGTCCATAAACGCAAGTACAGAGTGGTACTTATGTACTTGAGCAGTTGAACCCATGATCCAGCATAATCCATTTGCAGGTCAAAGAGACATGCTAAGTGTCGTTGGTGCATTTGGCCACCAATCCACCATTGAGTTGCAGGTCAGGGCAGCGGTTTTATATTAGGACTTGGGGATTGGCACAGTGATGGCACATACGATTTTCCTTTTTCTTTCTGGTGGGTTAAGGTTGGACACTTGGGAGCTCTAGGGCATCCGTTGAGATCATCCTGTTAGAGCAAGTACAATAAGTTATAGTTAGCTAGCTATAAGGATTAAAATAATATATTGTTGCTTAGTTGGAAGAGAGAGAGTAGGAGAGAGAAGATGAGTGGGCTCTTATGCAAGAGCCAGCTCTAGCACGTGCTCCTAGGCACTATGTGAGAGTGAATGGTGGACCATACATAAATAAAGTAGTACAATTTTATAGCTCACTATTATACATGTTAAATCTACAATGACTATAGATGACATTATACATGGCTTATAGCCAACGGTTGGCTCTACTATTGAATTTGCTCTTAAGATATCTGAAATGGTGCTGGGTGCTAGTACACTTGATCTCAGGATTGTTCTGAAGCTGGATCGGTGGTCATATTCAGTGAGTGGAGTGTTTTAATTTCTCTATCCCAACCTTTTACATTGCCCGAGGATTAATGGATCATGCGTGCCGCGTGCCGCGCGTGCTACGAGCTTGTATTAGTTGGGAAACATGCTGCTGCTTTTCCGTAGGAGGTGCTGCCGCCGCCCAGTACAAAGTTGTGGAATTTTCACTTTAATGGAAGTGAATAGACGAGATAGATGACACGCTAGGGACAAGAATCACCATTCAAGGAGCCAGGACGCGATTCATCTCCGTCCACGTAAATCCGTACGTCTATCCGATCGTGTGCTACGTACTTGACCGCCGTCCTCTCCCGGCCTTGAAGCGCGTGTTGCGTCAATCGGCTGAATCCATCTATCCACAACACTGAATATCTGAATCTAGCCACCTGTGCTTCTTGTTACCGCCTGCTTACTGTTGCTTAGACTAGCCACAATAGGAGTATCATAAGTAGTTTCATAGTACATGTTATGTTGATAAAAATCTGATGTTGCGCATTAATTAATGAGTGAGAGATAGTAGTGGTATCATAATATGATACCGTGTCATAGCACGCAAAAATAGAAAATTTAATGGCAAACACATCATGTACACAAATTTGTATTGAGATTCTAGAAAATATTGGATATGATGATATTATGATACTACCTCCGTTTGAAGGAATAAGACGCCTTTGTTATACGTGCTTTTTATTTGACCAAGAATTACTTGAAATAGGTAAATATTATTTGTGTGAAATTAGTATCATTAAAAAATGCTTTTCAATACGAATCCAATAATACTAATTACATGTAATATAATCAAAATTTTATTGCTCAATATTTATAGTCAAAGCTCGTCTTAAAATACGTATGCGCCTTATTTCTTGAAACGGATATAGTACTATCTTATAATACTATGCATTATGGGGTAGTATCATAAACTAGTGTATGATACTTCTCATTGTGATTAGTCTTATGCCGGCCGTTCCGGCTTACATGCATGGCGTTGAAAACCGGAAAACTAAACGGTTACTGACTCGGTAGTAGTGTTCATACTCTGGAGTGTGGATTTTAACGATCCATCGATCGGGTCGGCTAGCTAGGATGGAGTTATTCTACTCGTGGATTAGTGTCCTAGCTAGCTTAGCTTGTCAGGGACTGATGATATCGACCTAAGCATGCGCCGAAAGGGCAAGAATTTGGCCCGCCTGCTAAGGCGATGCGCTCCGAGTGCACGCGCCGCAACTTGCCAACTTCAGCATCACGAACACCATCCATCGGCGCCTCGGCGTTAACGGACTTTCCTAACAATCCTTCCAGATGGAGGAAGTGGAAGAGTGCGCGCATGCACCAGTCTACGACAGGCCCTTTCTGATGTCGTATTGTCGTTTGAAGAAAAAAAATTAAAAAGATTTACGGTTTTGCTATGTCTCTGAGATTTTTTGAAGCCTAAGTGAACTGAGTTGCAAGTGAATTGAGTTGCACTTTATTTTAAACTGCAGTTGCACTTTTCTGAGGTGACTGAGACTTAAGAAAATCTCAGTCAACTGAGACATAGACACACCTAAAGATTTAACCAATGTATTAATATCATCAACAACCTCCAATACTGGGGACATGTACGTAAAGCTTATCGAACTAGAACTTTGTAACGGAAAGCCATCATGCTGAGGACATCTATGATGGCTCAACGAAATCGAACCGAGGCCATTTATTTTGATCCGCGCAAATTGGAGGACACGGACAACCTAGCCGAAAGGCCTGACGTAAACGAATTGATACACGTCTGACGCATTCTAGACCTGAATTTGGGCTAGGAATGCAACTGCCCGGACACGCGACAGCAAGCTCATGCGTCCTCCTCTTCCCTTTGCCTAGACCCACAAGTCATAGACTCAGAAAAATAATTGGGGAGTTCTCATTAATATTTGGCCAAAATGAACCAGCTTTTTTTACACAAAGGGCTAATGTAAACGGCAAAGCCTGTATCTACTTGTTGTCGCGCGCGTCCTACGATTGCTCTAGCTACTCACAACCACGCGCGTACTAGCCACCATGCTCGGACCCAGCATGGTCGGAGGAACATGCACCATCGGGGGGACAACGCGAGCCCCACACCTCGCGCTGCTCCTACGTCCAGTTGCACTCCAAGGCATCACAACGGTGCTGAAGCCTCAATGGGCCCATGAACCCCCGCCCCCTCCCCCTCCCCGTCCACTACTAGAAAAAGGGCTATAGCTGCACGGAAGGGTGCCGGCGCACCATCATTGACGCGCGCCGGTGGCAAAATACCGCCGGCGAGCCATGTTAGGCCGCGCCGGCGAAGAACCTATACTGCCGGCGCACAAAAAAATTTAGTGCGCCGGGAATAAAATTCGAAAAAATCGCAACTTACCCGGCGCACCACTATGGTGGTGCGCGGTGGTAACTTATTACCCGCGCACCATGAGGTGCGCCGGGGGTAAGTTGCCTAGATTTTCTCTCCACCCCCCCCCTAATCGCCTTTTCAGTTTTGAAAAAATAATAGAAAATGATAAAAAATTCAAAAAATAAAATCCTTTGAAATGCCCATGTAATATGTGATCTAGTTTTAGTGAAAATTTGAAAATTTGAATTTCGATGTATTATGCAAAATGGTGTCATCTTTCGGTAAAACGGGATTTCTGGTTGCATACGACCTCCGATGAAAAACTTTTTTATATCAAAATCGATCTACTCGAAATTTCCTATTCGAATTCAACGGCCTATGGCCGTTTGGAGAAAAATGGATTCGTCAAATTCAAAACAGAAACAGGACTTTTTCAGATTTAAGATTTGGGTGAAAAAAAGAAAAAAATAGCGGCGCACCACCCTACTTGGTGTGCGGTAAACAGTGCTATATAGCCACAACTCAGCCCGCGGTGCTCACTTTCCCCTTCTCTTTCCTCCTCCTCCTCCTCCCCCTCCTCCATCTCCTGCTCCTCCTTCTATACCAGCTTCTGCGGCGGCGAGCTACTCCGGCGACCTACTCATCCTCCTCCTCCACCGACGGCCACGACGTCCTCCGACCTCCTCCACCTCCACCTCCTCGACGTCCTCCGGCCTCCTCCAACAGCTCCGGCCTCCCCATCACCGTCGGCCTCCTCCACCACCTCCGCATCCTCCACCTCCTCCGGCTCCTCCACCGGCCTACTCCTCCTCCTCCGGCCTACTCCTCCTCCTCCTACACCGGCCCGCCAATCTCGGGAGCTTCCAGCATCCTCATGCACCTCATGCACCTCCTACACTGGCGCATAGACGACAACCACGGTTGACTAGCTAGATCTAGATCTAGATCTGGATCTAGATTTGAATTTTTGTTTTCTTGTATAACTTACCGCCGGCGAACTAGACAGGTGCGCCGGGGATAACGCGAGATACCGCGCCGACTGGTGCGCCGGCAATAAGCTATTATCACCGCCTGTTCCCACCGGCGGGCTGTAGTGCGCCGGCAATAGCCCATTTTGGTGCGCCGGCAATAAGCCTTTTCCTAGTAGTGGTCGCCCCTCGTCGAGCCCCACCACCGCCTTGCGCGCCGCGTGGTGAGCGGCCGCCATGCAACCTTTGACAATGCTTCATATGGTTCCTCTTCTGTCTGCCAGGCCTTGCTGCTCGATCGGAAGCCCTGAGCTAGCGGGCGGTCGCGTCATGCTGGAAGGAAGCGAGCAGAGTTCGCTGCTCGTTGGTGGCATCCGGTGTGGCGCCATCATCGTCGAAGCACGGCGCATGCGAGGTAACAAAGCAACCGCGTGGGAATCCCGTGGGGCGTTTAAGCGAAGGGACATGCCGACATTAAGGCAGCATTGTCTATGAGGATTGGAAAAACCAAAATGTGTCGGCACGATGGGTTTTCCCTGACCCAAATGGATAAGGGGAGGACGCAACAACAGATATGTCTGCGGATCGACGCAAACAGATCAAAACAGAGATACTTGGTTTTCGAATGGATCGGGTCGCTACGATGCCCTAAGGCCACAAAAAACCAGCATATCGGAGTAACAACCATCGCCAATAATGGCAACCATATATCGGAAGAGCCGGATCTGAAACCACTTCAACAAACATGAAAATCAGTCTGATTCGACGGACACAACTCCACGCGCCATGCACCAGTGCTAGGCGTTGCGGCATAGCGAGGATAGTGCGGGAAAGACATTATTCCGCCGCCTCACCAAGCATCCTCAAGATGACTTCGAAACTTCCTATAAAAAACAAGAACATTCTAGTCAATGTGGAGTTGTGGTCAGCAGCACCTCCAAGACTTGAAGGCCATACCTGACAGAGCAAATCGGCGATGGCACCGGCAAGAGGGACGGAAACCCAACTGTGACAGACCTAGGAAACTTTCAGAGTTTGGGCACATGATCGACAAAGAACCACAAATGTCACATATATATTCGTCTGTCTAGCTTCGTGTATGTGAGTACGAACTGATCGAACGATTCCATTTCACTTTTGTCTAGCTTCTTGTATGTGAGTAGTGGCCTAAGTATGGGCTATGTAATCCAATGGGTCAGGTTGTGCTGCTTGGGACGCACGCTACTTTTCAGCTCGTTTTTATTCTGAAAGGAAGCTCGCAGGAGTCCGTGTAAGCAGCGCCACCAAGCCCGGGCATGTGCCCTGGGCTCCCGGACGGTAAGGGCATCTCCAACCGGCCGACCCAAACGGCCCGTCGTTTTTTGGGGCCGCCCGGACACGCGAACAGCGTCCGCGTCCGCGTTTGTTTGCACGCACGCGCCAACGCGGTGACCCAAAGAGACGCCATGTGGTTCGTCTTCGTTGGTGGGCGCTGCGCCTCCAAGGTCCAGCGGGCGGGGAAGCGGGAAAAGATCCCGCGCGCACCAAGGTTCCCGCGCGCAAACACCATTGGCGCGCGCGCATTTCCCCAGTCCGCCGGCTATAAAAGACGGCGGCGGTCTCTCCACGCACCATCCCCCTCCCACTCCCTTCTCCGCCTCCCCCTCCGCCGCCATGCCGCGCACCCGCAGACCGCCGCAGCTCCCTCGCCGGAGGAGGCGGAGCGCAGGAGCGCCGTGACCGGCGCTCCGCGCCGCCGCCGAGGAGCGCCGGGCAGGCAGCCGCGCCGAGAGTGGAGGCTGCCGCGGCCGGCGGCACGCGGCGCGGACGGCCGCGCACGAGGCCGCGCCGCGGCGGCCGCCCGACGCGACGGGGACCTCGCGGCGACCCAACGCGCCATCGACCCGTCTCGCCGATCTCGCGCCGACGACGAGCACGAGGCCACGCCGCCGCCGATTGGGCACCGCCTCGCCGATCCGACCGATCGCGCGCGCGCTCATCCCTCGCCCAGGCCCGCCCCCGCGGCGCGCCGCGGCGGCGCGAGCGCGGCGAGCACATGCGCCGCGGCGGCAGGAGAACCACGAGGCCCGGCACCCGCGCGTCCGCGGAGGCGCGCACCGCCGTGGAACGCGCCCCGCAGAGCTTGAGGTATGCGGGAGGCGGATGGTTCCGCCGCAGAGGCATGCTGCTTGAGGTATGCGCGCGGAAAGGAGGAGGATGAAGGCCTCCGCCGGCCGCGCCGCCGCGCCACCCAACTGGCGGAGTCGAATCCTCACGCGTACAGCCGCCCTCGAGTGAAACCCCCGGACCGCAGCGGCGAGTGCGGCGAAGCCGCGGCCCGTACGTAGTAGGATAGAAGTAGTAGTTAAAAAAATTGTAATGATTTCTTTCTAATGAAAACAAATATTTATGTCTATGACACGCGGGCTGGGCGGACAAGGGACGCGAGCGACCCCTTTCGCGTCGCGCCACGCAAACTCGCCATATTTGGGCCGGGTTTGCCGTTTCGACGCGGCCATCCGTTTTAGGGGATCCGTACACGGGTTTGTCCGTCTGGACCCATCCGGACGCGCGGGCGCGGGATGGGTCGCCCCGTTGGAGATGCCCTAAATCCACCCCTGAAACCCAAGATGGGTATGTACCGGTTCAATTCATCTGAAGTAGATTCAGTTGTATGGTGTCTAGATAATAAAAATATTTTTAGTTATGAATCCCCATGCTCGTAGTCCTGGACATGTGGAAAGCTGACTTTTATTTCCGGGAATAATGTAGTGCATTATTACTTAGTAATTTTTTAACCGGGAATATGCGGGGAAAATAAAACGAAATGGTATGTGTATGACTTTACGCCGGTTCTGCATCCATGCGTGCACGTGCGGCGGCAGCGTCGCCGGATCTGGGAGCGATTTGTCTACGGCGCACTTGCACTCCATCATCGTGCAGCCCGCTCCCCTACACTGCACCCATGTATCCAGTGCTAGGCCAATGGCCATGTGCATGCGACGGCGCGGCGCAAACATAATACTCGTGAATTAATGGATGGATTCGTTATTTATAATCATGGTTCGATAGTCCTGTTTTTGCGGCATTCACACTTTACCTAACCATAGTTCTAATAAAGTTAACTTATATAAGATTCAAACATGCTATGCCAGCTACAGATTTATGGATATACATTCAGGGAGGATTGGAGAACGGACACTTTTGGGTAGCAAGGTTCAGTACCTAGGTAAAGATCATCATCATCTAGAATATTAAAAATTATTAATTAGGTTGTGCGTACCAAATGAGAAGGTGCCCCTACATGACAAAAGCTCACCTGATCTGAAGATTAATTAGCCAAATGCATGACAAGGAGCTAGGTAAATGAGCCTCACAAATCTAGAGAGAGAGAGAGAGAGAGAGAGAGAGAGAGAGAGAGAGAGAGAGAGAGAGAGAGAGAGAGAGAGAGAGTAGTTCCACATCACATGCGTACTATGTTAATTTAATGTCTTTCAACTTGAGGAGGGCATCCTCTCAAAGAAAAAAAAACTTGAGAAGGGCATGAGATCAGATGTGATCAGGATAGAAAATTTACACTGACTGATCTTCCTCGGTTCTTGCACATGAATAAAAATTACGGTGGCCGATCTATCTCTGTTCTTGCATATGGAGAAAAAAGAGAATCTTACGATGACAGCAATGTCCCATATCGCAATTTATTCTAGTAACAAATATGTATTTTGATTAGTCGAGTATCTCCTAGGTCAAGCTAGACCAAGTAAACGTATTCAATTCTCCAAGTGCTTTCTCCTTGTAGGTTAAAAAAAATATTAGTTGTGATATTTAAGTTTTTGTTCTTGGCTTCATAATTAGTCCCGCTATGAGTCACAACTCCAAGAATGTACTTATGTCAACTTGATTATGAAAAACTCATCATGGCAGTATGGCACCTGAAGCATATATACATAAAACTAGAAACGATTAAAATTTCTACTATGAATATAACTTGTATAGACATCTGAGCTTATTACCTTATATAGAATCTACTACAGTGTTGAAGTGTATAGGCGGATTGCACAAATCCTTTCTGTTAATTCTGACTTTTCGTTGTGTTGGGTAGTGCATGGACAAATTCAACTTAGAGATATTTATCTATCAGTCATTGCTAGCCGTCTAGTGGAGATCATCTCGTCTCTTTCATTATGCACAAATACGTGTTCAGATCGGATGACTCTAATCGTTGCACGTCTTGTAATTAATTTATCGGTTGGCTGATTTCACTTGATATTTAGCATTTCGCATGAGGTTAGACCTCACTTTTCTCATATGTGCCTTGCTAGCTAGCATGTTTTCCCATTGTGTATATATATTCCTATACAAGTTTTACTATGATTGGCGAATTTAGGAACCGTCCAACCAAAAAAATCTGACGGTGGATAAATTAGTAGTACTGGAAAGTATTAGGAAAAAAGTACTGGAAAGTACCAGAAAGTATTGACTAATTTGTTTAGTTAAAAGGGTAGATAAGTCATTTTGCATCCAATGGCTCCACATGTCTACCTCTACCTCGGATCTCTCATCTCAATCTGTGCGATTCCCTTCCCCACCTCTCCGCCGGCCGTTAAAAAAACATCTCCGCTGGCGGCAGCCTATGCGGCTCAAGGCGACCATACTACGCATGGCGGATGCCTTTCCTCTTCCACCGCCTCGCCGGTCGCGGTCGAGGCATCTCATGGCTGGTTCCCCGAAGGCCCGAAACTGGACAAGGACGGGTTGGAGGCGCGCGCGGCGGCGGTCTAGCTGGAGCTGGACAACGACGGGGTGGAGGCGCTATTAGAGTTGGAGCTGGCTTCTTCTCCATGTGCTCCTCCCCAGCCTCCCCACCGGCGGCCGCCGAGCGGCGACGCTGTCTCCCGCACGTCTTGTATCGTGCCGGCGAGAAGCTCCAGCTAGATCCCGGGTCAACGGTTTGTTTTTTCTCACGCATCATTTCCAGCGGATCCTCTCAGTTACACTGATGAAATTTCTTCAGGGCGTGTCCACCTAGTGTCCTTGTCTGATTTCCATTGGAAAATAATCAAATGTAGATCCTGATTTGTTGAAGTAATAAACTGATTGCATCTAAGTACTAAAACAATGTTGTTAAAGAAACCAGGTGTAGGTGTTGTTTGCTTGGCTGGACTTGATAATTAGAACTTCCCATACAAATAACAAGTCAATGACACATTAGAAAACAGGGGATCGAGTGGGGGAAAAGCGACATATAAGGGACAAGTTATCAAGCGAGACCAAATTTATAAACGGTTGTAGTTGATCTGGTAAGTTCCCCTCCGCGACCCTCTCTGGTTTACGCTTCTATAAGGAAATATGTGGTCTGTGGTCTGTAGTTTGTATTGTACTTGTTCATGCTATTCTGGAGGAGGTGGAATTTTGGATGTGCACATCAAATTAATTAGCGGTAGACTATATATGTATATACATAAAAAAAAATGTTCTGTGATGGTTATGCATCGAGCCGCTTACACGACTTGTCCCTTTTCCTGAAACTCTATGGAACATATGTTAATTTTCTCTTTCTGCTCTTTGTATATTGCCGGAAATTGCCAGGTTTCAAAATGTGGCATTTTTGTGGGCAATCTAGAGAAGTAGCTTGAAGGGTTTTGAACCACCTGACCTGTGGAACCATCAGGTTCTGCTAGAACATCTTGAAAGACAAGGCTTTAGGACAAAAATTATTAACATTGCAGATTATGTAATTCACTTGCACATATTTCAGGTTGTTGTATGTCCTATTAATTTCTTGCATGCTCATGATTCATGTTGCAATTCATACCATGTATCTCCGTTAAACTTGGTGCATCGAGTAATATTTAACTCAATTTGTGGTTAACATTTCTCCATTACATAACCAAGTATGGATCAATGGTTGTGTATGCCTGGGGCGTTGATTTGGCCACCCCTGACCGGCGAGGAGCATGTAGAACAAATGATGCAAGATCATAAAAGGAGAAAGAAATGTGAATCGTACGATGTCAGGAATGGTCCACCCTAAGATAATACTGATGATGGCAGAGTGAAGAGGTTGCTTATCTTGCCAATTTTCTACATTTTTGGCTAAATTACTTCTATGTTCATCCTAATACTTCTTTATGCTTTTGGATAGGGTCAGTTCTACCAAACAACGATTCATTGGCCAATAGAGGCAAGTCGGACATGGAGAAAGATGGATCATCGCCACGAATGAAGCAACTAGCACTTAGCACTCACAAGGAGTGGCCATTTAGCAGTACACTAGGCCATAACCATTCGCGTTCAGAGAGAACTAAATAACCAACATGATGTTGGATGGTTTTTTTTATTACAATTTGAGTTATTTTTTTGTCTTCTGTCATTGCTCTGACCTCGACAAAGGGGTATCATTAGTGACATTTAGCTCAGCTTTTGTTCTCCCAAAGTATGTAACAATACCAACATTTTAATCTATCATATCATCGGATCAATTTTTTGTTTTCTCAAATTCGACCCAATTCTTCAATTTACATGTTTGGGCACATGGTTTGATCAATTTGTGTTTGAAATATTCACCAGCATGTACATGCGCATATTCCCTTAAAAGGCATGTACATGCAAAACCTGGTCGTTGTTACACATCACACAGTTTGAATCGATAAGCATCATCGGCAACGTCACGTCACCATCCCAGCGCATCTTCGGAATAAGAAAATAAATACCCCGTGCAACTGAATGTATCTGAATATAATTCCTTTGGCTGTTGTACAATTAATTTTGATGATAACAACATAACTCTCGAGCACAGAGCCAAGGACATGTGGGCGCTGCACTTGGTGGTCGTAGTGCTCAGGTGTTCTGAAACTGTGGAAGCATCACTGCCTGTTGTTTTCCTGAACTTCCGCATGAGTTGTTGATCATGATGAATGAGCACCTTATGCTTTAGAAGATACAAGGCCAGCCAGCCTGAAGAAATACCAATTCAGCTTTGACAAGAAAAGACTGATGTCATTTCACAAAACTTTCCTAAGCAAAAAATTTAACTTTCTACTTTACAACACTTGGTTCTGAAACTGTGGCAGATGCAAAGTGAAAGGGCAGATGCATCACTGCCTGCCTGTTGTTTTCCTGAACTTCCCCGTGAGTTGTTGATCATGATGAATGAGCACCTTATGCTTTAGAAGATACAAGGCCAGCCAGCCTGAAGAAATACCAATTCAGTTTTCACAAGAAAAGACTGATGTCATTTCACAAAACTTTCCTAAGCAAGAATTTAACTTTCTACTTTACAACACTTGGTTGAAACAAAGAAATCAGCGCGCACACATATTTTTGGGGAGAACATACAGCCTAATTATAATTAGATGATATCTCAAGGTATTACAATTGCAGTAAGAATTGAAGCTATGGCCAGTTATCAAACATCAGTTTCTTGATTCGGAGGAGCTAAAGTTTCTAGTGGTAGTCAATTCATGTGGCCCATGTGAATATTAACCTTAAAAGAATAAAGTTCTTTGGACCCAAAATAGAGATATCCCATAATGTTGAATAACACAAGTTCAACAAACATCTCACCGGCCAATGAAATTTGGAATGTTAATCAATGGCTAATCTCCGGCATGACATACTTCTACTGATCGGCATATATATTGTTTTAGCAGTATTACCAACATCTAGGTAGGAGATTATAAGTTTTACTATAATCTTGAGAATTTAGGAACATTCTATTCAAGGCCAAGCTTTGCAGTTGCAGGTATTATGGATAAATAGCCAGCGACATAGAATTTTTAATAGGATAAAGTGACAGCCTTTCAACTGGAATTGGAATAAAGAAGGCAATTAAATCAATGCGTTGCAACATATTTCATTCAAGTTAGAAGATCGCGCTGATTTGGGTGGAAGAGTATGTGTATCTTAGCTGTGTTTGAGGTGCTCTCAACTGTCAGCTGGAGATCACCAGCGAAGAGGTGGTGGTGGAGTGCAGGGACGATGCCGCCGCGGGGGTTCGGAGTGTGAGATCCCGGGTGGTTCCGGGTGCCGTGCATCTGCTGAGAGGTGCAGAAATCTCGGGCGGTTCCAAGAGGACGCCGGCGAGCTCAAGTGTGAGCAGGCGAGGCTGGCGACCTGCTAGGCGAGGCGGCCGAGGTGCAGAAATGGAGTGCAGAGGGGCAGAGTTGATTCGGCGGCGCGTCCGGCGAGCGGTGGCGTCGTATATTTGCGCCGGGATTAGGATAGGCACCGGCGGCGTGTCCGGTGAGGGTTTCAGATCGTGGTCGTCAAGTGGTGGTCGCGCAACTCCTGAACGAGGCTGATCGTGCGGGATGGTCTGCAGGTGAAGTTACCAAAATACCCCTGGTGAGGTAAAGTTAAATTTTAAATTAATTAGGATAGATCGGACGGACACAATAAATCGCACCGGTAGTACTGGAAAGTACTCGGTAGCACACCCCAATCACCGTAACAGAGCTCATATTCCTAAAGATCCTTATGGACCACCAAAATACCGCCATGATTAAAATTTCATGTATTGGGGTTCCCTGCAAGATTTAGGAAGTTATGACATCTTAATGGTACAATATTTTTATTTGTTGATATGCTTGTAGAGTCCACGCCCCAAATTAACAAGCCAAGCTAGGTAACGTTTTTTTTCTCAGACACAAGAGTTTTACATGATTTCAAAGGAATATTTTTCTATGAGCAAGGACGGGTTACTAGCTCTATCATTTCATTGAGATGGAAAATAAAATTATACATCACAAAAGTATAGAAAAGTTCCCCAAAAAATTGCGAGAAAGGATCTCGGGATTGAAGTTGCGAGGGAGGCACAAAAAATAATTTAATAGCAATGCACACAACAGTATAATTGTGGTAAAACAAGTAGTGCTAGATGTGTGTGCAACTAGCAAGTTACAGGATGGGAGAAGCTATTGTCCCATGCACGTGCACGGGAGGCTTCAAATTTACACTGTTTGTTGCTATGCAATTCGTGCTACTAAAAATCATAAGTTTCGGGATGTTTCAAATAACTGAGACATTTTAATTGAAACGGAAAAAAATACACTGGTTTCGTGCACGGGGCAAAGTTATTTCTCGTTACAAGAGCTAAGACTGGGCTAGGCGACTAACCCCTTCCTATAGTTGGCGATGTTTTTTTTTCGAAATAGGAGAGCCCTTGCCTCATCCTAGTTGATGATCTGCCCATTTGCTTGCCCCAATTATGATATTATTGACGCAAATCATATGCATATATGGCAGTTTTAGATCATATGCATTAAGCAAATCAGCATCCAAAGGTATGCTAGTTTTATGATCTTTCGATGCTGATCTGCTTAGTACTTATTCGGGCCATCTTGCGAGCATGATTGCGTGGTAGGGGAATCTTTCACCAACTTGTGGTGTACTTGCGACCTCGAACAAATAGTCAATCAGTACTCACATGAGCTTGGAAGAACACTAGGAATATCTCATTAGTTGCTTTCACACACTTCATCAATCATCATCGATCCCGCCCAGGCATTTTCACCTTCATTTTAATACTGTACAATTGATTTTTGCGGGTTCATTTCAATTTATTTTTTAAGAAGTCACATATACCATCAAATAAATTAAGATCGGCAGACTTCCCACATCTGCAATCAGGCGACGTCGCGGAGAGGCACTAATAGCAACCAGCGGCCACCATGAAACATATGGTGGAGAAGCCGCCTCCAGACGGGCGGCAACACGCCGGTCGAACAGGGAAACTTGCAGCGACCTGGAAAGGATGCCAAGGCGGTGATCCTGGGCGAGGACTCAACGACCGGTGATGGGGATCTTTGGCGAGGATCCGCATACAGACGGCGGTGATCTTGTGCGAGGATGCGCAGAGTCCGGAGACCGACGACGGTGACCTTGGGAAAGAAACTAATGATACGACGACCGGAGACGATAATCTTGTGCGAGGAGGATTCGACGACCGACGAGATACGGTAATCTTCAGCTAGGAACTCTGGGAGTGCCCTAATCATGTGCAGCAGAGGTTGCTCTCTAGGAAAAAAATCATGGAGGTTGCTTTCTTTTGCCTTTTTGGTTATGTAAGAAGTAGGACTTGTTGAGATGATACCATGTGAGACCTCGATCCTCACATGCAGGCGTGCAGCTCCCTCCACAATCTCCATGCCTGCCACGCATGTTCTCGATCCCATGGATGCATGAAAGGCACACAGTTTGAAGCTGAAAAGAAGAAGTCTTCATCAAAGTAGATGAAATGATAGACTACAAATGCAGTCAGAGGACAGTTTTTTTAAAATTAAATCAATCTACCTATGCATCTAGCTAGATGGCAGGCTGAGAGCCTGGGAAACCTGTACTAATTAATTTTCATCTGCATTATTGGAAGCTAGCTGATTAGATTATCAGTGAGCAGTTTGTTTTGGCGCTCCCATTGTTTTCACTCTGTCTCAGCATGCAGTTTTGTTTTTGTTTTGGCTTCCATAGTTGGATACACGTAAGGCAAAATGATTCCCTGAACCTGAATCGATCCAAGTCTTATTTTTCTGTTGTCATGTTAAGGCAGTACTAGATGTTCGAAAGATCTGGTGGTTCAAACGCAAAATTTTATCTTGCTAGGCGGTGATATCCTGCAGTTAAAATGACAGTTTCACTCGGATCTCTACACAGTGACGAAGCAGCAGTGAGTTGGCATTTTGGAATCTAAAGACTTGTTCTCTGATGAGCTGCAGTTGCAGCATAGCATTCAGTGTGCAACAACAATATGATTATTGTAGTAACCATCATATGTATCATCACAGAAGTCGACAGAGGAAAAGATTGATTTTTAGCTGCTGTTGCTGACTTCTTGTTGCTTCTGCTGGCCAGCATATAATCGGCTACCCGTGAACCGTAAATAATATCCCACTCCCATCACAACCAGAAAAAAGATTTCTGCAGAACCAGGATGGAAAACAAGATTGTGTGGTGATCCTTCAAGCCATATCTGGCAGAGGAAAAGAGGGAAACCAAAAAGATTGTCCAGTTTTAAGCTGTCTGAAATTGTTTTACAATTGAGTAAACTCTCTAATCCATTGATTTTTAGCACACAGACGGTTACTGGATCGAAGAAAAGTGCTCTGACATTCATATGTGATTCTAGGGTGTTTGGGAATTGGGATTTATATAACTATTTGGCAACTGATCGGTAGAACTGAAAATCCAGTTTTACTCTCGGTAATAGAGATCAGTTAGCAATGGAGCCTAAATTATCGTTACGGTCGGTAAAATAGTGCATCGATTTGAATATAATCGATCCAAGTCTTATTTTTCTGTTCCCATGTTAAGGTAGTAACTAGATGTCCGAAAGATCTGGTGGTTCAAACGCAAAATTTTATCTTGCTAGGCGGTGATATCCTGCAGTTAAAATGACAGTTTCACACTGATCTCTCCATAGTGAGCAAGCAGAAGTGAGTTGGCATTTGGGAATCAAAAGGCTTGTTCTCTGCTGATACAGTTGCAGCATAGCATTCAGTGCAACACGAACATGAGTATTTTAGTAACCGTCATATCATCACAGAAACCGAGAGAGGAAAATATAGATTTTTAGCTGTTGTTGCTGACTTCTTGTTGCTGCTGCTCCAGCATATACTCGGCTACTCGTGAACCGTAAATAATATCCAGTCTCATCACAACCAGAAAAAAGATTTCTGCAGAACCATATATGCTGGAAAACAAGATTGTTTGGTGATCCTTCAAGCCATATCTAGCAGAGGAAATGAGGGAAACGAAAAAGATTGTCCATTTTTAAGCTGTCTAAAATTGTTTTACACTTGCGTAAACTCTCTAATCCATTGGCCGGTTATTGGATGAAGGACAAGTGCTCTGCTAGTCGTCTGTGATTCTAGGGTATTGGGATTTATATTTTTTTCGATAAAGAGTATATATTAATATCGCGAAGATACCAATTTCACCTAGCCTCTGTAAACTAGCGGCACTACAGATGCACACAGCCAAAAACGAAAGAAGAATTACAAAAAAGGAAAAAGTCCGGCTACAATGATTCGGTCCTTGAAACAACAGTACTAACACCATCAAGAAAACACCTGAAGTTCAGCTTCTTCAAAAGAGACGCCTCCAAGAGGGAACAATGCACACACACTGTCATCGCCCGATCATAGATCTTAGGTTTTTACTTTGAGAAAATCCTCACTATCAAAACAATGCCTTCAATAAGACCATTGCCAGGCACAGCCAACTAAGTTAAGATCTTGGGTTTTTCACCCTGAGAGGTAGGACTATGACCTTCTCCTGTGCAGTCGCCCCACTTGCATGCTGCTGCTCCAAGTCCTAGATCACCAAGCCAATTCCTCAACACCGCACAGACTCGAACCACCGTTGTGATTCCACCGGATCACGGTCTCCATGACATTCTCCGTCAGCACCATGAAACGAGAACATACCCCGTGATATTAACAACTAACCGAGCTTCGAAGCGCTCCCTCTGAACCTAAACAGTCAGAGAAAAACATGGTGTGCGCATGACCGAATACCATCCGATCCAGCAAACTCGAGACAAGAGATGCACTATTACATTTGCCAGCAGAGCCTTCCGGAATACGACACTGCAACCAGATCACTGAAGACAAACATCAGGCGGATCTTCGTCTTGGCGTGAGAGAAACTCTAGGGCCGCCTCCTTTATTCGACCAAGCAAGCAGGCCCCACGCCACCAGCCGGAGGCAAACGAGAAGATGGTCCAGCCTGCCACGCCAAAACCAAGCATGCAGTTGCCTCTTAGCCGCAAGCCCAGATCAAATCCGGGCTAGGTCAGCTGCAGCCACCGCCTTCCATGGCTGCCGCACGTCAGCGCCGCCGAGGAGGACCTCGCCGATCCGCCCAGTGATGGCACCACAATAGCTCCTCCTACACAAGCCACCAATCTGCGTCGTCAGAGACGACGGGCCTAGGCGCGCACCCTAGACCCACTACTTGTCACCGTCGTCCGCATCAAGGCTACATCAACCGCCGCCGCCATGGCCGAGGTCGCCGCCCTGACCACTGCCCACGACCCGCTCCGTCGGCGCTGCCCCTCCAAATGAGTCACCGCTCCCTCTTCCCCCAGCGCCTTAGACACCAGGGGGCGCCGCCACCCGCGGCCTGTACCGGCGGCAGCGGCGGAGATAGGGCCGCTCGAGGTCTTGGTGTTGGTGGCAGCGTGAGATCGCCCCGGTGACGCCTTGGGGGACGTCACGGGAGCCCTCACTTTTAGGCAACTGATCGGCAAAACTGAAAATCCAGTTTTACAGTCGGTAAGAGAGAACAGTTAGCAATGCAGCTAAACTATCGTTACCATCGGTAAGAAAAATAGTGCATCGATTTGAACAATTAAACTAACTGAATAGAGTCAGAGGTCGCGAGGAGGTGGCTCACAGCTAGAGGCAACCACCACAGGAAGTCTCCCAACTCTCTCCTCTATATAAACATCCCCAGCCGCATTCTTTGCACCACCCAAACAGAACCAAGCCAATAGCCAACCATCAGCAGCCACAAACGCCGCCGTCTCTTCGGCTCTCGATTCTACCAGCAAATGGAGGAGCAGGGCAGGGCGAGCAACAAGATCAGGGACATCGTGCGGCTGCAGCAGCTGCTCAAGCGGTGGAAGCGGATGGCGGTGGCGCCGGGCAGTAAGGGCTCCAAGAACGGCGGCGGCGTCGTGCCGAAGGGGTCCTTCGCCGTGTACGTGGGCGAGGAGATGCGGCGGTTCGTGATCCCCACCGAGTACCTCGGCCACTGGGCGTTCGAGGCCCTGCTCCGGGAAGCGGAGGAGGAGTTCGGGTTCCGGCACGAGGGCGCGCTCCGGATCCCCTGCGACGTCGAGGCGTTCGAGGGCATCCTCCGGCTCGTCGCCGGCGGCAAGAAAGACGCCGCCGGGATGTACGACTGCTCCTCCGAGACCGAGATCCTGTGCAGATGACGGCTGAAGCGCGCGACGGACTCCAAGGAGTTCTTGCTTTGCTGCCTGCTCTGAAGATTCGGTCGGAGATCTTCAATTCTTTTTTTCCTCTCTCCTTTCTTGCGTTCTCCCGTTCTTTCTTCTCGGTTTTAGCTGAAGAAAGGGGAAGAGGTTGCGGCTAGTTTGGGTCTGTAATTTGTGCACCGGGAAGTGACGATAAAGGATTGTTCTAATCTAATCTTAGGCATTTGGTCCTCTGTTAGTGTCTGTGATGTTCCCTGTTGTTTACATTCCCCTGCTCGTTTCAGAAACTGGAACCAATTAAGAAACTGAACAGTAGATCATACTGCAGATGTTCTCTTTGCTTGATAGTTCAGCAAGATCAATAGTGAATTGAAACCATGCCCACAGTCTCACTGCAGATGATAATAGTTCATCATTGGAGACCAGAGTTTCAGCTCAAGGCACTAGCAGTAGGCCACAAGAGTGTGGGGGAAATTTAAATGTCTTGGCATTAGTTTTGCAGAGCCAAGGTACTGTTTCACTTCAGAAGAAAAGTTCAGTTGGCTCATGGTACACCCATGTACTTTGTTTACTTCACTGGCATGAATAATGCAAGTCATCAGGAGCTGCTTATCTACCCCCGGACTCACTTGCGCTTGACGCCATGGCTGGGTGAGCAGTCCCATGTGGATACCGGTGCTCCCGGCTCACTTCCCTACTCCCTTGTTAATAAATGTTGATGGATGTAATCAGCGTATTCTGAATCATGTTACTACATGATTAAGTGTCAAAGGCTTTAGAGAAACCAGATAAAAAAGAAGATTTTGTAGTACATGTTCACATGGCACGCACCTGGCCTCAGACTCAGAGAATCATCACACGAGGGGGGAAACTCTCTGCATTTTACCTGACTCTCGCATGAGCAACTAGTATCAAAATGGAATAGCAATTCCAGGTAACCATATGCACAAGTTCAATTGGTTGGTGCAACTAGTGGGATCTGTAAGTTGCACATGTAGAAGAGGCTAAGGATCTAGGTATTTGATCTTGTTGCTGCCATTCTTTGCTGGAGATAGTAGCTGTTCTGAGATAAATTTTGCAGAGGTGTGGTATTGTTCCATTCAGAAGTACAAGCACCATTTTTGTTCCGTGGGATCCATCGTCAATAAGTGGTTGATGGTATTAGCATATATCTCATCAAGTTACTTCAGACAGATTCAAAAGGCTTAAGACAAACCAGATAAATGAAAGGTTGTGTAGTACATGTTCATATGGCACTTGGCAGGCACACCTGGTCTCAGAGCATCAACACACGAGGACGGAAATACTCAGCATCTTTTCCTGTATCTTTCATAAGCTACTATAATGGCGTAGCAGGTACAGCCGTACAGGTAGGCATAAAATCAGTTAATATTGTTGGCGTCTGAAGGGCGTCTGAACTCTGAGCATAGAGCTGATTAACAAGCAGTCTTGATGGTGGAACTGAACTAATCTGCAATTGCTTGACAGCACACTACCTGAATACAGTACAGTAATAACCTAGTGCCGGGAACGACAATCTGCACGGACAACACAGCGAAGCAGTTCTTCAAGTTCATGAAACGAAATTTCCTTCTTAAAATATGAGTTCCAGAGCACAGAGTTTTTGACGAAATCACAGATTACAGAGTTAATTTACCTGGTGACGGGTGAGCATACAGACATCCTTCTCGTTTGGCGATACTATATATTCATTCATACAAGGAGAACTTGAGATCCAGATCCAGAGCTACCATGCCGTTCGAGTTAGACCAGCTGTCCATTCTGCCTTTTGATGCACAATTTACAATAACTAGGGATGCTACGAAATGCGTACCCCATTCGGTTTTAAATGGAACTAGTGCAACTAGTAGCATCCATGGGGCTCAGTTGATGGACCTGAATGACTACCCCATCATTTCTAACTAACAAGATAAAAAAGAAATTCAGTATGTGGCCCAAAGTTTCAGGAACTGACAAGTAGTTGCCCAGACTACAATATTCCATTCCTATTTTCAAGTTTCTTGAGAGAAAGAAATGTTAATTTCACTTTTTTACCCTTGGCTGCGACTTTGTGATAATGATTAACACATTCGTAAGATCTTGTCATATTTTGTGATGACTGTTGCCATATTTTTTATTTTCCCCTGATGGACAAGACATAGCCATTTTGTGGGCCGACATAAAGCCCATGTTTGCTAGAGATGTACTCCCTCCCTTCAGGTTTGCAAGGCCCTTTGAATTTTGAGCGTAAGGTAAGGTGGACCAATGATTTAACAAATGTTTTTCCTCTCAAACGACACAAAAGATTTTGCCATTTCACTCATATAGGAGAAGTGAATTGGTTAGTTTATAAAAAAATGGCTGAAATGGTCAAGCCATTAAATCTGACACTCAACACACATCTCAACGCTACAAGGAGGAGGCGAGAATCCGGAGCCACCGCTAAGACGTCCACGCCAACCCCAGGCTGCACACTACCTAGCCAACCACACAAACAGATCAAACACTGGCATGGTAAGTGAACGGGCTCAACAACGATGCTTTCAAGGAGGGGAGCGATATCCGAGAACATTGCCATGGTTGATGACAACCGAAGTTGGTGCAGGTTTTTCTCTTGAAGCTCACCAAACCCGATGCCACGCCTACCTATCAGACGTAGACAAGGATGCACTACAATTTACCAAGAACCACTCCACTGGTCGCTTCAGCCGGCGGAACATCCAAGGCAAGTACTAGAGAGGCAAACAACTCATGAGCGTCATTCTTGCTTGATCCCGCGTTATATCTAGGAACACTCGGAGAATCTTGGTGTGAGGAGTGTAACATCCCATGTTTAGAGGCTACAAATACAACGAAAATAGATATGCGTATTGCATTCATGCATGGAAAATCCAGAAAAATTTAGAACTTTTTTATAGAACTTGTCGAAGTGATTGGAGTTTCACCCAAACCGATGATTCAGGACTAGCTCATCAAGCCGAGTGTTAAAACTTCGATGAACTTCGGTAAATTTCTTTCTTGCAAGAATGGAATTAAAAATCGTAAATAAAAGTGAATCAGCATAGAACACACCCTTAAGGAACAAATAATAATTTGATGCTTAACTCACCTTATCCAAACATTCATTCACACATGTGCTAAATAATCCTCTTGCACATAGTCAATCAACTAAAAATCCAATCATTTATATTCTTACCTCATTTTGTATATGTAATTACTTGTGTTTGACAATTGTCAAATATCAAGAAAATCATGAGAGTTTTGGACCAAACCTTGACTTTCCATACATTGATCAATTCTATTCTCATACATTCACATTCGATATCCAAGTAAACCTTATCATCATCCATTCATCTTGAGAGTGGGTGAATATAAATCCTTGATCATATCCGATGAGATCCAACCCCAAGAATTCAACAAGAGCAAACTAATTATAAATCCATTTGATGAGGACATCCCTACTACACCACTACCTCCGTCATTGATAAATGAAGATGAACCTGCTGTGAAGCTCAAGTCCAATGAAGTTCGGATTGGACCAATTACAAGGGCTCGTGCGAAGCTACTTAAACAACATGTGAACTTGTTTCTAAACGGTACTTTGATTGATGAGAACTTTATACTGCCTAAGTCCTATTACTTATGTATCATCAGGTATCAAGAGGAGACGGGCATCGCACGAGGAGTAGAGGAGCAGCTGGACATGAAGATGCACCCCTTGGAGCTGACCCTGGACATGAAGATATCGAAGCGCATTGATACGTCTCCGACGTATCGATAATTTCTTATGTTCCATGCCACATTATTGATGATATCTACATGTTTTATGCATACTTTATGTCATATTTATGCATTTTCTGGAACTAACCTATTAACGAGATGCCGAAGAGCCAGCTTGTCTGCTGTTTTTGGTTTCAAATCCTAGTAAGGAAATATTCTCGAATTGGACGAAATCAACGCCAGGGGCCTATTTTGCCACGAAGCTTCCAAGACCGAAGAGGAGACGAGTGGGGCCACGAGGTGGCCAGACACTAGGCGGCGCCCAGGTCTTGGTCGTGCCGGCCTGTCGTCTGGCCCTCGTGTGGCCCCCTGACCCCTTCCGCCTACATATAGTCTTCATCGCGAAACCCCAGCGAGAGCCACGATACGGAAAACCTTCCAGAGACGCCGCCGCCGCCAATCCCATCTCGGGGATTCAGAGATCGCCTCCGGCACCCTGCCGGAGAGGGGATTCATCTCCGGAGGACTCTACACCGCCATGGTCGCCTCCGAGTGATGAGTGAGTAGTTCACCCTGGACTATGGGTCCATAGCAGTAGCTAGATGGTTGTCTTCTCCTTATGTGCTTCATTGTTGGATCTTGTGAGCTGCCTAACATGATCAAGATCATCTATCTGTAATGCTATATGTTGTGTTTGTTGGGATCCGATGAATAGAGAATACTATGTTATGTTGATTATCAATTTATATCTATGTGTTGTTTATGATCTTGCATGCTCTCCGTTATTAGTAGAGGCTCTGGGCAAGTTTTTACTCTTAACTCCAAGAGGGGGTATTTATGCTCGATAGTGGGTTCATGTCTCCGTGAATCTGGGAGTGAGAGAAACCTCTAAGGTTATGGATGTCGTTGCCACTAGGGATAAAACATTGATGCTATGTCCGAGGATGTAGTTATTGATTACATTATGCACCATACTTAATGCAATTGTCTCTTGTTTGCAACTTAATAGAAGGGTTCGGATGATAACCTGAAGGTGGACTTTTTAGGCATAGATGCATGCTGGATAGCGGTCTATGTACTTTGTCGTAATGCCCAATTAAATCTCACTATACTCATCATATCATGTATGTGCATGGTCATGCCCTCTCTATTTGTCAATTGCCCAACTGTAATTTGTTCACCCACATGCTATTTATCTTATGGGAGAGACACCACTAGTGAACTGTGGACCCCGGTCCATTCTTTACATCTGAAATACAATCTACTGCAATACTTGTTCTACTGTTTTCTGCAAACATCATCATCCACACTATACATCTAATCCTTTGTTACAGCAAGCCGGTGAGATTGACAACCTCGTTGTTTCGTTGGGGCAAAGTACTTTGGTTGTGTTGTGCAGGTTCCACGTTGGCGCCGGAATCCCTGGTGTTGCGCCGCACTACATCCCGCCGTCATCAACCTTCAACGTGCTTCTTGCCTCCTACTGGTTCGATAAACATTGGTTTCTTACTGAGGGAAAACTTGCCGCTGTACGCATCACACCTTCCTCTTGGGGTTCCCAACGGTCGCGTGTTGTACGCGTATCAAGACTGTTTTCTGGCGCCGTTGCGGAGATCAAGACACGCTGCAAGGGAGTCTCCACATCCCAATCTCTTTACTTTGTTTTTGTCTTGCTTTATTTTATTTACTACTTTGTTTGCTGCACTATATCAAAACACAAAAAAATTAGTTGCTAGCTTTACTTACTGTCTTGCACTCTATATCAAAAACACAAAAAAATTAGTTACTTGCATTTACTTTATCTAGTTTGCTTTATTTACTACTGCTAAAATGAGTAATCCTGAAGTTGAAGTTCGTTTAAGCAACAAGGGGGAGAATGTTTAAAAGATGCTTGGTATAGAATTAGTGATGCCCATAATAGATGCACTAAGAAACACTCCACCATTATCCTACTCAGGAATTTTTATGTTGGTATCTCTAGCTGGAATATGTATGTTCTTGATCGTCTCGCGGGAGGTAACTTTTTAAGTACTCCTGCTTTAGAAGCTAGTTGCATTATTGAGAGTCTATTTGGAATACCACCTGTTAATGAAGTTAAAATTGAAACCTCTCTTGAAGATGTCATGAAAAAGTTGGAAACCATAGAACAAAACCTCCCAAGTATTGAGACTAAACTGGGGGAATTACTTGATAGCACTGATAAACTTGATAAATCTCTAGGTGGAATTAATGAGAGAATTGCCATTTTAGAAGCTTGTGCTATTCATGATAATCAAACCCAAAGGATTAGTGAACTTGAAGAGGCTATGGGAACATTGGGTTCAACCTTTTCTTCTATTAAATTTAAGGAGAAAGCTTATGTGGGTAAGGAGCAAAAGTTCATGTATGTCTCTAAGGGGCCTAAACCAAAAAAGCCATTATAGGCCTAAAATTGATAAATCTCTTAATACCACTATAGATAATGGAGCATCCAATGCTTCGTCTCTTGATAATACTTGATACACACTTTCTGCGCCTAGCTGAAAGGCGTTAAAGAAAAGCGCTTATGGGAGACAACCCATGTTTTTACTACAGTACCTTTATTTTATATTTGAGTCTTGGAAGTTGTTTACTACTGTAGCAACCTCTCCTTATCTTAGTTTTGTGCATTGTTGTGCCAAGTAAAGTCATTGATAGTAAGGTTCATACTAGATTTGGATTACTGCGCAGAAACAGATTTCTTTGCTGTAACGAATCTGGGCCTAATTCTCTGTAGGTAACTCAGAAAATTATGCCAATTTACGTGAGTGATCCTCATATATGTACGCAACTTTCATTCAATTTGAGAATTTTCATTTGAGCAAGTCTGGTGCCTCAATAAAATTCGTCTTTACGAACTGTTCTGTTTTGACAGATTCTGCCTTTTATTTCTCATTGCCTGTTTTGATATGCTTGATGGATTTTTCGATTCCATTAACTTTCAGTAGCTTTGTGCAATGTCCAGAAGTGTTAAGAATGATTATGTCACCTCTGAACATGTAAATTTTAATTGTGCACTAACCCTCTAATGAGTTGTTTTGAGTTTGGTGTGGAGGAAGTTTTCAAGGATCAAGAGAGGGAGATGATACAACATGATCAAGGAGAGTGAAAGCTCTAAGCTTGGGGATGCCCCGGTGGTTCACCCCTGCATATATCAAGAAGACTCAAGCATCTAAGCTTGGGGATGCCCAAGGCATCCCCTTCTTCATCGACAACATTATCAGGTTCCTCCCCTGAAACTATATTTTTATTCCATCACATCTTATGTACTTTGCTTGGAGCGTCGGTTTGTTTTTGTTTTTTTTGTTTTGTTTGAATAAAATGGATCCTAGCATTCTTTGTGTGGGAGAGAGACACGCTCCGCTGTTGCATATGGACAAATATGTCCTTAGGCTTTACTCATAATGTTCATGGCGAAGTTTCTTCTTCGTTAAATTGTTATATGGTTGGAATTGGAAAATGATACATGTAGTAATTGCTAAAATGTCTTGGATAATGTGATACTTGGCAATTGTTGTGCTCATGTTTAAGCTCTTGCATCATATAGTTTGCACCTATTAATGAAGAAATACATAGAGCTTGCTAAAATTTGGTTTGCATATTTGGTCTCTCTAAAGTCTAGATAATTTCTAGTATTGAGTTTGAACAACAAGGAAGACGGTGTAGAGTCTTATAATGTTTACAATATGTCTTTTATGTGAGTTTTGCTGCACCGCTTCATCCTTGTGTTTGTTTCAAATAACCTTGCTAGCCTAAATCTTGTATCGAGAGGGAATACTTTCATGCATCCAAAATCCTTGAGCCAACCACTATGCCATTTGTGTCCACCATACCTACCTACTACATGGTATTTCTCCGCCATTCCAAAGTAAATTTCTTGAGTGCTACCTTTAAATTTCTATTCACCTTTACAATATATAGCTCATGGGACAAATAGCTTAAAAACTATTGTGGTATTGAATATATACTTATGCACTTTATCTCTTATTAAGTTGCTTGTTGTGCGATAACCATGTTCCTGGGGACGCCATCAACTACTCTTTGTTGAATATCATGTGAGTTGCTATGCATGTTCGTCTTGTCTGAAGTAAGGGAGATTTACCACTTATTTAATGGTTAGAGCATGCATATTGTTAGAGAAGAACATTGGGCCGCTAACTAAAGCCATGAATCATGGTGGGAGTTTCAGTTTTGGACAAATATCCTCAATCTCATATGAGAAAATTAATTGTTGTTACATGCTTATGCATAAAAGAGGAGTCCATTATCTGTTGTCTATGTTGTCCCGGTATGGATGTCTAAGTTGAGAATAATCAATAGCGAGAAATCCAATGCGAGCTTTCCCAGACCTTTGTACAGGCGGCATAGAGGTGCCCCTTTGTGACACTTGGTTGAAACATGTGCATTGCGATGATAATCCGGTAATCCAAGCTAATTAGGACAAGGTGCGGGCACTATTAATATACTATGCATGAGGCTTGCAACTTGTAAGATATAATTTACATAACACATATGCTTTATTACTACCGTTGACAAAATTGTTTCTTGTTTTCAAAACCAAAGCTCTAGCACAAATATAGCAATCGATGCTTTCCTCTTTGAAGGGCCTTTCTTTTACTTTTATGTTGAGTCAGTTCACCTATTTCTCTCCACCTCAAGAAGCAAACACTTGTGTGCATTGATTCCTACATACTTTCATATTGCACTTGTTATATTACTTTGCATTGAGAATATCCATGAGATATACATGTTATAAGTTGAAAGCAACCGCTAAAACTTCATCTTCCTTTGTGTTGCTTCAATGTCTTTACTTTAAATTATTGCTTTATGAGTTAACTCTTATGCAAGACTTATTGATGGTTGTCTTGAAGTACTATTCATGAAAAGTCTTTGCTATATGGTTCATTTGTTTACTCATGTCATTTACATTGTTTTGATCGCTGCATTCATTACATATGCTTACAATAGTATGATCGAGATTATGATGGCATGTCACTCCAGAAATTATCTTTGTTATCGTTTACTCGCGGATAGAAACTAAGCTTGGGGATGCTGATATGCTCCGACGTATCGTATATTTCTTATGTTCCATGCCACATTATTGATGATATCTACATGTTTTATGCATACTTTATGTCATATTTATGCATTTTCCGGAACTAACCTATTAACGAGATGCCGAAGAGCCATTGTTGTTTTCTGTTGTTTTTCAGAAATCCTAGTAAGGAAATATTCTAATTGACGAAATCAACGCCCGGGGCCTATTTTGCCACGAAGCTTCCAAGACCGAAGAGGAGACGAAGTGGAGCCACGAGGTGGCCAGACACTAGGGCGGCGCGGCCAGTCTTGGCCACGCCTATCGTCTGGCCCCTCGTGGCCCCCGACCTGCCCTTCCGCCTACATATAGTCTTCGTCGCGAAACCCCGTATCGAGAGCCACGATATGGAAAACCTTCCCGAGACGCCGCCGCCGCCAATCCCATCTCGGGGGATTCAGGAGATCCCGCACCCTGCCGGAGAGGGGATTCATCTCCCGGAGGACTCTACACCGCCATGGTCGCCTCGGAGTGATGAGTGAGTAGTTCACCCCTGGACTATGGGTCCATAGCAGTAGCTAGATGGTTGTCTTCTCCTTATGTGCTTCATTGTCGGATCTTGTGAGCTGCCTAACATGATCAAGATCATCTATCTCTGTAATGCTATATGTTGTGTTTGTTGGGATCCGATGAATAGAGAATACTATGTTATGTTGATTATCAATTTATATCTATGTGTTGTTTATGATCTTGCATGCTCTCCGGCTCTGGCCAAGTTTTTACTCTTAACTCCAAGAGGGAGTATTTATGCTCGATAGTGGGTTCATGTCTCCGTGAATCTGGGGGAGTGAGAGAAACCTCTAAGGTTATGGATGTGCGGTTGCCACTAGGGATAAAACATTGATGCTATGTCCGAGGATGTAGTTATTGATTACATTACGCACCATACTTAATGCAATTGTCTGTTGTTTGCAACTTAATACTGAAGGGGTTCGATGATAACCTGAAGGTGGACTTTTTAGGCATAGATGCATGCTGGATAGCGGTCTATGTACTTTGTCGTAATGCCCAATTAAATCTCACTATACTCATCATATCATGTATGTGCATGGTCATGCCCTCTCTATTTGTCAATTGCCCAACTGTAATTGTTCACCCAACATGCTATTTATCTTATGGGAGAGACACCACTAGTGAACTGTGGACCCCGGTCCATTCTTTACATCTGAAATACAATCTACTGCAATACTTGTTCTACTATTTTCTGCAAACATCATCATCCACACTATACATCTAATCCTTTGTTACAGCAAGCCGGTGAGATTGACAACTGCTTTGGGGCAAAGTACTTTGGTTGTGTTGTGCAGGTTCCACGTTGGCGCCGGAATCCCTGGTGTTGCGCCGCACTACATCCCGCCGCCATCAACCTTCAACGTGCTTCTTGGCTCCCTGGTTCGATAAACCTTGGTTTCTTACTGAGGGAAAACTTGCCGCTGTACGCATCACACCTTCCTCTTGGGGTTCCCAACGGTCGCGTGCTGTACGCGTATCAGGCATGCGCGAGAGGAGAAGTTGGCGTCCAGGCCGGTCCAGGACCCGGTTAGCCGGCCTCCAGACCGGCCAGCCCGGTCCCAGGCCCGGTTGACCGGGCGCCAACCGGACGCATCGTACCGGAGCCAAACCGGACGAAGTTTTGCGAACAATCCGGTTGCCGCCCGGTTGACCGGATCCCAGACCGGCCGGCCCGGTCCCTGGCCCGGTTGACCGATTCCCAGATCTATTCTGGGTCGGTTATTCTTGTATCTTTTCGACCCCTGGACGCTTATATAAGTGTCCAGGACGCCCCCTAGCTGCTTGAGACCACGTTTAAGATAAACCCTAGTTCTTAGTTGTTTGCTCTAGCAAAACTATTGAATCCCTACACCATATTGTTTGATATTGTGTAGATCCTGAAAAAAATCTTGTGTGATATGCTGTTCCATTGGGAATTAGATGGTTGCAACTTACCGCTTCGTGGTCGGCGGCTACGTGCGCAAGTGTGTGGAGTTGCGAATATCTTGCAGGGTTGAGAGCTGTTGCATTGGCGACATGGACCAATCGAGAGATCTCGTTGCGTCATACAAGTTATCATCCACTTCATCGTCGTGTTTCTCCGCTTCCATCACCCAGTGATCATCATCACCACCGTTGCTTACTGAGAAGATCGGGCCACCCCATATCATCTTGTATTTCCAGTTTTCCTCGGTAAGCCATCCACAATCCACCCCATAGTTGAGTTGTGAGTGTTTTCCTATCCAGAAAAAGCCATAAAAAGTTAGGGTTAGGGTTTGCCATAGCCTTAGATTGCACTAATTTCAAGTTTTAGTTGCTTTTCGTAGTTGTTTTTGCGTCTCTTTTCTTTCCATCTAGTATTTTAGGGTTTGAGTTTTCTCTATCATCTTGTGTTACTTTGTCGTCTAGTGTCAGTTTTTGTTTTTCCGAGTCCACATAGCGTACAGTGTGCTTGTTCCCAACCATAGACACAGCCTTTCGATATAAAGTGACTAGGAACTTCCCCAGAAGAGACTAGTTTTACCGCTCGATGGCTGCTCGTTAGGTTATCGGTGCTTTGCATATTTCTGTTGGCCGTGTTATCAAGGAGTTGTGTCAGAAAATCAAAAAAAAGAGAGAAAATTGAAAAGAAGTAAAAAGAGCTACATAGCTGCGTGTGTTATACAAATAGAAAATTCCAAAAAGAAAAGTGAAGTGCTAGTTGAATCAAGTGAAGGCCTAAGTTACTTTACTTCACCCGTAGTTGAGCAATCTTGTGCCTGTCTCGTTGAGCTTTGCTAGCGTCTCTCTTGTGCATTGCAACCTTTCCCACATATAGTTGCATTGCCCCATTATATCGCCTTGTGTGAGTGTCATTGGTTGTCTACGGTTAGCGCTAGAGCTTGTTATTGGTGCAAATATGTAGCCTACCTACAGCCCCACATATACCCTGCTTTGTCGTGTGATTTGTTCTTATACCCTTGATATTCGCTTCGCTACATCCGTGCACTAGTTGTTACTACAAGTGGTAAGCAACACTAATTTACTTTGGAACGGTAAGATCTCCTTTTCTTATCAGTTTTGAGTGAGTTGTGAGAGTACCACCATATATATTTTTGATTTAGTGCACTAATCTACTAACGATGTCTGCTAGTGATCATAAAATTGTTAACCAGGAAAACAAGAGTGCTGCAGATATCATCCATGGAGGGAGTATGAGGCTCTTCGTAATGAGATGCGACGTGAATTCCGCGCTCAGGACGAGGTGCTTAATGGGAAGATTGACGAGATCCCCAAAAGCTGGATGCTACTCATGTGACCGTCACTACAATGCAAGATCAAATGACGGATGTACAATGCAGTCTTGATGATTTGCGCTTAGCTGTTGAGAATTTGACCGCGCAACAACAACAAGAAGATGACGATGATCCTGAGCTTCAAGATGACGCACACAATGCGCGTGATGCGCCACGTGGTAATCGTCCTCGCGGTTGGGCTCCACTTGGCCGCAATGGTCGTGGACAAGATGAGGAAGATGGTTTGGGTAAGCCCAAGTTTTCTATACCCAAGTTTGAAGGAGGAGCTGATGTTGAGGAATAACTCACTTGGGAGCTCAAGATTGAGAAGTTGTGGAGCTTACATCCATATTATACTGAAGATCGGAAGATCAAGCTTGCTTCTTCTGAATTTGATGGCTATGCTTTGCGTTGGTGGGATGCTTTTGTTCGTAACCGCGAAGAGGATCGTGATCAACCTATCCGCACATGGCGTGCTATGAAGGAAGCGATGACTTCTCGCTTTGTGCCTACAAATTACTTGCGGAATATATATGATAAGCTGACTCTATTGAGACAAGGTGTGAAGACTGTGGATGAATACTACATGAAGATGGAGATGCTTATGCAGCGTGGCCGTGTCCGTGAGTCTCTCGAGATGACAATGCAGCGTTTCCTCAACGGTTTGAAGTATGATATCAAAGGCATTGTTCGTCACTACAGCTACACCGATATGAATCAATTGTTACATCATGCAAGAGAAACTGAGTCACAGTTGGCTGACGAAGCAAAGATCAAAGGTCGAGCTACATGAGCTGGGCGTTTCACACCCGCGCGGCCCCATCTACGACCGGCGCTTCGTCGCGCTCTTACTCTACTTCGTCTAGTAAGCCGGTCTCCAATGTGTCTAACACAAAGAAGTCCGAATCTGCTGCAAGTACGAGTGGTTCTAATGTGTCTACTGCACGTAACCGTGACATGCTTTGTCATACATGTGGTGGAAAAGGTCACTTTAAGAGAGATTGTCCTAACCGCAAAGTCATGATTATCAATGAGGACAATGAATACGAGACTGGAGATGATGTTGATCCTAATGCTCCAGAAGATGATGACTATGACACTGATGGTGAAGATGCATATCCGTCTGATGCTCGCACCATTGTTGTGTCGCAGCGTGCTCTTAATGTGTTTCCTAGTGCATCTACTCATGCAATTTGTTCCAAACAAAGGCTTTAGTTGGTCCTGACAAGTCTTGCAAGGTCATTATTGATGGCGGGAGTTGCCGCAATTTAGCAAGCAAGGAGTTGTGTACCAAGCTGAAGTTGAAGTATCTACCGCACCCGCATCCATACTATATTCAGTGGTTGAGCGACAATGGTGAGATGAAGGTAAACCACATGGTGCGTGTTGAGTATGCTATTGGACCGTATAAGGATTGCATTGATTTTGATGTCGTTCCTATGACGGTGTGTCACCTACTATTGGGTCGGCCTTGGCTCTATGACCGTTCTGTGCAACATAATGGCCGTGCCAATACATATCACTTGGAGTTCAAGGGCAAGAAAATCAATTTACAGCCTATGACACCACAGCAAATTGTCAATGAGTCTCGTCAGAAAGTTGAAGTCAACTTGGAGGATGCTTCTTTAGATCGGCGAGAGAATTGTAATGTTGTGAGTGATATAACGAAAAGTGAGAGAGTGAATTCTTTAGTCTCATTAGCCACCAAAGAAGACATGAGAGAATTTAGTGAGGATCCTACAGCCATGCCTCTTGTGCTCTTGTACAGGGGTACGGTTTTGGTTTCTAACGACATGACCCCTCTTACTCTTGGTGTTTCTGATGTTTTGCAGAATTTGGCGACGTTTCCGGATGAGGTACCCGCAGACTTCCACCATTACGAGGTATTGAGCATCAAATCGACTTGATTCCCGGAGCTTCGCTACCCAATCGGGCACTATATAGAACAAACCCCGAAGAGACGAAGGAGATACAGAAACAAGTACAGGCGCTACTCGACAAAGGTTATATCCGCATAAGCCTTAGTCCTTGTGTGTTCGTTATTCTTGTTCCTAAGAAAGATGGTACATGGCGTATGTGCGTAGATTGTAGAGCTATAAACAATATCACTATTCGATATCGTCACCCTATTCCCCGTTTAGAGGATATGCTAGATGAATTGCGTGGTGCCGCTGTGTTCTCTAAAATTGATTTGCGTAGTGGTTATCATCAAATTAGGATGAAAGAAGGGGCTGAGTGGAAAACCGCCTTTAAAACAAAATTTGGTTTATATGAGTGGTTAGTAATGCCTTTTGGTTTGACTAATGCACCTAGCACTTTCATGAGACTGATGAACCATGTTTTGCGAGAATTTATTGGCAAGTTTGTGGTTGTGTATTTTGATGACATATTGATTTACAGCCGCAATGAATCTGATCATATTATACATATTCGACATGTTTTGCAAGTGTTGCGTGATAGTAAACTCTATGGTAATCTTGAGAAGTGCACATTTTGCAAAGATAAGGTCATATTTCTGGATTATGTTGTCTCTAAGCATGGAGTAGAAGTAGATGTTTCTAAAATTGAAGCTATTCAAAATTGGCCTACTCCCATGAATGTGAGTCAAGTTAGAAGTTTTCATGGTCTAGCTGGGTTTTATCGCCGTTTTGTGCCTAATTTTTCTACTATTGATGCACCTTTGAATGAATTGACTAAAAAGGGTGTTGCATTTGAGTGGGGCGTTGCCCAAGATCATGCTTTTGATGAACTGAAACGATTGTTAACTTCTGCACCGTTGCTTGCACTTCCTGATTTCAATAGGTAATTTGAGATTAAATGTGATGCTAGTGGTATTGGAATTGGTGGTGTGTTGATGCAAGAGGGTCACCCAATTGCATATTTTTCTGAGAAACTTTCTGGTGCTAAGTTGAACTATCCAATATATGATAAAGAATTGTATGCTTTAATTAGAGTTCTTGAGGTTTGGCAACATTATTTATGGCCAAAAGAATTTATCATACATTCTGATCATGAAGCTTTGAAATATCTGAAAGCCCAATCTACTTTGCATAGGCGTCTTGCTAAGTGGGTTGAGTTCATTGAGTCTTTTCCGTACATTATTAAGCATAAAAAGGGAAAAGATAACATTGTTGCTGATGCTCTATCTAGAAAGAATATGCTATTAACTCAACTTGATGTTAAAATTCCTGGATTAGAAGTGCTATGTGATTTGTATGCTACGAATCATGATTTTGCTGAACCATATCGCTTATGTGCTCTTGGTAAAGCATGGGACAAATATCACATACATGATGGGTTCTTGTTTCGAGCTAACAAACTATGTGTTCCAGAATCGTCTGTGCGTTTGCTCTTATTGCAGGAATCACATGCTGGAGGTTTGATGGATCACTTTGGGCGTGAGAAGACGCTACTCATGCTCGCTGATCACTTTTATTGGCCAAAGATGAGGCGGGATGTGGACAGGTATGTGAAGAGGTGCATTACTTGCAACAAGTCCAAGTCCAAGCTGAAGCCTCACGGTTTGTATACTCCGTTACCGGCACCTACTACACCTTGGGAAGATATTAGTATGGATTTTGTGTTGGGTTTGCCGCGTACTAAGAGAGGACATGATTCTATATTTGTGGTAGTGGACAGATTTTCTAAAATGTCACACTTTATTGCTGCCACAAAAGCGACGATGCGTCGCATATTGCTAACCTGTTTTTCAGGGAGATTGTTCGACTACATGGAGTCCCGAAGACTATTGTTTCTGATCGTGATGTGAAGTTCATGAGCTACTTCTGGAAGACACTTTGGGGAAAGCTAGGGACAAAGCTACTGTTCAGTACTACTTGTCATCCCCAAACTGATGGACAAACTTAGGTGGTGAATCGAACCTTGTCACAACTGTTGAGATCCATGATCAAGAAGAACCTGAAGGAGTGGGAAGAGTGTTTGCCGCATGTAGAGTTTGCTTACAACAGGGCGGTATATTCTACCACGGAGTTATGTCCTTTTGAGGTGGTGTATGGTTTTAAACCCATTACTCCACTTGACTTGTTGCCTTTCCCCATACATGAGAGAGTTAATATGGAGGCATCCAAGAGGGCAGATTTTGTGCGAAAAATCCATGTGAAGACTAAAGAGTTGATAGAGAAGAAAGGCAAGAGCAATGCTGCAAGGATGAATAAGAAGCGCAAAGAGATGTTGTTCAAGCCTGGTGATATGGTCTGGGTACATTTTCGCAAGGATAGGTTCCCGAAGCTGCGGAAGTCTAAGTTGAAGCCTCGTGGTGCTGGTCCTTACAAAGTGCTTGCCAAGATCAATGATAATGCATACTCGATAGATCTTCTAGTTGATGAGTTTGGTGTCAGTAATTCTTTTAATGTTGCTGATTTGACACCATATGACGGAGAAGACCTTGGAGCGTCGGGGTCGACGCCTTTTGAAGGGGGGAGATGATGAGGACATCCCTACTACACCTACCTCCGTCATTGATAAATGAAGATGAACCTGCTGTGAAGCTCAAGTCCAATGAAGTTCGGATTGGACCAATTACAAGAGTGCGAAGCTACTTAAACAACAGGTGAACTTGTTTCTAAACGGTACTTTGATTGATGAGAACTTTATACTGCCTAAGTAGTATTACTTATGTATCATCAGGTATCAAGAGGAGACGAGCATCGCACGAGGACTAGAGGAGCAGCTGTACATGAAGACGGACGTCAAGATGGACGTGAAGCTAGACATGGAGCTGGACATGAAGATATCTCATGGACGCGAGGGAGAGCGGGAGGCATGCGCGAGAGAGAAGTCGGCCCAGCCGGTCCAAGACCCGGTTAGACCCTGGACGCCAGCTCGGCCCTGTGTTGACCGGCGCCAACGGACGCATCGCAGGAGCCAAACCGGACTGCTTTGCGAACAGTCCGTTGCCGCCCGGCTGACCGATCCCTGCCCACGCCCGGTCCCCTGCCCGGTTGACTGGATTCTGCAGATCCGTCCAGTCTGTCTCGACCGCATCTATTCAGGTCGGTTATTCTTGTATCTTTTCGACCAGAACGTCCGGACGCTTATATAAGTGCCCAGGACGCCCCTAGCTGCTTGAGACCACGTTTAAGATAAACCCTAGTTCTTAGTTGTTTGCTCTAGCAAAACTATTGAATTCCTACACCATATTGTTTGATATTGTGTAGATCCTGAAAAAGTCTTATGTGATCTGCTGTTCCATTGGGAATTAGACGGTTGCAACTTACCGCTTCGTGGTCGGCGGCTACAAGTGTGTGGAGTTGCGAATATCTTGCGTGGTTGAGAGCTGTTGCATTGGCAGGGACCAATCGAGAGATCTCGTTGCGTCATACAAGTTATCATCCACTTCATCGTCGTGTTTCTCCGCTGCCATCACCCCGTGATCATCATCACTACCGTTGCTTACTGAGATCAATATTGTCCGCCGACAAACAAGTCAAGTACAAGACTATCGAAGATCCACTTTGGTTTGCAGGGACAAAGGCAAGCCCTAACCTGGTTCATCTATGTTTTCGAAATGTTTTATCTATGGTTCCTACATATCACATACGATTCAACTGTCTTTTATCGATAGATAGAGTTACCCTATCTGTTGCATGTCCGACCTTTGTAGCCTCGATACCCTGATCCACTGCTCCTAGCATAACTAGGTTTGGCATGTGTGCTGCGAGAGCCTTTATCTCTTATGCTTAGCCATGCTTAGTTTGTTACGCTACTACTCCGGTCTTCGGACTGGAGCCTTACAATGAAATGAATCTAGCATGACAGGTTGACGTGGTAAGTATAGAGATGATGATGATAAACATGATTAAAGGCTCAGACGATACTGGCTAAGGAAGTGCCAAGAATCAGCGGGGAGTGAAATTTCTCCAAACGAAGTTGTTGTCACCGGAGAAAATGTTTCGAGGGATTGACCGAGAGACATTTAGCAACACTGCTTATGATGTTCTCCTTGATGTTCTAGGCACCAATATTAGGCTATTGAATAGCCTTCAATAGGTCATCAATCGGAGGTCAAGACTTCAGGATTCGAAAAGCATCATAAGGGCAACTCCT
Source organism: Lolium multiflorum (assembly GCA_030979885.1). Classification (NCBI taxonomy): domain Eukaryota; kingdom Viridiplantae; phylum Streptophyta; class Magnoliopsida; order Poales; family Poaceae; genus Lolium; species Lolium multiflorum. The sequence continues at coordinate 287,133,070 of CM061753.1, read as the reverse complement.
AGAATAAGTCGCACAAGATCCTTATGGAGGCCACATTGGGATGTGGTGGGTTGTTTCGTTTCTGCCGACCCTAGGAACCGAGTTCTCGCCTCTTGAACCAAGACCGAGCGTACAACCACACGAGGCCCTATTATGGTACCACAGATCGGGCCACCCCATATCACCATTCATTATCACAGTTAGCCTTAACCACCTTTTTTTGTCATACGAGAGGTTTTAATCTAATGCTTATACCTAAACCGATTCCACCAGAAATACAATACGCACTTGACGTAGTCAGGTTTATGTCTTCAATTATAATCTAGTGGAAGTAAACCTTGTTGACAACTCATTAGTGTCTAGATGGTGACAAGGTATCAACTTGTCAATGCCTATGGATTGTAGGCTAGGGTTTAGTTGGAAGTAGAGGGTAAGTAGATCTCGAAGGTTTCAGCCGAAAAGTACTCGACGATTGTGAAAACTAGGGTTTGTAGACAATGATTCGATTATCTCTTCGTCCCTCGACTCCCCTTTATATAGGAGGTGGAGCCGAGGGATTCGTGCTATACAAGTTAAGTCCGGACTCGTTTCTAACTCATCCCGCCGATTACAAATAACACTTCCTATTACAACTCTAACTTTCCTTAATATATCTTGGGCTCCCGAATCTTCTTATTCTTCGGGTAGTGGGCCTTCAACCCCGGGTACTATCTTCGGCAGGCCCATTTGGTATGCCTATGTCAGTTCGAGATTTTGCTTGAATCGTAGAGTCGGGAAAATCTCCACTGTTTATTTTTATTTCGAAAGCTTTAACCTTTTTATACTTCTTCACATAAAATTCTATATTGTACAGGGATAATGGTAGTTGGGGCTAGTTCATCTGACGGATCAGGTACTAGTTAACTGCTCTAGTGGCAATCCGCAAAAACCTACTTCAAGATCACGTCCCTGGACATGATCTCGGGATACTGTGTAAACTTCGACAGGTGCCGCTTAAGGTCTTACCATTCTGTCGAGTCCCAGTCAAATTTATCGGGTACCTAACGCGTCCGTTAGATTTTTCTTCGTATCTGCTGATACGGATAAAAGTAGCGTGAGCGCAGCTTTGGCGATGCCACGCCCAGCAGAACGGATCGGGGTCTTACCTTCGCAAATTTGCGGCATTCAGAAATTGATCGCAACTTTGGCGTTCTGAGAATATATTGTCGAGTGCTTTTCCGGCTGTTGGAATGGCACATTTTATCGAGTCAAATATGACTTATATTGCTCTCCCGATGGGAGTATATGTAGAGTTAATTATAACTCGAAATATACTCTCTTGCTTTTCTATCTTTTATTTTTGAACTTCATCGGGTACGCGAACAGCGTTCCCGATGGGAGTAGCCCCCGAGGCTACAGCCAAGAACTTGTGCTTGGTTGTAGGCTCAACATTTTAGTCCACCTTGTCACTATATTGTCATTATGTTCCAATATGATCTTCTTTTTATCTCTCGGGTGCGTCAGCGCTCCCGATGGGAGTAGCTCCCGAGGCTACAGCCAAGGACTTGTGCTTGGTTGTAGGCTCCCGCAATTTCTATACTGCCATACTCGAAATTTTACTTTTTGTCGAAGTAGCCCCCGAGCATTTGGGCAAAAACTTGTATTTGATCAAAGGCTCCCGAAGTATTCAAATAACTCCTCCTGTCGCCAATCTTCTTTTATTTTCTTGTCGGCATGCTTCCCTTAATCAAATTTACTTCATCTCTATTTAATAGTCGTGATTTTTCTGCCCTGTGGGTCCATTGCTTCTACCACGTTGACACGTCGTGCAAGTGGGGGACACACGTCCTCCGCTTTTCTGGCGCACGCTGTAACGCTTATCTCAGTAAAAATACCTTTTTACCCTTTTATCTGGAAGATTTGTTGTCACCACACGATTTCTTCATCCAACGGTGCATTGCTTCACCCGATTCTTATATAAACCTTTCTTCAACCTCCGTTCACTCCCTCGCTTGCGCCGCACATCTGTTCCTCTTCGCAAAAGCTTCCCCTGCGCCCAACTCTCTCTGATCTTCCGCACTCACGAACATTGCTTTGCCCATTGCCGTTGATGCCACCGCGCACGCGACTCACTCGCCACAGCACTCCAGAATCCAAGATGGCCGCCGAAGATCTTGAGTGGGAGAGATCTAAAATCTCCAACCAGGACGTCAACACTCTGAAGAGGCTTGGCCTCATGAAGAAGGAAGACGCCATCCGCTTTCCCAGCGAAGAAAGCTACCCCAACCCTCCAATGGAGTACCGGGTTAGTTTCGTTGATCACCTCATCCGTGGCCTTTCGGCCCCAATTCACGATTTCCTCCGCGGCCTTCTTTTTGTTTACGGGATTCAACTGCACCAGTTGACCCCCAATTCCATCCTTCACATTTCCATTTTTATCACACTTTGCGAATGCTTCCTCGGAATCCCTCCTAATTGGGCTCTGTGGAAACGCATTTTCTGCCTCCGCCGCAATGGCTCCCACAACGCCACTTATAACATAGGCGTTGTTATTTGTGTCCGAACCGACGTTGATTATTTCGACGTCAAGTTTCCTGATTCTGTGCAAGGATGGCGCAAAAGATGGCTCTACATTCACGAAGAAAGTGCCAACTCTGTGGAACACAACATAATCCCTTCGACGGAAGTGCCAAAATTCAGCGCCGTTCCTGGGACGCTGAAGCTTCCGAAGAAGAGAAAAAGACGACAGAAGCACTTATGTCTCGTATTCATCGCTTCAAAATACTCGAGGCAAAGAACCTGTCTGGTGTTCAAATCACTGCCTACTTCCTTAGGATTAGAGTGCAGCCTCTTCAGCTCGCAAAAATCCCCTTTGGACGTATTCCGGAGAAAACGACGCCAATAGAATCTCCAGTGATCTTTCTGCAAAGGATTTGGAGAAGTTGATTCGAAGAGTTTCCCGCTTGGCGAAGAAGGATCCTATTCCCTCCTCTTGTCGCGTGGAACCATACAGCTCCGCCAATCCTCTCCCCGAGGTATTTTGTCTTCTCGAGTTTCTGTCTTGTTCCGAACTTTCCTTGCATCTTATTGTATTGAAATCTCACTAATTTTTTCTTTTATCGCTATTTTCTTGCAGAACCATCCTACTATGGCTTCCCTTCCTCCTCTTCCCGAGGATGGAGAAGTCGAAGAACAGGCTATCGTTGCCGAAGACACCCAAGGTTCTTCTATTCCTGAAAGTGAAGTTGCGGGTTCTCACAAATCTGCGGCTTCCCATGAAAAAGAAATTGAATCTGAAGCCAGCGAGTCGACGCAATCCCTTCCTCCTGCTGTTTCCCCAAGGAACAAAAGGAAAAGGAATGATGTCGAGGATTCTGGCACTTCTAAGGCTGAAAAAGTTGTTCCTTCTCATCCGAAGGCAGCTTATGATCCTTATATTGAATCCCTCGTCAGCTCGTAAGTCACCTTTATTTCTCCCTTTTTCTGTACTCGATGTGTTTATCTTGTCTTACTTTTTATGCTGCCGATTTTTGATCGACAGTGATGACGAGGAAGAAGTACCAACTGTTGACGTGGCTCCTCGGACAAGCACGTCACATACTGTACTTGCCTCAGACACGCTAGTTGAGGGAGAAGAATCCTCGCCTCCTCAACAAAACGTCGTCACCACAACTCCGCCGTCAAGCCTCCTTGCTCCTTCACCAAAAAGGGCAAGGATTGAATTGTTAGTTGAACCTGCCCCTCAATTGGGCAGCTCGTCGACTCTGCTCTTAGATGATGTAAGTTTGTCGATATCTATATTTCCCCTATTTTGCTTTTTCATGCCTTCACTCTCTTTTTCATGCCGATGTGTCTCTTCCTGTGTTCTTCTTTAACAGCCCATGATCAAAGAGCTTCTCCGCATCGGATCCCAATTTATTGGGTACCGTGAATATGCTAGCAGAGCCGAAGGTAACAATTTTTATGCTTGCCGTTTTTCCTTGACTTTTTGCGCCTGTTGCTTGTCGTGATTTTTGATCTTTCTTCTCTCTTTTTTTATCTCGACAGAGAAACTTGCAGAGGCCAACGAACGTGTCGACGCACTTGCTCGAAACTTGAGCAAAGTGAAGCGGCTCGCAAGAAAGCCGAACTTGTTGCTAGCGAAGCCAAAGCCGAGGCTGATGAAGCCAAAGCAAAAGCTGCTAGTGTCGAGGAACTGCGAAAAAACTTGAGGATGTGCATCGCCTTAAACGAGCACAAAGCTGCACAAGCTTCTCGTGAACAGGGGATCCTCAAGCGCCTGAAATCACAAAGTCGACGCACTTACAGTAATATTATTGATCCCTTCTATTTTTATGAGAGTCGCTATTTCTTGTTGTTTGACCAACGTTTTGTTTTCTTGGCAGATCAAACAAACCAAGATTTTGATCTGGAGAATCCTGTCGATGACCCTCTCCTTGACGCACTTTCCTATCTGGAGCTGCATGGGTCCGAAATTCGTGAAGGCGTGGCAAATGCTAATGCAGGATTGTCGGCGTTGTTCCCCTCTTCCCGAAGAAAGAGGAGCCCTCGACTTTCCTTAACCTTGCCAAGATGTTCAATTCACCAGAAGACCTTGGACTGAAGATGCGCCAAGAAAATATGAAAATTGCCGTCGAAAGCACTGTTGCTTTGGTTGCTGACAGTCAACAGGCTGTTGATTGGACGAAAGTTGGTGACACCGAGCAGATAGAGCAATCAAAATGGAGGTCGCTGATTAAGGCAGCCAAGCCCAACACGAAGAAGATCTTGGCCTATCTCGGGATCAAACCAGCGTCGACTCCTAGCTCATCAAGGCCGGAGGTCTAGTTGCATGCCTCTTTATTTTTCTTTCTATGTTTCTTTTGCTCTTGTCGCCAAAGTAGTCATTTGGCGACACGTACTTCCTTAGCTCCACTGTAATGCTTTTGTAATTATTCCGAGAGATTAATGAAAACTCTATCTTTGCTTGTTGTTTGATGTTGTCTTGTCTAAATTTCAGTTGATATTTGATAACTATACTCCGTCTTCCGCTCCTTCCAATATTTCGCCTTCTTCTTCTCGCTCGAGGAGAGCTTTTGCTGATACTGCACCTGTCGAAGATACCTTGTCGCAAGAACTGGATGAACTTCGAAAACAACTTCAGTATGCGAAGAAGCAAACACTTGTGATGATGGAGAAGTCTCATAAGTCATCTGAAGCCGAAAAAATTGCACTTCAGCAAGCTCGCGAGGCCGTGGCTGCTAAGGAAATTGCTGCTTCCGAGGCTGAAAAGGCGACTACTCGAGAAAATTTCATGCTCGAGTTAATGAATGAAGCCAGTGCGGATATGTCGGGTATGCTTGTTTCATCCTCCGATATCTTTCATCTTCATGCTATGTCTCTTAAAGGTTTCTACTTCGTTGTTTTGATAGGTTCCTTTATTGATGCTGCTGCCGAGGAAGAGAGGGTAAATACTAGGACGAACCTCCTTGTTAACCTTTCCCTTGACCATGGTTCTCTGTTTTGGGCTACTCCGGAGAGGACCCGCCAAATCGTCAGGTTTCAGGATCGCACCTCTCAAACTCGCGACTTCCTTGACTTCTGTACCAAGACCTTGTCTATGGTTTATAACTCCATGTTTCCTCGGAACATTCAACCAAAAACTCTTCCTGAGTTAATGGAGAAATTCAAAGAAGCTCACAGGATCCATGACTTCGTCAAAGCTCAATTGGTAGCTGGCGCCAGATTTGCTCTTATCATGCTTTAGATCTGCCACTCAAATCTTGACCTTACCCAAGTTGTTGCGAAAGTTCATCAGAAAGTAAAGCGCCGAAGAGTTGGTGTCGACCGAATTAACACGAAGGTTTCGCCTGTAGCCGAAGAAGTGATTGAAGATCTTCTTCGGATGGATGCCGACTTTTTTGCCGATGGTCATTATGCTGATTTTCTTGGTGCTGCTCCTGAAGAAAACAGAATTACCCTTGATGACATACTGAATCAAGACTAATTATCTTCCTTCATAGATAACTCTTCTTTGTAACCCATGATTGTGATTATATTGTGAAGCAATCATTATATTTCTATATTTGTCTAGCTCCCGAGTGTTTCGGTGGCTATTTACTGTATTTATATATTGCGAGGTTTTGAACCAAGGCATTTATTTAATATGTATTGATGGCGAATATCAGCCCCCGAGCTTCTTTATTGAGTACTATTTTGTATTTTCGTTGACTCACGAGGTACTTTAGTACCAAGGCAAGGCTTTTCTTTGTCGATGAACTATATTGAAATTCGTCGGGTCAGAGACTTTGAGCATGTCGATAAAGAAAAGTTATATTGACACTATCTTTATTATATTGCAGCACCGCGAGCCCGCCTCATTAAAAACCTTTCTCGGTCCCACTCGGTGCCCCAAGAAAGGAAAAGAGTGCGTCTGAAAACTCGCGGGCGTTTCAGTACATTGAAGTTTTACAAGGACTATATTTCGACTCTAGGCGTAGAACCGCCTGAGTTGCGCCACGTTCCAGGGGTTTTGCTCCTCCACCCCTTCTTGTCCTTTATCCCGTATGCTCCTCCTCCGATTACTTCCGTGACAATGTAAGGTCCAAGCCATGGTGACTCGAGTTTTTCATGACTTTTTTGCGTGAGCCGAAGAACTAGGTCTCCCACCCGAAAAGATCTTGGCCGCAAACGTCGACTGTGGTAATTCTTCAAGTCCTGTTGGTATTTAGTTACCCTTGATAGTACTTCGTCTCGAGCTTCGTCGAGTGCGTCGACGTCGTCTTCCAATGCTATCTTGGAAGTTTCTTCATTATACTTTGTGACTCTGGGGGAGTCGTGCTCTATTTCTATTGGTAGTACAGCCTCTGCTCCATGGACCAGGAAAAACGGTGTCTCCTGTGTCGCTGTATTTGGTGTTGTTCGGATGCTCCACAACACACTTGGTAGTTCTTCTGGCCAGGTATGTCGAGCTTTTTCCGTGGTCCTAACAGGCGTTTCTTGATGCCATTGCAGATGATGCCGTTGGCTTTCTCGACTTGCCCATTGGTTTGAGGATGTGCAACCGACGCAAGTGCAGTTTGATACCCACTTTGCAATAATCTTTGAATTCGTGGGATGTGAAGTTACTACCATTGTCTGTGACGATGCCGTGGGGCACTCCAAATCTGAAGACGAGTCCTTTTATGAATTTTACTGCGGATGCTCCATCTGGTGAATTTATCGGCTTCGCTTCTATCCACTTTGTAAATTTGTCGACAGCTACTAGCATGTACTCCTTTCCTCCTGGCCAGGATTTGTGTAACTTGCCCACCATATCAAGTCCCCATTGGGCAAAGGGCCATGACAATGGTATTGGTGTTAGTTCTGCTGCTGGAGAGTGGGGTTTTGCGGCAAACCTTTGACACGCGTCGCAAGTTCTTACTATTTCCTTGGCGTCCTCGATTGCTGTCAACCAGTAGAATCCGCCCGAAAAACCTTGGCTGCGATAGCTCGACTACTTGCGTGGTGGCCACATATTCCTTCGTGTACATCTTTCAAAATTATCCTTCCTTCTTCGGGTGTGACACATCTCTGTAGGACACCTGAAATACTTCGCTTGTACAATTCTCCTTTGACCACCGTGAAAGCTTTGGAGCGTCGAATTACTCGTCTTGCCTCAACTGGATCATCGGGTATTTCTTTCCTAAGGATGTACGATATGTACGTCTGCATCCATGGTATCTGTATCCCCATGACCAGGTCCTGATCTTCTTCTTCTTCCTCTTGCTTTTCCTTGGTAGCCCCCGAGGGTTTCTTCTCCTTCTTTTTTGATTTTATCGATTTTGTAGATCTCTCTATTATCTCTTCCCAAAATACACCTGGCGGAACTGCAAGGCACTGCGACCCGATGTTTGCAAGGACGTCGGCTTCGTCGTTGCTCAATCTACTAATATGATTTACTTCGCATCCATCGAACAACTTCTCGAGCTCGTTGTACACCTCCTTGTATGCCATCATGCTATCATTGACTGCGTCACATTGGTTCATAACTTGCCGAGCCACCAATTGTGAGTCGCCAAAGATTTTTAGTCGAGTTGCACCGCAGGCTTCGCCATCTTCATCCCGTGTATGAGAGCCTCATATTCTGCTTCATTGTTAGATGCGTTAGGGAACGTCATCCGAAGGATGTACTTCAACTTGTCGCCTTCAGGTGATATGAGTACTACTCCTGCGCCAGCCCCTTCTAGTCTTTTGGACCCATCAAAGTTCATGGTCCAAGTTCTCGACAAGTCTGGAGGTCCTGTGTTTTGCAACTCCATCCACTCTGCGATGAAGTCTGGCAAAACTTGCGACTTGATTGCTTTTCTTTTTCATACGTGATGTCCCGAGGGGAAAGTTCTATTCCCCAAAGGGAGACACGACCCGTAGCTTCTGGATTGTTTAGTATATTTGACAAGGGAGCTTCATTGACCACTATGATCGGGTGTGCCGAAAAATAGTGGCGCAATTTTCGTGCTGTTGTGAACACTCCATATGCTAGCTTTTGGTACTGAGGGTACCTTTGTTTTGAGGGCGACAAAACTTCGCTCACGAAGTATACTGGCCTCTGCACTCCATGGATTTTCCTTCTTCTTCTCTTTCAACAACTAACACCGTGCTAACCACTTGGGGTGTGGCTGCAATATACAGAGGTTCCTTTTCCTTTGGCGCTACCAAAATTGGTGGTGTCGAAATTGTGCGCTTCAAACTCGAAAGCTCTGTCGGCCTCTTCGTTCCATTGGAATTTATCTCCTTGCTTTATCGAGCGTAAAATGGTAACGCTTTTTCTCCCGGTCGCGACGAATCTGCTCAAAGTCACGACTCGCCCATTAGTTGTCGTATCTCTTTCAACTTTGTTGGCTTCCTCATTGTTACTATAGCTTGTATTTTGTCGGATTTGCTTCAATCCCTCTTGCTGAAACTAAGAACCCCGAAGTTCTCCTGCTGGGACGCCAAAAGAACACTTCGTCGGGTTCAACTTCATGCAGAATTTGTCGAGGTTGTTAAAAGTTTCTTTGAGGTCCTCGATCAGCGTTGCCCCCTTTTTGACGTTATGACGACATCGTCGATGTATACTTGCACGTTTTCCCGATCTGTGTCGCTAAACACTTCTGCATCATCCTTCGATATGTTGCTCCCGCATTTTTTAGACCAAAGGGCATTGTCTTGTAGCAGAACACGCCGTAAGGTGTAATAAACGCTGTTTTGGCTTCATCATCTTCTTTTAATCTGATCTGATTATAACCAGAGTATGCATCCAAAAAGGAAAGACGTTCACCTGCCGTGGAGTCGATGATTTGATCGATCCTTGGGAGGGGAAAGTGATCCTTAGGACAATGTTTATTGAGACACGTAAAGTCGACGCACATGCGAAGGACTGTTGTGTGTTTCTTCGGCACCATCACCGGGTTAGCTACCCATGTGGCTTCAGTAGATATCTCTTTGATAAAACCAGCCTCCTCAAGTCGATTTATTTCTGATAGCATGGCTTTGCGGTTTGGAAAAACGCCGCAAAGGTTGTTTGATTGGTCTCGCCACGGATCCAAGTTTAGGTGGTGCTCGGCAAGTTCCCTGGGTACTCCGGCATGTCACTCTGGACACCATGCGAAGATTTTCCGGTTCTCACGGAGGAACTTGACGAGCGCTTTCCTATGCGATATCCATGTCGTTTGCGATAGATGTCGTCTTTTTGGGTCTGTCGGGTGAATCTGCACCTCTTTTGATTTTTCTCGGTATTGAAAGTTGATTCTTTGTTTGGCCTTCCAACGTCTGGCAGTACGTCGTAATCAGTCATGCTTTTTGACGCCAAGTACTCAGCTTGCATCCCGAAAGTTTCGACAACCGGTGAAAGTCCTTATCGCACTTATCGGCTAAGGCAAAGCTTCCTTTGACCGTGATTGGTCCCTTTGGTCCAGGCAACCTCCACAAGAGGTATGTATAGTGTGGTACCGCCATAAACCTAGCATATGCTGGTCGTCCCAACAGAGCGTGGTATTGTGACGGAAATCCACGACTTCAAATTCCAGCCTCTCGATTCTGTAATTTTCTCGGGTCCCAAACTGAACGTCGAGATTGATCTTCCCCAATGGATAACTTGGTTTCTCCGGTGTGATGCCGTGGAACCTTGTGTCTGTTGGTTTCAAGTTTGCTAAGGATATGTTCATCTTCCTCAATGTATCTGCATACATAAGGTTTAGGCTGCTGCCGCCGCTATAAACACTCGGGAGACATCAATCCTCGCGATAACTGCTGGCAGAATAAGTGCTGACTGGCCTGGTCGAGGGACTTGCTGCGGGTGATCTGCTATTGTGAAGCCAATATCTTGTCCTGACCAATTAAGGTACTCAACTGTTGGTGGAGGCATTTTTTCTGCCATAAACACCCGTCGTGAGATTACTTCGAGCTCTATTGGACGGCCTTCCCTTCGAATCATTGACACCGCTCCGTTGGAGTTAGGATCAACATAAGGTGGTGGTGGAGGTGCTGCCGCTATTCTGAGCTGATGCCGATTGTCGTAATCACGGGAGGAGGCGGCAAGTGAATCTCGCTTCGGGTTCTCGAGGATTTCTCTGTGCTGCTCGCAAGCAGCGTGCATACCGCAACATTGCTGAAAATTCGACGATCTTTCGCAGTGCCCGACCGTCTTTTACCGTTGCTATCGAGGAAAAAGTGCATCCGACACGGTCCATTCATCATCTCTTCGGGGACACAAAAGGCCTTGGGAATCTAGGCCCGCTATTTTGCCTGTTGCGTGAATCATCCCCTATCACCTCGCTGCTCATTGCTTCTCTGATAATCATCTCTGTTGCTTCCTCCTGTGTTTGCCCGAAAGCCTGCCGAAATTTGCCCTGGAGCGTCATAGTTCGGATACTGCCGAGGAAATCGTTGCCTTGGTTGATAGTTTCGACCGCGGTCCTCCTCTGGTGACCTGTGCCGTTTGTTGTGGACAGCATCTTCTCCATCTGCCCATCTGTTTGCTATATCTCCATTAATGCGGATCTGTCTTTGGATTGGTCCTTCCCAAGTCCTCGACAAAATCTCCACGCCTAATTCCTGCGACAAACGCATCTATTGCTCTCTCGTCAGATATATTTTCTGCCGAGTTTTTGATGATATTCCACCTTTGGATATACTTTCTCATTGGTCTGGCTTTTGTCGACATGCTCTCAACTCCTCTAACGACGCAGGTTTTTTGCACGTGGATCTGAAGTTCTTGACGAACACATCCTCGAAACTTTCCCAGCTGTCGATGGATCCTGAGTGAGTTTCTTTATCCAAGATCGTGCGGTTCCACTCAAATGCACTGGATGCTTTGCATAGTGTTGCCCGGTTCCTCCTGTGAGCTTCACGTTCTCTGGATAGTCGACTAGCCAATCCTCTGGATCTTGAAGGCCGTCGAACTTTGAAATTATCGGGTAACTTGAATCGAGGGACTCGAGTTTTTCGGACTCTCCTCGTGAAGCATGGTAAGCCGCACATATCTTCGTCGTTAAGCTCTGGAGATTGCCGATGATCCCTTCTGCTTTGCCACGCTCTGTCGACCCTTGCTTGTGCTGTTGTGTCTCTTGCTCCACTTGGTCCTTCAGTCGCCGTTGCCGCTGCAGTCGTGGACTATTTTGCCTTGCCGCTCCTTCGGGAGGCGTTGATACAAACGCTGTCCCCATAGCTCCAACTCCTGCTACCGCCATATTGTACAATGTTTCCCTTGGATCACCTGGAGGTGGTTTGGATGCAAGGATAAAAGCATGTGTCGCCATATACCCAGCTCTGTGTCTTAGGGATGATGTTTCCTCTGTATCTATCGACATGAAGGACATGTCGAGGTTTTGGACCAAGTGCTCTCTGCTTCGGGTATGTGTTGCAGCCTTGATCTTGCTCTGTTCCGCGCCTCCCTGTGGCTATCACCCGAAGTTCTAGATTGTCGACTTAGATCGCTTCTCTTCTCCTGCCGGAAGCTGCCTCCTTTCTCCTGTTCAACTCAGCTATCGTTTTTCCAATTCGGCTGTGAGCCTATATTGATATGCTTGTAATTCCTCCGGTGTGGCCGTGTAGCCATTGGTTCTGCCGTTCATAGCTCTCGCGGCTCTGTCCCACGCTGCTTGTGAAAGTTGAACTCTATCTCGCGGCTCGCCCACGTATTTGTTGCCCAGCCTTGTCGCAGATTGGAGGGATCGATTTATGATTTCCCAGACGTCGAAAGCCTCAGATGTTTCTCTTGATCTTCAATGGCATAAATCTGATGATACTTTGTACTCAGATCTATGTTGGGTTTGGTGACATCATCGTTGAGATTGATGAAGACCTTGCCCACTGTGATAGATTTGTCGATGAAGTCATAATCACATCGCTTGAGCAATCGCTTATATATGAGTCCGAGATGACTCAAACGACATGTCGTTGAAGATCTTGGCGAGTTTCTCTCTTGCTCTGGTGTGACGTAGCGTGTCGCCGTTTCTTCTTCCGACTCTGACGATGCATATTGAAAAATCGGAATCGACCACGACGATCCCGATGAATTCGGAATTTCGACACGATACGACCCCTCCTCGACGCGAAAGTGAAACCTTCCGAACGTCATCTCCATGGGCTCCGCCAGATACGCATATGCATCCAAACGGGAGGGTGGGTGAGGAACAAATCGACAAGACCAGCAGCGATCTGTTTACCTCGATCCATTGTGTTGCTTGCGGTTGACGATGTCGAAGATCTTGAACGTGCCATCGAGATCAGATCCTTACGCCTCTAGTCCCCACAGACGGTGCCAATTGACAAGGTATCAACTTGTCAATGCCTATGGATTGTAGGCTAGGGTTTAGTTGGAAGTAGAGGGTAAGTAGATCTCGAAGGTTTCAGCCGAAAAGTACTCGACGATTGTGAAAACTAGGGTTTGTAGACAATGATTCGATTATTCTTCGTCCCTCGACTCCCCCTTTATATAGGAGGTGGAGCCGAGGGATTCGTGCTATACAAGTTACAGAGTCCGGGACGGTTTCTAACTCATCCCGCCGATTACAAATAACACTTCCTATTACAACTCTTAACTTTCCTTAATATATCTTGGGCTCCCTTCTTATTCTTCGGGTAGTGGGCCTTCAGTAAACCCCGGGTACTATCTTCGGCAGGCCCATTTGGTATGCCTATGTCAGATGGAGACAATCCTATCCATTTGAGAAGCCATTTCAAACCTAGTAGAAAGAATCACTTGACGTTAGTGATCCCTTTAAGAAATCAAAGCCACAATCCATACCACCAAGTTATTTATCAGAGACAAATCGGATTCTAGAATAAGTCTCTGGTGGTCATGTAACCTTTAAAAATAGTGTAAATACTTACAAAAAATCTAGAAAATAATATAAACGTATTAATCATATAAAAGTAACATTTGAGATTATTCATGTTGAACTTTAAAATGCTTAGGTCAAATAGAATCAAATATTAACAGAAGTGCGAATAGCATGCCCGCATAAACGTAAATAAAAAATGGTTATTTCTTTTAATGTTATAGTATTAGATAAAACAAGATAATGGAGTTTATAGTTTCATTTCTAAATTTAAAATAGTTAACCAAACAAAGCACCACACTCTCAGAGTTAGTCACAATAATCTATAATCATTAGTTACTATTAAGTTGGTTGATATAAAAAATAGAATTAATGTGTCACATACCATTAAATTCATTATCAATGTGATACAACACCTAAAATATGAACCCTAGTTACTTGGAATAATAGAATTAAGGTATCACATATGCAGAAAATAGAATCAACCTTGTCACGTACCCACAAAGACAACTTAACATTAAAAGAATATTCCTCAAAAGTTTCTTTTTTCCCATATAAGGAAAAGCACTATGACCATTTCTTCCTAATTAAATCTTAATACAACTTAACTTTTTTTTCCTTTATAAGTAATATTTTTCATCAACTAAAAGCAACCATGCAGTTTTTTCTTGTTATTATGCTATTATATTATGAGTGAGAAAAATCTTAATTTCTTGATTCTTCAATTTATGTGTGAAGTAAACTTGAAACTAAACCAAAACTATAAGAAAACATAAACCCTTGCCCAAATCTAAGCTGAATTCCTAAACAAAGCCAATGGGGGTTGATTACAAGGGTTAGGACGCTTGCACATATATCCTATGCATAATAGCATATTGAAAATCTTTTAAACATTAGAACTTATCGGACTAATGATGCTCTTTCATTTGAATCGTAATCTTGCACTCAGGGAGGCAAGGTCACACTTGCTTTCCTTTTATAATTTTATCAAAACCCTTTTCAGACACTTCATTGCATTAAAAGGTAAGAACTGTATGCATTCATATAAAATGTGGGTTAGGTCGAGCAATCTATTTGGTGGGCACCGGAACCATGGTTGAATACAGAGTGAAACTCTATGGTGGACGTTGCACTTTACTAACATAAATTTAGGATTAATAACAACTGTAGTCGGACGTTTCAAGTGACATATAGACAACTCTGACCATAGATGCCTATATGGGACGAGTAACTTAGCTGGACCTTCTTCCTTCCATATTTCCTTGGATACGTAGTTGGGTTGTATTCCGTTGAGGAATCAGCGGGAGGGAGCCCTTAAAATCCCCATTACTTATGTGATACGGAATGACAACTATAGTTTCTTTGAAGGGATGTTAATTGAGCGTAGATCTCGTGACAGGAACTCATTAGAAAAGTGGAATGCGCGGTCGCAGCATGGCCATAGACCGTCAAGTCTTTAGATAGGTCCTTAGACCAGGGAACTCTGAACAAGAACCCAGAGATGCAATCACGGTTGTGTAAAAATGGAAAAGAAATTTTTGGAAAAGTAGCGCACATCTCGAGAGTGTATAAAATGTATCATGATACTCCCTATTCTGAGAAAAAAAAACTATTTTCGCAGCGGGAAAGGAACCCCATGAAGTTCTCACAACCCGCGAAGGTTGATAGGCATAGATTTTCTATATTATAACTTACCTTTTCTGAAAAAATATCGAAAACTTGCATAAGCCTTGGATGCAGATATTGCATCAAACGCCCACATATTAGAACTTGATGAGTAGGTTGTACTCAATCTGTCTTCTTATCATTTGCTAGCCTCTAGAGAAGTTGAAAAAGTCATCCATACCCAATAACATGAGAAGGAGGACCACAACATGGAGCTGTAGTCGAACAACTAGAGCATAGTAATCAACAATTTCCAATAACTAAGATTAGAAATAGTGGGAACTAAGATAAATAATAGGAGGGTACCAATCCCCATACCATATAACCTATGTCCGTAGAGTATTGTTGTAGCGATAATCATAAGCCAAGTAGTACCCAAGATGGACCGCGTAATGGAGTAGTTGATCAGTTGCTTCCCCTGGATCTTGGTTTGTTAGCAGCTTACCTGCAAACCTCATTGTGCCAAAGAATCTAGCGGAGATCTTTTTATAAAGGATAATTGTTATGAAATACTATAGGCAGACACATTTGGATCTGCGATGTTTCTGTTGTACCACTCTGTTGTGTGTAATATTCGTGGAGCAGTGTTCCTTAAATGTTATGCCAACGACCTACGCACTACAACATGAAGTAGTGTATTGGGGTCACCGCAAGGAGCGATAGCATCACCATGAAAACTTTTTCAGGAAGGATACAGTGCTCAAGGGCTTTGCCCCCATTGGTCCCGAACTACGACCAGAGCAAGGCTTTCGCCCAACGGTGAGCCACAAACCATGGGCCAGCCGCTCAAGGGTCGGCCAGACCACCACCGCAAACATGCAAGAAGACTATCGACCCAACATGCCTAACGATCTACAACGAAAAATGGAACTAGGTGCTAGGGCCAGACCCACCTTGCGGACAACCATCTTCTAATTAACGCGGGAATAGAGAACCACCATCCCGGGTCACCACCCAAAGATCTGAGAGCCACATCAAGCAGAGTTCTGACACAAACCCTCTAAGTCTCGAACGACGATGGCACGTGTTCTACATCGAGACCATTGGGAGTGGGAAATTGTGTAGAAGCACCCGGATTCTGCCACTCATAGGCTCCCCCATGCTAACGAAGACCTCCATTGTCTAGATCATCACCATTGTCGCTAAAGCGAGTAGATCGAACCCGGGAGTCGTCACCTCCACCATTCACCACTATGTTATCCAGCCACGCCATGAGTGCCAGGACTCAGTTTGGGATCCCGAAATCTGCCACAAACCAACCGACCAGCTCCAGCGGAGAAGGAGGACAATCGCACACCAGGGTCCATTGTCCCATTGCCCTCGTGTTGCAGGACGACCGCACGTCCATGCGTGCCACCACGGGTTGCCTCTAGAGCCGGCATGACACGCCCATAGGAGCAGCCACACAAACTGGTTGCACCCCTCGACCCATCCATGCCTAGATTGGGAACCCTCTAGCCATGACATCGACTGTGTCGGCGAGCTCAACATACCTACATGTCATAAAATATATGACATACTAACTTTTGTGATAAATAAATCGTATTTATTTGTTAGTTTCATGGTCAAACATAGGCTCAACCCTCAACATGGCCTTGCATGCCACTTGCTCTTGCATTACCCACATGGCATCACCAGTTGGCAAAACTAAGTTGTGGCGCCATCACAGCCTGAAATATAGAGGACCTTGGGAGGAAACTCGACGAAGCCTCCAAGAAGGAAGACATCACATGCATCATTGTCGTGACCGCCACCAGATCCAACGGTGTCCCCCAATTCCCACCACCTTGACACCAACCATCAGAACTAGCACCCAACTCCATAAATAAAGACCTCGAAATGCTAGACCCGACAAGTGAGCGAGCAACACAGAATGAGGGCCACCCTCTTTGTCATATCTAGCTATGGCCGGCATGGAAGACCGATGCATCACGAGCTACTTCAAAAATTTCCACCTACATAGCCAACAGGTGATAGACCAGAAAGCACAATTGGCTGCCACCCTACATGAGATCTGTTATCACCATCAGGGGAGGTCGCTCGTCACCCAGGGCCCTCCTCGCTAGATGGACCGTCAAGATCCCAACCGCCGCCTTCATCAGCACTACCGCAAGCCTAGGAGTGCTTTGGTGGAAGCAATGTGAGAAGAAAGGAGGATGGAGAGGGATGAGGTGCTAGGGTTTCCCCCACAAGTTGCCACCGAGGAGGTGATACTAGTCACGATGACAAAATTTTGAGAACATTTTACACATCTGGGAACAACATTAAGACCTCCCACAATATATTCGTGTAAACTTGAATAGTTGCATACTCCGTTTTTGGCATTTCGCTACAAGGGCTTGCACCGCTTCCATGTTGACAAAGAATCTATTACTCGCTCCGTTCAGAAATAGATAAACTCAGATTTATCTAAATTCACATGTATCTAGACGTATTAATAAGTGACTTGGAATTGTCTAGATTCACATGTATCAAGGCGCATTTTAGTGTTGTGAATCTGGATAAATCCGAGTAACTTACTCTGGAAGGAGGATGAAATACTTCATTTCGAAATGGGATTGCTCCCCTTTCCATTACATACATAACAAAAATACACATGTCCAACAGACTGGAAAAAAGGAACAAAGTGGAAAAGGCTTTTGGTAGGAAAACCCGCTACACACCCTCGGCATTAAGAGTATTATACGGGGCAAAAATTTACCCTACACTACTAAGTTGAACAACAAAAAGGCCAAAGGACATCCTAGATAAGTTCTCCATACAACCCAAAAGATGAACACTTGTTCTGACTCCTGGCACTCAACCCTCTGATCATCAGACACCCATTGTTTGCCGGCGTGTTACTTGATGACCCCGACCAAGATCTAGCCAGATATCTTGCCATGTCTGACGCACTGTTCATCAGCTGATCAGCACCTCCGTGAATCTTCAGCATGCCATCCTCACACAGTATTTCCAAAAGTTTATTGATTCCAAACATTCCGGACCCCCAAAAATCGCCAACAATATATGAAATTTCCTACCATGTGGGGAAAAAACGATGCAACCAAGCAATGCTTTGGCACATAGAATTAGGACGCAATATTTTTTTAAGAATCAAACACAAGGTCCCCTAGATCAGCCTAGTATGAGAGCACGTGAAGAACAGATGCAAAGCATTTTCGTTTTGACCACAAAAGAAACAAATAGGAGAACCAGTTCCTTTTTTAAGATTGTTCCTTGTTAAAACAGCATTTTGAAAAAGTTGCCAGAGGAAGATTTTTATCTTACATGGATCTTCCTTTCTAGATCCAATTGTTATGAGACCTAGCCACATCTTTTTTTCAACATTGATAAACAGATTTTTGTAGAAAATCTCTTATTACCTGTCAAATTCCACACCATTTCATCAGCCACGTACTGTCTCTCCTTCTCTAGTGTCTAGATTTTTAGTCTGACAAAGTTAAAATGAGATAACTGCATGTTGTCGCGATGTCACTAGTAACGGTAACATATATATGGTGACCTTTTAAAATGAGATGAATCTGATAGAGATAAAGAAGTGAAATGTAATCGACTGGCTGAACCTAAATTCCTCCTCTAAGTACCTGATGGAGACAAGAAACTGGTAGCTGAATTAATCGGATCTTTATCGGGCATCTGCTATGTTTTTGCTCCGTCGTCTCTAAATAAAACCTTTTTCAGATATGTTACTTTCAGCGTAGATAAGAAAAGAAGGAGCAGATGATGTACAGTACTGTAGTACTATTGGTTTCCATACTCATTGATCCTTCCATGAAACCAACGATGACGAGTCAACACATCATGCATGCATCTATGCTACACATCATGCACGCATGTGGCTGTTTGCACAATTGCACTATGTACAAACTGCAATCTAGAAGAACCAAGCAATAAGCAAAACTAGTTTAAACTCATCAATCTAAGTACGTAGGGCACGGCCCGGGGTGCTGCTGCTATGATAGGATGTTCAAGAGCTAGCTACCTAAATGGCCTTCTTCCCTCTGCCGCTGCCGGAGCCGCCGTTCTTGCGGCCGAGCTGGCGGAGCAGCTCCTCGAAGTCCTCCTCGGCGCAGGGCACGTGTAGCCCAGCAGCCTGCGCGAAGCCGAACTCGTCGGCGGCGCGCTCCATGAGGTCCCGGAACGCCGGCTCCCGGAGGTACCCCGTGGGCACCACGAACCGCCGCGCCTCCTCGCCGACGTACACGGCGAAGTACCCCTTCGGCAGCGAGCTCTCGCCTGGCTGATCCAGCAGCGCCTCCCGGAGCCCCGCGGCCTCCTCTTGCGCCGCCGCGTCCTTCTGCTTCTTCCTCCCACCACGTACCTTCTTGGGCGCCCGGAAGTAGCCCATCACCATCATCGTCGCAAGATCGCGGCGCGCCTCGTAGCCTCTGATTTCCGGCTGCCGCCGTCGTGTCTTCGTGCAAGAAGAAGGGTATGTTCGTGTAGACGTGTAGTGGCGTACAGGTTTTTCTGGTCTCAGCGAGATTACCGGAGAGGAGCTAGGGACGATGGGTCAGTTAATGGATGCGGGAGATGGTGTAGGTGGTGGGGTTGGCGCCTGGTCGTGGGTGGGTGGCCGCCATGGTTGATGCTCCTTGGTGTGGAAGACGACGTGGTCTCAACTTTTTCTCTAGCTTGTGTTGTGTTGTGCACTTCTTGTGCTCTGTAACTGGAACTCGTTAATGATTAGGTGGTACGGCCGGCAAGCTAGCGCTTGTGTTTTATACTGGTGCAGTCGTGGGTTCAAAGATAAAGTCAGTTTTAACTAGATAGATATTACCTCCGTTCTAAACAGAGGTTAATTAGTAGTTATTTAAAGGGAATTGCTAATTCTCATTACATTGAGAACTAAGCTAGTGCTCAATAGACTCTTGCAACGTCAGATTTGCGTTGTGATTTTCTTTTTAGTTGCAGGATGGGTTGTAACCGAATTTTTTAGTTGCAAGTTAGATAGCAACTACATAAAATACATCCAAACCGTTAGGTTTGCTTCGTGATTCGTACTAATGGTAAGTTAGAACACGAATTGTAATTGAGATTCGATGACATCATTGTACTTAGAACTAACTTAGTCCTCGGTAGACCGAGAACTAGTTAGACCCGAAAAATTCTATGCAGGCGATAAAATTAATTCTGTTTAGTAAGTTAGCAAGACGGCATAAGCGTTGATGATCATCTTCTAAAAGTACAGGAAGAAGTTATTGGGAACTTTTTTTCCAAAAGGAGAAAACTTATGGTGAATTTCAATTTGGCTCCAGTCTTCAAGTTTTTTTAAAATCGAAACGATATAATTCATATTTAAAATTTTCAAAAAACACATATTGTTTTTGACGGATATATATACTTGTGCTCTGCTTATATGTATTATTTTTATTAAATAATAGTACATTTATTTATACGCTAGACAAAAAAGACAAATTTGTTACTAAAAACCAAAAGAAAAAAATCTATTTTGATGCGCATATTTGTCTTTTTGTTGTACACGACACCTGAAAACATATGCTTATGGAAATTCGTAAGTACAAAATGTACACATCTACGTTGTACCAATAGATTTTTTTCTTTCCAAAAAGTAATACTCCACAGTAAATTAGAGGCTGCCGTCTCCATCAGCAGCGGAGGGCCGGCGCGGAAGTGCGGGACAGACACCATTTGTCGCCGCCGTGCAGGCCGGATTGACGAAGTTCGCTACCGTGCCGTTGGTGTGATGTGGACGATCGGAATTTATGGAACAATCAGTACAAGAAGGTACGAAAAGCTTGTAGGGATAGAGTACGGCCTAATATCCGCTGGCCGGCTGCTTTCTCCACCGATCTCCACTTAACCTAATCCATCTCCCGTCATTAACAATTTGTCTTTCTTCCACTCTAAACAAAACAATTGCTATCGATCGTTCTTCTTTAATTACGTCCTTATTGGTGTCCGGCGTGCATGGCATGCACCTTAATCATAATCCCCGGTCAAACTTGGCTGCCAATTGTATACTACTCTCAATCTAAACCTCGCTCTCAGGCTGTACCTTTGAATGTTGATGGCAGTCACGGTACGAGCTAGCGCAGCTGGAACGGTGCGGTAAAAACCCAATGCTCTATGTTCACAATAACTCTTATGAAGATCAATTTGGAAAGAGTTTATATATTCAGGTTAACTCAAACTCAACAAAATTGCAAGGTTTGTTTGGATAAGCTGAAGAACCTGTGGTTAATCCAAATATCTGAACTCTAGTGAATCGCCCTTGTTTTGGACACCTTTTGGGCGGGGGCATGATATTCTAGTGGCGACATGGTTTCGAAGGAATATGTTTCCCTGTCCTAGGAGTAGGAGTGATGTACTGACCATATATGATATTCCCTCGGTTCCATAATTATTTGTAGTTTTATTTCAAATTTAAACTAGAACCAATACAAGAATTATGAAATGGGGGGAGTATATACTATCCTGCAAGAATTATGAAATGGGGGGAGTATATACTATCATAGCTAGTTGTTGACAACACATCAGACGGTAGGTTCGTAATGCATCATGAACTTATGTATTTTAATCCTGAAACTTTAGCATACCCAGGCTATTATCTTCCACCTTTTTCCTTCCACCCATCATGAATTTTAATTTGTTTCAGAAAACTACATCATGTATATTTTTTGTTCCACGCCTGAACTGAACAATGTATTTAATTTCTGGGTAATGAGAGGGGGAGAGATAGAGGGGGAGGGGGAGGGAGGGAGAGAATGTGCAAGTGTATTGCTTTTTGTTCTTATATTTGCACATAACGGTTTTTTAGTGCACCATGAATATACAATACTTGCACATTCTTATGTGCAACTTGTATGCAAAATGATTATTTTAAATAGTATCACATATGTTTAAGCTTTACTTTTTGTTTCAGAAGTTCATGTGCCCAGTTGCACTTCAAAATACACAACTTGCACGTTTAAAGGATATGCACCCTGTTATTCTCACTATGACCAAAATAGCATTGTTATTCCCACTAGATTAGGAAAACAAGGAGACTTTTCATTAATGCATAATTTGATGTCCGATGGCTAATGTAACAAGAAGACTAATTCTTATGTTTTTCGATCTACCAATGTTGAGTTTTTCTTGCCTGCATCCTACAAAGGATCCATGATGGTTTGCAATTATTTTATACTAAAAAGCGTTGGGCTGAATGAAACTAGTCAAAAAAAATTTGACCAAGCTAACACAAACCAACTCAGAAAAAACCCGAAAACACAACGTCAACTTACAATGTTTGTTATGTGTGATGAACAAATATACATCATCCTTTCATTAGAGATGCATCGATTCATACAAAAAATGACATTATTTTCTTTTGTAAAATATACAATGTTCGAGGATGGTTCTGGTCCTTCTAGATTATCACTGCGATATAATCTTCTCAGCCTGTCGTCAACTTCTTGGATGTGAAGATCCTCTACAAGCAGAATTGGAAGCTTGCAAGGAAGGCATGCAACTAGCATTAGCTAGAAGCCATCTGCCGATCATGGTGGCTGCGCTCAACTACTGTCGGCAGTTACAGCAAAGGAGCATGATAAATCTTAGCTTTTGCATCTTATCTCAGAAATAAAGGTTTTAGGAAATCAAGGTAAAAGTGTTTCTTTTGTAGCTGTATGCAGAATAAGGTTAGTCATTATCTTGCAAACTATGCAAGAGTTGAGAATATAATTATTGTATGGTTTGGATCAGGGCCTGATGCTATTATTAGGGCTGCTGATCTTGAATGCCGTGTAACTAATATAATTCACTTTTACCCACAAAAAAATGACATTATTTTTCTAGAATATTTTTTTCTTGGACATGAGAGATATTTGTACCAAACTTTTTTATTTTGCACTCTTTGTAATCAATATTTTTTGTTTCACAATTACATGGACTTTGGCAAGTATTAACTTATATGATATATATTTTACTTAATAAACTAATTATCTATTGAGAAACTAAATATTAAATAGCAATGCTAGGTTACAACACTACAAATATACAGCTGAGCAAAACTATAACATATTTATAGATGTTTTGATTTAGTGTATCTTAAAATTTAATTCAAAGGCAACACAATGTTTTTAACTGTGTTTCTTACTAAGTTAAAGCAAAGTAAAAAAAACCAAAAGATGTTTTTTTGGAGAATAGAAAAACATATTCTAAGGAATAAACTTTGCAAGGTAGTTGTATTGTAGCATATTTACATATGTGACCAACATCCTTAAATATCTTAGTAGTGGATTCTACGACATATGAGTTTAATTCTTAAAATTACTGAGCTATCTGGAGTGTATTGTCAAACACATGCATACCATCTAATCTGCGGTGTTGCGTGGAACACATTGTTGATGTAGTGAGTTTTTCATTATTGCTAAAAGATAATAGAGTGAAGAGTCGTGAACATATCAACAAATCATAGTCAATTAATGCTTGCATTTTGTCGTTCTACGGATGGCCCATACTTTTATCTTTAAGTGTTTCTTAGAAACGACGAGTGGGTAATGGGTCTTATTTTTTTCATGAGTCCATTGGTCCTATTTCCAGGTTAAGATGGTTTTCTACCCTTATAATTTGGGATTTTTCTATAATTTCAATCCACCGAACAATATGAAAATTTCAAATAACTGGTGCAATTGGAACCTAGAAGAATATGAGGTGGTTTCTTGAAAGATAAAAAAATACTAGCTAGTGTGAAATGGATAGCATTGGATGGTACTTTTGGAAGAAATAAGGCACAAATCTCAAATATTTAGATGGTGAAGATGATATATGTGCTCACTCATAAGAGGGGTGTTGCATTGTCCATCGCTTCAGTTAACAATTCATGTGATCCCCCAAGCATCGAATTTGGAGAGCACACCACAATCTATGAGACTATGAGAGACGAGACAATTCCTTTCCTAAATAACACATCCACAATGTTTCTCCTCTCAAATTACTTATCAATTAAGTGAAACCAGTTTGTTTCTTGCATACCACACTGTCAACTCTGACTTGACGGAGAGCCTGCATGCCAAATGACAATGTGCCTCCTAATTTCACGACTGTGGCGCTCATCCGGAAGTTTGGTGAGGAAGCGCATTGCCCTCTTTATGTAAAATGTTAGACTAATTTTCACTATTTATTCCAATTTAACCAATAATATATATGTGAAGTCATAAGATTCATCTTCAGAATCATCTCTGCATGCCTGTGACTTTTGTTACCATTAACAAGATAGTGTATGAAATATTTGCGGTCAAAACTCATATTTAAACAGCCAAAACACGCATTATGTGTTAGTAGCTAGTGCAATTGAGATAGTATCGATCCGCACAATATGTATTCGGGGTTTTGGGTGGCAAAGAATATTACTCCAAATGATGTTTTTGAAAAAACAATGTAAGAAATTTTATTACATAGTTAAGTATCACGTTGAATGTAATTGCTTTATATTCACACTAGCACTAGCTCATAGTGGTTGAATGTTCTAGTGGTGACCTCATTTTGACAAGTGCCTAGATACGTATGCATTATACTTCCTCCGTTTTCATACCTAAGGCCATCACGCATTTTGAGTTAGAATTTTCACTAACAATTTGTTCAACAAAATACGAGTTATATGTCACCAAAAGTATATCATTGGATTCATATTTGAAAGACGTTTCCAACAATATGTTTTTGATGTCATATAACTTATATGTGGTTGGCTAAATTATCAATCAAAGTTTTGGCTCGAAAAACGAAGTGACCTTACATATAAAAACGGAGGGAGTAAGATATTGAGGTTGGTCCAATACACATGATGGGATTGGGTTCTTCTCCACATAGCGCATTAACTTCGGTCGCGAGGAATCATATGATGATTTTTATTATTTTTATGATGGAAAATACATTTTCTATCTTTTGTCCTCTAAAGAGTTGTGGCTGGCACCACATGCCCTTTGTTCTGTGTGCATGACAAGATCAAGCAGCCATCTCAACTTCCCACTAATCACATCCTTTGCCGAAACAAAAGAGAAGCAAAAAAATGTTACGGTTATTCTGTTATTATATTGCCTTCATTTTGCTGTTTGGTTTTATTTATAAAGTGAAGCTTACGCCTTTGATCTGGAAATATTGTATAAATTTCCCAACACCAGTATTGGTTATAGTATTCAATGCGTTGCATATTATTTTCTAAAGCAAAAGGTAGACAAATTTTAACCATATGGCATGTTTGGTTTCACACAATTCCATTTGTCGTATCTAGGGAGAAGAGTTTAACAATTTTCTTCTCTACGAGAAAATTCTACCATGCATAACATGGTTCTTAAATCATCCCGAAAATTGGCCCGCGAGGAACACTCGATTACACCATTTCCACGCGTGTAGGCGCTAGCAAGGGTAAAAAAGGGCCTTTCATTCCTCCATGGATGCGAGTATATGTAGGTAACATTTCCTCTAACCTAGTTCATCATAATTCTCATCTGATCTAAATAATGGTGCTTCGTTTCGAGGTAAGATCTATATGAAAAAGATGTTCCTTGACATTGCGAATCTATTGCCGAAACGGTTACTAGTTTTAGTTTCGTCGAGTTTTTGAATATCTATTTCGTGTTCATATTTGAAGATTGTTTGGGAGAATCTTTTCAAATCATTGCACATGGTTGCCCATTTAAAATTTCTTGGAAGAGTAGCTTCATCTCACTGTTTCACACAACTTTCATGTTCAAAGTTTTTTGTTTTTGACATTCATGGACAAGTAGATATACAAGAAAATGTAGATTTACTCGTCTACGAATGTCAAAACCGATAACTTCCAATACGAAAATTGTGTGAAACTGTGAGATAAATTTACTTCTCGAAAGATTTCAAATGGTCCATGTACGATGAGTTTGATAAAATTCATCCATAAAAGCTTCAAATATGAACACGAAATAGAGCTTTAAGCACTCAAAGAAACTAGGAATCATTCACGGAAATAGAATCATGACGTTAAGACACTTTTTTTCTTTGTAAACCTTATTTCAAATCGAAGCATCGTTAGGTAGATTAGAGGGGATTAAAATTAAATTAATCTAGTTTAACACAACATAGGTCAACGTGCATGTAACCAACATGGATCTGTTACCAAATATTTTATAGTGCATAAACATGCCTAAATCAAGTTTCCATTCATACAGCCAGCAAGCCAAGTTGCATAAGGAGAGAAAAACCCATGTGAGTACTGTTTCTTCATGAAGCCGTCATTGCATCTTTCATGTTATTCAAATTCTTCTCTAAAAGACGACTGGCTGGCTCTGGCTGAGGTTAGGCCGTCACATCTACACGGCCAAAGTGGCATATTCGAGCATCTAGTTAGCATCGTTGCCCTCTGGCAATACAGATCAATAATAATAGTAATAAATAGAAACATGACAACACAAAATCAAGACGTACGTGTTATTACGCGGTTCCTGCTCTGTACTTGCAAATGTGAAATGTGATCAGGTTTGATAGGAGAGAAATGTGATTAGGTTTGATAGCTTTCCTTACCCAAGCAGCACATGATTCCTGAAACTACACACACACAAGATAAGCTTATTTTGGTTCTAGCAAAAACAAAAAGCTCAATTTTCTTATCTGATCAGTGAACACGATCTTCCTAGAATTTTCCTTACCTTGAATATAATCCACACCGCGTGTACGTACGTTACGGTTGATGGCTCCCTCCACATTTTCCCGTCAATGATTACTTGACTTTTTTTTCGACAAAGAGTTCACTTGACTTGACTATGCTTGGCGCCAAACCACTGTCTCCGTCGCCTTTTAAAATTGAGATTGAGACCTCACGCAACTATACACAGGAAGTATGAACGGGGGAACAATCAAGGGAGCTCTGATTTCTCCATCTCCGCTTAATGAATTGCCATCTGTGTACGTGTTTCTTCCGCACTTACATCAGTATCGTCAGTCTCTGGAACTCATATAGATCGTGAGAGGTGTGGTACAACGATCCAGGCCGGTCAAACTGTTGGCAGAGATTTTCGATGATCTTGCGGGGTTGGCTGGTCGTCTCAGGCCGGTGACAACGTTTCTGATAAGTGCATAGCTAGCTACTTCCTCCTCCTCAACATGCGTCATTTTTTTATTAAAGGCAAAATATTAAAGATTGGCCAAATAAATATTATGAAATATATTTTTATATTATGTGCACTGATATATTGTAGATGTTGATACTACATTTTCTGTATATTTGATCAAACTTTGTAAATTTGACTTCAACTTCGACCAAAAAATAACGGCGGCGCATATATATCGAGAAGGACATAGTAGATATGATACAATGACGAGTTTTTTTTGTATATTTGGAACCAATGTGCAAATAGCGGCGGGCGCAGGATTTTGTGAGTGTGTATTCAAAGTTTCAAAGGGTACCAATTATTTACGGTCTAAAGCCTAGTTTTTGGCATGTATACTAGCTATGACTACAACCGACATAGATTTGGTTCACCTGACCACCAGTGCTTATGGTTTTCATAATATTTAAATTTTATTGAAGGTTCACCTGGCCACCAGTTGACGATTATTGATGGATCGGTGGATTTTCATTTTAAAAAAAGAGCTCAGACGCGGAAATTTTCAAGAGCTTCGTCTGGTTTGGCTGATTGGAAAAAAGACGGTGAAAAGCCAGAAGGAGAACTCCATGAGAAGGAAAATTTCCTAGGTGGCTGCCACATTTATCTACAGTCAGGATCCACCGGATAAATTGTTCATAAAATTTTGAAGGGGTAAGTATTGACACACCTTTTACTAAATGGGATCATTAGGACAAAAACTTGCTAATTAGGGTAATTAGTGTCAGAAATCTCAAACTAGGAGGTAATAAGTAAAATTTACCTGTTTTAAAGAGATACTGGTGTGAGAGTCGATGTCTCATCGATGCACCATACTCTTGCTTAGCGAATATTCAGTAGTGAGTATTACGTGCAGGGTAAACTTTATTATTTCGGGAAAATAGGATAAGAAAGCTGGTTTGATCAACAAACATGGCCTTTCACTTTTCCGTAACACTTTAATAGTTCATGTCGCGTATACGTATGGCTCCTCATTTTTCGATCATGTTACTCCCTCTATTTTCTGAAACTTGTCCGAGATTTATTAAAATTTAGATTTATCCAAATACTATTTAGTGTTTAGGTATATTTAGATTTAGATAAATCTCAGACAACTTTCATAGAACGGAAGAGTAGTTAGTTTGACGCCTAACTAGGATTGCCGTCTCCTGATAATTTTTCATTTAAAGATAAGACTTTGCATCAGCTAGCCAGCTGGTGCAACTTGCAAGCAACCAACTAACCCGAAGTATATATTGTGGAGAGAGATGCAATGCTCGATGTATTGATCGGATGCATATGCGGTACATATATAGGCCACGTCATCGACTATACAAGGAAGGAGGCGGACCCAATAATAAATACAAAGATATGTATCCCTATATATAAGAGCCTCGACCACGCCCGTCAGGTGTTCGTCCATTTGCCTCGCCGGCCATGGACTCGGACAAAGAGGAGGAGCAGATGTTCGTCGAGCTTATGCAAGAAGAGATGGCAGTCGCCGCCCAAGACGAGGAGCACATGATGATCCTCGGTTGCTTATCAAGCATGTACGCCGGGGTGGCAACTGGTCGACGTGATGGGTCGGCACCAGGTCGCCTGAAGTGCAAGCCGAGGCAACGCCAACGCCGACGCCAACTAGTATGTCTTTACTAATTTGTTTCAAAATTTGTGAAATTGTGTGCTTCATTTGTTTCAGCACTTGTTAAACATTGTACTGATTTTCGCCGAATTTGTTTCAGCAATTTTCTGAATCTTGTTTGCCGAACTTGTTAAATTTTATGTCGAATTTGTTTGAAATATGTCAAATGGCCGAGGTTGGGGGTGTCCTGCCGGGGACGGCGGAACGCGCTCCCCAGCCAAATTTTCCTCCAATCCGGAGGAAAATTTCGCCGGATTTGGGCGTGGGAGCGCCAACGAGTGGAGATGCTCTAACTACAGAGGATACACATCCGGATATAGGATATGTATCAAACCCCCCCGCAGTCGAAGCGTCGCCTGGTCGAACGCATAGACTGGACCAGAACTCCTCAAATGATGCCGTAGGGAGACCCTTGGTCATGATATCCGCAAATTGTTGGGAGGTGGGCACATGAAGTACTCGAATGTGTCCAAGGGCCACCTGTTCCCGAACAAAGTGGATATCCAGCTCAATATGCTTGGTGCGGCGATGGTGGACCGGGTTGGCGGAGAGGTAGACGGCGGAGACGTTGTCGTAGTAGACTACGGTGGCTTTGGCGACGGGACATGAGAGCTCAACGACAAGTTGCCGCAGCCAGGAGACCTCAGCAACCGCGTTAGCAACAGTCCGGTATTCCGCTTTGGCGCTTGAGCGAGAGACTGTGGGCTATCGCTTAGACGACCATGCGATGAGCGAAGGTCCGAAGTAGACGCAGTAGCCAGATGTGGAGCGACGCGTGTCGGGGCAGCCTGCCCAATCAGCGTCCGAGTAGACGACGATGTCCGTGGCGGTGGAGGCGTGGAGAGAGAGG
The DNA here is from genome assembly GCA_030979885.1 of Lolium multiflorum. Classification (NCBI taxonomy): domain Eukaryota; kingdom Viridiplantae; phylum Streptophyta; class Magnoliopsida; order Poales; family Poaceae; genus Lolium; species Lolium multiflorum. The sequence continues at coordinate 287,103,613 of CM061753.1, read as the reverse complement.
CCGAAGTCCATGGTGCCACGAATGTAGCGGAGGATCCGCTTGACCGTAGACCAATGAGGATCCCGCGGAGCGTGCCTGTGAAGGTAGACCTGCTGAACAACATACTGCAGCTCGGGGCGAGTCAAGGTGAGGTACAGAAGGGCACCGACGACGGAGCGATAAGATGACGTGTCTGTGGCCAAGGAACCATCCGTGGCGGAGAGCTTGGACTTCGTGTCGATAGGCGTGACCGCGGGTTTGCAATTAAGCATACCAGCGCGGTCCAGGAGCTCATGGGAGTACTTGCGCTGATGAAGGAGGAAGCCGTCGGTGCGACGTACGACCTCGATGCCGAGGAAGTAGTGCAGGGGCCCCAAGTACTTGAGGGAAAACTCAGAGGGAAGACGCTCGGTGAGATGTCGCAGTAGGTCCGTGGAGTTGGCCGTTAAGATGATGTCGTTGACTTAGAGCAGTAGGTACGCGGTGGTGGCGCCGTTGTTGTACACAAACAATGAGGCATCGAAGCGGGTGGAGCGGAAGCCGAGTTGGTGAAGAAATGCTGCGATGCGCTGGTACCAGGTGCGTGGGGCCTGCTTGAGCCCGTATAACGAGCGCGAGAGTAGGCACACATGGTCGAGGTGGGCGCTGTAGGCAAAACCCGTGGGCTGCTGGCAAAAGACCTGCTCCTCTAGATGGCCGTGAAGGAAGGCGTTGGAGACGTCCATCTGGTGCACGGGACACTGATACGTCTCAAACGTATCTATAATTTCTTATGTTTCATGCTACTTTTATGATAATACTCACATGTTTTATACACACTTTATGTCATTATTATGCATTTTTCGGCACTAACCTATTGACAAGATGCCGAAGAGCCAGTTGTTGTTTTCTGCTGTTTTTGGTTTCAATCCTACAAAGGAAATATTCTCGGAATTGGACGAAATCAACGCCGGGTCTTATTTTTCCACGAAGCTTCCAAGAACCGAAGGGGATACGAAGTGGAGCGACGAGGCGCCGCTACCATAGGGCCGCGCGGCCCAGGGTGGACCCCGCGCCGCCCTATGGTGTGGGGCCCTTGCGCCGCCTCCAACCCTACCCTTCCGCCTACTTAAAGCCTTCGTCGCGAAAACCCCTATACCGAGAGCCACGATACGGAAAACCTTCCGAGACGCCACCGCCAATCCCATCTCGGGATTCAGAGATCGCCCGGCACTGCCGGAGAGGGGAATCATCACCCGGAGGACTCTTCATCACCATGATCGCCTCCGGATTGATGTGTGAGTAGTTCCTCATTGGACTATGGGTCCATAGCAGTAGCAAGATGGTTGTCTTCTCCTCATTGTGCTATCATGTTAGATCTTGTGAGCTGCCTATCATGATCAAGATCATCTATTTGTAATGCTACATGTTGTGTTTGTTGGGAACCGATGAATATGGAATACTATGTCAAGTTGATTATCAATCTATCATATATGTATTGTTTATGTTCTTGCATGCTCTTGCTATAGAGAGGCCTGCCAAGTTGATACTTGTAACTCCAAGAGGGAGTATTTATGCTCGATAGTGGGTTCATGCTCCATTAAATGGGACAGAAGAAGTTCTAAGGTTGTGGATGTGATGTTGCCACTAGGATAAAACATCAATGCTTTGTCTAAAGATATTTGTGTTGATTACATTACGCACCATACTTAATGCAATTGTCTGTTGTTTGCAACTTAATACTGGCGGATGCTAACCCGAAGGTGGACTTTTTAGGCATAGATGCATGCTGGATAGCGGTCAATGTACTTTGTCGTAATGCCCAATTAAATCTCACACTAGTCATCGTGATATGTATGTGCATTGTTATGCCCTCTTTATTTGTCAATTGCCCAACTGTAATTTTTTCACCCAACATGCTATTTCTTATTGGAGAGACACCACTAGTGAATTGTGGACCCCGGTCCATTCTTTTACATCTGAATACAACCTACTGCAAACATTGTTCTTTACTGTTCTTCGCAAACAAACATCATCTTCCACACCATACATTTAATCCTTTGTTTACAGCAAGCCGGTGAGATTGACAACTCCCATTACATTGGCGCAAAGTATTTGATTGTGTTGTGCAGGTTCCACGACGCCGGATCCCCGGTGTTGCGCCGCACTACACTCCGTCACCAACAACCTTCACGTGATCCTTGACTCCCCGGGTTCGATAAACATTGGTTTCTTGAGGGAAACTTGCTCTGTACCATCCACCTTCCACTTGGGGTTTCCAACGCGTGTGCTTTACGCGTCATCAAGCTAAATTTCTAGCGCCTGCGGAGATCAAGACACGCTGCAAGGGGAGTCTCCACATCCAATCTCTTTACTTTGTTTTTGTCTTGCTTTACTTTATTTTATTTACTGCTTTGTTTGTTCTCTATATCAAAAATACAAAAAAATTAGTTACTTGTTTTACTTTATTTACTATCTTGTTTGCGTTCTCTATATTAAAAACACAAAAAAATTAGTTACTTGCATTTATTTTATCTAGTTTGCTTTATTTATACTAAAATGGGTACTCCTGAGAATACTAAGTTGTGTGATTTCACTAGCACAAATAATAATGATTTCTTATGCACACCTATTGCTCCACCTGCTACTACAGCTGAATTTTTTAAAATTAAACCTGCTTTACTGAATCTTGTTATGAGAGAGCAATTTTGGTGTTAGTTCTGATGATGCTGCTGTCCATCTTAATAATTTTGTTGAACTTTGTGAAATGCAAAAGTATAAGGATGTAGATGGTGACATTATAAAATTAAAATTGTTTCCTTTCTCCTTAAGAGGAAGAGCTAAATATTGGTTGCTATCTTTGCCTAAGAATACTATTGATTCATGGACTAAATGTAAGGATGCTTTCATTGGTAGATATTATCCTCCTGCTAAAATTATATCTTTGAGAAGTAGCATAATGAATTTTAAGCAATTGGATAATGAGCATGTTGCCCAAGCATGGGAAAGAATGAAATCTTTGGTTAAAAATTGCCCTACCATGGACTACTTGGATGATCATCCAAATCTTTTATGGGATTGAATTTTCTTCGGAACCTATTGGATTCAGCTGCTGGAGGTACTTTTATGTCCATCACCTTAGGCGCCGCAACAAAGCTTCTTGATAATATGATGATTAACTACTCTGAATAGCACACAGAAAGAGCTCCACAATGTAAGAAGGTAAATTTTGTTGAAGAAACCTCCTCCTTGAGTGATAAAATTGATGTTATTATGTCTATGCTTGTGAATGGTAGATCTAATGTTGATCCTAATAATGTTCCTTTAGCTTCATTGGTTGCTCAAGAAGAGCATGTTGATGTGAACTTCATTAAAAATAATAATTTCAACAACAATGCTTATAGGAATAATTCTGGTAACAACTATAGGCCATATCCTTCTAATAATAGTAATGGTTATGGTAATTTTTATGGTAATTGTTACAACAATAATAGGAGTGTACCCCCTGGTCTAGAAGCCATTCTTAAAGAATTTATTAGTACACAAACTGCTTTTAACAAATCTGTTGAAGAAAAGCTTGGTAAAATTGATATTCTTGCTTCTAAGGTTGATAGTCTTGCTGCTGATGTTGAACTTTTAAAATTGAAAGCTATGCCTAATGAAACTAAATATATTAAGTCATTTGCTACAGAAAACGCTATCCAAGTTCGAATTAATGAGAATATTAGATTGATGGCTGAATTGCATGCTAGGTGGGAAAAAGAGGAAAAATTTGCTAAAAAGAGAATAATGTAGCTAAAGTTTGGACTATTACCACAACTAGTAATGTTGATGCTTCACATGTTGCTAAACCTCATACTATTAATGGTAAAATAATTGGTGTTAGCAATGTTTCCACTCCTAATGCAAAGCATGCAAAACTGCCTGAAACTGCTAAAACTGCTGAAACTACTTGTGATAAAACTGCTGAAATTTTTCAAAATATTGGGGACAATGATCCCATTGATGTAGATCATAATGGTTTAGATTTTGATGATTGTCACATCTCTGAAGTTATAAAGTTCTTACAAAAACTTGCTAGAAGTCCTAATTCTAGTGCTATAAATTCGACCTTTACAAAACATACTACAAATGCTCTCATAAAAGCTAGAGAAGATAAATTAAAACTTGACACTTCTATTCCTAGGAAGTTGGAAGTATTGGAGATATGCCCAAGAGGCAATAATAAAATAGTTATTATAATATATCTTTGAGTTTATGATAATGTTTACATACCATGCTATAATTGTATTAACCGAAACATTGATACATGTGTGTTATGTGAACAACAAGGAGTCCCTAGTAAGCCTCTTATATAACTAGCTTGTTGATTAATAGATGATCATCGTTTTATGATCATGAACATTGGATGTTATTAATAACAAGGTTATGTCATTATATGAATGATGTAATGCACACACCCAATTAACGTAGCATAAGATCACGTCATTAAGTTATTTGCTATAAGCTTTCGATACATAGTTACCTAGTCCTTTCGACCATGAGATCATGTAAATCGCTTATACCGGAAAGGTACTTTGATTACATCAAACGCCACTGCGTAAATGGGTGGTTATAAATATGGGATTAAGTATCCGGAAAGTATGAGTTGAGGCATATGGATCAACAGTGGGATTTGTCCATCCCGATGATGGATAGATATACTCTGGGCCCTCTCGGTGGAATGTTGTCTAATAGCTTGCAAGCATATGAATGGTTCATAAGAGACCACATACCACGGTACGAGTAAAGAGTACTTGTCATGAGACGAGGTTGAACGAGGTATAGAGATACCGATGATCAAACCTCGGACAAGTAAAATATCGCGTGACAAAGGGAATCGGTATCGTATGTAAATGGTTCATCGATCACTAAAGTCATCGTTGAATATGTGGGAGCCATTATGGATCTCCAGATCCCGCTATTGGTTATTGGTCGGAGAGAAGTCTCAACCATGTCTACATAGTTCGGCGAACCGTAGGGTGACACACTTAAGGTTTGATGTCGTTTAAGTAGATATGGAAATATGGAATGGAGTTCGGTTTTGTTCGGAGTCTCTGATGGGATCCAGGACATCACGAGAGTTCGAATGGTCCGGAGAATAAGATTCGTATATAGGAAGTCATTTTCTAGGTTTGAAAATGATCCGGTATTTTCTCGGAAGGTTCTAGAAGGTTCTAGAAGAGTCCGGAAGAAATCAGATGGAAGGTGGATCCCAGAGGGACTCCACCCACCTTGTCCGGCCAGCCTAAGGGAGGAGGAGTCCCAAGTGGACTCCTCCCCATGGTGGCCGGCCACCCCACCAAGGAAAGGGGGAGTCCCACTCCCCTAGGTTTGGTCATATGGAAGGTTTATGTTGGGGTCTTATTCGGAGACTTTTGACCTAATCCTTGGGGCTTCCACCTATATAAAGAGAGGAGGGGAGGGGCTGGCCGGCCACTCAAGCCTCCAACCTTGGCTGCGCCCCTTTGTGGCCGGTGCCCAAGGCACCCCTCTCCCCAAACCCTAGCACCCCTCCTCCACATACAACTCCCGCATACGCTTGGGCGAAGCCCTGCCGGAGTTCTCCATCGACGCCGCCACCACGCCGTCGTGCTGCCGGGATTCCGAGGAGGATCTACTACTTCCGCTGCCCACGGAACGGGAGAAGGACGTCGTCATCAACACCGAACGTGTGACCGAGTACCAGGTGCCGCCCGATTGTGGCACCGTCAAGATCTTCTACATGCTTTTGAAAGCGGCAAGTGATCGTCTACCACAGCAACGAGAGCCTCCTCTTGTAGGCTTTGGAAATCTTCAAGGGTTAGTCTCGTTCATCCTCTCGTTGCTCCCATCTTCTAGATTGCATCTTGGCTTGGATTGCGTTCTCGCGGTAGGAAATTTTTTGTTTTCTATGCTACGAATCCCTACAGTGGTATCAGAGCCGTGTCTATGCATAGATGGTTGCACGAGTAGAACACAATTGTTTTGTGGGCATTGATGCTTATGTTGTCTTTAGTTCGAATACTTTGCATCTTTGTGGCATGGTGGGATGAAGCGGCTCGGGCTAACTTTACATGACCGCGTTCATGAGACTTGCTCCACGTTCGACATGCAACTTGTATTGCATAAGTGGCTTTGCGGGTGTCTGTCTCTCCCACCATAGTGAAGATTCAATTTACTCTTCCTATTGACAACACTAGTATCACCGTTGTGGTTCATGTTCGTAGGTAGATTGGATCTTACTCGAAAACCCTAAACCACGTAAAATATGCAAACCAAATTAGAGACGTCTAACTTGTTTTTGCAGGGTTTGGTGATGTGATATGGCCATAATGTGATGATGAATATGTATGAGATGATCATTATTGTATTGTGGCAACCGGCAGGAGCCTTATGGTTGTCTTTAAATTTCATGTTGAGTAATATTTCAAAGTAGTTGTAATAGTTGCTACATGAGGTGAACAACCATGAAGACGGCGCCATGGACCTTGACGCTACGCCAACGATGATGGAGATCATGCCCGTTGATGATGGAGATCATGTCCGTGCTTTGGAGATGAAGATCGAAGGCGCAAAGACTAAAGGGCCATATCATATCACATATGAATTGCATGTGATGTTAATCCTTTATGCATCTTATTTTGCTTAGAACGCGATGGTAGCATTATAAGATGATCCCTCACATTAATATCAAGATAATAAAGTGTTCTCCCCTCGTATGCACCGTTGCATTGTTCGTCGTTTTGAAGCATCTCGTGATGATCGGGTGTGATAAACTCAACATACAACGGGTGTAAGCCATGTTGCACACGCGGAATACTTGGGTTTGCTTGACGAGCCTAGCATGTACAGACATGGCCTCGGGACAACGGAAACCGAAAGGTTGAACACGAGTCATATGGATGATATGATCAACATGTTGATGTTCACCATTGAAGCTACATCATCTCACGTGATGATCGGTTTTGGTGTAGTGGATTTGGATCGTGTACCACTTAACAACTATGAGGGATGTTGTATTAAGTGGGATTTCATTAGTAATTAGATTAAAACATGAACTAATTATCATAAACATAGTCTAAGTAATATTTTGAATTAATTTTGTAGTATTGGCATCCGTTTTTCTACCATGCGCTAGTCTTGTAATTGAGATAAAAATATTGTTAAGTCTGACAAGAAACTTTACTGACTGGTACCGTATTGTTAAAGAATCAAGATATGATTAAGTCCTATTGCAAACTTTTAGTAAACCTCACATTGTTGATTCAAAGAGTTGTGGTTTCAATTAGTATCTAAAGTTAACTTGTCTCCAAGAAACTTGAAGTTCAAATCTGTTTGAAAAGTAAGGAGCTAAAAATTTAGTTTTCAGAAATAATCAAGGTATGAGATATATGTGATATCTAAGACCTTATTGCAAGATGATAGAATATAATTTGGTGAGACTACATAAACTCATAAGTTTTATGGGAATGTACGAAGGTTGAAGACGCAAGGCGTCCCAATCCTCCAACTATTGGGGCACTAACGATATTCGCATATCCATGAAGTGATTGTCCTTAGTATGCACCGTTGCTAAGACTCGTCGTTTCGAAGCATCACGTGATGATCCGGTGTTATAGATTCTACGTGTGCTTACAACGGGTGCAAGCCAGATTTGCACATGCGAATACCGAGGTTAAACTTTACGAGCCTAGCATGTACAGACATGGTCTCGAAAGTCGTCATGATATGGTGGATAAAATTATGAGTGAAATTGTTCATCATATTAAAAGGTTACTAATAGTGAAATCAGGAACACTTGTCATATGATGATCAACTTCAAAGTAAGAACCTCAAGGTTATTGGTATTTGACCAACAAACCTAGAAGTTATTGATGTTGAAGTGTTTTTCTGAATAATGAGGAAAGCTAAAAGAGAAACTACAAAAGATTATTGGCAGAAAGAAAGAAAAGACTAGAAAGTCTAGCTCATGTGTATATAAATGATATACATGTTATGGATGTATTCCTCGTTTGGTCACACAATGAAATTCTTGGGTATTTGTACCATATTGGTTGGTATGAAGTGTCATACAAAACAACGCAATACAAGAATACAATGGCCTAAGTGACTGACAAGGAATATGATAGGAATGCACGTCTGGAACAAAAATAAAATGTTATTATGTTCATCGTTGGCATTCTATCTAGCCATTAGAATTTATAATAAAGAACTTAATAAATGTTATTTTGCTCTGGTCAAATGAAAACAATGAGCTGTTCAAATTATGACATTACTCCATGTACGATGGATAAGTTATTATAAATCTTAATGGTAAAACACACATACATAACACTGACGCTAAAATGCCATAAGGCAAATGATTTGAATTCCACTTATTTGTGGAAACCGCCATTTAGGTCATGTTGGAAAGGAACGCATGAAGAAACTCCATGCAAATGGATTATTGGAGTCATTTGATTTTTGAATCATTTGGCGCTTGCAAATCTCTTCTAAAAGGAATGACTGAAATACCGTTCATAGGCCAAGATTTGAACGGGCAACTAACTTAGTGGAAACATACATAATGATGTATATGGTTCACTGGGCATAGTTGTGTGCAGGAGATTCTTCTACTTCATGAAAACTTCAAACAATGAATTGAGTATATATATGTGGATATATTCGATAAGGAAGAAGTTTGAAACATTTGAATGGATTCAAATAAATTTCATCATGAAGTGGAAATCATCGTAATATAAAAGTCAAATATCTATGATTGGATCATGGTGTAAATATTTGAATTATGAGTTTTAGCGAACATCTAAGAGAGTTATGAAATTGTTCTACAACTCACATTTCTTGGAGTATCATAGTAATGATGAAGTATCCGAGAGATGTATCCAAACCTTGTTGGGTCAATGATGAGATAAAATATTAATGCCATTATAATTTTTGTGGATTATGCATTAGAGACTACCGCTTTTACACTAAATAGAGCATCATCATGATCCGTTGAAATGACACCATACAAGTTATGGCATGGGTATGAACCCTAATAGTTTTTTCTTAAATTTTGGTATGCATAGCATAAGTAAATAAGTTTACAACCAAAATCGGATGAATGTCTTTGTTGGTTATCCCAAAGAATTAATTGGGAATTCTTTCCACCATGGAGACAAAGTCAAAAGTGTTTGTCAATGATTCTTATTTTCGAGAAATTGTTTCTAGCGAAGTATTTGAGTGGGAGGACAATAGAACTTGATAAGGTTTATGAACCTGAGCATAATGATCAGAGTAGCGCAGCATCGGAATTGGTTTCGGAAGCGGCCACGACGATCATGGCTCCCATGACTACAAAGTGTTTTAGCCATGGAGATCGAAGTACATATTGAACCTTGTAGGTATGGTTTACTTTGTGATCAAATAAATGATTTGTGGACAAAGGATTGATTTTGAACAATGATAAACCAACTACAAACAAAGAAGTATGATGACTCCGTTAAAATGGCTATACGCCATGAAATCCAAGATAGATGAATATTTTTTTAAAGTAAATGGATCTATAAAATTGATGGACTTGGATGAAATATCCTTGAAGAAGCTCGACTTGTCGAAAATTTGTTTACGACAAAGATCAAAGAGTTGACTACAATAAGATTAGATCTTCCGTAGCAATGCTTATAGTCTATGTGGATTATTCTAGTAATCCCTACATATTTCTTTTATGAGATATGCTAGTAGGATGGAAAAATACATTACTTAACAGAAGTATGTATTAAAGGTGTATACAAGATACAACCAAGAGTTTTGCTAGTCCGTGGAATACTAGATAGGTATACGAACTTCAATTGGATGAAGTAAGTATTGCGGAGTTGGAATCTTCACCAGATGAAATAGTCAAAGAGTTTTTGATTTCATCAGAGACGATGAAGAGGCTTGCATTTGCAAGAAATTAAGCGGGAGTGCTGAGACATATTTATAATACTTATGTAGATGACATATAGTTGGCTATAAATTATGTAATTATATACTTGATTAAAAGGTTTCATTGAGAAAATAACTTCAATGAAAGTATATGGACTGAAACAAATTTTGTGTCAAGATCTATGAAGATAGATTGAAACACATAATAACTTTAAGTCAAAGTACATAGAATGGATATTGAAATAGTTCAATATAGAAATATTAAGAAAATGTTCTTGTCATGTGAAGTTTTAACAAAACTTGAGTGTATCAGACACTCAATGAGTAAAAACACATGAGTGATTATAGATCACGAATAATATGTACACAATCAGATGTCCTGTGCTCTAAATGTGTTATGAGCATGTACCAGAATGATTCATGTGATGATCATTGAAAAACAGTAAGAATATTCTTGAGTACTTAAGAACAACCAAGAATATATATATATATATATATATAGTTTTGTATGGAGAAATAACAAACAAATCGCTGTAAGGTGTTGCACCGGTATTTGTTTTGTCACATATAAAAATAAAATTTCAATCTCAAATTAGACTAAGTGTTGTTTAAAAGGTAGCACAATGAGCTAGAAGTTGTCTATTCTAGAATTAGAAGAGTTCTAAATATTGTGACGGATTCTACAAATGAAGGTAGAGTATGTCATTGTTTTGACAATGACTGAGGATGTTAAGTCAAGAGGTTCTTTGAGAACTTGGTGTAGTTCCGATAGTGTCAGAACTTTGAAGCTATATTGTGTATGACAATATTAGTAACATATTTCAGACCGCGGAATTAAGGTTCCACCAGAAGACCAAACATATTTAATGCCGACTCATTTGGAAAATGAGTGATGCGTTGAGACGCAAATGAATTGCAAAATACATACGTTTCTAAGCATGTCAGAATCGTTGACTAAAACCTCTCCCGTGAACAAAACATGATAAAGCACCGGAAGGCCAAGGTGTTATATCTTTACAAATGTAAACTAGATTATTGACTCTAGTGCAAGTGGGAGACTATTAGAGATATGCCCAAGAGGCAATAATAAAATAGTTATTATAATATATCTTTGAGTTTATGATAATGTTTACATACCATGCTATAATTGTATTAACCAAAACATTGATACATGTGTGTTATGTGAACAACAATGAGTCCCTAGTAAGCCTCTTATATAACTAGCTTGTTGATTAATAGATGATCATCGTTTCATGATCATGAACATTGGATGTTATTAATAACAAGGTTATGTCATTATATGAATGATGTAATGGACACACCCAATTAAGCGTAGCATAAGATCACGTCATTAAGTTATTTGCTATAAGCTTTCGATACATAGTTACCTAGTCCTTTCGACCATGAGATCATGTAAATCACTTATACCGGAAATGTACTTTGATTACATCAAACGCCACTGCGTAAATGGGTGGTTATAAAGATGGGATTAAGTATCCGGAAAGTATGAGTTGAGGCATATGGATCAATAGTGGGATTTGTCCATCCCGATAACGGATAGATATACTCTGGACCCTCTCGGTGGAATGTCGTCTAATAGCTTGCAAGCATATGAATGGTTCATAAGAGACCACATACAACGGTACGAGTAAAGAGTACTTGTCATGAGACGAGGTTGAACAAGGTATAGAGATACCGATGATCAAACCTCGGACAAGTAAAATATCGCGTGACAAAGGGAATCGGTATCGTATGTAAATGGTTCATTCGATCACTAAAGTCATCGTTGAATATGTGGGAGCCATTATGGATCTCCAGATCCCGCTATCGGTTATTGGTCGGAGAGAAGTCTCAACCATGTCTACATAGTTCGCGAACCGTAGGGTGACACACTTAATGTTTGATGTCGTTTAAGTAGATATGGAAATATGGAATGGAGTTCGAAGTTTTGTTCGGAGTCTCGGATGGGATCCAGGACATCACGAGGAGTTCGGAATGGTCCGGAGAATAAGATTCATATATAGGAAGTCATTTTCTAGGTTTGAAAATGATCCGGTATTTTCTCTGGAAGGTTCTAGAAGGTTATAGAAGAGTCCGGAAGAAATCAGGATGGAAGGTGGAGTCCCAGAGGGACTCCACCCACCTTGGCCGGCCAGCCTAAGGGAGGAGGAGTCCCAAGTGGACTCCTCCCCATGGTGGCCGGCCACCCCACCAAGGAAAGGGGGGAGTCCCACTCCCCCTAGGTTTGGTCATATGGAAGGTTTATGTTGGGGTCTTATTCGGAGACTTTTGACCTAATCCTTGGGGCTTCCACCTATATAAAGAGAGGAGGGGAGGGGCTGGCCGGCCACTCAAGCCTCCAACCTTGGCTGCCCCCTTTGTGGCCGGCGCCCAAGGCACCCCTCTCCCCAAACCCTAGCACCCCTCCTCCACATACAACTCCCACATACGCTTGGGCGAAGCCCTGCCGGAGTTCTCCATCAACACCGCCACCACGCCGTCGTGCTACCGGGATTCCGAGGAGGATCTACTAGTTCCTCTGCCAGCTGGAACGGGGAGAAGGACGTCGTCATCAACACCGAACGTGTGACCGAGTACGGAGGTGCTGCCCGATTGTGGCACCGTCAAGATCTTCTACGCGCTTGAAAGCGGCAAGTGATCGTCTACCGCAGCAACGAGAGCCTCCTCTTGTAGGCTTTGGAAATATTCAAGGGTTAGTCTCGTTCGTCCTCTCGTTGCTCCCATCTTCTAGATTGCATCTTGGCTTGGATTGCGTTCTCGAGGTAGGAAATTTTTTGTTTTCTATGCTACGAATCCCTACAGGAAGATGGTTTGGAGCCCATCATTAAGATGAAGGTCAATGATTTTGATTGTAATGCTTTATGTGATCTTGGTGCAAGTATTTCTCTTATGCCTAAGAAAATCTATAATATGCTTGACTTGCCACCATTGAAAAATTGTTATTTGGATGTTAATCTTGCTGATAATTCTACAAAGAAACCTTTGGGTAGGATTGATAATGTTTGCATTACGGTTAACAATAACCTTGTCCCCGTTGATTTTTTTGTCTTGGATATTGAATGCAATGCATCTTGTCCCATTATTTTGGGAAGACCTTTTCTTCGAACTGTTGGTGCTATTATTGATATGAAGGAAGGTAATATTAAGTATCAATTTCCTCTTAAGAAAGGTATGGAACACTTCCCTAGAAAGAGAATGAAGTTACCTTTTGATTCTTTTATTAGAACAAATTTTGATGTTGATGCTTCATCTCTTGATAATACTTGATTCACACTTTCTGCGCCTAGCTGAAAGGCGTTAAAGAAAAGCGCTTATGGGAGATAACCCATTATTTTACTACAGCACTTTTATTTTATATTTGAGTCTTGGAAGTTGTTACTACTGTAGCAACCTCTTCTTATCTTTATTTTATTGCATTGTTGTGCCAAGTAAAGTCTTTGATAGTAAAGATAATACTAGATTTGGATTACTGCACAGAAACAAATTTCTTGCTGTCACGAATTTGAGTAGGATTCTCTGTAGGTAACTCAGAAAAATCTGCCAATTTACGTGCATGATCCTCAGATATGTACGCAACTTTCATTCAATTTGAGCATTTTCATCTGTGCAAGTTAAGTGCCCCAGAAAAATTTGTCTTTACGGACTGTTCTGTTTTGACAGATTCTGCCTTTTATTTCGCATTGCCTGTTTTGCTATGTTTGATGGATTTCTTTGTTCCATTAACTTTCAGTAGCTTTGTGCAATGTCCAGAAGTGTTAAGAATGATTATGTCACCTCTGAATATGTGAATTTTTGATTATGCACTAACCCTCTAATGAGTTTGTTTTGAGTTTGGTGTAGAGGAAGTTTTCAAGGGTCAAGAGAGGAGGATGATACAATATGATCAAGAAGAGTGAAAAGTCTAAGCTTGGGGATGCCTCCGTGGTTCATCCCCGCATATTTCAAGAAGACTCAAGCATCTAAGCTTAGATGCCGATACGTCTCGACGTATCGATAATTTCTTGTGTTCCATGCCACATTATTGATGATATCTACATGTTTTATGCACACTTTATGTCATATTCGTGCATTTTCTGGAACTAAACTATTAACAAGATGCCGAAGAGCCGTTTGTCTGTTGTTTTTGGTTTCGAAATCCTAGTAACGAAATATTCTCTGAATTGGACGAAATCAACGCCAGGGTCCTATTTTGCCACGAAGCTTCCGAAGACCGAAGAGGAGACGGGTGGGGCCACGAGGCGGCCAAACCATAGGGCGGCGCGGCCTGCCCTTGGCCGCGCCGACCTGTAGTGTGGGGCCCTCGTGTGGCCCCCTGACCTGCCCTTCCGCCTACTTAAAACCTCCATCGCGAAACCCCAGTATCGAGAGCCACGATACGGAAAACCTTCCAGAGACGCCGCTGCCGCCAATCCCATCTCGGGGGATTCAGGAGATCGCCTCCGGCACCCTGCCGGAGAGGGGAATCATCTCCCGGAGGACTCTATGCCGCCATGGTCGCCTCCGGAGTGATGAGTGAGTAGTCTACCCCTGGACTATGGGTCCATAGCAGTAGCTAGATGGTTGTCTTCTCCCCATTGTGCTTAATTGTCGGGTCTTGTGAGCTGCCGAACATGATCAAGATCATCTATCTGTAATTCTATATGTTGCGTTTGTTGGGATCCGATGAATAGAGAATACTATGTTATGTTGATTATCAATTTATGTCTATGTGTTGTTTATGATCTTGCATGCTCTCCGTTACTAGTAGATGCTCTGGCCAAGTAGATGCTTGTAACTCCAAGAGGGAGTATTTATGCTCGATAGTGGGTTCATGTCTCCGTGAATCTGGGAAGTGACAGAAATCTCTAAGATTATGGATGTGCTGTTGCCACTAGGGATAAAACATTGGTGCTATGTTCGAGGATGTAGTTACTGATTACATTACGCGCAATACTTAATGCAATTGTCCGTTGTTAGCACCTTAATACTGGAAGGGGTTCGGATGATAACCTGAAGGTGGACTTTTTAGGCATAGATGCATGCTGGATAGCGGTCTATGTACTTTGTCATAATGCCCAATTAAATCTCACGTACTCATCATGATATGTATGTGCATGGTCATGCCCTCTCTATTTGTCAATTGCCCAACTGTAATTTGTTCACCCAACATATTTATCTTATGGGAGAGACACCTCTAGTGAACTGTGGACCCCGGTCCTATTCTTACAAATACAATCTAATACTTGTTTTACTGTTTTTCGCAAACAATCATCTTCCACACAATACGGTTAATCCTTTGTTACAGCAAGCCGGTGAGATTGACAACCTCACTGTTTCGTTGGGGCAAAGTACTTTGGTTGTGTTGTGCAGGTTCCACGTTGGCGCCGGAATCCCTGGTGTTGCGCCGCACTACATCCCGCCGCTATCAACCTTCAACGTGCTTCTTGACTCCTACTGGTTCGATTAAACCTTGGTTTCTTACTGAGAAACTTGCCACGTGCGCATCACACCTTCCTCTTGGGGTTCCCAACGGACGTGTCAACTACACGCATCAAGCAAATTTTCGGCGCCGTTGCGGGGAGATCAAGACACGCTGCAAGGGGAGTCTCCACTTCCCAATCTCTTTACTTTGTTTTTGTCTTGCTTAGTTTATTTACTACTTTGTTTGCTGCACTAAATCAAAATACAAAAAAATTAGTTGCTAGTTTTACTTTATTTTCTATCTTGTTTGCTATATCAAAAACACAAAAAAAATTAGTTACTTGCATTTACTTTATCTAGTTTGCTTTATTTACTACTGCTAAAATGGCCACCCCTGAAAATACTAAGTTGTGTTATTTCACAACCACCTGCTACTACAGCAGAATTCTTTGAAATTAAACCTACTTTACTAAATCTTGTTATGCGAGAGCAATTTTCTGGTGTTAGTTCTGATGATGCTGCTGCCCATCTTAATAATTTTGTTGAACTATGTGAAATGCAAAAATATAAAGATGTAGATGGTGACATTATAAAATTAAAATTGTTCCCTTTCTCATTAAGAGGAAGAGCTAAAGATTGGTTGCTATCTCTGCCTAAGAATAGTATTGATTCATGGACTAAATGCAAGGATGCTTTTATTGGTAGATATTATCCCCCGCTAAAATTATATCTTTGAGGAGTAGCATAATGAATTTTAAACAATTAGATACTGAGCATGTTGCACAAGCATGGGAAAGAATGAAATCTCTGGTTAAAAATTGCCCAACCCATGGACTGACTACTTGGATGATCATCCAAACCTTCTATGCAGGACTAAATTTTTCTTCGCGGAATTTATTGGATTCAGCTGCTGGAGGTACCTTTATGTCCATCACTCTTGGTGAAGCAACAAAGCTTCTTGATAATATGATGATCAACTACTCTGAATGGCACACGGAAAGAGCTCCACAAGGTAAGAAGGTAAATTCTGTCGAAGAAACCTCTTCCTTGAGTGATAAGATTGATGCTATTATGTCTATGCTTGCGAATGATAGGACTAATATTGATCCTAATAATGTTCCATTAGCTTCATTGGTTGCACAAGAAGAACATGTTGATGTGAACTTCATTAAAAATAATAATTTCAACAACAATGCTTACCGGAACAATTCTAGTAACAACTATAGGCCATATCCTTATAATAATGGCAACGGCTATGGTAATTCTTATGGGAATTCTTACAACAATAATAGGAGTTCACCCCCTGGACTTGAAGCCATGCTTAAAGAATTTATTAGTACACAAACTGCTTTTAACAAATCTGTTGAAGAAAAGCTTGGGAAAATTGATATACTTGCTTCTAAAGTCGATAGTCTTGCTGATGTTGATCTTTTGAAATCAAAAGTTTTGCCTAATGAGAATCATCATAATAAAATTGTTACTACAGCAAATGCCATCCAAGTTAGAATTAATGAGAATATAAGATTAATGGCTGAACTGCGTGCTAGGTGGGATAGAGAAGAAAATGAAAAACTAGCTAAAGAGAAGAATGTAGCTAAAGATTGGACTATTACCACCACTAGTAATGCTAATGCTACACATGTTGCTGCACCTCCTACTAATAATAATAAAAGAATTGGTGTTAGCAATGTTTCCACTTCTAATGCAAAGCGCGAGAAACTGCCTGAAACTGCTAAAACTGCTGAAACTGCCTGTGATAAAACTGCTGAAATTTTTTCCAACATTGGGGATGATGATCCCATTGCTTTAGATTATAATGGTTTGAATTTTGATGATTGCCACATCTCTGAAGTTATAAAGTTCTTGCAAAAACTTGCTAAAAGTCCTAATGCTAGTGCTATAAATTTGGCTTTCACGCATCATATTACAAATGCAGCAGGAATTCTTCGGTACGCCCCAGGGCAATCAAGCCTTGGACGCCTACTGCCTGCGCCTCAAGGCCATCTCCGACGAGCTCCAGGACCTTGGGTTCCGGATTGGCGACGAGCTCCTCCTCTCCACCCTCACCGCCGGCCTCAACGAGGACCTCGGCAACGCCGCCTCCAACCTCACCCTCATGACCAACCCTACGTTCGAGCGGGCGGTCGACTACCTCCGGCTGGAGGAACGGCGGCTGAAGGGTGTGCGCACCCGGGCGGTTCACACCGCTCTATGGGCCAGCGGCAACAGCGTCCTTCCTCATGGCGGAGGAGCTCCACCAGCGCCCACCCCCGCCCCTCCACACCCCGCGCCTCAACCGCCACAACACCAAGGAGGAGGGGGCGGTGGCCGTGGCCGTCGCCGTGGCCGTGGTGGTGGCCGCGGCGGTGGCAACAACGGCGGCCCCGGCATCGTCGGTCCGCGCCCCGGGTACTCACACCCCACTCCGCCGTGGGCGGGCGGACACAACCCCTGGACGGGGGTCGTGCACGCCTACACCATGCCCGTTCCGCGCCCCCCCGTCCCCGGCACCGTCGGCCCCCGTCCGCCGACGCACCAGGCCTTCATCGCCGCGCCACCGCAGGCTCCCGCCGGCCTGCCCTACGCCCCGTCTACGGCGGCATGATGCCGCAGGCCCCGCCGGCCCACTGGGACCCCGCGCTGTACACCGCCCTTCAGCACGCCCCCTCGCCGGGCGCTTACTCTGGCGGTGGCGACTGGTTCATGGACACCGGAGCCTCCGCACACATGGCTGCTCACCCGGGTAACCTTTCCACTTCATCTCCGACATCCACTTCCTCTCGCATCATCGTCGGTAACGGTGCTGGTCTTCCCATCTCTCATATTGGCTCCACTCATTTTCCTTCTAACTCCACACCATTGTCTCTTAATAATGTCTTAGTTTCACCACATCTTGTTCAGAATTTAGTTTCCGTCAAAACTCTTTCTCGTGATAACTCTGTAACTGTGGAATTTGACGAGTTTGGTTTTTCTGTAAAGGACGCCCGTACCCGGATGGTTTTGCACCGCTGTGAGAGTCCCGGCGACCTGTACCCCGTTCAGCCGTCTCCCTCCACTCACGCTGCACCTCGGGCGCTCTCCGCCGGCGCCGACCTTTGGCACGCTCGTTTTGGCCTTCACCAGCCACACCGTCGCCCCTGCCCGCTTCTGCCCGGGCTGCTCTCCGCGACCCGCAGTGGCTTGCGGCCATGCAGGACGAGTTCGACGCCCTGCAGCGAAACCAGACATGGACGCTTGTTCCCCGCCACCTCACGCCAACATCATCACGGGGAAGTGGGTCTTCAAGAACAAGTTCCATCCGGACGGTACTCTCGACCGCCACAAGGTGCGGTGGGTGATTTGTGGCTTTCGCCAGCGCGCCGGCGTCGACTTCACCGACACCTTTGCCCCGGTTATCAAGCCTGGGACGATCCGCACCGTTCTCCAGCTCGCGGTCTCCCGTGCGTGGCTGATGACGCGTAAAGCACACGCCCGTGGGGAACCCCAAGTGGAAGGTGTGATGCGTACAGCAGCAAGTTTCCCTCAGTAAGAAACCAAGGTTTATCGAACCAGTAGGAGTCAAGGATCACGTGAAGGTCGTTGGTGACGGAGTGTAGTGCGGCGCAACAGATTCCGACACCAACGTGGAACCTGCACAACACAATCAAAATACTTTGCCCCAACGTAACAGTGAGGTTGTCAATCTCACCGGCTTGCTGTAAACAAAGGATTAAATGTATGGTGTGGAAGATGATGTTTGTTTGCGAAGAACAAAAAAGAACAATGTTTGCAGTAGGTTGTATTCAGATGTAAAAGAATGGACGGGGTCAACAGTTCACTAGTGGTGTCTCTCCAATAAGAAATAGCATGTTGGGTGAACAAATTACAGTTGGGCAATTGACAAATAAAGAGGGCATAACAATGCACATACATATCACGATGACTAGTGTGAGATTTAATTGGGCATTACGACAAAGTACATAGACCGCTATCCCAGGATGCATCTATGCCTAAAAAGTCCACCTTCGGGTTAGCATCCGCACCCTTCCAGTATTAAGTTGGAAACAACAGACAATTGCATTAAGTATGGTGCGTAATGTAATCAACACAAATATCCTTAGACAAAGCATTGTTGTTTTATACCTTGTGGCAACAGCACATCCACAACCTCAGAACTTTCTGTCACTATCCCAGATTTAATGGAGGCATGAACCCAATACCGAGCATAAATACTCCCTCTTGGAGTTAGAAGTATCAACTTGGCCAGAGCCTCTACTAGCAACGGAGAGCATGCAAGAACATAAACAACACATATATGATAGATTGATAATCAACTTGACATAGTATTCCATATTCATCGGATCCCAACAAACACAACATGTAGCATTACAAATAGATGATCTTGATCATGATAGGCAGCTCACAAGATCTAACATGATAGCATAATGAGGAGAAGACAACCATCTAGCTACTGCTATGGACCCATAGTTCAATGAGGAACTACTCACACATCAATCCGGAGGCGATCATGGTGATGAAGAGTCCTCCGGGAGATGACCCCTCTCCGGCAGGGTGCCGGAGGCGATCTCCTGAATGCCCCGAGATGGGATTGGCGGCGGCGGCGTCTCTGGAAGGTTTTCCGTATCGTGGCTCTCGGTACATGGGTTTTCGACGAAGGCTTTAAGTCGGCTGAAGGGTAGGGTTGGAGGCGCGCGAGGCCCCCACACCATAGGGCAGCGCGGGGCCCACCCTGGGCCGCGCGGCCCTATGGTGGTGGCGCCTCGTCGCCCCACTTCGTATCCCCTTCGGTCTTCTGGAAGCTTCGTGGAAAAATAAGACCCCGGGCGTTGATTTCTCCATCCGAGAATATTTCCTTTGTAGGATTTCTGAAACCAAAAACAGCAGAAAACAACAACTGGCTCTTCGGCATCTTGTCAATAGGTTAGTGCCGAAAAATGCATAATAATGACATAAAGTGTGTATAAAACATGTGAGTATCATCATAAAAGTAGCATGGAACATAAGAAATTATAGATACGTTTGAGACGTATCAAGCATCCCCACCTTAGTTCCTACTCGCCTCGAGTAGGTAAACGATAACAAGGATAATTTCTGAAGTGACATGCTATCATAATCTTGATCAATACTATTGTAAAGCATATGAGATGAATGCAGTGATTCGAAGCAATGGTAAAGATAATGATTAAACAACTGAATCATATAGCAAAGACTTTTCATGAATAGTACTTTCAAGACAAGCATCAATAAGACTTGCATAGGAGTTAACTCATAAAGCAATAGATTCTTAGTAGAAAGTTTTGAAGCAACACAAAGGAAGATATAAGTTTCAGCGGTTGCTTTCAACTTCAACATGTTTATCTCATGGATAATTGTCAACACAAAGTAATATGATGAATGCAAATAAGCAAGTATGTAGGAATCAATGCACACAGTTGACACAAGTGTTTGCTTCTAAGACAGAAAGAAGTAGGTAAACTGACTCAACATAAAAGTAAAAGAATGGCCCTTCGCAGAGGGAAGCATGGATTACTATTTTTGTGCTAGAGCTTTTATTTTGAAAACATAGAAACAATTTTGTCAACGGTAGTAATAAAGCATATATGTTATGTATAAGTGATACGTCTCCGACGTATCGATAATTTCTTATGTTCCATGCCACATTATTGATGTTATCTACATGTTTTATGCACACTTTATGTCATATTCGTGCATTTTCTGGAACTAACCTATTAACAAGATGCCGAAGCCGCTGTCTGTTACTGTTTTTGGTTTTAAATCCTAGTAAGGAAATATTCTCGGAATTGGACGAAATCAAAGCCCGGGCCTATTTTTCCACGAAGCTTCTAGAAGTCCGAAGACGAGACGAAGAGGGGCCACGAGGCAGCCAGAGCATAGGGCGGCGCGGCCCCGCCCGGCCGCGGCCCTATGGTCTGGGCCCCCGCGCCGCCTCTTGACCTACCCTTCCGCCTACTTAAAGCCTCCGTGACGAAACCCCCAGTAACGAGAGCCACGATACGGAAAACCTTCCAGAGACGCCGCCAACGCCGATCCCATCTCGGGGGATCCAGGAGATCGCCTCCGGCACCCTGCCGGAGAGGGGAATCATCTCCCGGAGGACTCTACGCCGCCATGGTCGCCTCCGGTGTGATGTGTGAGTAGTCTACCCCTAGACTATGGGTCCATAGCAGTAGCTAGATAGTTGTCTTCTCCCCATTGTGCTATCATTGTCGGATCTTGTGAGCTGCCTAACATGATCAAGATCATCTATCTGTAATTCTATATGTTGCGTTTGTTGGGATCCGATGAATAGAGAATACTTGTTATGTTGATTATCAAAGTTATATCTACGTGTTGTTTATGATCTTGCATGCTTTCCGTTACTAGTAGATGCTCGGCCAAGTAGATGCTTGTAACTCCAAGAGGGAGTACTTATGCTCGATAGTGGGTTCATGCCCATTGACATCCAGTGACAGAAAGTTCTAAGGTTGTGTTGTGCTGTTGCCACTAGGGATAAAACATTGATGCTATGTCTAAGGATGTAGTTGTTGATTACATTACGCACCATACTTAATGCAATTGTCTGTTGCTTTGCAACTTAATACTGGAGGGGGTTCGGATGATAACCTGAAGGTGGACTTTTTAGGCATAGATGCAGTTGGATGGCGGTCTATGTACTTTGTCGTAATGCCCAATTAAATCTCACTATACTCATCATGATATGTATGTGCATGGTCATGCCCTCTTTATTTGTCAATTGCCCAACCGTAATTTGTTCACCCAACATGCTGTTTGTCTTATGGGAGAGACACCTCTAGTGAACTGTGGACCCCGGTCCAATTCTCTTTACTGAAATACAACTGCAATACTTGTTCTACCGTTTTCTGCAAACAATCATCTTCCACACAATACGGTTAATCCTTTGTTACAGCAAGCCGGTGAGATTGACAACCTCACTGCTTCGTTGGGGCAAAGTACTTTGGTTGTGTTGTGCAGGTTCCACGTTGGCGCCGAATCCCCGGTGTTGCGCGCACTACATCCCGCCGCCATCAACCTTCGACGTGCTTGACTCCTACTGGTTCGATAAACCTTGGTTTCTACTGAGGGAAACTTGCCGCCGTACGCATCACACCTTCCACTTGGGGTTCCCAACGAGCGTGTGCTTTACGCGTCATCAAGCTAAATTTCTGGCGCCGTTGCCGGGGAGATCAAGACACGCTGGAGTCTCCACTTCTCAATCTCTTTACTTTGTTTTTGTCTTGCTTAGTTTTATTTACTACTTTGTTTGCTGCACTAAATCAAAATACAAAAAAATTAGTTGCTAGTTTTACTTTACTTGCTATCTTGTTTGCTATATCAAAAACACAAAAAAATTAGTTTACTTGCATTTACTTTATCTAGTTTGCTTTATTTACTGTTGCTAAAATGGCCAACGCTGAAAATACTAAGTTGTGTGACTTCACAACCACAAATAATAATGATTTCTTATGCACACCTATTGCTCCACCTGCTACTACAGCAGAATTCTTTGAAATTAAACCTGCTTTACTGAATCTTGTTATGCGAGAGCAATTTTCTGGTGTTAGTTCTGATGATGCTGCTGCCCATCTTAATAATTTTGTTGAACTATGTGAAATACAAAAATATAAAGATGTAGATGGTGACATTATAAAATTAAAATTGTTCCCTTTCTCATTAAGAGGAAGAGCTAAAGATTGGTTGCTATGCCTAAGAATAGTATTGATTCATGGACTAAATGCAAGGATGCTTTTATTGGTAGATATTATCCCCCTGCTAAAATTATATCTTTGAGGAGTAGCATAATGAATTTTAAACAATTAGATACTGAGCATGTTGCACAAGCATGGGAAAGAATGAAATCTCTGGTTAAAAATTGCCCAACCCATGGACTGACTACTTGGATGATCATCCAAACCTTCTATGCAGGACTAAATTTTTCTTCGCGGAATTTATTGGATTCAGCTGCTGGAGGTACCTTTATGTCCATCACTCTTGGTGAAGCAACAAAGCTTCTTGATAATATGATGATCAACTACTCTGAATGGCACACGGAAAGAGCTCCACAAGGTAAGAAGGTAAATTCTGTCGAAGAAACCTCTTCCTTGAGTGATAAGATTGATGCTATTATGTCTATGCTTGTGAATGATAGGACTAATGTTGATCCTAATAATTTTTCGTTAGCTTCATTGGTTGCTCAAGAAGAACATGTTGATGTAAACTTCATTAAAAATAATAATTTCAACAACAATGCTTACCGGAATAATTCTAGTAACAACTATAGGCCATGTCCTTATAATAATAGTAATGGTTATGGTAATTCTTATGGGAATTCTTACAATAATAATAGGAATACACCCCTGGACTTGAAGCTATGCTTAAAGAATTTATTAATACACAAACTGCTTTTAACAAATCTGTTGAGGAAAAACTCAATAAAATTGATATTCTCGCTTCTAAGGTTGATAGTCTTGCCTCTGATGTTGATCTTTTGAAATCGAAAGTTATGCCTAATAGGGATATTGAAAATAAAATTGTTACTACAGCAAATTCCATCCAAGTTAGAATTAATGAGAATATAAGATTGATGGCTGAATTGCGTGCTAGGTGGGATAGAGAAGAAAATGAAAAACTAGCTAAAGAGAAGAATGTAGCTAAAGTTTGGACTATTACCACCACAAGTAATGTTGATTCTTCACATGTTTCTGCACCTCCTACTATTAATAATAAAAGAATTGGTGTTAGCAATGTTTCCACTTCTAATGCAAAGCGCGAGAAACTGCCCGAAACTGCTAAAACTGCTGAAACTGCTGTGATAAAACTGCTGAAATTTTTTCCAACATTGGGGATGATGATCCCATTGCTTTAGATTATAATGGTTTGAATTTTGATGATTGCCACATCTCTGAAGTTATAAAGTTCTTGCAAAAACTTGCTAAAAGTCCTAACGCTAGTGCTATAAATTTGGCTTTCACGCAACATATTACAAATGCTCTCATAAAAGCTCGAGAAGAGAAACTAAAACTTGAAACTTCTATTCCTAGAAAACTAGAGGATGGTTGGGAACCCATCATTAAAATGAGGGTCAATGATTTTGATTGTAATGCTTTTTGTGATCTTGGTGCAAGTATTTCTGTTATGCCTAAGAAAAGTCTATGATATGCTTGACTTGCCACCATTGAAAAATTGTTATTTGGATGTTAATCTCGCTGATAATGCTAAAAAGAAACCTTTGGGGAGAGTTGATAATGTTCATATTATGGTTAACAATAACCTTGTCCCCGTTGATTTTGTTGTCTTGGATATTGAATGCAATGCATCTTGTCCCATTATATTGGGAAGACCTTTTCTTCGAACCGTTGGTGCTATCATTGATATGAAGGAAGGTAATATTAAATATCAATTTCCTCTCAAGAAAGGTATGGAACACTTCCCTAGAAAGAGAATGAAGTTACCTTATGATTCTATTATTAGAACAAATTATGATGTTGATGCTTCGTCTCTTGATGTTACTTGATTTACACTTTCTGCGCCTAGCTGAAAGGCGTTAAAGAAAAGCGCTTATGGGAGACAACCCATGGTTTTTACTACAGTACTTTGTTTTTATTTTGTGTCTTGGAAGTTTTTTACTACTGTAGCAACCTCTCCTTATCTTAGTTTTGTGTTTTGTTGTGCCAAGTAAAGTCGTTGATAGAAAAGTTCATACTAGATTTGGATTACTGCGCAGAAACAGATTTCTTTGCTGTCACGAATCTGGGCTGTTTTCTCTGTAGGTAACTCAGAAAATTATGCCAATTTACGTGAGTGATCCTCAGATATGTACGCAACTTTCATTCAATTTGGGAATTTTCATTTGAGCAAGTCTGGTGCCTCGATAAAATTCGTCAATACGAACTGTTCTGTTTTTCACAGATTCTGCCTTTTATTTCGCATTGCCAGTTTTGTTATGTTCGATGGATATTTCGATTCCATTGACTTTCAGTAGCTTTGTGCAATGTCCAGAAGTGTTAAGAATGATTGTGTCACCTCTGAACATGTTAATTTTTATTGTCCACTAACCCTCTAATGAGTTGTTTCGAGTTTGGTGTGGAGGAAGTTTTCAAGGATCAAGAGAGGAGTATGATGCAATATGATCAAGGAGAGTGAAAGCTCTAAGCTTGGGGATGCCCCGGTGGTTCACCCCTGCATATATAAAGAAGACTCAAGCGTCTAAGCTTGGGGATGCCCCATCCCCTTCTTCATCGACAACATTATCAGGTTCCTCCCCTGAAACTATATTTTTATTCCATCACATCTTATGTGCTTTTCTTGAGCGTCGGTTTGTTTTTGTTTTTGTTTTGTTTGAATAAAATGGATACTAGCATTCACTTTGTGGGAGAGAGACACGCTCCGCTGTAGCATATGGACAAGTATGTCCTTAGGCTCTACTCATAATATTCATGGCGAAGTTTCTTCTTCGTTAAATTGTTATATGGTTGGAATTGGAAAATGATACATGTAGTAAATTGCTAAAATGTCTTGGATAATGTGATACTTGGCAATTGTTGTGCTTAGAGCATGCTAAAATTTGGTTTGCATATTTGGTCTCTCTAAAGTCTAGATAATTTCTAGTATTGAGTTTGAACAACAAGGAAGACGGTGTAGAGTCTTATAATGTTTACAACATGTCTTTTATGTGAGTTTTGCTGCACCATTCATCCTTGTGTTTGTTTCAAATAACCTTGCTAGCCTAAACCTTGTATTGAGAGGGAATACTTCTCATGCATCCAAAATCCTTGAGCCAATCACTATGCCATTTGTGTCCACCATACCTACCTACTACATGGTATTTCTCCGCCATTCCAAAGTATATTGCTTGAGTGCTACCTTTAAATTTCCATTCTCCACCTTTACAACATATAGCTCATGGGACAAATAGCTTAAAAACTATTGTGGTATTGAATATGTACTTATGCACTTTATCTCTTATTAAGTTGCTTGTTGTGCGATAACCATGTTCACTGGGGACGCCATCAACTACTCTTTGTTGAATATCATGTGAGTTGCTATGCATGTCCGTCTTGTCTGAAGTAAGAGAGATCTACCACCTTAATGGTTGGAGCATACATATTGTTAGAGAAGAACAATGGGCCGCTAACTAAAGCCATGATTCATGGTGGAAGTTTCAGTTTTGGACATATATCCTCAATCTCATATGAGAATAATAATTGTTGCCACATGCTTGTGCATTAAAGAGGAGTCCATTATCTGTTGTCCATGTTGTCCCGGTATGGATGTCTAAGTTGAGAATAATCAAAAGCGAGAAATCCAAAATGCGAGCTTTCTCCTTAGAGCTTTGTACAGGCGGCATGGAGGTACCCCATTGTGACACTTGGTTAAAACATGTGTATTGCGATGATCCGGTAGTCCAAGCTAATTAGGACAAGGTGCGGGCACTATTAGTATACTATGCATGAGGCTTGCAACTTGTAAGATATAATTTACATAACTCATATGCTTTATTACTACCGTTGACAAAATTGTTTCATGTTTTCAAAATAAAAGCTCTAGCACAAATATAGCAATCGATGCTTTCCTCTTTGAAGGACCATTCTTTTTACTTTTATGTTGAGTCAGTTCACCTATTTCTCTCCACCTCAAGAAGCAAACACTTGTGTGAACTGTGCATTGATTCCTACATATTTGCATATTGCACTTATTATATTACTCTATGTTGACAATTATCCATGAGATATACATGTTATAAGTTGAAAGCAACCGCTGAAACTTAATCTTCCTTTGTGTTGCTTCAATACCTTTACTTTGATTTATTGCTTTATGAGTTAACTCTTATGCAAGACTTATTGATGCTTGTCTTGAAGTACTATTCATGAAAAGTCTTTGCTTTATGATTCACTTGTTTACTCATGTCATTACCATTGTTTTGATCGCTGCATTCATTACATATGTTTACAAATAGTATGATCAAGGTTATGATGGCATGTCACTCCAGAAATTATCTTTGTTATCGTTTTACCTGCTCGGGACGAGCAGAACTTATGCACTAACCCTCTAATGAGTTTGTTTTGAGTTTGGTGTAGAGGAAGTTTTCAAGGGTCAAGAGAGGAGGATGATACAATATGATCAAGAAGAGTGAAAAGTCTAAGCTTGGGGATGCCTCCGTGGTTCATCCCTGCATATTTCAAGAAGACTCAAGCATCTAAGCTTGGGGATGCTGATACGTCTCCGACGTATCGATAATTTGTTGTGTTCCATGCCACATTATTGATGATATCTACATGTTTTATGCACACTTTATGTCATATTCGTGCATTTTCTGGAACTAACCTATTAACAAGATGCCGAAGAGCCAGCTGTTGTTTTGCTGTTTTTGATTTCAGAAATCCTAGTAACGAAATATTCTTGGAATTGAACGAAATCCCAGGGTCCTATTTTGCCACGAAGCTTCCAAAAGACCGAAGAGAGACGGTGGGGCCACGAGGTGGCCAAACCATAGGCGGCGCGCTGGCCCTTGGCCGCGCCGACCTGTAGTGTGGGGCCCGTGTGGCCCCCGACCTGCCCTTCCGCCTACTTAAAGCCTTCGTCGCGAAACCCCAGTACCGAGAGCCACGATACGGAAAACCTTCCAGAGACGCCGCCGCCAATCCCATCTCGGGGGATTCAGGAGATCGCCTCCGGCACCCTGCCGGAGAGGGGAATCATCTCCCGGAGGACTCTACGCCGCCATGGTCGCCTCCGGAGTGATGAGTGAGTAGTCTACCCCTGGACTATGGGTCCATAGCAGTAGCTAGATGGTTGTCTTCTCCCCATTGTGCTTAATTGTCGGGTCTTGTGAGCTGCCAAACATGATCAAGATCATCTATCTGTAATTCTATATGTTGCGTTTGTTGGGATCCGATGAATAGAGAATACTATGTTATGTTGATTATCAATTTATGTCTATGTGTTGTTTATGATCTTGCATGCTCTCCGTTACTAGTAGATGCTCTGGCCAAGTAGATGCTTGTAACTCCAAGAGGGAGTATTTATGCTCGATAGTGGGTTCATGTCTCCGTGAATCTGGGGAAGTGACAGAAATCTCTAAGATTATGGATGTGCTGTTGCCACTAGGGATAAAACATTGGTGCTATATTCGAGGATGTAGTTACTGATTACATTACGCGTAATACTTAATGCAATTGTCTGTTGTTAGCAACTTAATACTAGAAGGGGTTCGGATGATAAACTGAAGGTGGACTTTTTAGGCATAGGTGCATGCTGGATAGCGGTCTATGTACTTTGTCGTAATGCCCAATTAAATCTCACGTACTCATCATGATATGTATGTGCATGGTCATGCCCTCTCTATTTGTCAATTGCCCAACTGTAATTTGTTCACCCAACATGCTGTTTATCTTATGGGAGAGACACCTCTAGTGAACCTGTGGATCCCGGTCCAATTCTCTATACTGAAATACAATCTACCGCAATACTTGTTTTACTGTTTTCTGCAAACAATCATCTTCCACACAATACGGTTAATCCTTTGTTACAGCAAGCCGGTGAGATTGACAACCTCACTGTTTCGTTGGGGCAAAGTACTTTGGTTGTGTTGTGCAGGTTCCACGTTGGCGCCGGAATCCCTGGTGTTGCGCCGCACTACATCCCGCCGCCATCAACCTTCAACGTGCTTCTTGACTCCTACTGGTTCGATTAAACCTTGGTTTCTTACTGAGGGAAACTTGCCGCTGTGCACATCACACCTTCCTCTTGGGGTTCCCAACGGACGTGTCAACTACACGCATCAGATGCCCAAGGCATCCCCTTCTTCATCGACAACTTATCAGGTCACCTCTAGTGAAATTATATTTTTATTCCGTCACATCTTATGTGCTTTACTTGGAGCGTCTGTATGTTTTTATTTTTGTTTGAATAAAATCGGATCCTAGCATTATTTGTGTGGGAGAGAGACACGCTCCGCTGTTGCATATGAACACATGTGTTCTTAGCTTTACTTTTAGTGTTCATGGCGAAGGATGAAACTGCTTCGTTCATTATTATGGTTGGAAACAGAAAAGGCTATATGTGGTAATTGGTATAATGTCTTGAATAATTTGATACTTGGCAATTGTTTTGCTCATGTAGATCATGTTTAAGCTCTTGCATCATGTACTTTGCACCTATTAATGAAGAACTACATAGAGCTTGTTAAAATTTGGTTTGCATGATTGGTCTCTCTAGAGTCTGGATATTTTCTGGTGAGGTGTTTGAACAACAAGGAAGACAATGTAGAGTTTTATAATGCTTGCAATATGTTCTTATGTAAGTTTTGCTGTACCGGTTCATACTTGTGTTTGCTTCAAACAACCTTGCTAGCCAAAGCCTTGTACTGAGAGGGAATACTTCTCGTGCATCCAAATCCTTGAGCCAAAAACTATGCCATTTGTGTCCACCATACCTACCTACTACATGGTATTTCTCTGCCATTCCAAAGTAAATTACTTGAGTGCTACCTTTAAAATTTCATTCCTTTGTCTTTGCAATATATAGCTCATGGGAAAAATAGCTTAAAAACTATTGTGGTATTGAATATGTACTTATGTATCTTATTTCTTATAAGTTGCTTGTTGAGCGGTAACCATGTTCCTGGGGACGCCATCAACTATTTGACCTTTGTTGAATATCATCTGAGTTGCTATGCATGTTCGTCTTGTCTGAAGTAAGGGTGATTTATCATGATCAAATGGTTTGAGTATGCATATTGTTAGAGAAGAACATTGGGCCGCTAACTAAAGCCATGAATCATGGTGGAAGTTTCAGTTTGGACAACAATCCTCAATCTCTTATGAGAATATTATCTGTTGTTGAATGCTTATGCATTAAAGGGGAGTCCATTATCTGTCTATGTTGTCCCGGTATGGATGTCTAAGTTGAGAATAATCAAAAGCGAGAAATCCAATGAGCTTTCTTTAGACCTTTGTACAGGCGGCATAGAGGTACCCCTTTGTGACACTTGGTTGAAACATATGTTATGCAATGATAATCCATGTAAATCCAAACTAATTAGGACAAGGTGCGGGCACTATTGGTAATCTATGCATGAGGCTTGCAACTTATAGGATGTCTTATTGATGACGCGTAAAGCACACGCTCGTTGGGAACCCCAAGTGGAAGGTGTGATGCGTACAGCAGCAAGTTTCCCTCAGTAAGAAACCAAGGTTTATCGAACCAGAGGAGTCAAGAAGCACGTCGAAGGTTGATGGCGGCGGGATGTAGTGCGGCGCAACACCAGGGATTCCGGCGCCAACGTGGAACCTGCACAACACAACCAAAGTACTTTGCCCCAACGAAACAGTGAGGTTGTCAATCTCACCGGCTTGCTGTAACAAAGGATTAACCGTATTGTGTGGAAGATGATTGTTTGCAGAAAACAGAGAACAAGTATTGCAGTAGATTGTATTTCAGTAAAGAGAATTGGACCGGGGTCCACTAGAGGTGTCTCTCCCATAAGACAAACAGCATGTTGGGTGAACAAATTACAGTTGGGCAATTGACAAATAAAGAGGGCATGACCATGCACATACATATCATGATGAGTATAGTGAGATTTAATTGGGCATTACGACAAAGTACATAGACCGCCATCCAACCGCATCTATGCCTAAAAAGTCCACCTTCAGTTATCATCCGAACCCCCTCAAGTATTAAGTTGCAAAGCAACAGACAATTGCATTAAGTATGGTGCGTAATGTAATCAACAACTACATCCTTAGACATAGCATCAATGTTTTATCCCTAGTGGCAACAGCACAACACAACCTTAGAACTTTCTGTCACTGTCCCATGTGTCAATGCAGGCATGAACCCACTATCGAGCATAAGTACTCCCTCTTGGAGTTACAAGCATCTACTTGGCCAGAGCATCTACTAGTAACGGAAAGCATGCAAGATCATAAACAACACGTAGATATAACTTTGATAATCAACATAACAAGTATTCTCTATTCATCGGATCCCAACAAACGCAACATATAGAATTACAGATAGATGCTCTTGATCATGTTAGGCAGCTCACAAGATCCGACAATGATAGCACAATGGGGAGAAGACAACCATCTAGCTACTGCTATGGACCCATAGTCCAGGGGTAGACTACTCACACATCACACCGGAGGCGACCATGGCGGCGTAGAGTCCTCCGGGAGATGATTCCCCTCTCCGCAGGTGCCGGAGGCGATCTCCCGGATCCCCCGAGATGGGATCGGCGGCGGCGTCTCTCGAAGGTTTTCCGTATCGTGGCTCTCGGTACCGGGGTTTCGCACTGAGGCTTTAAGTAGGCGGAAGGGTAGGTCAAGAGGCGGCACGGGGCCTGCCATAGGGCCGCGCGGCCGGGCAGGGGCCGCGCCGCCCTATGCTCTGGCTGCCTCGTGGCTCCTCTTCGTTTCGTCTTCGGACTTCCGGAAGCTTCGTGGAAAAATAGGCCCCTGGGCTTTGATTTCGTCCAATTCCGAGAATATTTCCTTACTAGGATTTCTGAAACCAAAAAGCAGAAAACAAGAACCGGCACTTCGGCATCTTGTTAATAGGTTAGTTCCAAAAATGCACGAATATGACATAAAGTGTGCATAAAACATGTAGATAACATCAATAATGTGGCATGGAACATAAGAAATTATCGATACGTCTGAGACGTATCAGCATCCCCAAGCTTAGTTCTGCTCGTCCCGAGCAGGTAAAACGATAACACAGATAATTTCTGGAGTGACATGCCATCATAACCTTGATCATACTATTTGTAAAGCATATGTAGTGAATGCAGCGATCAAAACAATGTATATGACATGAGTAAACAAGTGAATCATAAAGCAAAGACTTTTCATGAATAGCACTTCAAGACAAGCATCAATAAGTCTTGCATAAGAGTTAACTCATAAAGCAATAATTCAAAGTAAAGGCATTGAAGCAACACAAAAGAAGATTAAGTTTCAGCGGTTGCTTTCAACTTGTAACATGTATATCTCATGGATATTGTCAACATAGAGTAATATAATAAGTGCAATAAGCAAGTATGTAGGAATCAATGCACAGTTCACACAAGTGTTTGCTTCTTGAGGTGGAGAGAAATAGGTGAACTGACTCAACATTGAAAGTAAAAGAATGGTCCTCTATAGAGGAAAAGCATCGATTGCTATATTTGTGCTAGAGCTTTGATTTTGAAAACATGAAACAATTTTGTCAACGGTAGTAATAAAGCATATGCATCATGTAAATTATATCTTATAAGTTGCAAGCCTCATGCATAGTGTACTAATAGTGCCCGCACCTTGTCCTAATTAGCTTGGACTACCGGATCATCACAATGCACATGTTTTTACCAAGTGTCACAAAGGGGTACCCTCTATGCCGCCTGTACAAAGGTCTAAGGAGAAAGCTCGCATTGGATTTCTCGCTATTGATTATTCTTCAACTTAGACATCCATACCGGGACAACATAGACAACAGATAATGGACTCCTCTTTATGCATAAGCATGTAACAACAATTAATAATTTTCTCATTTGAGATTGAGGATATATGTCCAAAACTGAAACTTCCACCATGGATCATGGCTTTAGTTAGCGGCCCAATGTTCTTCTCTAACAATATGCATGCTTAACCATAAGGTGGTAGATCTCTCTTACTTCAGACAAGACGGACATGCATAGCAACTCACATGAAATTCAACAATGAATAGTTGATGGCGTCCCCAGTGAACATGGTTATCGCACAACAAGCAACTTAATAAGAGATAAAGTGCATAATTACATATTCAATACCACAATAGTTTTTAAGCTATTTGTCCCATGAGCTATATATTGCAAAGGTGAATGATGGAATTTTAAAGGTAGCACTCAATTTACTTTGGAATGGCGAAAAATACCATGTAGTAGGTAGGTATGGTGGACACAAATGGCATAGTGGTTGGATCAAGTATTTGGATGCATGAGAAGTATTCCCTCTCGATACAAGGTTTTAGGCTAGCAAGGCTTATTTGAAACAAACACAAGGATGAACCGGTGCAGCAAAACTCACATAAAAGACATATTGAAAACATTATAAGACTCTACACCGCCTTCCTTGTTGTTCAAACTCAATACTAGAAATTATCTAGACCTTAGAGAAACCAAATATCCAAACCAAATTTTAGCATGCTCTATGTATTTCTTCATTAATGGGTGCAAAGCATATGATGCAAGAGCTTAATCATGAGCACAACAATTGCCAAGTATCACATTACCCAAGACATTATAGCAATTACTACATGTATCATTTTCCAATTCCAACCATATAACAATTTAACGAAGGAGAAACTTCGCCATGAATACTATGAGTAGAAACCAAGGACATACTTGTCCATATGCTACAGCGGAGCGTGTCTCTCTCCCATAAAGTGAATGCTAGGATCCATTTTATTCAAACAAAACAAAAAACAAAACAAACCGACGCTCCAAGAAAAAGCACATAAGATGTGATGGAATAA
This sequence comes from Lolium multiflorum, assembly GCA_030979885.1. NCBI lineage: Eukaryota > Viridiplantae > Streptophyta > Magnoliopsida > Poales > Poaceae > Lolium > Lolium multiflorum. Next base: position 287,069,794 of record CM061753.1, on the reverse strand, counting down.
AAATATAGTTTCAGGGGAGGAACCCGATAATGTTGTCGATGAAGAAGGGGATCTGGGCATCCCCAAGCTTAGACGCTTGAGTCTTCTTAATATATGCAGGGGTGAACCACCGGGCATCCCCAAGCTTAGAGCTTTCACTCTCCTTGATCATGTTGCATCATACTCCTCTCTTGATCCTTGAAAACTTCCTCCACACCAAACTCAAACAACTCATTAGAGGGTTAGTGCACAATAAAATTAACATATTCAGAGGTGACACAATCATTCTTAACACTTCTGGACATTGCATAATGCTACTGGACATTAGTGGATCAAAGAAATTTATCCAACATAGCGAAAGAGGCAATGCGAAATAAAAGGCAGAATCTGTCAAAACAGAACAGTTCGTATTGACGAATTTTAAAATGGCACCAGACTTGCTCAAATGAAAATGCTCAAATTGAATGAAAGTTGCGTACATATCTGAGGATCATGCACGTAAATTGGCTTAATTTTCTGAGCTACCTACAGGGAGGTAGACCCAGATTCGTGACAGCAAAGAAATCTGGAACTGCGCAGTAATCCAAATCTAGTACTTACTTTTCTATCAACGGCTTAACTTGGCACAACAAAACACAAAACTAAGATAAGGAGAGGTTGCTACAGTAGTAAACAACTTCCAAGACACAAAATAAAAACAAAGTACTGTAGGTAAAAACATGGGTTGTCTCCCATAAGCGCTTTTTTTAACGCCTTTCAGCTAGGCGCAGAAAGTGTGTATCAAGTATTATCAAGAGACGAAGTGTCAACATCATAATTTGTTCTCATAATAGAATCAAAAGGTAACTTCATTCTCTTCTAGGGAAGTGTTCCATACCTTTCTTGAGAGGAAATTGATATTTTATATTACCTTCCTTCATATCAATGATAGCACCAACAGTTCGAAGAAAAGGTCTTCCCAATATAATGGGACAAGATGCATTGCATTCAATATCCAAGACAACAAAATCAACGGGAACAAGGTTATTGTTAACGGTAATGCGAACATTATCAACTTTACCCAAAGGTTTCTTTGTAGAATGATCAGCAAGATTAACATCCAAATAACAATTTTTCAGCGGTGGCAAGTCAAGCATATTATAAATTTTCTTAGGCATAACAGAAATACTTGCACCAAGATCACATAAAGCATTACAATCAAAATCTTTAACCTTCATCTTAATGATGGGCTCCCAACCATCCTCTAGCTTTTTAGGAATAGAGGCTTCACGCTCTAGTTTCTCTTCTCTAGCTTTTATGAGAGCATTTGTAATATGATGCGTGAAAGCCAAATTTATAGCACTAGCATTAGGACTTTTAGCAAGTTTTTGCAAGAACTTTATAACTTCAGAGATGTGGCAATCATCAAAATTCAAACCATTATAATCTAAAGCAATGGGATCATCATCCCCAATGTTGGAAAAAATTTCAGCAGCTTTATCACAGTTTCAGCAGTTTTAGCAGTTTCAGGCAGTTTCTCGCGCTTTGCATTAGAAGTGGAAACATTGCTAACACCAATTCTTTTATTATTATTAGTAGGAGGTGCAGCAACATGTGTAGCATTAGCATTACTAGTGGTGGTAATAGTCCAATCTTTAGCTACATTCTTCTCTTTAGCTAGTTTTTCATTTTCTTCTCTATCCCACCTAGCACGCAGTTCAGCCATTAATCTTATATTCTCATTAATTCTAACTTGGATGGCATTTGCTATAGTAACAATTTTATTATGATGATTCTCATTAGGCAAAACTTTTGATTTCAAAAGATCAACATCAGCAACAAGACTATCGACTTTAGAAGCAAGTATATCAATTTTCCCAAGCTTTTCTTCAACAGATTTGTTAAAAGCAGTTTGTGTACTAATAAATTCTTTAAGCATGGCTTCAAGTCCAGGGGGGTGAACTCCTATTATTGTTGTAAGAATTCCCATAAGAATTACCATAGCCGTTGCCATTATTATAAGGATATGGCCTATAGTTGTTACTAGAATTGTTCCGGTAAGCATTGTTGTTGAAATTATTATTTTTAATGAAGTTCACATCAACATGTTCTTCTTGTGCAACCAATGAAGCTAATGGAACATTATTAGGATCAATATTAGTCCTATCATTCGCAAGCATAGACATAATAGCATCAATCTTATCACTCAAGGAAGAGGTTTCTTCGACAGAATTTACCTTCTTACCTTGTGGAGCTCTTTCCGTGTGCCATTCAGAGTAGTTGATCATCATATTATCAAGAAGCTTTGTTGCTTCACCAAGAGTGATGGACATAAAGGTACCTCCAGCAGCTGAATCCAATAAATTCCGCGAAGAAAAATTTAGTCCTGCATAGAAGGTTTGGATGATCATCCAAGTAGTCAATCCATGGGTTGGGCAATTTTTAACCAGAGATTTCATTCTTTCCCATGCTTGTGCAACATGCTCAGTATCTAATTGTTTAAAATTCATTATGCTACTCCTCAAATATATAATTTTAGCAGGGGGATAATATCTACCAATAAAAGCATCCTTGCATTTAGTCCATGAATCAATACTATTCTTGGGCAAAGATAGCAACCAATCTTTAGCTCTTCCTCTTAATGAGAAAGGGAACAATTTTAATTTTATAATGTCACCATCTACATCTTTATATTTTTGCATTTCACATAGTTCAACAAAATTATTAAGATGGCCAGCAGCATCATCAGAACTAACACCAGAAAATTGCTCTCGCATAACAAGATTCAAAAAGCAAGTTTAATTTCAAAGAATTCTGCTGTAGTAGCAGGTGGAGCAATAGGTGTGCATAAGAAATCATTATTATTTATGGTTGTGAAGTCACACAACTTAGTATTTTCAGCGTTGGCCATTTTAGCAACAGTAAATAAAGCAAACTAGATAAAGTAAATGCAAGTAAACTAATTTTTTTGTTTTTGATATAGCAAACAAGATAGCAAGTAAAGTAAAACTAGCAACTAATTTTTTTGTATTTTGATTTAGTGCAGCAAACAAAGTAGTAAATAAAACTAAGCAAGACAAAAACAAAGTAAAGAGATTGAGAAGTGGAGACTTCCCTTGCAGCGTGTCTTGATCTCCACGGCAAGAACGTATAAATTTAGCTTGATGACGCGTAAAGCACACGCCGTTGGGAACCCCAAGTGGAAGGTGTGATGCGTACAGCAAGTTTCCCTCAGCAAGAAACCAAGGTTTATCGAAACAGTAGGAGCCAAGAAGCACGCGAAGGTTGATGGCGCGGGATGTAGTGCGGCGCAACACCAGGGATTCCGGCGCTAACGTGAACCCGTACAACACAACCAAAGTACTTTGCCCCAACGAAACAGGAGGTTGTCAATCTCACCGGCTTGCTGTAACAAAGGATTAACCGTATTGTGTGGAAGATGATTGTTTGCAGAAAACAGTAGAACAAGTATTGCAAAAGATTGTATTTCAAGAAAGAGAATTGGACCGGGTCCACAGTTCACTAGAGGTGTCTCTCCCATAAGATAAACAAGATGTTGGGTGAACAAATTACACTTGGGCAATTGACAAATAAAGAGGGCATGACCATGCACATACATATCATGATGAGTATAGTGAGATTTAATTGGGCATTACGACAAAGTACATAGACCGCCATCCAACCGCATCTATGCCTAAAAAGTCCACCTTCAGGTTATCATCCGAACCCCTCCAGTATTAAGTTGCAAAGACAATTGCGTTAAGTATGGTGCGTAATGTAATCAACAACTACATCCTTAGACATAGCATCAATGTTTTATCCCTAGTGGCAACAAAGACAACACAACCTTAGAACTTTTTGTCACTGTCCCAGGTGTCAATGCAGCATGAACCCACTATCGAGCATAAGTACTTCCTCTTGGAGTTACAAGCATCTACTTGGCCAGAGCATCTACTAGTAACGGAAAGCATGCAAGATCATAAACAACACGTAGATATAACTTTGATAATCAATATAACAAGTATTCTCTATTCATCGGATCCCAACAAACGCAACATATAGAATTACAGATAGATGATCTTGATCATGTTAGGCAGCTCACAAGATCCGACAATGATAGCACAATGGGGAGAAGACAACTATCTAGCTACTGCTATGGACCCATAGTCTAGGGGTAGACTACTCACACATCACACCGGAGGCGACCATGGCGGCGTAGAGTCCTCCGGGAGATGATTCCCCTCTCCGGCAGGGGTGGAGGCGATCTCCTGGATCCCCCGAGATGGGATCAGCGGCGCGCGTCTCGGGAAGGTTTTCCGATCGTGGCTCTCGGTACTGGGGGTTTCGTCACGGAGGCTTTAAGTAGGCGGAAGGGTAGGTCAAGAGGCGGCACGGGGGCCCACACCATAGGGCCGCGCTGCCAGGGCAGGCCGCGCCGCCCTATGCTCGCTGCCTCAGGCCCCTCTTCGTCCTCGCTCTCGACTTCCGGGAAGCTTCATGGAAAAATTCTGGGCTTTGATTTCGTCCATTCCGAGAATATTCCTACTAGGATTTCTCAAACCAAAACAGCAAAAAAGCAACCGGCACTTCGGCATCTTGTTAATAGGTTAGTTCCTAAAATGCACGAATATGACATAAAGTGTGCATAAAACATGTAGATAACATCAATAATGTGGCATGGAACATAAGAAATTATCGATACGTCGGAGACGTATCACTTATACATAACACATATGCTTTATTACTACCGTTGACAAAATTGTTTCTATGTTTTCAAAATAAAAGCTCTAGCACAAAAATAGTAATCCATGCTTCCTCTGCGAAGGGCCATTCTTTTACTTTATGTTGAGTCAGTTTACCTACTTCTTTCTATCTTAGAAGCAAACACTTGTGTCAATTGTGTGCATTGATTCCTACATACTTGCTTATTTGCATTCATCATATTACTTTGTGTTGACAATTATCCATGAGATAAACATGTTGAAGTTGAAAGCAACCGCTGAAACTTATATCTTCCTTTGTGTTGCTTCAAAACTTTCTACTAAGAATCTATTGCTTTATGAGTTAACTCCTATGCAAGTCTTATTGATGCTTGTCTTGAAAGTACTATTCATGAAAAGTCTTTGCTATATGATTCAGTTGTTTAGTCATTATCTTTACCATTGCTTCGAATCACTTCATTCATCTCATATGCTTTACAATAGTATTGATCAAGATTATGATAGCATGTCACTTCAGAAATTATCCTTGTTATCGTTTACCTACTCGAGGGCGCGTAGGAACTAAGCTTGGGATGCTTGATACGTCTCAAACGTATCTATAATTTCTTATGTTCCATGCTACTTTTATGATGATACTCACATGTTTTATACACACTTTATGTCATTATTATGCATTTTCCGGCACTAACCTATTGACAAGATGCCGAAGAGCCGCTTGTTGTTTTCTCATTGTTTTTGGTTTCAGAAATCCTACAAAGGAAATAATATTCTCGGAATTGGACGAAATCAACGCCCAGGTCTTATTTTTCCACGAAGCTTCCAGAAGACCGAAGGGGATACGAAGTGGGGCGACGAGGCGCCACCACCATAGGGCCGCGCGGCCCAGGGTGGGCCCCGCGCTGCCCTATGGTGTGGGGGCCTCGCGCCGCCTCCAACCCTACCCTTCAGCCGACTTAAAGCCTTCGTCGCGAAAACCCATGTACCGAGAGCCACGATACGGAAACCTTCGCAGACGCCGCCGCCAATCCCATCTCAGGCATTCGGAGATCATCGGCACTCCCGCCGGAGAGGGGTCATCTCCCGGAGGACTCTTCATCACCATGATCGCCTCCGGATTGATGTGTGAGTAGTTCCTCATTGAACTATGGGTCCATAGCAGTAGCTAGATGGTTGTCTTCTCCTCATTATGCTATCATGTTAGATCTTGTGAGCTGCCTATCATGATCAAGATCATCTATTTGTAATGCTACATGTTGTGTTTGTTGGGATCCGATGAATATGGAATACTATGTCAAGTTGATTATCAATCTATCTTATATGTGTTGTTTATGTTCTTGCATGCTCTCTAAGTTGCTAGTAGAGGCTCGCCAAGTTGATACTTCTAACTCCAAGAGGAGTATTTATGCTCGATATTGGTTCATGCCTCCATTAAATCTGGGACAGTGACAGAAAGTTCTGAGGTTGTGGATGTGCTGTTGCCACAAGGTATAAAACAACAATGCTTTGTCTAAGGATATTTGTGTTGATTACATTACGCACCATACTTAATGCAATTGTCTGTTTCAACTTAATACTGGAAGGGGTGCGGATGCTAACCCGAAGGTGGACTTTTTAGGCATAGATGCATGCTGGATAGCGGTCTATGTACTTTGTCGTAATGCCCAATTAAATCTCACACTAGTCATCGTGATATGTATGTGCATTGTTATGCCCTCTTTATTTGTCAATTGCCCAACTGTAATTTGTTCACCCAACATGCTATTTCTTATTGGAGAGACACCACTAGTGAACTGTTGACCCCGGTCCATTCTTTTACATCTGAATACAACCTACTGCAAACATTGTTCTTTACTGTTCTTCGCAAACAAACATCATCTTCCACACCATACATTTAATCCTTTGTTTACAGCAAGCCGGTGAGATTGACAACCTCACTGTTACGTTGGGGCAAAGTATTTTGATTGTGTTGTGCAGGTTCCACGTTGGTGTCGGAATCCCTGGTGTTGCGCCGCACTACACTCCGTCACCAACGACCTTCACGTGATCCTTGACTCCTACTGGTTCGATAAACCTTGGTTTCTTGCGAGGGAAACTTGCTGCTGTACGCATCACACCTTCCACTTGGGGTTCCCACGGGCGTGTGCTCTTACGCGCACGGGCCACGCACGGGAGACCGCGAGCTGAAGAACGGTGCGGATCGTCCCGGGCTTGACAACCGGGGCGAAGGTGTCGGTGAAGTCGACGCCGGCGCGCTGGCGAAAACCACGAACCACCCACCGCACCTTGTGGCGGTCGAGAGTACCGTCCGGATGGAACTTGTGCTTGAAGACCCACTTCCCGGTGATGATGTTGGCGTGAGGTGGCGGGGAACAAGCGTCCATGTTTGGTTCCGCTGCAGGGCGTCGAACTCGTCCTGCATGGCCGCAAGCCACTGCGGGTCGCGGAGAGCAGCCCGGGCAGAAGCGGGCAGGGGCGACGGTGGGCTGGTGAAGGCGCGGAAGTCGAGCGTGCCAGACGTCTCGGCGGAGAGCGCCCGAGGTGCAGCGTGAGTGGAGGGAGACGGCTGAACGGGGTACAGGTCGCCGGGACTCTCACAGCGGTGCAAAACCATCCGGGTACGGGCGTCCTTTACAGAAAAACCAAACTCGTCAAATTCCACAGTTACAGAGTTATCACGAGAAAGAGTTTTAACGGAAACTAAATTCTGAACAAGATGTGGTGAAACTAAGACATTATTAAGAGACAATGGTGTGGAGTTAGAAGGAAAATGAGTGGAGCCAACATGAGAGATGGGAAGACCAGCACCGTTACCGACGATGATGCGAGAGGAAGTGGATGTCGGAGATGAAGTGGAAAGGTTACCCGGGTGAGCAGCCATGTGTGCGGAGGCTCCGGTGTCCATGAACCAGTCGCCACCGCCAGAGTAAGCGCCCGGCGAGGGGGCGTGCTGAAGGGCGGTGTACAGCGCGGGGTCCCAGTGGGCCGGCGGTGCCTGCGGCATCATGCCGCCGTAGACGGGGGCGTAGGGCAGGCCGGCGGGAGCCTGCGGTGGCGCGGCGATGAAGGCCTGGTGCGTCGGCGGACGGGGGCCGACGGTGCCGGGGACGGGGGGGCGCGGAACGGGCATGGTGTAGGCGTGCACGACCCCCGTCCAGGGGTTGTGTCCGCCCGCCCACGGCGGAGTGGGGTGTGAGTACCCGGGGCGCGGACCGACGATGCCGGGGCCGCCGTTGTTGCCACGGCCACGGCCACCACCACGACCACGGCTACGGTTGTGACAACCGCCCCCTCCTCCTTGGTGTTGTTGCGGTTGAGGGGCGGGGTGTGAAGGGGCGGGTGTGGGCGCCAGCGGAGCTCCTCCGCCATGAGGAAGGACGTTGTTGCCGCTGGCCCATAGGGCCGTGTGGACCGTACCGCCCGAGCGCGCACGCCCTTCAGCCGACGTTCCTCCAGCTTGAGGTAGTCGACCGCCCGCTCGAACGTAGGGTTGGTCATGAGGGTGAGGTTGGAGGCGGCGTTGCCGAGGTCCTCGTTGAGGCCGGCGGTGAGGGTGGAGAGGAGGAGCTCGTCGCCAATCCGGAACCCAAGGTCCTGGAGCTCGTCGGAGATGGCCTTGAGGCGCAGGCAGTAGGCGTCCAAGGCTTGATCGCCCTGGGGTGTACCGAAGAATTCCTGCTGCAAAAAGACAACACGTTGGAGCTTATTATTGGTGAAGAGGTCGGTGATCTTCACCCACACCGTGCGGGCCTCATCTCCCTCCCAAACGACGGTCTTGAAGATGTCCGGCGAGACGGTGAGGAAGAGCCAGCGGATGATGGTGGCGTCGATGGCCAGCCAGTCGGAGTCGCGGGCGAGGAGGTCGGCGGTGTCGTCGATGTGGTCGCGCAGGTTGTACTCGCGGAAGAGGAGGTAGAAGTACGTCTTCCAGGCGAGGTAGTTGGCGGCGGTGGTGGACAGCTTGACGGGGACATGGTCGGTGATGGCGACGGCGCGGAGCTGGCCGGGGTCGGGGATGGAGGAGTCGGCGAAGGGGTTGGAGCTGGGAGTGGACATGGTGGGGAAGAGGCGGCGCACGGGGAGGAGAGGCGGCGCTCGGCTAGGGGAGGGGGGGCGGCGCACGGCTTGGGCGGCGCGGGTTTAGGGGTGGGGCGGCGCACGGGGAGAGAGGCGGCGCGCGGGTAGGATCTAGGTGGTGTCTGATATGTGGAGAGAGATGCAATGCTCGATGTATTGATCGGATGCATATGGTGGTACATATATAGGCCACGTCCTCGACTATACAAGGAAGGAGGCGGACCCAATAATAAATACAAAGATATAAATCTCTATACATAAACAGAGGATACATATCCGGACATACAAGGATATGTATCTCAACATATATGAACCAAGTAACTAAAATGAGATTCTGATTACATTTTTTTTCGATTATGGTGGTTGAAATAGGATACTCCCTTCGTCCCATGGAGCTTGTTTGAGGTTTGGTAAAATTTGAATGTATAAAGATGCTATTTAGTATCTATGTACGGGAGCGGCGGCGCATCGTCGACACGGTCTAGAGGTTGAAGATGAAGGGCTTTTTAAAGATCTCATTGTAATTTTTGTATTTTTGTGTGATTTGTATTGTTCGTTGTTTTTTAATGCCAGAGTCCTATTTGAAAAAAAAATAGACAAATTTCAGACAATTTTCATAGAACGAAATAAGTATGATGCATCTTGGTGTCTGTGCTCCTAAGTTAAAAGAAAAAACTTAACAGATGTAGAACATGTATAATATACTCCCTCCATCCCGAAATATAAGGCGTCTAAGGATTAGTCAAAAGTCAATATTTTATAAGTTTGACCAAATTTATACACAAAACTAGAAACAATTACATTACTGAATCAATATCAATACATTCACCATAAAATATATTTTCTTAATGTATCCATTCAATATTGTAGATGTAGATATATTTCTAAATATTTATTGAAAGTTAGTAAGGTTTAACTTTTGACTAATTCTTAGACGTCTTACATTTTAGAATGGAGAGAGTATATCTCTAAAACATGTCAAAAAACAGAAAATGGTGCTTTATAACTCAAGTTTCGAGCTAAAACATGTCTATTTACACGGTGTAAAGAAGTGGCGGATGACGTACTACATGGGTTGTCTTATGAATGTCATGATCCATCCATGCAAATGAAATTTTGAGTCCCCAGCATTAGACATGAGAGGTTCTCTCTATTAGCAGCAAATGCAGTGAAACCCTTGACCTTGCAGTCTTGACGACGGTGTTAGGAGCGTCGCTACCTTCTTGAGGACCTCGTCGTGGAGCTCCGATCATTTGATCTTGCTTCGATGGCTTCGGTGGCAGCCTTGAATTTTCTTGTACCTTTATTTATTTGTTTTTACCTGCTTTGTAAAAGATCTCCGTCACCTTATGTCGATTCAACCGTGTGGCTTTAGATTTATAAAAAGGAAGGAAAGCATGTTTTGAGGAAACTGCTGGCCTGTTGAAGATTTGGGTGCAGCTGATGCGGACGCACGCCCAGGGGTAAAGTACGACAAGGTACAAAGAACTTTGCGGTGGTGGAGTACGGCCTAATATCCGCTGGCCGGCTGTCTCCATCTCCTCTTAATCTAAGCCATCCTACACCAATTAATTATTACTCCATCATCTGTGTACGCGTTTCTTCCCTACGTCCGTAGCTCTGTATCTCCATCTCGACCACGAGTGGGATGGAGAGTCCACGGCCAATCTGTTGACGGTTTCCGGAGTACGTACAGTATATGGCAATTAGCATGCAATTTACGGTCGACCGGAACAGGATCAAACGTGTGACCGTTGAGCTTAAATTTCTCGGCCATTTCTCAAGTACCTGTCCATAACAAATTAAGCTCACAAAATCATTCGTATGAAAAAATTTCCTCAGTGTCACAACACTATATTTTTTCGATAAAGGAGCAGCAGCCCCAGCCTCTGCATCAATCGATGCACACGATCTTTTATTAAACATATAGAGTATCAAGTATCAAGTAACAAGTACGAAAGTCATAGGGAAAATACAATCATGGGTCCGACTTGGTTGCCACATAAATCAACCAACGGAACAACAAACATCTAAATAGGTTAGCCATACTCTATCCTATTATTGTGTCGCCACCCAGTAGCCTGGTAGTAGAAATCCTGAGTAAGCACCAGCAGTCTGTTGCATCCAGTATCCATATCCTTGCGTTGATCCTCCGGTAGCAGGAAAGCCCATAACCGTATCCACTGCACAGCTCGAAGAATAACCTGCAAAAAGTTAGTACCCTTTTGATTATTAAAAATCATATCATTTCTAGTGTTCCATATTGTCCAGCATATAGCAGATATACCAATCCTAATTTTCAGTTTATCTTTCTTCGGAACTCCATACAACCAGTTCCCAAACATATTATTGATGCTCGTAGGTGGCGGAATATTATAGGCAAAGTAAATCATCCGCCAAATGATAGTAGCGAAGGGGCATGCAAGGAACAAATGATGCACAGTTTCATTTGTGTCACAACACTATATACAGTTAGTTCCAAGATATCCCTACGCCAGGTGATATTTATGCGCTCCTCTGTTCTGAAATCTGGCTGACGTATGGCATAGTGCTAGACACGTTCTTATGGCCATCAAGAGGGGCATATTTCGGCAGCTTGCTAGCAATATCACATGAATAATCTATGACAAGACGAAGATCGTGTCGGGCATTCTCCTTTCTGCGACAAAGCAAAGTAATTAGGAACTTAATTTGTCAAGCTAGCCTCGTCGTGGGCATGGGTTAATGGGGGTTGGTAGAGTCAAAACCCAAATTCTAACAGTCTCCACAACATGGTGATATGACATGTGATCCGTGACCAGCTTCCACAAAATCATGGAGGGAGACTAGACCAATGCCGGTCAGACGAACAACGATGACGGTCCAAAGACGGAACTGAATCGGCCTAGTGAATTAGTTGTAGCAATCAGCTGACGCACCGCTGATTAGGCGATCACGAACCTTTGTATCATGTGGCCAGGAGCATATCACTATATCAGGAACATGGACATATATATATTCGTATATATAAGCTCAAATAATTTGACACAGCCGCCAACCGATGACATTGCCAAAATCCTACGCAACCGTGACGCGATTCTGCACAGCAACTAAGCTAAAATGTGCACGAGATATTCTGGTACAAGAGAGACTTTTTGATCATCCTTTTCCTTTCGTTATATACGCTGCACTCGGCAGCCATGTTACACGCATGTAGTACAAACTTTCTGTGGTACCCCGAAGGTACTGCTCCCTTCAGTCCCTCTACACGTCGCGTTGGATAATATACATACAACACAGTAACCAAGCCTATACATACCACTATACACAAAGAATGAACGGAATAGGTGTCAGACTCCGGTTGAACCTCTAAGAGCACCTTCCCGCGCACACAAGCGCGCAGATATATTACACCTTTCTGGCAAACACAAGGACGGAAAATTGCCGCATCTTCGATCGGCAGGAACCTGAGACGTCCATCCTACCTGTCGGTACAATGCACCGAGACGCGACAGAGTTGCTGCTGCAATGCAGGCTGAGTTCAGCTCTGGCCTGTTGAGCCTGCAGCCCTCATGAAGTGGTCGTAAGGGCTTGCCGCCGGTAGCTTCAGGAAATGTTGCTCGAATGGATCATCGGCTGACTGCGGGTTGCCAGCGTCCATGTGCTGAGGGAAAGCGGCCCAGTTGTCGTCAAGGAACGGGTTCGTGCTCTGGACCCCAGCCTGCTTAGCGTGCAGCTTATCGACATCAGTATTTTAATGTAATATGCATTGACAGAGAAGGGAAATTATGCTACCTGGGGCAACGGGGGATCACTGAAGAAATCCAGCTCCATCTGGCCGGGCTGCTGGCTGGGCATGGGGGCTGGTTGCGAGCTTGGCTGGAAACTCATGAAGGTAGACATCTTCTGCTGTTTCCCTGTCGTGAGGGCTTCGCATTGGCTAGTCATCTCCATGAACGGCATGTCTGCTGACAGATGAGCACTTTCTGTGTGATGTGCAGGGTCGGCGCCAATCTATGAAATGGCAAAAGGATGAAAAAAGAAACGCTAGTTAAAGCAGTTATCATGCCAAGTAAATATTGTGAACAGCAAAGATACTTTAATGTTCAAAAGTGACTGTTGCTGTTTCGTTGGGCAGGTAGAAGAATACCAAATTAAGTTAAATAAATAGAGCAAAACATAGCATTTACAGGCAAAACTTTAATGTTTTCTGCCTAGATGTGCTACTACAGGACATATAATTGCATCAATGAGTAGCTCAAGTGCTGAGAGAACTTGTCATCAACTTACAACAGAACTGATAAGATAGTAAAAAGCGATATAGGAAGGAATCATAGTTTTTTCATAAGGACATACTGTTTCGAGAAGCTGATCGATACTCATAAGATCTCCAGCAGGAATAGATGCAGTAGCTGACGTACTTTCTGAAGCTTCCCCAAAAATATCATGATCATGACCCAGGTCAATCAGCATACCCTATTGAATATATTCAACTTTTAGCAACAAAAGTAGTTGACCGATACAGTAATGGCCAAAAACTAAGGTGCTTTCAAAAGTATAAGTTGCAGGCTAATATAGACAACCATACCTCTTCATGGTGAGCATCCTCATGAGACCCTGATGAATTCTCATCAGGTGATTCAAAGAACTGAGTGCTCATTGGGCACATGTCATCGGGGGAGAAATCACTTAGCAGTTGGCTTCTCACACTGTGCAACTCCGCCTGCAGAAACAGAAAAGTCACCTACAGCTGCATGGAACTTGGTTCAAACAATGAATGTAAGAGGCAAGTGAGAAGGTGAACATTACATCAATAATATTTGCTATATTGTTCATGATTGTGGAGACGATGCTGTCTCGAGATTGACTTTCTGATAGCTCTATTGCTTCAAGAGCCTTCAGTGCATTAGTATTGTCCTCTGGCGATCCGTATATTTTTGATGGGTCGTCTAAGGAATCTTTCACCGCCTGAAGTTTACTCTCATCCACCAAATGAAGGAATGGATCGCCCTAAGTAAAATACCAAACAAATGCCAGATAAAAGGTCTGTGCCAAAACAAAGTCAAGATGCAACCAAAATGTGTTCAATGACAATACAATGAACAACTCTAATTTGTTAATCTCTAGAACAAACAGAGATGCAACTGAGCTCTTGTTTGGTCTATGTGCTATACAAATTATAGGAATACTAACAGAAGCATGGTGGAAAAACCAACCAAGTGGATTATGCTCTATGAATTTTCGCCGTACTTACAAAACAAAATCTAAAACCATACTACATTGTCAGATGTCAAGAAGACCAGAAAGGAAGGTTAGAAGTGATTTTATTTAATTTACATGTTTAGTGTGACTACTCAGGTGATTATGCGATAAACTAACTTTTCAGTAAAGGCTATGGACTTGCGATGTAAAAGTAAATATTTGGTAAAAACAAGAGAATCTGGAAACTAACAAGAATAAGATAACGTAGGATAGCAAGTTGACTTGATTGCTAATATAATAAAAAAAAGTTACAGCAGAAATCAAACAAGGGAGATCTTTCATCACATACCGTTCGCTCATTAATCATCTGTTTGCAGATTGGAATAAGAGGCACCACATTGAAAGCTCTTGAAGAGAAAATAATCATGGCTGTCGCCAGAGTAAACAAGGAGCGGCGCCGAGATGGTGGTAACGATTCTACAAGGTTAACAAGTAGAAAACAATTAATAGGTGCAAGAGAATTAATACTGATATTATTACAGTATCATTTTCCCAAACAATTATCACACCATCATGATTCATCTACAACATGAGGCCAAGTTTTAAGTTATATGGAACACTGTGTTTTATATTTACAGCTAAAGATACTTGTAGTCGGTTTGATTATATTACCTGCTTCAGTAAGTGAATAGCTCCTCAAAGCAAAAGCAACCTGAAAGCTCTGAGTAAGAGCCTCAAAAATTGATGCCTGGAAGAGCAAAAAAAAAACCATCATAAAAGAGGTAATAATGATAGATACAACTAAGAAAAAACCATATTTTTATTCCAATTTTGAAGTAATAAAACAGAAATAGATCTCCATTCATTAGAAGAAACAGAAAATAGAACGGTTTGTCATTTGGGTGTCAAAACTGCTTGAACTGTAAAACACTGTTGACACTCATGTGCAAAATCGAACAGTTTAAACTGCGAGCCACAAAAACTAGGGAAATATGAATGTGACATTCTCAACTGGTCACTCTCTTCTCTGTCCAGACATGAAAGACTCCTGGGGATTAACTACCATATGTATTCTCTAACGATTTGGCTGTGGCGTAGCAGAAATGTTTCTGACAACTTGAAGTCCAACCCAGAAAGATTAAGAGATGAATATCTTAATATGATTGAGCTTTTGATGCACAATACAGTATCCAATACTCATGGCTAAGTGAGAACTGCTCGCTGCAAGCATGCACTTCGGAAAGCTAGTTTGCTTCTCTTCTTTCTCAGTCCCCATATTATCTTCTTTCAAGTTTGGCGTTTGCATGCATCGTATACTCCTTTTGTCCTTTGTTTGTCTGTGTGTGAACGTTACTGCACTATGCATGAACATGCAACCTTCTGCTTGTTGTATTTTTTTATCCTT
This sequence comes from Lolium multiflorum, assembly GCA_030979885.1. Lineage (NCBI taxonomy): Eukaryota > Viridiplantae > Streptophyta > Magnoliopsida > Poales > Poaceae > Lolium > Lolium multiflorum. The sequence continues at coordinate 287,054,455 of CM061753.1, read as the reverse complement.
CCATGAAGTTCTAGGTAGGGTCTCCCCTTCAGACTTTCCTCAGAAAAGGGGAAAAGGAACAAGAAAGAAATTCGACATAGAATTCACAGGACATACTAAGGAGTGCAAAGGGAAAGAGGGAGAGAGAAGATAGTGTACATGTGAAGGACAAATGTGATAAGATAAATAAAATGATAAGTAACATGATGTGTGCAAATTTCGGGGAAGTTTCAATAAACATTAATGAGCCATGTATAAAATAATAACTTTAACAGAATACCACTTCTTAGGACAGAAGGTGCACGTTTTATCTAAATTAGCTCTTCAGGACCACCAGTACAAATGGATTCATTGGATATGAAGTGAGCTTCCAGCAGAGAAAGGTGCCACTCTTTCCAAGTGTATATCGCATTTACGTCATGTGATCTTTATCAGCTTGTTTTATAAAGACATGATGCTAGCGTATAAATTTAGTTTTGTCTTGAAATATCTAAATAATTTCAAAATTCTATACGAGTCAAAATTGAGAGAATTGTGTGTAAATCCCCTGTGTTCCCTACTACACAACCATGGCTAGGTCCAAACAGAACTTGTGGTCCTGTTCACTTGTTCAGACACCTGGTCAGCACATTTCCGCAGCTACGCATTGCACTTGGTAAAAAAATCAACCAATGCTAGGCCCTTAAAGGGAGGCTTGGTTAGCATGACATTAATCTTTTGCATTACATATCTGGTGTCTGTCTGATAAGCATACCAAGAATGATGAAGAAAATAACAAGATGTGATTGGAAGAATAGATTACCTTGCATCCAGAAAACAATAGAAGCAAGCTGTAGGTATGAGCAATGGCTTCATAGTTTGCAGGAGTGTTTTCAGGAGACACTCCTTGAGCCCAAATGGATGTCAGCAAAAGTGTGATCTGACGACTGCTCAACTTCAGCAAAAGGGAATCCTGAACACATTTAACATATTGCAGAAATGATTATTCATTACTCTTAACAAATATTTTTCTCAAATACCATTGATCTTTAGTTAATAATCCTAAATTCGAGAAAAGGTTATACTGATGAAGGTACCATTTCATCATCTGATTTGCTTGAGGAACCTTTGTCTTCCTTAACAGCCATAGAAGGCGATCTCAGAGCCATGGAAGGACCTCTAAGTGCGATGGAAGGAGCTCTAACAGATACCGAAGGAGCCCTCAGAGCCATTGATGGACCCTTTTTCATGGAAAAGTTAGGAACTCTCATGCTACCGCGGCGGCTTTGAGATACAGGTAAGTTTTGCCGTTTAGTATTTCCAGTATCTTCACCTTGTGAATTGTCCGGGTGCTTATCCTTTTTCAACTTGTCAAAGATAGCAGCTGAAGATGAAAACACGGAGACAGCTCTAGATAGTGTTCTCTGCATGTCACGTGTCCTAGCCTGACTAGTGGCACTTGCTTGAATCAGGGGGGAAACAGAGGAGGGGACCAAGACAATAGCAAATATGCGGTGTGCAGCGATACGAGCTTCATGATCAGGGTGGATCATTGTTAAGAGTAACTGATGAAATAAAGCTTCTGGAAACACCTGACAACATATATATAGAATATAAATTTCCAAAGCAGAAAAGTACTGCTTCCTGAGATGAATTTAAACACTTATTTTTCTTTCACTTTTTTGCTTTGAGAGGATACCTTATTCTGATACTGCAAATTTGGTACAGCAGCTATTATTTGAGCTGTGCGATAAACTGCAGCTGCAGTTGATCTAGCTACTACAGCAGTGCTTGCAATGTTCTCTAGCATCACCGCCATCATGTCAAGAACTGGCCCAGCATCAGATACCTGATTAACAAAATAGTCTTGATAAGCCAACCGTGCAATTTGGAGAGACTTTTATTTGAATTTGACCATATAATTGCACAGATCAGACTGCTAAGGGGCATTAGTTAAGATATCACATTTACACAAGTGATACAAGCAAATTGAGCATAAAATTTCAGAGGGACAGAAAATAAAACAGACCTTCTTTGACAGTTGCACTAGCAGTCGTCTATAGCCTTGCGGAAACTTTCATTTCTTTTTACTAGCTCTGCGTCTTTGCTACCAAGAGTAATATGGAATGTTCTCTTTAAATGTCTGACTAGATCACTTATAGCACCTATAGTTATTGCTGAAGCCTGGGAACTGGACAGTTCTGCAAGGGTAGCTGCCACTTCCACGATGCTAAGCTGGATCTCTGGTTGCTTCAACATTGCTTTGTTTTCAATATGCTTTATTAGTAGAGACAGCAGTAAATGCATATTTTGCCCTGCAGAAGTCATTTAAACAAAATAAAAAACTAGTTTACTTTTATATAATATACTCTGCTCTCATAGAGTGCAAATGAAGTACCTGTGCTTTCTACCAACAGTTGCATGTCTAACAATATACAGAGAGCAAGTCCATTATCTGGTGACCAGGAACTACTGTTACCAAAACACCGGAACAAGGACTCCAAGATTCGACGGAATGTTGTTGCCTCCTTAGAAAGCTTAGCCATATTGTGCACACAGATTCTGGACCAAAACTTAGGATCCTTGGCATATTCCCTGCAGCACAAGAGTCGGTTGAGAAGCCAACTACTGAACAAGAAAAATATCAAGTACAAAAGGAGTAGGAATAAGATGTATTACATAGACAGGTTAACTCCGCCCTTAGCATTAACAAAGCTCTCCCAGGAGGGGATCTCAGAAATGACATAGGGGGATGTATTTTGCTCTGTTTTCTGGGCTTGTTGCGCTGTTTCATTGTCTGGATCTGTGGTAACTTGATCATCATTTTGGGCCTTCTGAGGTTTGTAGTTTTCCAATACAACTTCAACAACCTGTCAATGAATATTTAGAAAAGAAAATTTATGAAGGGAACATTTGGAGACACAATCTGCTTGTGCAAGCAGTTGAAAATCTGATACTAACCAAAAAAAACTACCAACAAGAAAATTCCGATGCATTACCAAGTTACATATTTTTTCCAGACGTGACCTCAATATTTCTGCAACGATGCTAAATGCAACACTTAATAATCATGTGAAAAGATCTTATGAGTGGCAGCTTATGGACGTTTCATCCAAGTATGCAGAAATAGAGGGGAGGAAACTTATGCTAACTGGTTTAGAATATAGATAGGCCAGGAATCAAGCATAGATCTTTTAACGTAGTAAATATTAATACAGAAAGATATAGCAAGGAAAGAACTACCGGTCAGGTCTTACTTACATTATCGAACTCTGACGAGATATGAGAAAGCTCTCCCATGAACCAGATCTGCTCAATATAAGGAAAATATTATAACTGCAGATATTATTTACTTACTCGGTTCCTAGATATAAGATGTTTTGGCAGTTCAATTTGAGCTACCAAAACATCTTATATTAAGGAATGGAGGGAGTAGTTTGCAAGGTTCAGATGTTCAGAGTAGGTAGCGTATAAGTTTGAGGAAACAGTATACAGTAATAAATGAATAACACTTCAACTGACATCATTCATGTGAGTCCCGTGACTACAGTGGAGCACAAATAGCACGAAAAGAACAATAAACAGCTATACAGTTGAAGCAAGCATCCTTAGCTGTACAAATAAGTGGTGAGAATGATATTGATCTATTCTTCTGTTGAGAAACCGTAAGTGGATGTTAAGTCGCTTCAAAGATACGTAGTTAGCAATATTTATTGCTTATGCTAGCATCAAATTATGATATAAAAAAGGTTTATCAGAACTCGGAAGCGTTATTTGACCCTCTTTTGGGCTTTTGGCTATGCAACAGTCTCCTAGTCCTACAACACAATATTTTGCATTCATTTCTTCACCAATTTTAGCAATCAATGCTAACATGTAACACTTGTTTGATATTGTGTTATGACAGAACATACCATAGCTGAAAGGGCTTGCAGGGCTGCAGCACGCAGTGAAGTTGCTCTCTCATCCTCTCCTGCCTCTTGAGCTAGTTCACATAGTCTTGGGACCAGCCCTTCAAGATTGAATTGGTATGTACCATCCACCTAGAATATACAGAAATGTAAGAACCAAATAGGCGCTATGACATATCAAGTATCCTGCTGGCACATAATGCCATCCACTGATAATCATGCCAATGGACATACCTGATTGACAGCAAAATCAAACAAGGTTTCACACCCTATAATGCGCATGTCATCCTGCCTCTTTTGATCCAAAAGAGTGTGTACAATGCTTAATAAGCTACTCGCAAACAGTGGCCTGCATTGAGAAAATGACATTTATATTTGTAACCATATTCAGATATAGTATCAAACTAAGTAGGATATTCACTTGCAGACCAAATGACAGTATTAACATCTAATGATTGTCAGTCAGATGGATGGCGCTCATTTTGGCAAATAATCTTATGGAGTCCAGTGACATGGGGAAAGAGACAGCTGAAAAAAAAAGGAAGACTAACATTTGTTCTTTACAAGAAACGAGCAATCTGCGGTATATCAGCATCACCACTTTCGCAAAGCCATACTGCTCTGTTCTTAATTCCTTGTAGATCCTTTGCTCCAGGTAAACTGTGATCTGCTCAAGAAATATCAACACATGTTAGAATGCAAGTTAACACAAAAGTCGAGAGTAAACATTTGGGTTCCCAAATAGAAGAGGGGGAGAACCTTTGGGACTCGAATAGGGTTCTTGGCCGCGTACTCACACAGCTTCCCGATCCTTCTCTCGTTAGGTTCCTCATCCTACACAGTTAAATAATGATTATTTCCGGCTAATGCGTATTTCCGCGACAGAGAGAAGAAGAAGAAGAAAAAAGGGAGGTGTCCCAACCGGCGTTCTGGGGAAGATTTCGGCGAGGATCTTCTTGTACCGCTTCACAGGTTGCCTGGACCGTGCCCTGAGCCCGGCAGAAGTAGCACAGGGCCTCGTGACGCCGGAAGACCTTCCGGGATATCACACCCATCCTCTACTACTGCAGGCAGAATTGATTGATACAGCGCATGTTAGTGCCACTGCAGCAGACACTTGCAGGAAATCCTTCACAAGCACCTCATGAATGGAATTCTAACAATGTTATCGATACAGACACCGATGTTGGACCGGTTGAACTCTTCAGAATCGAGCAACCAACCCACTGATCAACGCAATGGATTCAGATTTCCCCCAAACCTACCAAATCAAGCTACATTTTGGTCAAAACCGACTGGGGAGTTTTGCGGAACACGATAGGCGGAAGCGAAATCGACCGATCATGCGTAATGCCCACAAAGATCCCCACGGGCGCGCGTTCAGGCACAACCAGAATTCAATCGGCGTCAATGGAGAAGCAGGGCGAAAGGAAAAGAGTAGCATTACATTACTACGAGGAGCCAAGCCGGCCTGCCGGTCGGTCGGATTGGGCTGCGGCGGCGCTGGCGAGGTGGTGAACGCGGGACGCCAGCGGCGGCGCGTCGCCGGTGGTGGTGGTGGGTGGTGGTGGGTGGTCCTCCTCTCCGCCTCCTGCCTGCCTGCCGCTCCGGGCGAGGGAAACGCGGGGGGTGGTGGAGGTGTGGAGGGGAGGGAGAGGCGGGGAGACGAGAGAGGCACGCACTGCACGCGGGGTGGCAGGGCACGACGCCCCCACGCTTATTCACGACGGGCCCCCATTGCCCTTCCTGTCGTGCGCTCGCGCTCGCGCTGTGCTGTGCTGGTGGTGGTTGGGTGTGGAACGGGAGGGGGGCGGTGGCGCTGCTGGCGTCCCCCACCATTCGTGCGGCCGAGGTGGTCGCCGGAAATCGCGCCGCCGCGTGCGCGGCCTCCACTGGGCAAACCCCCTTCCCCCTCCCGCATGTGAAAAAAGAAACGCGAATTTACAGACAAGAACAAGAAAGTAAAGCTGCACAGCGGAAATGTGTTGTTGTCTTGTTGACCCATCGTCAATGTTATCGCCTACCGAATCAATTTTTTTTTACTCAAGCTATGGGAGGTGTGTACACATATACTCCCTCGTCCACAAATAAATGTACACGCCGGTTATGTCTACATATAACAGGTTCAAGACGGTGCGACCTAACGCGGACAGGCGACTGCCCAGGCGATTAGGGTTTTCTTCCTCCACGTCGGGTTTCAATCCGGGTGGAGTTCTTCTCTTCTTCGAAGGAGGCTTTCTTCTTTGGACTTTTCGGTTCAAAGGTGCTCTCGCGACCCTGGTTTGCTAGGGTTTGGCAGTATGTGCCTTCACCATGGGCTCGAGATCTAAACTTCTGGACTGCCATGGAGTAGGATCCGGGTAAAAAGAGAGGCGATTGACGACCGCGCCCGCTCGGATTGAGGACGATGAGTGATGAGAACATCCCTACCCCACTACTACCTCCGTCATTACAAGTTGAAGATGATCCTGCTGTGAAGCTCAAGTCCAATGAAGTTAGGTTGGACCAATGACACGAGCCCGTGCGAAGCTACTTAAACAACAGGTGAACTTGTTCCTAAGTGATACTTGATCGATGAGAACTTTATACTGCCTAAGTCCTATTATTTATGTATGATCAAAAGGAGGAGGGAGCAAGCATCGCACGAGGGAGGAGAGGAGCAATGGACAAAAAGATGGACGAGAAGCCGGACATGGAGCCGCACAAGAAGACATCCCATGGACGCGCGAGGGTGGAGCGGGAGACATGCGTAAGAGGAGGAGAAGGTCTGGCCGGCGCCCGGGCCAAACGGCCTTGATTGGTCGTCCCCGCCTTGCTCGTCCGACTGCCCCACGCCGACCAGCCGGTCCAACCGGGCTCACGCTCGTGCGCGGGGCGATCCAGAGCTTCGGACGCCGCCGGTCGCCATCCGGTCTCCCGGTCGTCTGACCGACCGGGTCCCAGCCCGGTGGACCGGCCCCCAGGCCGGCCGAGCCCGAGTCTGTCTCGACCAGATCTATTCTGGGTCGGTTATTTTCGTACTTTTTCGACCTGAGGTCGTCCTAAACCCCTATATAAGTGCCCAGGACGCCCCCAAGTAGCTTTAGACCACATTTAAGATAAACCCTAGTTCTTAGTTGTTTGCTATGCAAAACTATTGAATCCCTACGCCATATTGATTGATTTGGTGTAGATCTAAAGTCTTGTGTGATATGCCGTTCCATTAGGAATTGGAGGTTGCAACTTACCGCTTCGTGGTCGGCGGGCGTGCGCATGTGGAGTCGAATATCTTGCAGGGTTGAGAGTTGTTGCATTGACGAGACCAATCGAGATCTCGTTGCGCCATACAAGTTATCATCCACTTCATCAAGTTATCTCCGCTGCCATCATCCCGTGATCATCATCACCCTCGTTGCTTACTGAGAAGATCGGGTCACCCCTTATCATCTTGGTATCAGATTCTCGGGTTTCCTCGGTAAGCCATCCACAATCCACCCCATAGTTGAGTTGTGAGTGTTTCCTATCCAGAAAAAGCTAAAAATATTAGGGTTAGGGTTTGCCATAGCTTTAGATTGCACTAATTTTGAGTTTTAGTTGCTTTTTGTAGTTGTTTTTGCGTATCTTTTCTTCCATCTAGTATTGTTAGGGTTTGTGTTTCCGCTTTCATCTAGAGTCAGTTTTTGTTGCTCCGAGTCCACATAGCATACAGTGTGTTTGTCCAAACCATAGCCACAGCCTTTCGATATACGTGACTAGGAACTTCCCCAGAAGAGACTAGTTTTACCGCTCGACAGGCTGCTCATTAGGGTTTTGGTGCTTTGCATTATCTGTTGGCCGTGTTATCAAGGAGTTGAGTCATAACATCAAAAAATTGAAAAGAAGCAAAAGAGCTACATAGCTGCGTGTGTAAAAAGAAAATTCAAAAAGAAAAGTGAAGTGCTAGTAGAATCAAGTGAAGGCCTAAGTTTTCTTTTGCACCTGTAGTTGAGCAATCCTGTTTTGTTGAGCTTTGCTAGCGTCTCTCGAGTGCATTGCAACCTTTTCTCCATATAGTTGCATTGCCACATTTCTCGTATTGTGTGAGTATCATTGATTGTCTACGGTCAGCGCTAGAGCTTGTTATTGGTGCAAATAGGTAGCCTACCTACAGCCCCACATATATCCTGCTTTGTCCATGTGATTTGTTCTTATCCTTGATATTCGCTTCGCTACATCCGTGCACTAGTTGTTACTACAAGTGGTAAGCAATACTAATTCACTTTGGAGCGGTAAGATTTCCTTTTCTTATCAGTTTTGAGTGAGTTGTGAGAGTACCACCATATATTTTTGGTTTAGTGCACTAACCTACTAATCATGTCTGCTAGTGATGCTAAGATTGTTAACCAGAAAACAAGAATTCTAATATCATCACATGGGGGAGTATGAAGCTCTTCGTAATGAGATGCGACGTGAATTCCGTCGGATGATGAGCTTAGGCGGTCCAAGGGATCTCCCAGAAGTTGGATGCTACTAGTGAGACCGTCACTACAATGAAAGATCAAATGACGGATATCCAGCGCAGTCTTCAAGCTTTAACTGGCTGTTGATAATCCACACACCAACAAAGAATAAGAAGAAGAAGAAGAAGGGGGAGGATGAAGCACCTAATGCTAATCGTGGTGCTGGACGTGGTAACCGCGATCGTGGTTTTGCTGAACTCCGACGTCCAGGTCGTGGGTTTGAGGAAGAAGATGGATTGGGTAAGCCCAAGTTCTCCATACCCAAGTTTGAAGGAGGAGCTGATGTTGAAGAATACCTCACTTGGGAGCTGAAGATTGAGAAGTTATGGCGCTTACATAACTATACTGAAGATAGGAAGATCAAGCTTGCTTCTTCCGAATTTGATGGTTATGCATTGCGTTGGTGGGATGGACTTGTTCGTGCTCGTGAAGAAGATGGTGAGCTGCCTATTATCACATGGCGTGCTATGAAGGCGGCAATGCAAGATCGTTTTGTGCCCACTAATTATTTATGATCTATATATGATAAGTTGACCCTGTTGAGACAAGGTGTGAAGACTGTTGATGAATACTACATGGAGATGGAGATGCTAATGCAGCATGGCCGTGTCCGTGAGTCTCTAGAGATGACAATGCAGCGTTTTCTCAATGGATTGAAGTATGATATCAAAGGTATTGTTCGTCATTACAGCTACACCAATATGAATCAATTTACATCATGCAAGAGAAGTTGAATCACGGTTGGTGAAGAAGCAAAGGTTAGGGTGCTACGGGAGCAGACGTCTCACGCCGCGCGCCGATGATGCGTGAAGCACATGTCCGTTGGGAACCCCAAGAGGAAGGTGTGATGAAGCAAGTTTCCCTCGGTAAGAAACCAAGGTTATCAAACCAAAGGAGATGAAGGCCATGGAAGGTTGTTGGTGAAGGGAGTGTAGTGCGCAACACCGGGATTCCGCGCAACCTGGAACCAACACAATCAAAATATTTGCCCCAACTTAACGGCTGAGGTTGTCAATCTCACCGGTACTTGCTGTAAACAAAGGATTAAACATATGGTGTGGAGAATGATGTTTGTTTGCAAAGAACAACAGAGAACAATGATTGCAAGTAGGTTGTATTTCAGATGTAAAAAGAATAGACCGGGTCCACAGCTCACTAGTGGTGTCTCTCCAATAAGATAAATAGCATGTTGGGTGAACAAATTACAGTTGGGCAATTGACAAAGAGAGAGGGCATAACAATGCACATACATATCATGATGACTACTATGAGATTTACTTAGGGCGTTACGACAAAGAACATAGACCGCTATCCAGCATGCATCTATGCCTAAAAAGTCCACCTTCGAGTTAGCATCCGCACCCTTCCGCATTAAGTTGCAAACAACAGACAATTGCATTAAGTACTGTGCGTAATGTAAACAATACAAATATCCTTAGACAAAGCATTGATGTTTTATCCCTAGTGGCAACAACATATCCACAACCTTAGAACTTTCTGTCACTATCCCATTCAATGGAGGCATGAACCCACTATCAAGCATAAATACTCCCCTCTTGGAGTCACAAGTATCAACTTGGCCAGAGCCTCACTAGCAACGGAGAGCATGCAAGAACATAAATAACACATATATGATAGATCGATAATCAACTTGACATAGTATTCCATATTCATCGGATCCCAACAAACACAACATGTAGCATTACAAATAGATGATCCCGATCATGATAGGCAGCTCACAAGATCTAAACATGATAGCACAAGAGGAGAAGATAACCATCTAGCTACTGCTATGGACCCATAGTCCAAGGATGAACTACTCACGCATCAGACCGGAGGCGGGCATGGTGATGTAGAGCCCTCGGTGATGATTCCCCTCCCGGCAGGTGCCGGAGGCGATCTTCAGAACCCCCGAGATGGGGTTGACGGCGGCGGCGTCTCAGGAACTTTTCTCGTATCGTGGCTCTCGGTACTAGGGTTTTCGCGACGGAAGGAATAAATAGGCGAAGGGGCAGAGTCGGGGGACGCTCGAGGGGCCCACCCCATCAGGCGGCGCGGCCAGGGGTGGGGCCGCGCCCCCTATGGTGTGGCCGCCTCGTGGACCCTCTTCGTCTCTCTTCGGTGTTCTGGAAGGCTCCATGGAAAATAAGACCGTGGGCTTTTGTTTCGTTTCGAGAATATTTCCTGTGTAGGATTTCTAAAACCAAAAAACGGCAGAAAACAGAACTAATGCTTCGGCATCTTGTTAATAGGTTAGTAACGGAAAATGCATCAAAATGATGTAAAGTGTATATAAAACATGTGAGTATTGTCATAAAACTAGCATGGAACATAAGAAATTATAGATACGTTTGAGACGTATCAAGCATCCCAAGCTTAGTTCCTACTCGCCCTCGAGTAGGTAAACGATAACAAGGATAATTTCTGAAGTGACATGCTACTATCATAATCTTGATCAATACTATTGTAAAGCATATGAGATGAATGAAGTGATTCGAAGCAATGGTCTATAGTTTGTTAACAAATAGATAATGACTAAACAACTGAATCATATAGCAAATACTTTTCATGAACAGTACTTACAAGACAAGCATCAATAAGTCTTGCATAAGAGTTAACTCATAAAGCAATAGATTCTTAATAGAAGGTTTTGAAGCAACACAAAGGATGATTAAAGTTTCAGCAATTGCTTTCAACTTGTAACATGTATATCTCATGGATAGTTATCAACATAAAGTAATATAACAAGTGCAATAAGTAAACATGTAATAATCAATGCACACAGTTGACACAAGTGTTTGCTTCTAAGATAGAAAGAAGTAGGTAAACTGACTCAACATAAAGTAAAAGAAAGGCCCTTCGCAGAGGGGAGCAGGGATTACTCATGTGCTAGAGCTTTTTATTTTGAAAACATGGAAACAATTTTGTCAACGGTAGTAATAATTCATATGTGTTATGCATAAAACCTCCTATAAGTTGCAAGCCTCATGCATCGAATACCAATAGTACCCGCACCTTGTCCTAATTAGCTAGGACTTCCATGGATTATCATTGCATTACATATGTTTCAACCAAGTGTCACAAAGGGGTACCTCTATGCCACCTGTATAAAGGTCCAAGGAGATAGATCGCATTTGATTTCTCAATTTTGATAGATCTCAACTTGAGGACATCCATACCGGGACAACATAGAAAACAGATAATGGACTCCTCTTTTATGCTTTAAGCATTCAACAACAAATAATATTCTCATAAGAGATTTGAGGATTAATGTCCAAGCTGAAACTTCCACCATGATACATGGCTTTGGTTAGCGCCCCAATGTTCTTCTCTAACAATATGCATACTCAAACCATTTAATCATGAGAAATCTCCTTACTTCAGATAAGACGAACATGCATAGCAACTCACATGATATTCAACAAAGGTGTAACAGGTTGATGGCGTCCCCAGAAACATGGTTACCGCTCAACAAGCAACTTATAAGAACTAAGATACATAAGCGACATATTCATTACCACAATAGTTTTTAGGCTACTTTCCCATGAGCTATGTATTGCAAAGACAAGGAATGAAATTTTTAAAGGTAGCACGCAAGCAATTTACTTTGGAATGGCAGAAAAATACCACATAGTAGGTAGTTATGGTGGACACAAAATGGCATAAGTTTTGGCTCAAAGTTTTGGATGCACGAGAAGCATTCCCTCTCGGTACAAGGCTTTGGCTAGTAAGGTTGTTTGAAGCAAACACAAGTATGAACCGTTACAGCAAAACTTACATAAGAACATATTGCAAGCATTATAAGAGTCTACAACTGTCTTCCTTGTTGCTCAAACACTTTTACCGTAAAATATCTAGACTTTAGAGAGACCAATCATGCAAACCAAATTTCAACAAGCTCTACGGTAGTTCTCCACTAATAGGTTTAAACTACATGATGCAAAAGCTTAAACATGATCTACTTGAGAGCTCAAAACAATTGCCAAGTATCAAATTATTCAAGACAATATACCAATTACCACATGAAGCATTTTCTGTTTCCAACCAAATAGCAATAAATGAAGCGACTTTCAACTTTCGCCATGAATATTAAAAACGAAGAACACAAGTGTTCAAATGAAAAGCGGAGCGTGTCTCTCTCCAACACAAGGATTGCTACGATCCGATTTTATTCAAACATAAACAAAAATAAAAACAAACAGACGCTCCAAGTAAAGCACATAAGATGTGACGGAATAAAAATATAGTTTCACTAGAGGACATTGATAAGTTGTTGATGAAGAAGGGGATGCCTTGGCATCCCCAAGCTTAGATGCTTGAGTCTTCTTGAAATATGCAGGATGAACCACGGGGCATCCCCAAGCTTAGACTTTTCACTCTTCTTGATCATATCATATAATCCTCCTCTCTTGATCCTTGAAAACTTCCTTCACACCAGACTCAAAACAATCTCATTAGAGGGTTAGTGCATAATCAAAATTTCACATGTTCAGCGAGGATACAATCATTCCCAACACTTCTGGACATTACCCAAGGCTACTGAAAGTTAATGGAACAAAGAAATTCACTCAACACCGTAAAAGAGGCAATGCGAAATAAAAGGCAGAATCTATCAAAACAGAACAGTCCGTAAAGACGAATTTTTTCGAGGCACTTAATAGGCTCAGATGAAAAAGCTCAAAATGAACTAAAGTTGCGTACATATCTGAGGATCAGGCATGAATTTTTTCAGCATTTTACGAGTTTCCTACAGAGAGATCAACTCAAATTTGTGACAGGTAAAAATCTGTTTCTGCGCAGAAATCCAAATCTAGTATCAACTTTACTATCAAAGACTTTACTTGGCACAACAACGAAATAAACATGATAAGGAGAGGTTGCTACAGTAATAACAACTTCCAAGACACAACAAAACAGTAGCAAAAAAAACATGGGTTATCTCCCAATAAGTGCTTTTATTTAACGCCTTTCAGCTAGGCGCAGAAAGTGCAAATTAAGTATTATCAAGAGAAGAAGCATCAACAGAGGAGTTTGGAGTTTTCTCAACTATGCATTGTATCTTATCTATGTAAGAAACTCCTCTTTCGTTACTCTTAGGCTTACTATCCTCCTCAAACAAATTTTCAGGAACAATCCAAGCAAAATTCTTTTCTAGTGCCTCATGCATTCCTATGAGTTTATGAGGTATTGGTATTTTAATCTCCCCCTCACAATTGGCTTTATTAGTGTATTTTAGCCTATCTTTTTCCATATTTTCAAGGGTATTTGCAAAATTGGTATAAAAGCCAAGCATCTTATGTTTAATAAAGACTTTCCTAGCTTCTCTAGCTACATCACCAAATTCTCTAAGAAGGGTTTCTAAAACAAAATCTTTCTTTTCTCCTTCTTCCATATCACCGAGTGTAAGAAACATATGTTGCATTATAGGATTAAGATTAACAAATCTAGCTTCCAACATGTGCACTAAAGAGGCAGTAGCAATTTCATAATTAGGAGCAAGTTCCACCAAGGATCTATCTTCAAAATCTTTAACCGTACTAACATGAGTGAAAAATTCTTCTATATTATCTCTTCCAATGATAGACCCATGCCCTACCGATATATCTTTCAAAGTAAACTTAGGGAGAAGCATGATGAAATAAACAAAGGTAAACTAAAAATAAAGTAAATGCAAGTAACTAATTTTTTTGTGTTTTGATATAGAACAAATAAACAAGACAGAAAATAAAATAAAGCAAGACAATAAACAAACTAAAGAGATTGGATGCGAGAGACTCTCCTGCAAAGATGTCTTGATCTCCCGACAACGACGCCTAAAATATGCTTGATGACGCGTGAAGCACACGTCCGTTGGGAACCCCAAGAGGAAGGTGATGCGTATAGCAGCAGTTTTCCCTCAGAAGAAACCAAGGTTATCGAACCATGAGGGAGATGAAGGCCACGTGAAGGTTGTTGGTGAAGGAGTGTAGTGCGCCGCAACATCAGGGGATTCGACGCCAATGTGGAACCTGCACAACACAATCAAAATACTTTGCCCCAACTTAACAGTGAGGTTGTCAATCTCACCGGCTTGCTTTAAACAAAGAATTAAACGTATGGTATGGAGAATGATGTTTGTTTGCAAAAAACAACAGAAAACAATGATTGCGGTAGGTTGTATTTCAGATGTAAAAGAATTGACCGGGGTCCACAGTTCACTAGTGGTGTCTCTCCAATAAGATAAATAGCATGTTGGGTGAACAAATATAGGTTGGGCAATTGACAAATAGAGAGGGCATAACAATGCACATACATATCATGATGACTACTATGAGATTTACTTAGGGCATTACGACAAAGAACATAGACCGCTATCCGAGCATGCATCTATGCCTAAAAGTCCACCTTCGGGTTATCATCCGCACCCCTTCCAGTGTTAAGTTGCAAACAACAGACAATTGCATTAATTATTGTGCGTAATGTAAACAATACAAATATCCTTAGACAAAGCATTGATGTTTTATCCCTAGTAGCAACATCACATCCACAACCTTAGAACTTTCTGTCACTGTCCCAGATTCAATGGAGGCATGAACCCACTATCGAGCATAAATACTCCCTCTTGGAGTCACAAGTATCAACTTGACAGAGCCTCTACTAGCAACGGAGAGCATGCAAGAACATAAATAACATATATGATAGATCGATAATCAACTTGACATAGTATTCCATATTCATCGGATCCCAACAAACACAACATGTAACATTACAAATAGATGATCCTGATCATGATAGGCAGCCCACAAGATCTAAACATGATAGCACAAGAGGAGAAGACATCTAGCTACTGCTGTGGACCCATAGTCCAAGGATGAACTACTCACGCATCCGGAGGCGAGCATGGTGATGTAGAGCCCTCCGATTATTCCCCTCTCGGCAGAAGCCGAGGCGATCTTCAGAACCCCGAGATGGGGTTGGGCGGCGGCGTCTCTAGAACTTTTCTCGTATCGTGGCTCTCGGTACTAGGGTTTTCGCGACGGAAGGAAAAATAGCGGCGCGTAGGGGCGCTCGAGGGGCCCACCCCATATGGCGGCGCGACCGGGGGTGGGGCCGCGCCCATGGTGTGGCCGTCGTGGCCCCTCTTCGTCTCCTCTTCGGTGTTCTAGAAGGCTCCGTGGAAAAGACCGTGGGCTTTGTCGTCAATTCCGAGAATATTTCCAGTGTAGGATTTGAAACCAAAATGAAACAGAACCGGCGCTTCGGCATCTTGTTAATAGGTTAGTACCGGAAAATGCATCAAAATGATGTAAAGTGTATATAAAACATGTGAGTATTGTCATAAAACTAGCATGTAGATACGTTTGAGACGTATCAGCCCCATCAATGGCGTTGGCGCCATCGACGCGCTCCGCACCTTACTCTACTCCGTCTAGCAAGCCGGTCTCCAATCTGTCCAACACAAAGAAGCCCGAAACTGCTGCAAGTTCGAGTGGTTCTAGCATGTCTACTGCGCGCAACCGCGATATGAATTGCCATACATGTTGTGGCAAGGGTGATACGTCTCCGACGTATCGATAATTTCTTATGTTCCATGCCACATTATTGATGTTATCTACTTGTTTTATGCACACTTTATGTCATATTCGTGCATTTTCTGGAACTAACCTATTAACAAGATGCCGAAGTGCCTTTCCTTTCTGCTGTTTTTGGTTTCAGAAATCCTAGTAAGGAAATATTCTCGGAATTGACGAAATCAAAGCCTGTGGGGCCTATTTTCTCACGGCTTCCGAAGTCCGAAGGAGAGATTAAGAGGGGCCACGGAGGGGCCACACCCTAGGCGGCGCGGCCCCTTGGCCGCGCGCCCGTGGTGTGGGGCCCCGTGCCGCCTCTTGACCTGCCCTTCCGCCTATAAAAAGTCTCCGTGACGAACCCCCAGTACCGAGAGCCACGATACGGAAAACCTTCCAGGAGACGCCGCCGCCGCGTCCCATCTCGGGGATCCAGGAGATCGCTCCGCACTCGCCGGAGAGGGAATCATCTCCCGGAGGACTCTACGGCCATGGTCGCCTCCGGTGTGATGTGTGAGTAGTCTACCCCTGGACTATGGGTCCATAGCGTAGCTAGATGGTTGTCTTCTCCCCATTGTGCTATCATTGTCGGATCTTGTGAGCTGCCTAACATGATCAAGATCATCTATCTGTAATTCTATATGTTGCGTTTGTTGGGATCCGATGAATAGAGAATACTTGTTATGTTGATTATCAAAGTTATGCTATGTGTTGTTTATGATCTTGCATGCTCTCCGTTACTAGTAGATGCTCTGGCCAAGTAGATGCTTGTAACTCCAAGAGGGAGTACTTATGCTCGATAGTGGGTTCATGCCTGCATTGACACCTGGGACAGTGACAAAAAGTTCTAAGGTTGTGTTGTGTTGCCACTAGGGATAAAACATTAGTGCTATGTTCAAGGATGTAGTCACTAGTTACATTACGCACCATACTTAATGCAATTGTCTGTTGTTAGCAACTTAATACCGGAGGGTTCGGATGATAACCCGAAGGTGGACTTTTTAGGCATAGATGCGGTTGGATGACGGTCTATGTACTTTGTCGTAATGCCCAATTAAATCTCACAATACTCATCATGATATGTATGTGCATGGTCATGCCCTCTTTATTTGTCAATTGCCCAACTGTAATTTGTTCACCCAACATGCCGTCGTCTTATGAGAGACACATCTAGTGAATGTGGACCCCGGTCCAATTCTCTTTACCGAAATACAATCTACTGCAATACTTGTTCTACTGTTTCTGCAAACAATCATCTTCCACACAATACGGTTAACTCTTTGTTACAGCAAGCCGGTGAGATTGACAACCTCATTGTTTCGTTGGGGCAAAGTACTTTGGTTGTGTTGTGCAGGTTCCACGTTGGCGTCGGAATCACTGGTGTTGCGCCGCACTACATCTCGCCGCCATCAACCTTCAACGTGCTTCTTGACTCCTACTGGGTCGATTAAACCTTGGTTTCTTACTGAGGGAAACTTGCCGCTGTGCGCATCACACCTTCCTCTTGGGGTTCCCAACGGACGTGCCAACCACACGCATCAAGCAAATTTCCGCGCTGCCGAGATCAGACACGGCAAGGGAGTCTCCACTTCTCAATCTCTTTACTTTGTTTTTGTCTTGCTTAGTTTTATTTACTACTTTGTTTGCTGCACTAAATCAAAATACAAAAAAATTAGTTGCTAGTTTTACTTTATTTGCTATCTTGTTTGCTATATCTAAAACACAAAAAAATTAGTTTACTTGCATTTACTTTATCTAGTTTGCTTTATTTACTGTTGCTAAAATGGCCAACGCTGAAAACACTAAGTTGTGTGACTTCACAACCACAAATAATAATGATTTCTTATGCACACCTATTGCTCCACCTGCTACTACAGCAGAATTCTTTGAAATTAAACCTGCTTTACTGAATCTTGTTATGCGAGAGCAATTTTCTGGTGTTAGTTCGATGATGCTGCTGCCCATCTTAATAATTTTGTTGAATTATGTGAAATGCAAAAATATAAAGATGTAGATGGTGATATTATTAAACTAAAATTGTTCCCTTTCTCATTAAGAGGAAGAGCTAAAGATTGGTTGCTATCTCTGCCTAAGAATAGTATTGATTCATGGACTAAATGCAAGGATGCTTTTATTGGTAGATATTATCCCCTGCTAAAATTATATCTTTGAGGAGTAGCATAATGAATTTTAAACAATTAGATACTGAACATGTTGCTCAAGCTTGGGAAAGAATGAAATCTTTGGTTAAAAATTGCCCAACCCATGGACTGACTACTTGGATGATCATCCAAACCTTCTATGCAGGACTAAATTTTTCTTCACGGAATTTATTGGATTCAGCTGCTGGAGGTACCTTTATGTCCATCACTCTTGGTGAAGCAACAAAGCTTCTTGATAATATGATGATCAATTACTCTGAATGGCACACGGAAAGAGCTCCACAAGGTAAGAAGGTAAATTGTTGAAGAAACCTCTTCCTTGAGTGATAAGATTGATGCTATTATGTCTATGCTTGTGAATGATAGGACTAATATTGATCCTAATAATGTTCCGTTAGCTTCATTGGTTGCACAAGAAGAACATGTTGATGTAAACTTCATTAAAAATAATAATTTCAACAACAATGCTTACCGGAACAATTCTAGTAACAACTATAGACCATATCCTTATAATAATGGCAACGGCTATGGTAATTCTTATGGTAATTCTTACAACAATAATAGGAGTTCACCCCCTGGACTTGAAGCCATGCTTAAAGAATTTATTAGTACACAAACTGCTTTTAACAAATCTGTTGAAGAAAAGCTTGGGAAAATTGATATACTTGCTTCTAAAGTCGATAGTCTTGCTGCTGATGTTGATCTTTTAAAATCAAAAGTTTTGCCTAATGAGAATCATCATAATAAAATTGTTACTACAGCAAATGCCATTCAAGTTAGAATTAATGAGAATATAAGATTAATGGCTGAACTGCGTGCTAGGTGGGATAGAGAAGAAAATGAAAAACTAGCTAAAGAAAAGAATATAGCTAAAGTTTGGACTATTACCACCACTAGTAATGCTAATGCTACACATGTTGCTGCACCTCCTACTCATACTAATAAAAGAATTGGTGTTAGCAATGTTTCCACTTCTAATGCAAAGCGCGAAAAACTGCCTGAAACTGCTAAAACTGCTGAAACTGCTGTGATAAAGCTGAAATTTTTTCCAACATTGGGGATGATGATCCCATTGCTTTAGATTATAATGGTTTGAATTTTGATGATTGCCACATCTCTGAAGTTATAAAGTTCTTGCAAAAACTTGCTAAAAGTCCTAATGCTAGTGCTATAAATTTGGCTTTTACACATCATATTACAAATGCTCTTATAAAAGCTAGAGAAGAGAAACTAGAGCGCGAAGCCTCTATTCCTAAAAAGCTAGAGGATGGTTGGGAGCCCATCATTAAGATGAAGGTTAAAGATTTTGATTGTAATGCTTTATGTGATCTTGGTGCAAGTATTTCTGTTATGCCTAAGAAAATTTATAATATGCTTGACTTGCCACCGCTGAAAAATTGTTATTTGGATGTTAATCTTGCTGATCATTCTACAAAGAAACCTTTGGGTAAAGTTGATAATGTTCGCATTACCGTTAACAATAACCTTGTTCCCGTTGATTTTGTTGTCTTGGATATTGAATGCAATGCATCTTGTCCCATTATATTGGGAAGACCTTTTCTTCGAACTGTTGGTGTTGTTATTGATATGAAGGAAGGTAATATAAAATTTCCCTCTCAAGAAAGGTATGGAACACTTCCCTAGAAAGAGAATGAAGGTACCTTTTGATTCCATTATGAGAACAAATTATGATGTTGACACTTCGTCTCTTGATAATACTTGATACACACTTTCTGCGCCTAGCTGAAAGGCGTTAAAGAAAAGCGCTTATGGGAGACAACCCATGTTTTTACCTACAGTACTTTGTTTTTATTTTGTGTCTTGGAAGTTGTTTACTACTGTAGCAACCTCTCCTTATCTTAGTTTTGTGTTTTGTTGTGCCAAGTTAAGCCGTTGATAGAAAAGTAAGTACTAGATTTGGATTACTGCACAGTTCCAGATTTCTTTGCTGTCACGAATCTGAGTCCACCTCCCTGTAGGTAGCTCAGAAAATTAAGCCAATTTACGTGCATGATCCTCAGATATGTACGCAACTTTCATTCAATTTGAGCATTTTCATTTGAGCAAGTCTGGTGCCATTTTAAAATTCGTCAATACGAACTGTTCTGTTTTGACAGATTCTGCCTTTTATTTCGCATTGCCTCTTTCGCTATGTTGGATGAATTTCTTTGATCCATTAATGTCCAGTAGCATTATGCAATGTCCAGAAGTGTTAAGAATGATTGTGTCACCTCTGAATATGTCAATTTATATTGTGCACTAACCCTCTAATGAGTTGTTTCGAGTTTGGTGTGGAGGAAGTTTTCAAGGATCAAGAGAGGAGTATGATGCAACATGATCAAGGAGAGTGAAAGCTCTAAGCTTGGGGATGCACCCGGTGGTTCACCCCTGCATATATCAAGAAGACTCAAGCGTCTAAGCTGGGGATGCCCAAGGCATCCCTTCTTCATCGACAACATTATCAGGTTCCTCCCCTGAAACTATATTTTTATTCCATCACATCTTATGTGCTTTTCTTGGAGCGTCGGTTTGTTTTTGTTTTTGTGTTGTTTGAATAAAATGGATCCTAGCATTCACTTTATGGGAGAGAGACACGCTCCGCTGTAGCATATGGACAAGTATGTCCTTGGTTTCTACTCATAGTATTCATGGCGAAGTTTCTCCTTCGTTAAATTGTTATATGGTTGGAATTGGAAAATGATACATGTAGTAATTGCTATTAATGTCTTGGGTAATGTGATACTTGGCAATTGTTGTGCTCATGATTAAGCTCTTGCATCATATGCTTTGCACCCATTAATGAAGAAATACATAGAGCATGCTAAAATTTGGTTTGCATATTTGGTTTCTCTAAGGTCTAGATAATTTCTAGTTTTGAGTTTGAACAACAAGGAAGACGGTGTAGAGTCTTATAATGTTTTCAATATGTCTTTTATGTGAGTTTTGCTGCACCGGTTCATCCTTGTGTTTGTTTCAAATAAGCCTTGCTAGCCTAAACCTTGTATCGAGAGGGAATACTTCTCATGCATCCAAAATACTTGAGCCAACCACTATGCCATTTGTGTCCACCATACCTACCTACTACATGGTATTTTCCGCCATTCCAAAGTAAATTGCTTGAGTGCTACCTTTAAAATTCCATCATTCACCTTTGCAATATATAGCTCATGGGACAAATAGCTTAAAAACTATTGTGGTATTGAATATGTAATTATGCACTTTATCTCTTATTAAGTTGCTTGTTGTGCGATAACCATGTTCACTGGGGACGCCATCAACTTTTCATTGTTGAATTTCATGTGAGTTGCTATGCATGTCCGTCTTGTCTGAAGTAAGAGAGATCTACCACCATATGGTTAAGCATGCATATGTTAGAGAAGAACATTGGGCCGCTAACTAAAGCCATGCTCCATGGTGGAAGTTTCAGTTTTGGACAACAATCCTCAAATCTCAAATGAGAAAATTATTAATTGTTGGTATATGCTTATGCATAAAAGAGGAGTCCATTATTTGTTGTCTATGTTGTCCCTATGGATGTCTAAGTTGAGAATAATCAATAGCGAGAAATCCAATGCGAGCTTTCTCCTTAGACCTTTGTACAGGCGGCATAGAGGTACCCCTTTGTGACACTTGGTAAAAACAATGCATTGTGATGATCCGGTAGTCCAAGCTAATTAGGACAAGGTGCGGGCACTATTAGTACACTATGCATGAGGCTTGCAACTTATAAGATATAATTTACATGATGCATATGCTTTATTACTACCGTTGACAAAATTGTTTCATGTTTTCAAAATCAAAGCTCTAGCACAAATATAGCAATCGATGCTTTTCCTCTATGGAGGACTATTCTTTTACTTTCAATGTTGAGTCAGTTCACCTATCTCTCTCCACCTCAAGAAGCAAACACTTGTGTGAACTTGCATTGATTCCTACATACTTGCTTATTGCACTTATTATATTACTCTATGTTGACAATATCCATGAGATATACATGTTACAAGTTGAAAGCAACCGCTGAAACTTAATCTTCTTTTGTGTTGCTTCAATGCCTTTACTTTGAATTATTGCTTTATGAGTTAACTCTTATGCAAGACTTATTGATGCTTGTCTTGAAGTGCTATTCATGAAAAGTCTTTGCTATATGATTCACTTGTTTACTCATGTCATATACATTGTTTCGATCGCTGCATTCACTACATATGCTTTACAAATAGTATGATCAAGATTATGATGGCATGTCACTCAGAAATTATCTGTGTTATCGTTTTACCTGCTCGGGACGAGCAGAACTAAGCTTGGGGATGCTGATACGTCTCCGACGTATCGATAATTTCTTATGTTCCATGCCACATTATTGATGTTATCTACATGTTTTATGCACACTTTATGTCATATTCGTGCATTTTCTGGAACTAACCTATTAACAAGATGCCGTTGCTGTTTTCTGCTGTTTTTGGTTTCAGAAATCCTAGTAAGGAAATATTCTCGGAATTGGACGAAATCAAAGCCCAGGGCCTATTTTCACGAAGCTTCCGAAGTCCGAAGGAGAGACGAAGAGGGGCCACGGAGGGGCCACACCCTAGGCGGCGCGGCCCCCTGGCCGCGCGGCCCTGTGGTGTGGGGCCCCGTGCCGCCTCTTGACCTGCCCTTCCGCCTATAAAAGTCTCCGTGACGAAACCCCCGCACCGAGAGCCACGATACGGAAAACCTTCCCAGACGCCGCCGCCGCCGATCCCATCTCGGGGATCCAGGAGATCGCCTCCGGCACCCCCGAGGGGAATCATCTCCCGGAGGACTCTACGCCGCCATGGTCGCCTCCGGTGTGATGTGTGAGTAGTCTACCCCTGGACTATGGGTCCATAGCAGTAGCTAGATGGTTGTCTTCTCCCCATTGTGCTATCATTGTCGGATCTTGTGAGCTGCCTAACATGATCAAGATCATCTATCTGTAATTCTATATGTTGCGTTTGTTGGGATCCGATGAATAGAGAATACTTGTTATGTTGATTATCAAAGTTATGCTATGTGTTGTTTATGATCTTGCATGCTCTCCGTTACTAGTAGATGCTCTGGCCAAGTAGATGCTTGTAACTCCAAGAGGGAGTACTTATGCTCGATAGTGGGTTCATGCCTGCATTGACACCTGGGACAGTGACAAAAAGTTCTAAGGTTGTGTTGTGCTGTTGCCACTAGGGATAAAACATTAGTGCTATGTTCAAGGATGTAGTCACTAGTTACATTACGCACCATACTTAATGCAATTGTCTGTTGTTTGCAACTTAATACTGGAGGGGGTTCGGATGATAACTGAAGGTGGACTTTTTAGGCATAGATGCAGCTGGATGACGGTCTATGTACTTTGTCGTAATGCCCAATTAAATCTCACAATACTCATCATGATATGTATGTGCATGGTCATGCCCTCTTATTTGTCAATTGCCCAACCTGTAATTTGTTCACCCAACATGCTGTTTCGTCTTATGGGAGAGACACCTCTAGTGAACTGTGGACCCCGTCCAATTCTCTTCTTGAAATACAATCTACTGCAATACTTGTTCTACTGTTTTCTGCAAACAATCATCTTCCACACAATACGGTTAACTCTTTGTTACAGCAAGCCGGTGAGATTGACAACCTCACTGTTTCGTTGGGGTAAAGTACTTTGGTTGTGTTGTGCAGGTTCCACGTTGGCGCCGGAATCATGGTGTTGCGCGCACTACATCTCGCCGCCATCAACCTTCAACGTGCTTCTTGACTCCTACTGGTCCGATTAAACCTTGGTTTCTTACTGAGGGAAACTTGCCGCTGTGCGCATCACACCTTCCTCTTGGGGTTCCCAACGGACGTGCCAACCACACGCATCAAAGGGTCACTTCAAGAGAGATTGTCCTAACCGTAAAGTTATGATCGGTAATGAGGACAATGAGTATGAGACTGGAGATGATGTTGATCCTAATGCTCCAGAAGATAATGACTATGACACTGATGGTGAAGATGCATATCCGTCTGATGCTCGCACTATTGTTGTGTCTCAGCGTACTCTTAATGTGTTGCCCAGTGCATCTACTCAGCGCTACAATTTGTTTCAAACAAAGATTGGTCCCGACAAGGCTTGCAAGGTTATTATTGATGGCGGGAGTTGCCGCAATTTAGCAAGCAAGGAGTTGTGTACCAAGCTGAAGTTGAAGTATCTACCGCACCCGCATCCATACAATATTCAGTGGTTGAGCGACAATGGTGAGATGAAGGTAAACCACATGGTGCATGTTGAATTTGAGATTGGACCATATAAGGATTCCATTGACTTTGATGTGGTTCCTATGACGGTGTGTCACCTACTATTGGGTCGGCCTTGGCTTTATGATCGTTCTGTGCAACACAATGGCCGTGCCAATACATATCACTTGGAGTTCAAGGGCAAGAAAATCAACTTACATCCTATGTCACCACAACAGATTGTCAATGAATCTCGTCAGAAAGTTGAAGTAAACTTGGAGGATGCACCTATAGATAGGCGAGAGAATTGTAATGTCGTGAGTGATATAACGAAAAGTGAGAGAGTGAATTCCTTAGTGCTTTTAGCCACCAAAGAAGACATGAGAGAATTTCGAGAGGATCCTACAGCCATGCCTCTTGTGCTTTGTACAGGGGTACGGTTTTGGTTTCTAACGACGTGACCCTCTTCCTCTTGGTGTTTCTAATGGTTTGCAGGAATTCGGCGACGTGTTTCCAGCGGAGGTACCCGCAGGACTACCACCATTGCATGGTATTGAGCATCAAATTGACTTGATCCCCGGAGCTTCGCTGCCCAATAGGGCGCCATATAGAACGAATCCCGAAGAGACGAAGGAGATACAGAAGCAAGTACAAGCGCTACTCGACAAAGGTTATATCCGCATAAGCCTTAGTCCTTGTGTTGTTCCTGTTATTTTAGTTCCTAAGAAAGATGGTACATGGCGTATGTGTGTAGATTGTAGAGCGATAAACAACATTACTATTTGATATCGTCATCCTATTCCCCGTTTAGAGGATATGCTAGATGAATTGAGTGATGCTGCTGTTTTCTCTAAAATTGATTTGCATAGTGGTTATCATCAAATTAGGATGAAAGAAGGGGATGAATGGAAAACAGCCTTTAAAACAAAATTTGGTTTATATGAGTGGTTAGTAATGCCTTCTGGTTTAACTAATGCACCTAGCACTTTTATGAGACTGATGAACCATATTTTGCGTGATTTTATTGGAAAGTTTGTGGTTCTGTACTTTGATGACATATTAATCTACAGCCGCAATGAATCTGATCATACTGTACATATTCGACATGTTTTGCAAGTGTTGCGTGATAATAAACTCTATGGTAATCTTGAGAAGTGCACATTTTGCAAAGATAAGGTCATATTTCTGGGTTATGTTGTCTCTAAGCATGGAGTAGAAGTAGATGTGTAAATTGAAGCTATTCAAAATTGGCCTACTCCCATGAATGTGAGTCAAGTAAGAAGTTTTCATGGTCTAGCTGGGTTTTATAGAAGATTTGTGCCCAACTTTAGTACTATTGGTGCACCTTTGAATGATTTGACTAAAAATGGTGTTGTCTTTGAGTGGGGCGCAGCCCAAGATCATGCTTTTGATGAACTGAAACGATTGTTAACTTCTGCACCGTTGCTTGCACTTCCTGATTTCAATAAACAATTTGAGATTGAATGTGATGCTAGTGGTATTGGAATTGGTGGTGTGTTGATGCAAGAGGGTCGCCCAATTGCATATTTTTCTGAGAAACTTTCTAGTGCTAAGTTGAACTATCCTATATATGATAAAGAATTGTATGCTTTAATTAGAGTTCTTGAGGTTTGGCAACATTACTTGTGGCCAAAATAATTTATCATACATTCTGATCATGAAGCTTTGAAATATCTGAAAGCCCAATCTACTTTGCATAAGCGTCTAGCTAAGTGGGTTGAGTTCATTGAGTCTTTTCCATACATTATTAAGCATAAGAAGGGAAAAGATAATATTGTTGTTGATGCTCTATCTAGGAAGAATATGCTATTAACTCAACTTGATGTTAAAATTCCTGGTTTAGAGATACTATGTGATTTATATGCTACTGATCATGATTTTGCTGAACCATATCGCTTGTGTGCTCTTGGTAAAGCATGGGAAAAATATCACATACATGATGGGTTCTTGTTTAGAGCTAACAAACTATGTGTTCCAGAATCGTCTGTGCGTTTGCTCTTATTGCAGGAATCACATGCTGGAGGTTTGATGGGTCACTTTGGGTGTGAGAAGACGCTACTCATGCTAGCTGACCACTTTTATTGGCCAAAGATGAGGCGGGATGTGGACAGGTATGTGAAGAGGTGCATTACTTGCAACAAGTCCAAGTCCAAGCTGAAGCCTCGGTTTGTATACTCCTTTACCGGCACCTACTACACCTTGGGAGGATATTAGTATGGATTTTGTGTTGGGTTTGCCGCGTACTAAAAGAGGCCATGATTCTATATTTGTGGTAGTGGATAGATTCTCTAAGATGTCACACTTTATTGCCTGCCACAAAAGCGACGATGCGTCGCATATTGCTAACCTGTTTTTCAGGGAGATTGTACGTCTACATGGAGTCTCAAAGACTATTAATTGTTTCTGATCGTGACGTCAAGTTTATGAGCTACTTCTGGAAGACGCTGTGGAGAAAGCTGGGGACGAAGCTACTTTTTAGCACTACTTGTCATCCCCAAACTGATGGTCAAACTGAAGTGGTGAATAGAACATTGTCACAATTGTTGAGATCCATGATAAAGAAGAACCTGAAGGAGTGGGAAGATTGTTTGCCGCATGTGGAGTTTGCTTACAACAGGGCGGCATTCTACCACGAGTGTGTCCTTTTGAGGTGGTGTATGGTTTCAAACCCATTACGCCGCTTGATTTGTTGCCTCTACCCATACATGAGAGAGTCAATATGGAGGTATCCAAGAGGGAAGATTTTGTGCGAAAGATTCATGTGAAGACTAAAGAGTTGATAGAAAAGAAAGGCAAGAGCAATGCTGCAAGGATGAATAAGAAGCGCAAGGAGATATTGTTCAAGCCTAGTGATATGGTCTGGGTACATTTTCGCAAGGATAGGTTCCCGAAGCTGCGGAAGTCCAAGTTACTTCCTCGTGGTGCTGGTCCTTACAAAGTGCTTGCCAAGATCAATGATAATGCATACTCGATAGATCTTCCAGTTGATGAGTTTGGTGTCATTAATTCTTTCAATGTTGCTGATTTGACACCATATGACGGAGAAGACCTTGGAGCGTCGAGGTCAACGCCTTTTGAAGGGGGGAGATGATGAGGACATCCCTACCTCACTACTACCTCCGTCATTACAAGTTGAAGATGATCCTGTTGTGAAGCTCAAGTCCAATGAAGTTAGGATTGGACCAATGACACGAGCCTGTGCGAAGCTACTTAAGCAACAGGTGAACTTGTTCCTAAGTGATACTTTGATCGATGAGAACTTTATACTGCCTAAGTCCTATTATTTATGTATGATCAGGTATGAGGAGGGAGCAAGCATCGCACGAGGAGGAGAGGAGCAGCTGGACAAGAAGATGGACGTGAAGCTGGACATGGAGCTGGACAAGAAGACATCCCATGGACGCGCGAGGGAGGAGCGGGAGGCATGCGCGAGAGGAGGAGAAGTCCAGGCCGGCGCCCACCCGGTCCAACGGCCTTGACGCCGGTCGTCGGCCCTGGCCCGGTCCGACGGCCCCACGCTGGACAGCCCGGTCCAAACCGGGGCCACGTCGTGCGGGCCGGGCGTATCCAGTAGCTCCGGACGCCCGCCCGGTCGCCATCCGGTCTCTCGGCCGGTCTTGACCGGACGGCCGGTCCCAGCCCGGTGGACCGGCCCCCGAGCGGCCGAGCCCGAGTCACTCGACCAGGTCTATTCCGGGTCGATTATTTCGTACTTTTTCGACGTGAGGTCGTCCCGAACCCTATATAAGTGCCCAGGACGCCCCAAAGTAGCTTTAGACCACATTTAAGATAAACCCTAGTTCTTAGTTGTTTGCTATGCAAAACTATTGAATCCCTACACCATATTGATTGATTTGGTGTAGATCTGAAAGTCTTGTGTGATCTGCTTTTCCATTGGGAATTAGGAGGTTGCAACTTACCGCTTCGTGGTCAGCGGCTACGTGCGCAAGTGTGTGGAGTTGCGAATATCTTGCAGGGTTGAGAGCTGTTGTATTGGCGACAAGGACCAATCGAGAGATCTCGTTGCATCATACAAGTTATCATCCACTTCATCAAGTTATCTCCGTTGCCACCATCCCGTGATCATCATCACCCCCGTTACTTATTACTGAGAAGATCGAGCCACCCCTTATCAATGAGATTGATGATCTGATCTTTGAAGATGAGGAAACTGCGCCTAAGGAGGGGATAAAGTGGCTAGCATTGGCGAGGGTGCACACAACAAATTTTTTCGGTCCATTAACATTCGAGCAGCATATGAAAGCGGCATGGAGCCCTGCTAAAGAGGTAACTTTCCAAGCACTCGAAGAGAACCTGTTCACAATTAAGTGTCACTGCTTAGGCGATTGGCTAAAAATCGAGCAAGGCAGACCATGGTTATTTAGGCAACGAGGTGATAATTGAGCCATATGATGGATTATCAGCTATAGAATCTGTAGAGTTAAATCAAATTGCTGTTTGGCTTCAGATACATAAGTTACCCATTGGATACAGGGATGAGGCTTTGATAAAAAACTTGGTTCAGAAAAAGGTTGGTCCAGTTAGCACTGTTGAAACTCAAATTGCTGGTATCAATAACTTTGTTCGTGTCAGAGTTAAACTAGATGTTCATAAACCCTTAGCCCGGTTTGTATCAATTGCTAGAGGAGGACAAAGAGAATTTTATCAAATCAAATTTGAAAAGATACCGAGGTTCTGCGGAGCCTGTGGTTTTCTCGGACATACTCACCTCGAGTGTGGCACATGAGAGCATGAGGAAAGTAAGTTGAAGTGGGGTGACTTTTTGAAAGCTGACTGGTCAACTTGGCGCGGCCGATCTATGGGAGGGTTCCGTGGAACTGCCCGTGGTAATCAGGGTAGAGATGGAGGAGGTCGTGGTGGCAGAGATCCTCGTGGTAGAGGTCGACATCAGCCAGCAAGCAAGCTCGCGCCACAATGCTCTTGCATATGTGGATGGGAAGGTTTTACCTGATGATCCCCTAGCTGATACAGCCTCAAGCCCATCCAAGATGATGGACATTGAAAAGGATGATAGAGACTCAACTGAATCGGGTGTGAAATGTCGCTTGAAGTTGGAAGGCAAATTATCGAAGAAGAATGCTCTAACTGGAGATGGGACAGCTCTTCCTATGATCACGGATGGGCAGCAATCCTTGGATGTGGCTAATACAGATGGTAACATGATGGATAGGAGTAAACGTACTAAGAAGGATGGAGCTTCCTCCACTTCACTCGGATCGACGGACTCCCGAGACGAGTCTGTCCGGTCGCAATGAAACTTTTAACTGCCGTGGTTTGGGGAATGACCCGACGGTTCGCTCGCTTTTGAATGTTCGAAGGCGTTATGATCCCGATGTGATGTTTTTATCGGAGACTCACTTAGATGTGTACCCAGCTGACTGTTTGCGTAGGAGATTGCAGATGGATTTTAAAATTGTTAACCCCAGTGATGGTAGAAGTGGTGGCGTGATTCTATTCTAGAAAAAAGAGGTTGTTATTCATCAGCTATTCTCGGCCCCGAATTATATTGATGTTCAGATTGTTGAAAACCAGGGAAGATTTGGAGACTAACAGGTATCTATGGAGAACCCCATTGGGAGGATAAATATAAAACTTGGGACAAACTGAGAGAACTGAACGGCATCAATATTTTGCCTTGGATGGTCTTTGGTGATTTCAATGAAATCTTGTACTCACATGAGAAGGAAGGAGGGAACCAGCTGATGGGATTCGTAGCATAGAAAACAAAAAATTTCCTACCGCGAGAACGCAATCCAAGCCAAGATGCAATCTAGAAGATGGGAGCAACGAGGGGATGAACGAGACTAACCCTTGAAGATTTCCAAAGCCTACAAGAGGAGGCTCTCGTTGCTGCGGTAGACGATCACTTGCCGCTTTCAAAAGCGCGTAGAAGATCTTGACGGTGCCACAATCGGGCAGCACCTCCGTACTCGGTCACACGTTCGGTGTTGATGAAGACGATGTCCTTCTCCCCGTTCCAGCGGGCAGCGGAAGTAGTAGCTCCTCCTTGAATCCCGGCAGCACGACGGCGTGGTGGCGGTGTCGATGGAGATCTCCGGCGGAGCTTCGCTAAGCGTTTGGGAGAGGTGGAGGAGGTGGGGCGGCTAGGGTTTGGGAGAGGGGTGGCCGGCCACTTAGGGGGTGCGGCCAAGCTATGGCTTGAGGTGGCCGGCCCCCTCCCCTTGTCCCTCATTATATAGGTGGAACACCCAAGAGTTGGTCTACAAGTCTTCGAATAAGACCCCAAACCAAAACCTTCCATATGACATGAAACCTACCCAAGGTGGGATTCCCACTTGAGGTGGGATTCCCACCTTTCCTTGGGAGGGGGTGGCCGGCCACCTTGGTGGAGTCCACCTGGGACTCCACCTCTAGGGTTGGCCAGCCAAGCTTGGTGGAGTCCCTTCGGGACTCCGCCTTCCATAGCGATTTCTTCTGGACTTTTCTAGAACCTTCTAGAATCTTCCATAAATGCACCAGATCATTTTCAAACTTATAAAATGACTTCCTATATATGAATCTTATTCTCCGGGCCATTCCGGAACTCCTCGTGATGTCCGGGATCCCATCCGAGACTCGAACAAAACTTGAACTCCATTCCATATTCAATATCTACTAATACGACATCAAACCTTAAGTGTGTCACCCTACGGTTCGCGAACTATGTGGACATGGTTGAGACCTCTCTCCGACCAATAACCAATAGCGGGATCTGGAGATCCATAATGGCTCCCACATATTCAACGATGACTTAGTGATCGAATGAACCATTCACATACGATACCGATTCCCTTTGTCACGCGATATTTTACTTGTCCGAGGTTTGATCATCGGTATCTCTATACCTTGTTCAACCTCGTATCCTGACAAGTACTCTTTACTCGTACCGTGGTATGTGGTCTCTTATGGACCATTCATATGCTTGCAAGCTAATATAGACGACATTCCACCGAGAGGGCCCAGAGTATATCTATCCGTCATCGGGATGGAAAATCCCATTGTTGATCCATATGCCTCAACTCATACTTTCCGGATACTTAATCCCACCTTTATAACCACCCATTTACGCAGTGGCGTTTGATGTAATCAAAGTACCTTTCCGGTATAAGTGATTTATATGATCTCATGGTCGAAAGGACTAGGTAACTATGTATCGAAAGTTTATAGCAAATAACTTAATGACGTGATCTTATGCTACGCTTAATTGGGTGTGTCCATTACATCATTCATATAATGACATAACCTTGTTATTAATAACATCCAATGTTCATGATCATGAAACTATGATCATCTATTAATCAACAAGCTAGTTAAGAGGCTTACTAGGGACTCATTGTTGTTTACATAACACACATGTATCAATGTTTCGTTTAATACAATTATAGCATGGTATATAAACATTTATCATAAACACAAAGATATATAATAACCACTTTTATTATTGCCTCTTGGGCATATCTCCAACAGTCTCCCACTTGCACTAGAGTCAATAATCTAGATTACATTGTAAGGTACCTAACACCCATGGCATTCTGGTGTTGGTCATACTTTGTCCTAGGGAGAGCTTTAGTCAACGGTTCTGACACACTCAAAAACGTATGTATTTTGCAATTCATTTGCGTCTTCACGCATCACTCATTTTCCAAATGAGTCGGCATTAAATATGTTTGGTCTTGTGGTGGAACCTTAATTCCGTGGTCTGAAATATGTCACTAATATTGTCACACACAATGTAGCTTCAAAGTTCTGACACTATCGGAACTACACCAAGTTCTCAAAGAACTTTTCGACTAAACATCCTCAGTCATTGTCAAAACAATGTCATACTCTGCCTTCTTTTGTAGAATCCATCACAATATTTTAGAACTCTTCTAAATCTAGCATTGTGCTACCTTTTAATCAACACTTAGCCTAATTGAGATTTGAAATTAATTTTTATATGTGACCAAACAAATATCGGTGCAACACCTTACAACGATTTGTTTGTCATTACCCCATATAAAACTATATATATCCTTGGTTCTTCTAAAGCACACAGGGATATTCTTACTGTTTGTCCATTGATCATCACATGTATCATTCTGGTATATGCTCCTAACTTTTTAGAACACAGGACATCTGATTGTGTACATATTATTCGTGATCTATAATCACTCATGTGTTTTTACTCATTGAGTGTCAGATACACTCAAGTCTTGTTAAACCTTCACATGACAAGAACATTTTCTTAATATTTCTATATTGAACTACTTCAATATCCATTCTATGTACTTTGACTTAAACTTATTATGTGTCTCAATCTATCTTCATAGATCTTGACACTAAATATGTTTCAGTCCATATCCTTTCATTGAAGTTAATTCTCAATGAAACCTTTTATAATCAAGTATATAATTACATCATTTATAACTAACTATATGTATCTACATAAGTATTATAAATATGTCTCAGCGCTCCCACTTAATTTCTTGCAAATGCAAGCATCTTCATCGTTTCTGATGAAATCAAAAATTCTTTGACTATTTCATCCGGTGAAGATTCCAACTCCGCGATACTCACTTCATCCAATTGAAGTTCGTATACCTATCTAGTATTCCACGGACTAGCAAAACTCTTGGTTTGTATCTTGTATACACCTTTAATACACACTTCTGTTAAGTAATGTATTTTGCCATCCTACTAGCATATCTCATAAAAGAAATATGTAGCGATTACTAGAATAATCCATATAGACTTTAAGCATTGCTACAGAAGATCTAATCTTATCGTAGTCAACTCTTTGAACTTTGTCGTAAACTTTTTTCGACAAGTCGAGATTCTTCAATGATATTTCATCCAAGTCCATCAATTTTATAGATCCATTTACTTTCAAAAAGTATTCATCTATCTTGGATTTCATGGCGTATAGCCATTTTAACGGAGTCAGGGCCCATCATAACTTCTTTGTTTGTAGTTGATTTATCATTGTTCAAAATCAATCCTTTGTTCACAAATCATTTATTTGATCACAAAGTAAACCATACCTACAAGGTTCAATATGTACTTCGATCTCCATGACTAAAACACTTTGTAGTCATGAGAGCTATGATCATCGTGGCCGCTTCCGGAACCAATTCCGATGCTGCGCTACTCTGATCATTATGCTCAGGTTCATAAACCTTATCAAGTTCTATTGTCCTCCCACTCAAATACTTTGCTAGAAAACAATTTCTTGGAAATAAGCAAGTAACATTAACAAACACTTTTGTCTTTTACTTCATAGTGGAAAGAATTCCCAATTAATTCTTTGGGATAACCAACAAAGACATTCATCCGATTTTGGTTGTAAACTTATTTACCTTATGCTATGCATACCAAAATTTAAGAAAGGACTATTAGGGTTCATACCCATGCCATAACTCGTATGGTGTCATTTCAACGGATCATGATGATGCTCTATTCAGTGTAAAAGCGGTAGTCTCTAAAGCATAATCCACAAAAATATAATGGCTTCATTTTATTTTATCTCATCATTAATCCAACAAGGTTTGGATACGTCTCTCGGATACTTCATCATCACTATGATACTCCAAGAAACGTGAGTTGTAGAACAACTTCATAAATCTCTTAGATGTTCGCTAAAACTCGTAATTCAAATATTTCCACTATGATCCTAATCATAGATATTTGACTTTTCTATTACGATGATTTCCACTTCATGCTGAAATTTATTTGAATCTATTCAAATGTTTCAAACTTCTTCCTTATCGAATATATCCACATATATATACTCAATTCATTGTTGGAAGTTTTCATGAAGTAGAAGAATCTCCCGCACACAACTATGCCCAGTGAACCACATATATCATCATGTATGTTTCCACTAAGTTAGTTGCCCGTTCAACTCTTGGCCTATGAACGGTATTTCAGTCATTCTCTTTAGAAAAGATTTGCAAGCGCCAAACGATTCAAAAATCGAATGACTCCAAAAATCCATTTGCATGGAGTTCCTTCATGCGTTCCTTTCTAACATGACCTAAATGGCGGTTCCACAAATAAGTGGAATTCAAATCATTTGCCTTATGGCATTTTAGCGTCAGTGTTATGTATGTGTGTTTCACCATTAAGATTTATAATAACTTATCCATCGTACATGGAGTAATGTCATAATTTGAACAACTCATTGTTTTTATTTGACCAGAGCAAAATAACAATTATTAAGTTCTTTATTATAAATTCTAAGGGCTAGATAGAATGCCAACGACGAACATAATAACACTTTATTTTTGTTCCAGACGTGCATTCCTATCATATTCCTTGTTAGTCATTTAGGCCATTGTTTTCTTGTATTGCGTTGTTTTGTATGACACTTCATACCAACCAATATGGTACTAATACCCAAGAATTTCATTGTGTGACCAAACTAGGAATACAACCATAACATGTATATCATGTATATACACCTGAGCTAGACTTTCTAGTCTTTTCTTTCTTTCTGCCAAAATATCTTTTGTAGTTTCTCTTTTAGCTTTCCTCATTCTCAGAAAATACTTCACCTTCAATAACTTCTAGGTTTGTTGGTCAAATACCAATAACCTTGAGGTTCTTACTTTGAAGTTGATCATCATATGACAAGTGTTTCAGATTTCACTATTAGTAACTTTGTAATATGATGAACAATTTCACTCATAATTTTATCCATCATATCATGACGACTTTTCCGAGACCATGTCTGTACATGCTAGGCTCGTAAAGTTTAACCTCAGTATTCGCATGTGCAAATCTGGTTTGCGCCCGTTGTATGCACACGTAGAATCTATACCTTAGTATTCGAAACGACGAGTCTTTAGCAACGGTGCATACTAAGGACGATCACTTCATGGATATGCGAATATCGTTAGTGCCCCAATAGTTGGAGGATTGGGACGCCTTGCGTCTTCAACCTTTGTACATTCCCATAAAACTTATGAGTTTATGTAGTCTCACCAAATTATATTCTATCATCTTGCAATAAGGTCTTAGATATCACATATATCTCATACCTTTGATTATTTCTGAAAACTAAAATTTTCAGCTCCTTACTTTTCAAACAGATTTGAACTTCAAGTTTCACGGAGACAAGATGACTTTAGGTACTAACTGAAACCATAGCTCTTTGAATCAACAATGTGAGGTTTACTAAAAGTTTGCAATAGGACTTAATCATTTCTTGATTCTTTAACAATACGGTACCAGTCCGTAAAGTTTCTTGTCAGACTTAACAGTATTTCTATCTCAATTACAAGACTAGCGCATGGTAGAAAAATGGATGCCAATACTACAAAATTAATTCAAAATACTACTCAGACTATGTTTATGATAATTAGTTCATGTTTTAATCTAATTACTAATGAACTCCCACTTAATACAACATCCCTCATAGTTGTTAAGTGGTACACGATCCAAATCCACTACATCAAAACCGATCATCACGTGAGATGATGTAGCTTCAATGGTGAACATCAACATGTTGATCATATCATCCATATGACTCGTGTTCAATCTTTCGGTTTCCGTTGTCCCGAGGCCATGTCTGTACATGCTAGGCTCGTCAAGCAAACCCAAGTATTCCGCGTGTGC
The DNA here is from genome assembly GCA_030979885.1 of Lolium multiflorum. Classification (NCBI taxonomy): domain Eukaryota; kingdom Viridiplantae; phylum Streptophyta; class Magnoliopsida; order Poales; family Poaceae; genus Lolium; species Lolium multiflorum. The sequence continues at coordinate 287,018,540 of CM061753.1, read as the reverse complement.
AACATGGCTTACACCCGTTGTATGTGAACGTTGAGTCTATCACATCCGATCATCATGAGATGCTTCGAAACGACGAACTATATCAACGGTGCATACGAGGGGAGAACACTTTCTTATCTTGATATTAATGTGAGGGATCATCTTATAATGCTACCGTCGCGTTCTAAGCAAAATAAGATGCATAAAGGATTAACATCACATGCAATTCATATGTGATATGATATGGCCCTTTAGTCTTTGCGCCTTCGATCTTCATCTCCAAAGCACGGACATGATCTCCATCATCAACGGGCATGATCTCCATCATCGTCGGCGTAGCGTCAAGGTCCATGGCGCCGTCTTCATGGTTGTTCACCTCATGTAGCAACTATTACAACTACTTTGAAATACTACTCAACATGAAATTTAAAGACAACCATAAGGCTCCTGCCGGTTGCCACAATACAATAATGATCATTTCATACATATTCATCATCACATCATGGCCATATCACATCACCAAACCCTGCAAAAACAAGTTAGACGTCTCTAATTTGGTTTGCATATTTTACGTGGTTTAGGGTTTTCGAGTAAGATCCAATCTACCTACGAACATGAACCACAACGGTGATACTAGTGTTGTCAATAGAAAGATTAAATTGAATCTTCACTATGGTGGGAGAGACAGACACCCGCAAAGCCACTTATGCAATACAAGTTGCATGTTGAACATGGAGCAAGTCTCATGAACGCGGTCATGTAAAGTTAGCCCGAGCCGCTTGATGGCGTGTAACTCACACGTTCGTTGGGAACCCCAAGAGGAAGGTATGATGCGCACAGCAGCAAGTTTTCGCTCAGAAAGAAACCAAGGTTTATCGAACCAGGAGGAGCCAAGAAGCACGTTGAAGGTTGATGGCGGTGGGATGTAGTGCGGCGCACACCAGATTCCGCGCCAACGTGGAACTGCACAACACAACCAAAGTACTTTGCCCCAACGAAACAGTGAGGTTGTCAATCTCACCGGCTTGCTGTAACAAAGGATTAGATGTATAGTGTGGATGATGATTGTTTGCAGAAAACAGTAGAACAAGTATTGCAGTAGATTGTATTCGATGTAAAAGAATGGACCGGGGTCCACAGTTCACTAGAGGTGTCTCTCCCATAAGATAAATAGCATGTTGGGTGAACAAATTACAGGGGCAATTGACAAATAGAGAGGGCATGACCATGCACATACATGATATGATGAGTATAGTGAGATTTAATTGGGCATTACGACAAAGTACATAGACCGCTATCCAGCATGCATCTATGCCTAAAAAGTCCACCTTCAGGTTATCATCCGAACCCCTTCCAGTATTAAGTTGTAAACAACAGACAATTGCATTAAGTATGGTGCGTAATGTAATCAATAACTACATCCTTAGATATAGCATCAATGTTTTATCCCTAGTGGCAACAGCACATCCACAACCTTAGAACTTTCTGTCACTGTCCCAGATTTAATGGAGGCATGAACCCACTATCGAGCATAAATACTCCCTCTTGGAGTTAAGAGCAAAAACTTGGCCAGAGCCTCTACTAATAACGGAGAGCATGCAAGATCATAAACAACACATAGGTAATAGATTGATAATCAACATAACATAGTATTCTCTATCCATCGGATCCCGACAAACACAACATATAGAATTACAGATAGATGATCTTGATCATGTTAGGCAGCTCACAAGATCCGACAATGAAGCACAATGAGGAGAAGACAACCATCTAGCTATGGACCCATAGTCCAGGGGTGAACTACTCACTCATCACTCCGGAGGCGACCATGGCGGTGAAGAGTCCTCCGGGAGATGATTCCCCTCTGGGTGCCGGAGGCGATCTCCGAATCCCCGAGATGGGATTGGCGGCGGCATCTCAAGGTTTTCCATATCGTGGCTCTCGGTACTGGGGGTTTCGCGACGAAGGCTTTAAGTAGGCGGAAGGGCAACGCGGGGGGCCACACGAGGGCCCCACACATTAGGGCCGCGCGGCCAAGGGCCAGGCCGCGCCGCCCTGTTGTGTCGGTGCCTCGTGGCCCCACTTCCTTTCCCCCTCGGTCTTCTGGAAGCTTCGTGCAAAAATAGGACCCTGGGCGTTGATTTCGTCCAATTCGAGAATATTTCTTTACTAGGATTTCTGAAACCAAAAACAGCAGAAAACAGCAACTGGCTCTTCGGCATCTCGTTAATAGGTTAGTGCCGGAAAATGCATAAATACGACATATAATGTGTATAAAACATGTAGATATCATCAATAATGTGGCATGGAACATAAGAAATTATCGATACGTCGAGACGTATCAGCATCCCCAAGCTTAGTTCCTGCTCGTCCCGAGCAGGTAAACGATAACAAAGATAATTTCTGGAGTGACATGCCATCATAACCTTGATCATACTATTGTAAGCATATTTAATGAATGCAGCGATCAAACCAATGGTAATGACATGAGTAAACAAATGAATCATAAAGCAAAGACTTTTCATGAATAGTACTTCAAGACAAGCATCAATAAGTCTTGCATAAGAGTTAACTCATAAAGCAATAAATCAAAGTAAAGGTATTGAAGCAACACAAAGGAAGATTAAGTTTCAGCGGTTGCTTTCAACTTATAACATGTATATCTCATGGATATTGTCAACATAGAGTAATATAACAAGTGCACACTACAAGAAATGTGCCATAATATGACGTTTTTTTATGACTGGAAATCAAAATGTCATAGCTTTATGACGTTCCTAGCTTTGACCGTCCTTGGCCACTCCGGGGGGGCAAAACCCTAGAAAATCGTGACGTTATTGGGCAAAAACGTCATTGGCAATTTAGGTCAAAACGTCATTAGCAAAATTAAGTGGCCTACGACGTTTTTCCAATGCCGATTGCGACAAATCAATAGCGTCATTGGCATTTGGCTCAATACAATGGTATGTGTTTGGCTGCCATGTCATCCATTTTGCCTATGTGTCCCTTTTCGGGTCCCACGCGCCTCACACGTGTCACTGGAAGCAACTGGCTTGAACTAACTGACATGTAGGACCAACTGATACTTGTGGGACAAAGGCGTCTTGTTATTTTTTTTCTCTGTGCCGTCCACCATTTTAATGGGCTGCTGGTGATATCCTCCTCTTTTGGGCTGTCCTCTACTAGGCTGCTGGCTGCTGGCCTACCCCACGACGGCCCATCCGGGGGTTGAATTGCTGGCCCGACGGCCCATCCGGGGGTTGAATTGCTGGCCCGACGGCCCATCCGGGGTTGGAGTGGCTCCCGATGGAAATAACTGGCAAAAATTGCGCTTGCGGGGACTCGAACCCTCGACCTGGCGCTGCCGCACTACCACTCCCTACCGCTTTGCTACAATAGTGTTGTTGACACAAGTATGGTTGTCCATGTATATAGACATGATAGACTAATCAGTTGTCTTAAAAATCCCTCCACCTCGACCAAAATCCCTCCGACCAGGTGCATCTAGCTAGGGTTCCTCCTCCGACCAAAATCCCTCCGACCAGGTGCATCTGTTGCATGGCGGCGCAGTTCCCAGCCTGCTCGGGCAGTTCTTCTAGGTCAGGAGCGTCGTCGCGTCGCCGCCGGCGGCCGGGCACGCCCATCCCGTATCGGCAGCGGCCATTCGATTATGAGCCCGCCGACGTATGTGACTGTGGCGAGAAGATGCCGCAATGGATTTCTTGGAGTGATCCGAATCCTGGGAGAAGATACCGGAACTGCAAAATTCGCTCGGTTAGTCTTCGAGCACGCCCCCCCGCCCCCATTCTGAATTTCGCCCGCCGTCTTCTGAAGTTTCTTTTCTACTATGGCTTACTTATCCTCTTTTGTTCTTCATCTGTCAGATTGCTGGTGGAATAGGGTGTAAAGTGTTTAAGTGGATTGATGATCCGCTGGATGCACGTCACAAAGAGTTAGTTCGTGATCTGCGTGATGCTGTTTGGGATCGAGATGAAGAAATTGAGAGGCTCCAGGTAGAAATTGAGAGGCTCCAGGAAGAAAAGTTTCTGCTTGCTGCAAGGAAACAGAGCAACCCTGAACCAAAGAAAATGGGAGGCTTCATGGTTTGGGTGCTATCTGTAGCTTTTGTCATCTGTTGTACCTGGGTGATGTGTAGGAACTGAAATTAGGGTGAATTCAGTGATCTGTTGGTCAGGAGGAGAAGAAGCTAGAGTATATGCTAGAGTTATTGTGTTGTAATTCCAACCATTTGTCTGTTCGTGCCACAATGTTTAGTTCCTGAATTTGAACCATGTCTATGTATGTGTGCAATTCTGTTCAGTTGAAAATGTGTTCTGTTGAAAATGAGTTCTGTTGAAAATGTGTAGCAGCTACTTTTGCACGGCGGCGCCGCCCATATATGGTCGCCGGCGTCAGCCATGCACGGCGGCGCCGCCCATATATGGTCGCCGGCGTCAGCCATGTATTGAAAAAATTGGGCATGGATTCCCCTAAAAATTGGGCATGGAGTCCCCAAAAAATTGGGCACAAATTCTGGGAACAAATAGCTGACATATTCAACATAAATTCTGGGAATATTGAACATAAAAATTGGGCACAAATTCTGGGAACAAATAGCTGACATATTCTGGGAACAAATAGCTGACATATTCAACATAAATTCTGGGAACAAATAGCTGACATATTCAACACAAATTCTGGGAACAAATAGCTGACAAATTCTGGGAACAAATAGCTGACATATTCAACACAAACTGCTACTCATCTTCTTCGAAAACTTGACGCTTCCTAGTCCTATTTCCTCCATCATCATCATCATCATCCTCATCGCTGCAATATTGGTACATTGTCTGATCAACCTCCTCGATTTCTTCGGGCACAACCTCTTTGCTATGTTTCTTCAGTTTGTCCACAATGACTTTTTCAAGTAGCACACGTTCCTGGTCACTTCTCGTCCTACTCCGTGCAGTGCCTTCTTTTTCTTGCACAGGAACTTGACTGGAATCTTCATCTTGATATGATAGTACAGCAACACCGGGTCCCTGTTCATTTTCTTTTACACTCCATAGATGTCTATGGTGAAATTTCTGCACAACTTGCCATTTTCCTTTCAACTTGGTGTCTGGCACATAAAAGACCTTGGTTGCTTGTGATGTCAGAATGAAAGGATCGGTCTTGTACCAAAACTTTTCTGTGTTAACACTCTTGAAGTGTCCATCATCGTCGAGCCCGGGTTTCCTACCACCAAGGTCAAACCAGTCACACCGGAAGAGGACAACTGACCGATGGACGCCACCGCTGGAGTTGTATTGCAATCTGATGATGGATTTGAGCTGACCAAAGAAGTCAATGCTGTTGCCATCATGATCTCCCTCAGAAACGATTCCACTATTTTGTGTCTTCCTGTTCTTCTCGCGGTCAACAGTATGGTACCGAACACTGTCAACAACACATGCCGAATATAGTCTCACTCTAAAATCTGGTTTGCACGCCAAAGCATAGAGATCAGGACAGACATCATTTCGCATTTTTCCAATCTGCAAAAAATCAACCAGGGGGTGAGTAACACACACAGCAAAATTATATCATGAACTTTTCCAATCTTCAGAAATAAACCAGCTAAAGATCTCACATGAGTCTGAAACCATCTAGCAAAGTTCTTGGCAAGCCATCTATCAACATTGATCTGACCACCTTGTTGGTTCAACTCTTGTTTGCACAGGCTGGAATGGCAACAGAAAATAGATCCTAATTATTATTTGGAGAGGCTGCAATAACCTATCTATATAAGGGGATGAAGAGAAACGTACTCGATGTATGGATCAACCTCAGGGCAACTTCGGAGCACATACCACACCATGTTGTCATAGTCCTCACCAGCAAACACATATTGAGAGGCTCCAATAAATTTCACACCGTGTTTGAAAACAGACACATCACCAATATGTGAATCATCCCGCTCCGGATTTCTGCTTGGACGGTTGAATCTTGTTTCAACATCGTCGAAGTATCTCGAGCAAAATGTCAGGCACTCATCAACAATATATGCTTCGGCAATCGATCCCTCCGGCCTGGCATTGTTCCGGACATAACGCTTCAATGTTAGCAACCTTCTTTCGACTGGGTACATCCAACCGTAATGCACTGGGCCTCTAAGCCTTGCCTCTTTTGGTAAATGGATGGCCAAATGCACCATCACGTCGAAGAAAGATGGGGGGAAGATCTTCTCAAGTTTGCAAAGAATAACTACGATTTCCTTTTCAAGTCTGTCCAGAACGTCTCTCTTCAGTGTTTTGCAGCACAGCTCTCTGAAGAAATTTCCAAGTTCAGCAACCGCTTCATATATGTCTTCATGGATTGTTCCTCGAAGGCCAGCCGGTAAGATCCTTTGAAGCAATATATGACAGTCATGGGTCTTCAGCCCTTGAAGCTTGCACTTATCAGCAGCAACACACTTGGATATGTTAGACGCGTACCCATCTGGAAACCTCACAGCTTTTATGAATTCACAAAAAGCAATTTTTTCTTGTTTACTCATTGTATACCACGCCTGTGGCATCTCAAAAGAGTCAGCTGAAACAGGCTGCAAATGCAAGTCACCTCTTATGCCCATGTCTTCCAAATCAAGCCTTGAATTCACAGTGTCTTTGGTCTTGCCTTGTATGTTCATGAAAGTACCAAGCAAATTGTCACAGATGTTTTTCTCGATGTGCATTACATCGAGATTATGCCTCAGCTTTAGATCTTCCCAGTATGGCAAGTCCCACAAACATGATCTACGGCTCCAACACTGACCGTCCTCACGTTTCCTTTTCTTCTGAAGCTTGCCTGGTATCACATCTCTAACCCTATCAAGCTGTTGCTTCAGCTCTTCTGGAGTGAATTCCGCTGGCTTCTCACGGCTTTCAGAAGCACCATCGAATTCTTTGCTATTTCTCCAAGGATGGTGCCGAGGTAGCCAACGGCGGTGCCCAATAAAGCAGATTTTGTTCCTTAATTTCTTGGAGCAATTCTCTTTGTCACAACGCACACATGCCTGGTAACCAGCTGTGGCCCTCCCTGACAATGTGTGCAGTGCCGGATAATCATGAATACACCATAAGATTGCAGCACGGAGATCAAACTTGTCTGGACTATTGGCATCATACGATTTTACACCTTTCCAGAGCTCCTGCAGCTCTTCCATCAAAGGCTCCATGAAGACATCAAAATCTTTTCCCGGAGAGGATGGACCAGGGATTAGCAATGCAAGCATGAAGTTGGACTGATCCATACATGCCCACGGCGGAAGGTTGTATGGCACCACGAATACAGGCCACATGCTGTAGGAGTTGCTCATATTCCCGTAGGGATTAAAACCATCCGTGGCAAGTCCAAGCCTTATGTTCCTGGCATCAGCGGCAAAGTCTTTATGAATATTGTCAAAATCCTTCCATGCATCCCCGTCTGCTGGATGACTGAGATCATTCTCCACGTCTTGCCGCTTCAGTTTGTGCCACTGTACTTCCTTTGATTGCTCCTTTGAAAGAAACATTCTTTGCAGCCTTGGAATCAATGGGAAGTGCCTTAGCACCTTCTCTGGGATCTTTCTCCTACCATCAGCATCTTTCCATCTGGAGGCTTTGCACTTGGGGCAATTATTCTCCTTGGCATAATCCTTCCGGAACAATACACAGTTATTCGGGCACACATGGATACTCTCATAACCAAGTCCCAACCTGCCGACTATGCTAAGTGCCTCCTCGTATGACTTTGGTATTGAGCTATTAGGGTATTGCAAGGCCAAAATCAGGAGTATCGCGTTGAATGCAACGTTGCTAATCCGGTAGTACGACTTGGCCTGAAGTAACTTGACTGTGAGTGAAAACCTTGACATTGTACCCCCATCGCTGGCTGCGCGCTTGGCTTCCTCTATCAACTCAGCAAATATAGTGTCCTTTCCAGCACCTTGCGGTTCTGAGTTGTACAAATCAGCAAGCAGATCAGGAATTCTATCATCTTCGTAACCATCTTCCTCTTGCAAACCATAATAGTGTGCCTCTGCATCACCTCCACCAACATGGTGTGCCCCTGCATCACCTCCATGTCCAGCCTCAGGTTCACCTCCATGTCCAGCCTCAGGTTCACCTCCATGTCCATGTCCGGCTTCAGGTGCACCTCCTTGTCCTCCATGTCCAGCTTCAGGTACAGGATGTAATGGTTCTCCATGGAAGACCCATCGGTCATAAGTGCTTGCCATCCCAAAAAGAAGCAAATGAGACTCTACTACATCTAGAGGTTTTGTGCACCGGTTGAGACAGCTACGACATGGGCACAGCACCTGATCAACATTGGCAGCATTCAAGCGAACAAACTGCATAAACTCTGCCACTCCCTTTGTGTGTTCAGGGGAAAGCCTTCTAATTCTTGTTGTAATCCAGCGTCTGTCCATCTGCGGAAGAACAAAATGATGCAATTAGCACACACCTAACTGCACAGCAGTTCCAATTTCAAGCAATGCACAGCAGTTCAATTCGATTTTGTGAACTGATGAAGAAGAACAGATCGAGAGGGGAGAGATGAGAGGGGTGCAGACCGGGAGATGCGGAGGGGCTCGTCCTGGAGAGGGCGAGGGGCTCGTCCTGGAGAGGGCGAGGGGCTCGTCGTCGGCGAGGCAGATGGACAGCAGATCCCTTGCTCGGACGCAGCGCAGGCACACCCACCACTGCCGTCACCTCGGACTCGGTACTTTAGTCCTAGTAACAGCACATATTGGATCACAGAGATTCGATATTGTGAACTGACGAAGAAGAACAGATCGAGAGGGGAGAGGTGAGAGGGGTGCAGACCGGGAGATGCGGAGGGGCTCGTCGTCGGAGAGGGCCGGGGCTCGTCGTCGGAGAGGGACGGGGCTCGTCGTCGGAGAGGGACGGGGCCGCCACCGCCGCCGCCGAGCCGCCGGAGGGAGTTGGATTCGAATTTCTGCTAGGTTATCGGAGGGAGTTGGATTCGGAAGGGATATTTGGGCTTCTCCTGGGCGCCAAAAAAAATCAAAAAGAGTGAGGGCTGGGAGTCGAACCCAGCACCTCTAGATGTGTCAACGTGCCAGTTAACCAGTGGAGCTATTGGAGAGATCTTGTCAGCTTACCATCCTTTATCCTTTACATAGTGGAACTAAGGCAACTTTTTTTTTTATAGTTATGGATATGATCTTGTTACATAATCTATCAGAGGGGATACTGATTTAGGACAACAGTTAATTTGTACAGGAGCATTAGCTAAGCAACAGGCTAATATATGACTAATAATTAATTACGGCTAGCAAACTATATATATCTATATATACTCCAGCATATATAGACCACCAAAAGCACATTATATTACACATATATAGTGCCAGCCTTGAGCTCAATAACATAGTACCAAAAGGACACGTTAATTATAGATACTACCGAGGAGGTTCAACGCTCATTTACTTGAGCACATTACATAGACCAACAGGCCATTAGATAGTACCAGATCGATCGATAAGAGGTTCAACGCTCATATTACTTGAGCTCATACACACATATATATAGTACTACTAGCTTAATTAGAGAGGTTCAGCCTGCTAGCTCATTTCTCGAGCTTCCTGACATACAACTTGAGACCGCCCCGGGCGCGAATGCGGAACCAAAACACAAAGATATCATTTGCCTTCATCTTGCTCTTCCGCACCACAGCACTCCAGTTTGTTGTGATCACTGCACCGTCAAACTTCCCTTTGCCCTGGAAAATCCTCACTTTCACACCATGTCTCTCACTGTAAGAGACAAGAAAGTCATTATCTGGAAGCTGCATATTCGTCGAGATGTACTTCTTGGTAAACTTCCGGTTGAAGTACTGCAGATTATAAGATGCAAAACTTCGTTCAGATGAAGTAATTGTCAACATATAAAGATGCAAAAACATCCTTGATCGAGATGGAGTAATTATATTTACCATTCTGGAACAGCCTTCCACGGTACTTGCACTCTTTATAGTGCACACATAAAAAGGAATTGCGGGGCGCTTTTGGTCAACAAGATATCTCAGGGTATCAACTTGTGTAGGATTCATTTCCACTAGATTGGGATACATGCAAAAGTCATCCCATTCCTCACCTGCCTCTATCCTGGGACCTACATATATAAGGAAACCAGGGAATAAGGCCTAGTTTAAAGTTTTCCTAAAACTGAAGTATATCAAACCAACAGTATTTATAGAAACTGAAGTATTCCTTGAATGCTACAAATTGACTAGCTATTATGCCAAACCGAGACTAATTAAGCATTTGACCTATATCCTGCATCTATAACTACTATATATATATTTTACCTCGACGAGTCAGATGGACATCAGCAGCAGGAGGAGGAGCAACTTCCTCATGCTCAGCTGCACAATCCATTGCTGCAGCATCATCAGCTTTCTCTTGCTTGACGTGAACCCTATCTAGAGCACCATCCTCACCTTCGGAGGATGAGCTGATGTCGATGGTCTCAACGGCCTTCTTGGATGGGACCAAAATGGCAACTTCATAGTCATAGGGGTCCATGGTGTCGACCTAATAACAAGCAGTGAACAATTTGAGAACTATGAAACTATTAATTACACATTAATTAAAACTAAGTTGGGATGTTTAGGTTCAGATTGACATTCGCACTAGCAGCACTAGCACATGTTTTGAATCAATCTAAACCAGGAAAATCTACTCTAGCACTAGAATCTACTTTGAATCGATCAAACCCTAGGAAAATCGCCGCTCGGACAAAAAACCCCAATTAAAATCCCCCGAGATTAAGTACGGCAAACCCTAGAAAATCCCCCGCTCATCCCCCAAATTAACCTGAGCTTCGGCCGACGGAGGCAGTGGAGCTTCGGCCGACGGAGCTTGACGGAGCTGCTTGACGGAGCTTCGGCCGACGGAGTTGGGAGAGGAAGAGGCGGCAGTGGCGGCTGGGTTGGGAGAGAGAGAGTGAGACAGGGGAGAAAGTTGCTTTTGGTATAGGACATTTTGGGGTGGGTGGGGCAAAATGGCACCCACTGACGTGTGGGGCCATCTAGCAGTAGATACCACTGGGTTGGGCCATTTCCGGTAATTTTATGTGGATTAGGGGCCAGCAGGTAAAATGGAACCCTCATTCTCTGTTTTTACTAATTATAATAAATCAGAAATTCCCTCCTCCGCCTCTCCGCTTCTTGACGGTTCCACTCCGCTTCTTGCCGGTTCCACTCCCACTAGACGAAAAACCCTCCTCCGCGCCAAGACGCTTCTGCCTCGCCGCTTCTGCCTCCTCCGCCGCTTCCTCCTCCGCCGCTTCTGCCTCCTCCGCGCCATGGACGCTGCTTCTTCCTCTTCCTCTGTTCCGCAACCGCTTCTGCCTCCTCCGCCGTCAGCATGCAGGCCTTTACTCAGATCAGGACCTTCACCGTCCATGGCGGCAAGGAGATCGATGTTGTCTACACAAACGAGGAGGAGACGATGAGCAAGTACCTGAAGATGTACGCGCAGTGGTATGCGGAAGAAGAAGAGAACAAGTTTGTAGGATTGGATCTCGAGTACACTCGGGAGGACCCCAACCACGAAGAAGACAACTACCTCGCCGTCGCTCAACTGTGCATGAGGAACCACGTCCTCGTCTGCCACTTTTCCTGGTTTGTAGACCTTAATCTTGCTCTGATTTACTTAATCTTGCTCTGATTTTGTTAATCTTGCTCAGATTTTAGTTAATCGCTAGTGCATGATGAACCAAGTCACCCTCGAGTGCTCTGTTTTAGTTAATCTTGATCTGTTTTAGTTAATCTCGAGTGCAACAAATTAAACTACAAACCGTGCTAGCTGCAAAACTAGTTTTGTTTCTGTGTTTTGTGTAACAAAAGCCACAAAGCATGGTGTCCTGATCTTGCAGATTGAATCTATCCATATGCTCATCTAGCATGTACTGGATTTCATTATACCAAATTAATTATCACAAAGCAAATTTCCGGAGTCCCGATCTTGCATTTAATAGACTTTTGTTAGTTTCAAAATTATATGATGCAAAATGATATTTCAATGACTAAAAAATTTGCACTTGCACATTTCATAAAAGTGTTGGTCATGCATTCTTTTAGTACCAAATGGATTATGACTAGATAATTTTCAGACTCTTGATCATGCACTTACTAAACTTATGTCAATTTTATTCAAGTTATGAGATTGCATAGACTAAACATTCGTATTCCCAAATTTTATTCAAGTGTTGATCTCGCAAGTACTAAATTTTTGCATCAAATTGAATCTATCCATATGCTCATCTAGCATGTACTGGATTTCATTATACCAAATTAATTATGACAAGCAAATTTCCGGAGTCTTGATCTTGCATTTAATAGAATTTTGTTAGTTTCAAAATTATATGATGCAAAATGAAATTTCAATGACTAAACAATTGCACTTACACATTTCATAAAAGTGTTGTTCATGCATTCTATTAGTACCAAATGAATTATGACTAGATAATTTTCAGACTGTTGATCATGAACTTACTAAACTTATGTAGTTTCAAATTTTATATTCAAGCTATGAGATTGCATATAGACTAGCTTCGTAGTCCCAAATTTTATTCAAGTGTTGATCTCGCAAGTACTAAATTTTTGCTTTCAGGACCAACGGGGAATGTCCGGCGCTGCGCTCATTCCTTCAAGATCAAGGAATTGTGTTCTGCAGCGTTGACAAGAGAGCAGATTTTATAAAGTTATATTACGAGAAGATTATAATTCCTAGGGAGAACTGGATCGATATCCAGGAAATTGTCAACGTCAAAGGTCTCAACGAGAGAGGAAAATTAATGAGGGATGGAATGGCTAGTCTTGCAACTAGCATCATCGACGAGTCGTACAGCCAGATGAAGAGCAAATTCCCTCGAGAGAGGCACAATTACTGGGAAGAGCAGCCGTTGTCTGATTTAAACCTGGAGTATGCAGCTAAAGATGCTTACGTGAGCTACCAGCTCTACGTTAAGATATGGTTCTTCCTGCGTTACCTTGTGTTTTGCCCCGGTTGCAAGAAGGAAGACGAGCTGAGGGGACGTCTGTGTCGCAAATGCAATGCAGCAGAGATCGAAGCTGAACATGCACAGAGAAATGCTGCAGCTGAAATAGCAAGGTTAAATGCTGAACTTGCAAGCGCGCAGGCTGAACTAGCAATCTTGAAGGCACCAGCTTCCTGCAGCGACAACACCCAGCAGACAAGTCCCCCTCATGGCAAACGGACGAAGATGAATGATGAGCAGTGGCTGGAGCGTAGTGATGCGCCGAAGAGTAGTGATTATTGGCAGAACCTGAGGAAGAAGTCGTGGACTGGTGCTGATCAGAAGAGTGATGATCCGTGGACGACGGAGATGAGTGATCAGCAGAGCCCGAAGAGTGATAATCCGTGGCTGACGAAGCCAGGCAATTACTGACGACTTCTCCAAGATCCATGCCTAGTTAATTATTTGTATTTGCTTGTCAAGAAACTTTGCTTCTATCGTCTCAGATTATCAGAGAAATCATACTTTTCCTGATGTGAATAGTACTGTCAGATCTGGTTGAATATTCACACCCAGATTTATCTTTTTTGTTTCTCTAAGTGTATGTCGAATTTGAATTTGAAGTTACATGTACATCTCCATAATATATGTGTATGCCTCAAGTTTCACGAGAAATCTAGGGGGTAGACCCGCCGGGGCACACGTTCCGCTGTTTTGGGGGAAGGAGGGGGAGAACGACCGCCGGAGCACCGGAACCCCACCAAATCTTGCATGTGGACCTATGATATGTGTTAAAGTGTGGTGCAAGGTCTAATGGTGCAAAAGTAGCTCCCCTAAACCCTAAACCCTAAACTGGGGAGGCTTCGAGCACTAAAACCCCTCTAAAACCCTAAACCACGACACCGGAGCTGCAGAACCATGCATCATAAACCCTAACCCTAACCCTATACCCTAAACATATACCTAACCATAAATACTTACCTTTAACCTAAACCCTAGCCCTACCCCCTAAACCCTAGCCCTAACCCTACACCAAACCCTAACCAGTAGATCAGGCACACCCTCGATCGTGTGATAATGGCTCTAGCTGCGGGTATATGTGCCAAAGGGTCCCAATCTTGGTTCTCCATGTGTATATGTCCTAAACAAACCTAAAAGAATGAAAAGTTGCACATCTGGTGCGAGAAATCTAGGGGGCCCAGCGCATACGGGGGGAAGGAGCTGTGAGTTTAAGCAAATTCTAGGCCAACACGTGCGTGGGGGACGGGGCGGCGCATTTTTCCGGCGGGCGACCGGTTTTTCCATTTTGGGTGCCGGGTGCCGGCCCATGCACCCTATTGCGCGCCTGCGTGACATACTCCCACGTGCACCAATGAACCATGATGCGCCGGGAGCCAGCGGTAGGGACCTATCCCGATGCGCGCGACTTCTGCGGTGTCCCGCCGAATCCGCTGGAAACTGACCGGATTTGAACTGGGGCCACACTTTCCTTTGCTCAATAAATGGAGGGAAAAATGTTTTTAGGTCTAGGACGCGTCATTTTATGTGCTAAATGTTTTCCGTTTCGCGCGTTGGCGGACGGGTGCACGCGCGCGCCCGGTACGGCCATACCGCATGTCCCGACGGCCCCGTTTTGCGCAGTTGGCAAATTAAACGGAGCCAAAAAATCGAGCGGAGCCGCGTGGCATCATTTTATGTGTCCTGGTAACCACTTCAAAAGACGGAATTGGGATACGGCAATTATCTTGAAAAACCCTTCACGAATAGGGCTATCACGTCCGGAGTTCTATGGCTTTTAGGGGAAATGAGTAGGAAACGGCCCGTTTCACCACATAGTTTGTCGGAACGAGGCCATATTTGGCACGTGCGTGGACCTTAGGATGGGAAGCAAGGCCCGTGTCGCGGATTTCCAATCCGAACCACGGGCGACGGTTTTTCCATTTTCGGGGTGCCGGAAGGGCTTTTTTTGTGAAGGGGCTACATGGTGCGCATTTTAGTATTGCGCGAGACCTCCGCGCAGCGGTAGGATACCTCCTACGCACCACCTATCACATGCCGTATGCGCGCGGTAGCCATCTGGGAATCCCTCCCGCTTCCTGCGGTGTCCCGCCGAATCCGCTGGAAACTGACCGGATCTGAACTGGGGCCACACTTTCCTTTGCTCAATAAATGGAGGGAAAAATGTTTTTAGGTCTAGGACGCGTCATTTTATGTGCTAAATGTTTTCCGTTTCGCGCGTTGGCGGACGGGTGCACGCGCGCTCCCGGTACGGCCATACCGCATGTCCCGACGGCCCCGTTTTGCGCAGTTGGCAAATTAAACGGAGCCAAAAAATCGAGCGGAGCCGCGTGGCGTCATTTTATGTGTCCTGGTAACCACTTCAAAAGACGGAATTGGGATACGGCAATTATCTTGAAAAACCCTTCACGAATAGGGCTATCACGTCCGGAGTTCTATGGCTTTTAGGGGAAATGAGTAGGAAACGGCCCGTTTCACCACATAGTTTGTCGGAACGAGGCCATATTTGGCACGTGCGTGGACCTTAGGATGGGAAGCAAGGCCCCCTGTCGCGGATTTCTAATCCGAACCACGGGCGATGGTTTTTCCATTTTCGGGGTGCCGGAAGGGCTTTTTTTGTGAAGGGCTACATGGTGCGCATTTTAGTATTGCGCGAGACCTCCGCGCAGCGGTAGGATACCTCCTACGCACCACCTATCACATGCCGTATGCGCGCGGTAGCCATCTGGGAATCCCTCCCGCTTCCTGCGGTGTCCCGCCGAATCCGCTGGAAACTGACCGGATCTGAACTGGGGCCACACTTTCCTTTGCTCAATAAATGGAGGGAAAAATGTTTTTAGGTCTAGGACGCGTCATTTTATGTGCTAAATGTTTTCCGTTTCGCGCGTTGGCGGACGGGTGCACGCGCGCTCCCGGTACGGCCATACCGCATGTCCCGACGGCCCCGTTTTGCGCAGTTGGCAAATTAAACGGAGCCAAAAAATCGAGCGGAGCCGCGTGGCGTCATTTTATGTGTCCTGGTAACCACTTCAAAAGACGGAATTGGGATACGGCAATTATCTTGAAAAACCCTTCACGAATAGGGCTATCACGTCCGGAGTTCTATGGCTTTTAGGGGAAATGAGTAGGAAACGGCCCGTTTCACCACATAGTTTGTCGGAACGAGGCCATATTTGGCACGTGCGTGGACCTTAGGATGGGAAGCAAGGCCCGTGTCGCGGATTTCCAATCCGAACCACGGGCGACGGTTTTTCCATTTTCGGGGTGCCGGAAGGGCTTTTTTTGTGAAGGGGCTACATGGTGCGCATTTTAGTATTGCGCGAGACCTCCGCGCAGCGGTAGGATACCTCCTACGCACCACCTATCACATGCCGTATGTGCGCGGTAGCCATCTGGGAATCCCTCCGGCTTCCTGCGGTGTCCCGCCGAATCCGCTGGAAACTGACCGGATTTGAACTGGGGCCACACTTTCCTTTGCTCAATAAATGGAGGGAAAAATGTTTTTAGGTCTAGGACGCGTCATTTTATGTGCTAAATGTTTTCCGTTTCGCGCGTTGGCGGACGGGTGCACGCGCGCTCCCGGTACGGCCATACCGCATGTCCCGACGGCCCCGTTTTGCGCAGTTGGCAAATTAAACGGAGCCAAAAAATCGAGCGGAGCCGCGTGGCGTCATTTTATGTGTCCTGGTAACCACTTCAAAAGACGGAATTGGGATACGGCAATTATCTTGAAAAACCCTTCACGAATAGGGCTATCACGTCCGGAGTTCTATGGCTTTTAGGGGAAATGAGTAGGAAACGGCCCGTTTCACCACATAGTTTGTCGGAACGAGGCCATATTTGGCACGTGCGTGGACCTTAGGATGGGAAGCAAGGCCCGTGTCGCGGATTTCCAATCCGAACCACGGGCGACGGTTTTTCCATTTTCGGGGTGCCGGAAGGGCTTTTTTTTGTGAAGGGGCTACATGGTGCGCATTTTAGTATTGCGCGAGACCTCCGCGCAGCGGTAGGATACCTCCTACGCACCACCTATCACATGCCGTATGCGCGCGGTAGCCATCTGGGAATCCCTCCCGCTTCCTGCGGTGTCCCGCCGAATCCGCTGGAAACTGACCGGATTTGAACTGGGGCCACACTTTCCTTTGCTCAATAAATGGAGGGAAAAATGTTTTTAGGTCTAGGACGCATCATTTTATGTGCTAAATGTTTTCCGTTTCGCGCGTTGGCGGACGGGTGCACGCGCGCCCGGTACGGCCATACCGCATGTCCCGACGGCCCCGTTTTGCGCAGTTGGCAAATTAAACGGAGCCAAAAAATCGAGCGGAGCCGCGTGGCGTCATTTTATGTGTCCTGGTAACCACTTCAAAAGACGGAATTGGGATACGGCAATTATCTTGAAAAACCCTTCACGAATAGGGCTATCACGTCCGGAGTTCTATGGCTTTTAGGGGAAATGAGTAGGAAACGGCCCGTTTCACCACATAGTTTGTCGGAACGAGGCCATATTTGGCACGTGCGTGGACCTTAGGATGGGAAGCAAGGCCCGTGTCGCGGATTTCCAATCCGAACCACGGGCGACGGTTTTTCCATTTTCGGGGTGCCGGAAGGGCTTTTTTTGTGAAGGGGCTACATGGTGCGCATTTTAGTATTGCGCGAGACCTCCGCGCAGCGGTAGGATACCTCCTACGCACCACCTATCACATGCCGTATGCGCGCGGTAGCCATCTGGGAATCCCTCCCGCTTCCTGCGGTGTCCCGCCGAATCCGCTGGAAACTGACCGGATTTGAACTGGGGCCACACTTTCCTTTGCTCAATAAATGGAGGGAAAAATGTTTTTAGGTCTAGGACGCGTCATTTTATGTGCTAAATGTTTTCCGTTTCGCGCGTTGGCGGACGGGTGCACGCGCGCCCGGTACGGCCATACCGCATGTCCCGACGGCCCCGTTTTGCGCAGTTGGCAAATTAAACGGAGCCAAAAAATCGAGCGGAGCCGCGTGGCGTCATTTTATGTGTCCTGGTAACCACTTCAAAAGACGGAATTGGGATACGGCAATTATCTTGAAAAACCCTTCACGAATAGGGCTATCACGTCCGGAGTTCTATGGCTTTTAGGGGAAATGAGTAGGAAACGGCCCGTTTCACCACATAGTTTGTCGGAACGAGGCCATATTTGGCACGTGCGTGGACCTTAGGATGGGAAGCAAGGCCCGTGTCGCGGATTTCCAATCCGAACCACGGGCGACGGTTTTTCCATTTTCGGGGTGCCGGAAGGGCTTTTTTTGTGAAGGGGCTACATGGTGCGCATTTTAGTATTGCGCGAGACCTCCGCGCAGCGGTAGGATACCTCCTACGCACCACCTATCACATGCCGTATGCGCGCGGTAGCCATCTGGGAATCCCTCCCGCTTCCTGCGGTGTCCCGCCGAATCCGCTGGAAACTGACCGGATTCTGAACTGGGGCCACACTTTCCTTTGCTCAATAAATGGAGGGAAAAATGTTTTTAGGTCTAGGACGCGTCATTTTATGTGCTAAATGTTTTCCGTTTCGCGCGTTGGCGGACGGGTGCACGCGCGCTCCCGGTACGGCCATACCGCATGTCCCGACGGCCCCGTTTTGCGCAGTTGGCAAATTAAACGGAGCCAAAAAATCGAGCGGAGCCGCGTGGCGTCATTTTATGTGTCCTGGTAACCACTTCAAAAGACGGAATTGGGATACGGCAATTATCTTGAAAAACCCTTCACGAATAGGGCTATCACGTCCGGAGTTCTATGGCTTTTAGGGGAAATGAGTAGGAAACGGCCCGTTTCACCACATAGTTTGTCGGAACGAGGCCATATTTGGCACGTGCGTGGACCTTAGGATGGGAAGCAAGGCCCGTGTCGCGGATTTCCAATCCGAACCACGGGCGACGGTTTTTCCATTTTCGGGGTGCCGGAAGGGCTTTTTTTGTGAAGGGGCTACATGGTGCGCATTTTAGTATTGCGCGAGACCTCCGCGCAGCGGTAGGATACCTCCTACGCACCACCTATCACATGCCATATGCGCGCGGTAGCCATCTGGGAATCCCTCCCGCTTCCTGCGGTGTCCCGCCGAATCCGCTGGAAACTGACCGGATCTGAACTGGGGCCACACTTTCCTTTGCTCAATAAATGGAGGGAAAAATGTTTTTAGGTCTAGGACGCGTCATTTTATGTGCTAAATGTTTTCCGTTTCGCGCGTTGGCGGACGGGTGCACGCGCGCTCCCGGTACGGCCATACCGCATGTCCCGACGGCCCCGTTTTGCGCAGTTGGCAAATTAAACGGAGCCAAAAAATCGAGCGGAGCCGCGTGGCGTCATTTTATGTGTCCTGGTAACCACTTCAAAAGACGGAATTGGGATACGGCAATTATCTTGAAAAACCCTTCACGAATAGGGCTATCACGTCCGGAGTTCTATGGCTTTTAGGGGAAATGATGTAGGATAACGTAGCATAGAAAACAAAAATTTTCCTACGGCGAACACGCAATCCAAGCCAAGATGCAATCTAGAAGACGGTAGCAACGAGGGGATTGTCGAGACTCACCCTTGAAGAGATTCCAAAGCCTACAAGAGGAGGCTCTTGTTGCTGCGGTAGACGTTCACTTGCCGCTTGCAAAAACGCGTAGAAGATCTTGATCACGATCGGTTCCGGCGCCACGAACGGGCAGCACCTCCGTACTCGGTCACACGTTCGGTTGTTGATGAAGACGACGTCCACCTCCCGTTCCAGCGGGCAGCGGAAGTAGTAGCTCCTCTTGAATCCGACAGCACGACGGCGTGGTGTCGGTGGCGGTGGAGAAATCCGGCGGAGCTTCGCTAAGCGTGCGGGATATGGTGGAGGAGCGGGGCGCTAGGGTTTGGGGAGAGGGGGTGGCCGGCCACTATAGGGGGCGGCCAAGCTTATGGCTTTGGTGTGGCCGGCCCCCTCCCCTTGGCCCTCTATATATAGGTGGAAGCCCCAAGTGTTGGACTACAAGTCTTCGAATAAGACCCGAACCCAAAACCTTCCATATGGTGGGAAACCTTCCCTCCCACTAGAGGTGGGAATTCCACCTTCCATAGGGGGGGTGGCCGGCCCCCTAAGGGGGAGTCCACTTGGGACTCCTCCCCCACTAGGGTTGGCCGGCCATGGAGGTGGAGTCCCATGTGGACTCCACCTTCCTTGGTGGTTTCTTCCGGACTTTTCTAGAACCTTCTAGAACCTTCCATAGAACCTTCCGCATCATTTTATTCACATAAAATGACATCCTATATATGAATCTTATTCTCCGGACCATTCCGGAACTCCTCGTGATGTCCGGGATCACATCCGGGACTCCGAACAAATATTCGAACTCCATTCCATATTCAAGTTCTACCATTTCAACATCCAACTTTAAGTGTGTCACCCTACGGTTCGTGAACTATGCGGACATGGTTGAGTACTCACTCCGACCAATAACCAATAGCGGGATCTGGAGATCCATAATGGCTCCCACATATTCAACGATGACTTTAGTGATCGAATGAACCATTCACATACGATACCAATTCCCTTTGTCTCGCGATATTTTACTTGTCCGAGGTTTGATCTTCGGTATCACTCTATACCTTGTTCAACCTCGTCTCCGACAAGTACTCTTTACTCGTACCGTGGTATGTGGTCTCTTATGAACTTATTCATATGCTTGCAAGACATTAGACGACATTCCACCGAGAGGGCCCAGAGTATATCTATCCGTCATCGGGATGGACAAATCCCACTATTGATCCATATGCCTCAACTCATACTTTCCGGATACTTAATCCCACCTTTATAACCACCCATTTACGCAGTGGCGTTTGATGTAATCAAAGTACCTTTCCGGTAAGTGATTTACATGATCTCATGGTCATAAGGACTAGGTAACTATGTATCGAAAGCTTATAGCAAATAACTTAATGACGAGATCTTATGCTACGCTTAATTGGGTGTGTCCATTACATCATTCATATAATGATATAACCTTGTTATTAATAACATCCAATGTTCATGATTATGAAACTAATCATCCATTAATCAACAAGCTAGTTTAAGAGGCATACTAGGGACTTCTTGTTGTCTACATATCACACATGTACTAATGTTTCGGTTAATACAATTATAGCATGATATATAAACATTTATCATAAACATAAAGATATAAATAATAACCACTTTATTATTGCCTCTAGGGCATATCTCCTTCAGTCTCCCACTTGCACTAGAGTCAATAATCTAGTTTACATTTGTAAAGATATAACACCTTGGCCTTATGGTGCTTTATCATGTATTGCTCACGGGAGAGGTTTTTAGTCAACGGATCTGACACGCTCAGAAACGTATGTATTTTGTAATTCATTTGCGTCTCAACGCATCACTCATTTCCAAATGAGTCGGCATATATGCTTAGTCCTCTGGTGGAACCTTAATTCCGCGGTCTGAAATATGTCACTAATATTGTCACACACAATATAGCTTCAAAGTTCTGACTTTGTCGGAACTACACCAAGTTCTCAAAGAACCTCCTGACTTAACATCCTTTGTCATTGTCAAAACAATGACATATTCTGCCTTCTTTTGTAGAATCCATCACAATATTTAGAACTCTTCTAAATCTAGCATAGACAACTTCTAGCTTATTGTGCTACCTTTTAAACAACACTTAGTCTATTTTGAGATTTGAAATTATATTTTATATGTGACAAAACCAATATCGGTGTAACACCTTACAGCGATTTGTTTGTCATTTCTTCATACAAAAATATATATATATATATATCCTTAGTTCTTCTAAAGTACTCAAGGATATTCTTACTGTCGTTCAATGATCATCATATGAATCATTCTGGTATATGCTCATACACTTTATAGCACATGATATCTGATTGTGTACATGTTATTCGTGATCTATAATCACTCATGTGTTTTTACTCATTGAGTGTCAGATACACTCAAGTCTTGTTAAACCTTCACATGACAAGAACATTTTCTTAATATTTCTATATTGAACTACTTCAATATCCATCATATGTACTTTGACTTAAACTTATTTATGTGTTTCAATCTATCTTCATAGATCTTGACACTAAATTTGTTTTAGTCCATATCCTTTCATTGAAGTTAATTCTCAATGAAACCTTTTAATCAAGTATATAATTACATCATTTATAACCAACTATATGTCACCTACATAAAGTATTATAAATGTGTCTTAGCGCTCCCACTTAATTTCTTGCAAATGCAAGCCTCTTCATCGTCTCTGATGAAATCAAAAACTCTTTGACTATTTCATCTGGTGAAGATTCTAACTCCGTGATACTTACTTCATCCAATTGAAGTTCGTATACCTATCTAGTATTCCACGGACCAGCAAAACTCTTGGTTGTATCTTGTATACACCTTTAATACACACTTATGTTAAGCAATGTATTTTGCCATCCTACTATCATATCTCATGAAAGAAATATGTAGCGATTACTAGAATAATCCACATAGACTATAAGCATTACTACGGAAGATCTAATCTTATCGTAGTCAACTCTTTGAACTTTGTCGTAAACAACTTTTCGACAAGTCGAGCTTATTCAAGGATATTCCATCCACGTTCATCAATTTTATAGATCCATTTACTTTCAAAAAATATTCATCTATCTTGGATTTCATGGCGTATAGCCATTTTAACGGAGTCAGGGCCCATCATAACTTCTTTGTTTGTAGTTGGTTTATCATTATTCAAAATCAATCCTTTGTTCACAAATCATTTATTTGATCACAAAGTAAACCATACCTACAAGGTTCAATATGTACTTCGATCTCCATGGCTAAAACACTTTGTAGTCATGGGAGCCATGATCGTCGTGGCTGCTTCCGAAACAAATTCCGATGTTGCGCTACTCTGATCATTATGCTCAGGTTCATAAACCTTATCAAATTATATTGTCCTCCCACTCAAATACTTCACTAGAAACAATTTCTCGGAAATAATAAACATTGACAAACACTTTTGTCTTTGTCTCGTGGGAAGAATTCCCAATTAATTCTCTGGGATAACCAACAAAGACATTCATCCGATTTTGGTTGTAAACTCTTAGACCAAAATTTAAAGAAAGACTATTAGGGTTTATACCCATACCATAACTCGTATGGTGTCATTTCAACGGATCATGATGATGCTCTATTCAGTGTAAAAGCGGTAGTCACTAAAGCATAATCCACAAAAATATAATGACATCAATATTTTATCTCATCATTGACCCAACAAGTATTGGATACATCTCTTGGATACTTCTTCATCACTATGATACTCCAAGAAACGTGAGTTGTAGAACAATTTCATAACTCTCTTAGATGTTCGCTAAAACTCGTAATTCAAATATTTCCACCATGATCCAATCATAGATATTTGTCTTTTCTATTACGATGATTTCCACTTCATGCTGAAATTTATTTGAATCCATTCAAATGTTTCAAACTTTTCCTTATTGAATATATCCACATATATACTCAATTCATTGTTTGAAAGTTTTCATGAAGTAGAAGAATCTCCCGCACACAACTATGCTTAGTGAACCACATACATCATTATGTATTTTTTCACTAAGTTTGTTGCCCGTTCAACTCTTGGCCTATGAACGGTATTTTAATCATTCTCTTTAGAAAAATTTGCAAGCGTCAAATGATTCAAAAATCAAATGACTCCAAAAATCCATTTGCATGGAGTTTCTTCATGCGTTCCTTTCTAACATGACCTAAATGGCGGTTCCACAAATAAGTGGAATTCAAATCATTTGCCTTATGGCATTTTAGCGTCAGTTTATGTATGTGTGTTTCACCATTAAGATTTATAATAACTTATCCATCATACATGGAGTAATGTCATAATTTGAACAACTCATTGTTTTCATTTGACCAGAGCAAAATAACAATTATTAAGTTCTTTATTATAAATTCTAAGGGCTAGATAGAATGCCAACGACGAACATAATAACACTTTATTTTGTTCCAGACGTGCATTTCTATCATATTCCTTGTCAGTCACTTAGGCCATTGTATTCTTGTATTGCGTTGTTTTGTATGACACTTCATACCAACCAATATGGTACTAATACCCAAGAATTTCATTGTGTGACTTAACTAGGAATACAACCATAACATGTATATCATTTATATACACCTGAGCTAGACTTTCTAGTCTTTTCTTTTCTTTTGCCAAAATATCTTTTGCAGTTTCTCTTTTAGCTTTCCTCATTATTCAGAGAAACATATCAACTTCAATAACTTCTCGGTTTGTTGGTCAAATACCAATAACCTTGAGGTTCTTACTTTGAAGTTGATCATCATATGACAAGTGTTCCGATTTCACTATTAGTAACTTTGTAATATGATGAACAATTTCACTCATAATTTTATCCATCATATCATGACGACTTTCCGAGACCATGTCTGTACATGCTAGGCTCGTAAAGTTTTAACCTTGGTATTTGCATGTGCAAATCTAGCTTGCACCCGTTGTATGCACTCGTAGAATCTATCACACCCGATCATCACGTGATGCTTCGAAACGACGAGTCTTAATAACGGTGCATATTAAGGATGGTCACTTCATGGATATACGAATATTGTTAGTGCCCCAATAGTTGGAGGATTGTGACGCCTGGCGTCTTCAACCTTCATACATTCCCATAAAACTTATGAGTTTATGTAGTCTCACCAAATTATATTCTATTATCTTGTAATAAGGTCTTAGATATCACATATATCTCATACCTTGATTATTTCTGAAAACTAAATTTTCAGCTCCTTACTTTTCAAACAAATTTGAACTTCAAGTTTTGACGGAGACAAGATAACTTTAGGTACTAATTGAAAACATAGCTCTTTGAATCAACAATGTGAGGTTTACTAAAAGTTTGCAATAGGACTTAATCAATTCTTGATTCTTTAACAATACGGTACCAATCCGTAAAGTTTCTTGTCAGATTTTAACAGTATTTCTATCTCAATAACAAGACTAGCGCATGGTAGAAAACGGATGCCAATACTACAAAATTAATTCAAAATACTACTCAGACTATGTTTATGATAATTAGTTCATGTTTTAATCTAATTACTAATGAACTCCCACTTAATACAACATCCCTCATAGTTGTTAAGTGGTACACGATCCAAATCCACTACACCAAAACCGATCATCACGTGAGATGATGTAGCTTCAATGGTGAACATCAACATGTTGATCATATCATCCATATGACTCGTGTTCAACCTTTCGGTTTCCGTTGTCCCGAGGCCATGTCTGTACATGCTAGGCTCGTCAAGCAAACCCAAGTATTCCGCGTGTGCAACATGGCTTACACCCGTTGTATGTGAATCGTTGAATCTATCACATCCGATCATCACGAGATGCTTTGAAACGACGAACTGTTACAACGGTGCATACGAGGGGAGAACACTTTATTATCTTGATATTAATGTGAGGGATCATCTTATAATGCTACCGTCGCGATCTAAGCAAAATAAGATGCATAAAGGATTAACATCACATGCAGTTCATATGTGATATGATATGGCCCTTTTGTCTTTGCGCCTTTGATCTTCATCTCCAAAGCACGGACATGATCTCCATCATCAACGGGCATGATCTCCATCATTGTCGGCGTAGCGTCAAGGTTCATGGCGCCGTCTTCATGGTTGTTCACCTCATGTAGCAACTATTACAACTACTTTGAAATACTACTCAACATGAAAATTAAAGACAACCATAAGGCTCCTGCCGGTTGCCACAATACAATAATGATCATCTCATACATATTCATCATCATATCATGGCCATATCACATCACCAAACCCTGCAAAAACAAGTTAGACGTCTCTAATTTGGTTTGCATATTTTACGTGGTTTAGGGTTTTCGAGTAAGATCTAATCTACCTACGAACATGAACCACAACGGTGATACTAGTGTTGTCAATAGAAGAGTAAGTTGAATCTTCACTATAGTAGGAGAGACAGACACCCGCAAAGCCTCTTATGCAATACAAGTTGCATGTCGAACGAGGAACAAGTCTCATGAACGCGGTCATGTAAAGTTAGTCCGAGCCGCTTCATCCCACTATGCCACAAAGATGCAAAGTACTCAAACTAAAGATAACAAGAGCATCAACGCCCACAAACCATTGTGTTCTACTCGTGCAACCATCTATGCATAGACACGGCTCTGATACCACTGTAGGATAACGTAGCATAGAAAACAAAAATTTTCCTACGGCGAACACGCAATCCAAGCCAAGATGCAATCTAGAAGACGGTAGCAACGAGGGGATTGTCGAGACTCACCCTTGAAGAGATTCCAAAGCCTACAAGAGGAGGCTCTTGTTGCTGCGGTAGACGTTCACTTGCCGCTTGCAAAAAGCGTAGAAGATCTTGATCACGATCGGTTCCGGCGCCACGAACGGGCAGCACCTCCGTACTCGGTCACACGTTCGGTTGTTGATGAAGACGACGTCCACCTCCCCGTCCAGCGGGCAGCGGAAGTAGTAGCTCCTCTTGAATCCGACAGCACGACGGCGTGGTGTCGGTGGCGGTGGAGAAATCCGGCGGAGCTTCGCTAAGCGTGCGGGATATGGTGGAGGAGCGGGGCGCTAGGGTTTGGGGAGAGGGGGTGGCCGGCCACTATAGGGGGCGGCCAAGCTTGTGGCTTTGGTGTAGCCGGCCCCCTCCCCTTGGCCCTCTATATATAGGTGGAAGCCCCAAGTGTTGGACTACAAGTCTTCGAATAAGACCCGAACCCAAAACCTTCCATATGGTGGGAAACCTTCCCTCCCACTAGAGGTGGGAATTCCACCTTCCATAGGGGGGTTGGCCGGCCCCCTAAGGGGGAGTCCACTTGGGACTCCTCCCCCACTAGGGTTGGCCGGCCATGGAGGTGGAGTCCCATGTGGACTCCACCTTCCTTGGTGGTTTCTTCCGGACTTTTCTAGAACCTTCTAGAACCTTCCATAGAACCTTCCGCATCATTTTATTCACATAAAATGACATCCTATATATGAATCTTATTCTCCGGACCATTCCGGAACTCCTCGTGATGTCCGGGATCACATCCGGGACTCCGAACAAATATTCGAACTCCATTCCATATTCAAGTTCTACCATTTCAACATCCAACTTTAAGTGTGTCACCCTACGGTTCGTGAACTATGCGGACATGGTTGAGTACTCACTCCGACCAATAACCAATAGCGGGATCTGGAGATCCATAATGGCTCCCACATATTCAACGATGACTTTAGTGATCGAATGAACCATTCACATACGATACCAATTCCCTTTGTCTCGCGATATTTTACTTGTCCGAGGTTTGATCTTCGGTATCACTCTATACCTTGTTCAACCTCGTCTCGACAAGTACTCTTTACTCGTACCGTGGTATGTGGTCTCTTATGAACTTATTCATATGCTTGCAAGACATTAGACGACATTCCACCGAGAGGGCCCAGAGTATATCTATCCGTCATCGGGATGGACAAATCCCACTATTGATCCATATGCCTCAACTCATACTTTCCGGATACTTAATCCCACCTTTATAACCACCCATTTACGCAGTGGCGTTTGATGTAATCAAAGTACCTTTCCGGTATAAGTGATTTACATGATCTCATGGTCATAAGGACTAGGTAACTATGTATCGAAAGCTTATAGCAAATAACTTAATGACGAGATCTTATGCTACGCTTAATTGGGTGTGTCCATTACATCATTCATATAATGATATAACCTTGTTATTAATAACATCCAATGTTCATGATTATGAAACTAATCATCCATTAATCAACAAGCTAGTTTAAGAGGCATACTAGGGACTTCTTGTTGTCTACATATCACACATGTACTAATGTTTCGGTTAATACAATTATAGCATGATATATAAACATTTATCATAAACATAAAGATATAAATAATAACCACTTTATTATTGCCTCTAGGGCATATCTCCTTCAAATGAGTAGGAAACGGCCCGTTTCACCACATAGTTTGTCGGAACGAGGCCATATTTGGCACGTGCGTGGACCTTAGGATGGGAAGCAAGGCCCGTGTCGCGGATTTCCAATCCGAACCACGGGCGACGGTTTTTCCATTTTCGGGGTGCCGGAAGGGCTTTTTTTGTGAAGGGGCTACATGGTGCGCATTTTAGTATTGCGCGAGACCTCCGCGCAGCGGTAGGATACCTCCTACGCACCACCTATCACATGCCGTATGCGCGCGGTAGCCATCTGGGAATCCCTCCCGCTTCCTGCGGTGTCCCGCCGAATCCGCTGGAAACTGACCGGATCTGAACTGGGGCCACACTTTCCTTTGCTCAATAAATGGAGGGAAAAATGTTTTTAGGTCTAGGACGCGTCATTTTATGTGCTAAATGTTTTCCGTTTCGCGCGTTGGCGGACGGGTGCACGCGCGCCCGGTACGGCCATACCGCATGTCCCGACGGCCCCGTTTTGCGCAGTTGGCAAATTAAACGGAGCCAAAAAATCGAGCGGAGCCGCGTGGCGTCATTTTATGTGTCCTGGTAACCACTTCAAAAGACGGAATTGGGATACAACAATTATCTTGAAAAACCCTTCACGAATAGGGCTATCACGTCCGGAGTTCTATGGCTTTTAGGGGAAATGAGTAGGAAACGGCCCGTTTCACCACATAGTTTGTCGGAACGAGGCCATATTTGGCACGTGCGTGGACCTTAGGATGGGAAGCAAGGCCCGTGTCGCGGATTTCCAATCCGAACCACGGGCGACGGTTTTTCCATTTTCGGGGTGCCGGAAGGGCTTTTTTTTGTGAAGGGGCTACATGGTGCGCATTTTAGTATTGCGCGAGACCTCCGCGCAGCGGTAGGATACCTCCTACGCACCACCTATCACATGCCGTATGCGCGCGGTAGCCATCTGGGAATCCCTCCCGCTTCCTGCGGTGTCCCGCCGAATCCGCTGGAAACTGACCGGATTTGAACTGGGGCCACACTTTCCTTTGCTCAATAAATGGAGGGAAAAATGTTTTTAGGTCTAGGACGCGTCATTTTATGTGCTAAATGTTTTCCGTTTCGCGCGTTGGCGGACGGGTGCACGCGCGCGCCCGGTACGGCCATACCGCATGTCCCGACGGCCCCGTTTTGCGCAGTTGGCAAATTAAACGGAGCCAAAAAATCGAGCGGAGCCGCGTGGCGTCATTTTATGTGTCCTGGTAACCACTTCAAAAGACGGAATTGGGATACGGCAATTATCTTGAAAAACCCTTCACGAATAGGGCTATCACGTCCGGAGTTCTATGGCTTTTAGGGGAAATGAGTAGGAAATGGCCCGTTTCACCACATAGTTTGTCGGAACGAGGCCATATTTGGCACGTGCGTGGACCTTAGGATGGGAAGCAAGGCCCGTGTCGCGGATTTCCAATCCGAACCACGGGCGACGGTTTTTCCATTTTCGGGGTGCCGGAAGGGCTTTTTTTGTGAAGGGGCTACATGGTGCGCATTTTAGTATTGCGCGAGACCTCCGCGCAGCGGTAGGATACCTCCTACGCACCACCTATCACATGCCGTATGCGCGCGGTAGCCATCTGGGAATCCCTCCCGCTTCCTGCGGTGTCCCGCCGAATCCGCTGGAAACTGACCGGATCTGAACTGGGGCCACACTTTCCTTTGCTCAATAAATGGAGGGAAAAATGTTTTTAGGTCTAGGACGCGTCATTTTATGTGCTAAATGTTTTCCGTTTCGCGCGTTGGCGGACGGGTGCACGCGCGCGCCCGGTACGGCCATACCGCATGTCCCGACGGCCCCGTTTTGCGCAGTTGGCAAATTAAACGGAGCCAAAAAATCGAGCGGAGCCGCGTGGCGTCATTTTATGTGTCCTGGTAACCACTTCAAAAGACGGAATTGGGATACGGCAATTATCTTGAAAAACCCTTCACGAATAGGGCTATCACGTCCGGAGTTCTATGGCTTTTAGGGGAAATGAGTAGGAAACGGCCCGTTTCACCACATAGTTTGTCGGAACGAGGCCATATTTGGCACGTGCGTGGACCTTAGGATGGGAAGCAAGGCCCGTGTCGCGGATTTCCAATCCGAACCACGGGCGACGGTTTTTCCATTTTCGGGGTGCCGGAAGGGCTTTTTTTGTGAAGGGGCTACATGGTGCGCATTTTAGTATTGCGCGAGACCTCCGCGCAGCGGTAGGATACCTCCTACGCACCACCTATCACATGCCGTATGCGCGCGGTAGCCATCTGGGAATCCCTCCCGCTTCCTGCGGTGTCCCGCCGAATCCGCTGGAAACTGACCGGATCTGAACTGGGGCCACACTTTCCTTTGCTCAATAAATGGAGGGAAAAATGTTTTTAGGTCTAGGACGCGTCATTTTATGTGCTAAATGTTTTCCGTTTCGCGCGTTGGCGGACGGGTGCACGCGCGCTCCCGGTACGGCCATACCGCATGTCCCGACGGCCCCGTTTTGCGCAGTTGGCAAATTAAACGGAGCCAAAAAATCGAGCGGAGCCGCGTGGCGTCATTTTATGTGTCCTGGTAACCACTTCAAAAGACGGAATTGGGATACGGCAATTATCTTGAAAAACCCTTCACGAATAGGGCTATCACGTCCGGAGTTCTATGGCTTTTAGGGGAAATGAGTAGGAAACGGCCCGTTTCACCACATAGTTTGTCGGAACGAGGCCATATTTGGCACGTGCGTGGACCTTAGGATGGGAAGCAAGGCCCGTGTCGCGGATTTCCAATCCGAACCACGGGCGACGGTTTTTCCATTTTCGGGGTGCCGGAAGGGCTTTTTTTGTGAAGGGGCTACATGGTGCGCATTTTAGTATTGCGCGAGACCTCCGCGCAGCGGTAGGATACCTCCTACGCACCACCTATCACATGCCGTATGCGCGCGGTAGCCATCTGGGAATCCCTCCCGCTTCCTGCGGTGTCCCGCCGAATCCGCTGGAAACTGACCGGATTTGAACTGGGGCCACACTTTCCTTGGCTCAATAAATGGAGGGAAAAATGTTTTTAGGTCTAGGACGCGTCATTTTATGTGCTAAATGTTTTCCGTTTCACGCGTTGGCGGACGGGTGCACGCGCGCTCCCGGTACGGCCATACCGCATGTCCCGACGGCCCCGTTTTGCGCAGTTGGCAAATTAAACGGAGCCAAAAAATCGAGCGGAGCCGCGTGGCATCATTTTATGTGTCCTGGTAACCACTTCAAAAGACGGAATTGGGATACGGCAATTATCTTGAAAAACCCTTCACGAATAGGGCTATCACGTCCGGAGTTCTATGGCTTTTAGGGGAAATGAGTAGGAAACGGCCCGTTTCACCACATAGTTTGTCGGAACGAGGCCATATTTGGCACGTGCGTGGACCTTAGGATGGGAAGCAAGGCCCGTGTCGCGGATTTCCAATCCGAACCACGGGCGACGGTTTTTCCATTTTCGGGGTGCCGGAAGGGCTTTTTTTGTGAAGGGGCTACATGGTGCGCATTTTAGTATTGCGCGAGACCTCCGCGCAGCGGTAGGATACCTCCTACGCACCACCTATCACATGCCGTATGCGCGCGGTAGCCATCTGGGAATCCCTCCCGCTTCCTGCGGTGTCCCGCCGAATCCGCTGGAAACTGACCGGATCTGAACTGGGGCCACACTTTCCTTTGCTCAATAAATGGAGGGAAAAATGTTTTTAGGTCTAGGACGCGTCATTTTATGTGCTAAATGTTTTCCGTTTCGCGCGTTGGCGGACGGGTGCACGCGCGCTCCCGGTACGGCCATACCGCATGTCCCGACGGCCCCGTTTTGCGCAGTTGGCAAATTAAACGGAGCCAAAAAATCGAGCGGAGCCGCGTGGCGTCATTTTATGTGTCCTGGTAACCACTTCAAAAGACGGAATTGGGATACGGCAATTATCTTGAAAAACCCTTCACGAATAGGGCTATCACGTCCGGAGTTCTATGGCTTTTAGGGGAAATGAGTAGGAAACGGCCCGTTTCACCACATAGTTTGTCGGAACGAGGCCATATTTGGCACGTGCGTGGACCTTAGGATGGGAAGCAAGGCCCGTGTCGCGGATTTCCAATCCGAACCACGGGCGACGGTTTTTCCATTTTCGGGGTGCCGGAAGGGCTTTTTTTGTGAAGGGGCTACATGGTGCGCATTTTAGTATTGCGCGAGACCTCCGCGCAGCGGTAGGATACCTCCTACGCACCACCTATCACATGCCGTATGCGCGCGGTAGCCATCTGGGAATCCCTCCCGCTTCCTGCGGTGTCCCGCCGAATCCGCTGGAAACTGACCGGATTTGAACTGGGGCCACACTTTCCTTTGCTCAATAAATGGAGGGAAAAATGTTTTTAGGTCTAGGACGCGTCATTTTATGTGCTAAATGTTTTCCGTTTCGCGCGTTGGCGGACGGGTGCACGCGCGCTCCCGGTACGGCCATACCGCATGTCCCGACGGCCCCGTTTTGCGCAGTTGGCAAATTAAACGGAGCCAAAAAATCGAGCGGAGCCGCGTGGCGTCATTTTATGTGTCCTGGTAACCACTTCAAAAGACGGAATTGGGATACGGCAATTATCTTGAAAAACCCTTCACGAATAGGGCTATCACGTCCGGAGTTCTATGGCTTTTAGGGGAAATGAGTAGGAAACGGCCCGTTTCACCACATAGTTTGTCGGAACGAGGCCATATTTGGCACGTGCGTGGACCTTAGGATGGGAAGCAAGGCCCGTGTCGCGGATTTCCAATCCGAACCACGGGCGACGGTTTTTCCATTTTCGGGGTGCCGGAAGGGCTTTTTTTGTGAAGGGGCTACATGGTGCGCATTTTAGTATTGCGCGAGACCTCCGCGCAGCGGTAGGATACCTCCTACGCACCACCTATCACATGCCGTATGCGCGCGGTAGCCATCTGGGAATCCCTCCCGCTTCCTGCGGTGTCCCGCCGAATCCGCTGGAAATTTGAACTGGGGCCACACTTTCCTTTGCTCAATAAATGGAGGGAAAAATGTTTTTAGGTCTAGGACGCATCATTTTATGTGCTAAATGTTTTCCGTTTCGCGCGTTGGCGGACGGGTGCACGCGCGCCCGGTACGGCCATACCGCATGTCCCGACGGCCCCGTTTTGCGCAGTTGGCAAATTAAACGGAGCCAAAAAATCGAGCGGAGCCGCGTGGCGTCATTTTATGTGTCCTGGTAACCACTTCAAAAGACGGAATTGGGATACGGCAATTATCTTGAAAAACCCTTCACGAATAGGGCTATCACGTCCGGAGTTCTATGGCTTTTAGGGGAAATGAGTAGGAAACGGCCCGTTTCACCACATAGTTTGTCGGAACGAGGCCATATTTGGCACGTGCGTGGACCTTAGGATGGGAAGCAAGGCCCGTGTCGCGGATTTCCAATCCGAACCACGGGCGACGGTTTTTCCATTTTCGGGGTGCCGGAAGGGCTTTTTTTGTGAAGGGGCTACATGGTGCGCATTTTAGTATTGCGCGAGACCTCCGCGCAGCGGTAGGATACCTCCTACGCACCACCTATCACATGCCGTATGCGCGCGGTAGCCATCTGGGAATCCCTCCCGCTTCCTGCGGTGTCCCGCCGAATCCGCTGGAAACTGACCGGATTTGAACTGGGGCCACACTTTCCTTTGCTCAATAAATGGAGGGAAAAATGTTTTTAGGTCTAGGACGCGTCATTTTATGTGCTAAATGTTTTCCGTTTCACGCGTTGGCGGACGGGTGCACGCGCGCGCCCGGTACGGCCATACCGCATGTCCCGACGGCCCCGTTTTGCGCAGTTGGCAAATTAAACGGAGCCAAAAAATCGAGCGGAGCCGCGTGGCGTCATTTTATGTGTCCTGGTAACCACTTCAAAAGACGGAATTGGGATACGGCAATTATCTTGAAAAACCCTTCACGAATAGGGCTATCACGTCCGGAGTTCTATGGCTTTTAGGGGAAATGAGTAGGAAACGGCCCGTTTCACCACATAGTTTGTCGGAACGAGGCCATATTTGGCACGTGCGTGGACCTTAGGATGGGAAGCAAGGCCCGTGTCGCGGATTTCCAATCCGAACCACGGGCGACGGTTTTTCCATTTTCGGGGTGCCGGAAGGGCTTTTTTTGTGAAGGGGCTACATGGTGCGCATTTTAGTATTGCGCGAGACCTCCGCGCAGCGGTAGGATACCTCCTACGCACCACCTATCACATGCCGTATGCGCGCGGTAGCCATCTGGGAATCCCTCCCGCTTCCTGCGGTGTCCCGCCGAATCCGCTGGAAACTGACCGGATCTGAACTGGGGCCACACTTTCCTTTGCTCAATAAATGGAGGGAAAAATGTTTTTAGGTCTAGGACGCGTCATTTTATGTGCTAAATGTTTTCCGTTTCGCGCGTTGGCGGACGGGTGCACGCGCGCTCCCGGTACGGCCATACCGCATGTCCCGACGGCCCCGTTTTGCGCAGTTGGCAAATTAAACGGAGCCAAAAAATCGAGCGGAGCCGCGTGGCGTCATTTTATGTGTCCTGGTAACCACTTCAAAAGACGGAATTGGGATACGGCAATTATCTTGAAAAACCCTTCACGAATAGGGCTATCACGTCCGGAGTTCTATGGCTTTTAGGGGAAATGAGTAGGAAACGGCCCGTTTCACCACATAGTTTGTCGGAACGAGGCCATATTTGGCACGTGCGTGGACCTTAGGATGGGAAGCAAGGCCCGTGTCGCGGATTTCCAATCCGAACCACGGGCGATGGTTTTTCCATTTTCGGGGTGCCGGAAGGGCTTTTTTTGTGAAGGGGCTACATGGTGCGCATTTTAGTATTGCGCGAGACCTCCGCGCAGCGGTAGGATACCTCCTACGCACCACCTATCACATGCCGTATGCGCGCGGTAGCCATCTGGGAATCCCTCCCGCTTCCTGCGGTGTCCCGCCGAATCCGCTGGAAACTGACCGGATTTGAACTGGGGCCACACTTTCCTTTGCTCAATAAATGGAGGGAAAAATGTTTTTAGGTCTAGGACGCGTCATTTTATGTGCTAAATGTTTTCCGTTTCACGCGTTGGCGGACGGGTGCACGCGCGCGCCCGGTACGGCCATACCGCATGTCCCGACGGCCCCGTTTTGCGCAGTTGGCAAATTAAACGGAGCCAAAAAATCGAGCGGAGCCGCGTGGCGTCATTTTATGTGTCCTGGTAACCACTTCAAAAGACGGAATTGGGATACGGCAATTATCTTGAAAAACCCTTCACGAATAGGGCTATCACGTCCGGAGTTCTATGGCTTTTAGGGGAAATGAGTAGGAAACGGCCCGTTTCACCACATAGTTTGTCGGAACGAGGCCATATTTGGCACGTGCGTGGACCTTAGGATGGGAAGCAAGGCCCGTGTCGCGGATTTCCAATCCGAACCACGGGCGACGGTTTTTCCATTTTCGGGGTGCCGGAAGGGCTTTTTTTGTGAAGGGGCTACATGGTGCGCATTTTAGTATTGCGCGAGACCTCCGCGCAGCGGTAGGATACCTCCTACGCACCACCTATCACATGCCGTATGCGCGCGGTAGCCATCTGGGAATCCCTCCCGCTTCCTGCGGTGTCCCGCCGAATCCGCTGGAAACTGACCGGATCTGAACTGGGGCCACACTTTCCTTTGCTCAATAAATGGAGGGAAAAATGTTTTTAGGTCTAGGACGCGTCATTTTATGTGCTAAATATTTTCCGTTTCGCGCGTTGGCGGACGGGTGCACGCGCGCGCCCGGTACGGCCATACCGCATGTCCCGACGGCCCCGTTTTGCGCAGTTGGCAAATTAAACGGAGCCAAAAAATCGAGCGGAGCCGCGTGGCGTCATTTTATGTGTCCTGGTAACCACTTCAAAAGACGGAATTGGGATACGGCAATTATCTTGAAAAACCCTTCACGAATAGGGCTATCACGTCCGGAGTTCTATGGCTTTTAGGGGAAATGAGTAGGAAACGGCCCGTTTCACCACATAGTTTGTCGGAACGAGGCCATATTTGGCACGTGCGTGGACCTTAGGATGGGAAGCAAGGCCCGTGTCGCGGATTTCCAATCCGAACCACGGGCGACGGTTTTTCCATTTTCGGGGTGCCGGAAGGGCTTTTTTTGTGAAGGGGCTACATGGTGCGCATTTTAGTATTGCGCGAGACCTCCGCGCAGCGGTAGGATACCTCCTACGCACCACCTATCACATGCCGTATGCGCGCGGTAGCCATCTGGGAATCCCTCCCGCTTCCTGCGGTGTCCCGCCGAATCCGCTGGAAACTGACCGGGAGGATTTGAACTGGGGCCACACTTTCCTTGGCTCAATAAATGGAGGGAAACATGTTTTTAGGTCTAGGACGCGTCATTTTATGTGCTAAATGTTTTCCGTTTCGCGCGTTGGCGGACGGGTGCACGCGCGCGCCCGGTACGGCCATACCGCATGTCCCGGCGGCCCCGTTTTGCGCAGTTGGCAAATTAAACGGAGCCAAAAAATCGAGCGGAGACGACATTCTAGCTAGGAGAATCCTTCACGATCGAACTGCCACGTTCGGAATCTTGATGTATATAGAATGGGATAAAGCTTGCATATGCCTTATGATAAGCATATAATTAGTGTGTGCAAGAGACATATATTATTTGACCTAATTAACCAAACATTTTCTGATTTTTTTTATATAATTTAATTATTAAGGATTCTAGGAGTTTCATATATCCCTATATTATTATCATTAAAGGAATGAAGGTGACACACGTTTAATTACATGATATTCTGTTTTTAAAAATATTTTAACCTACACCAAATTATATGCATTATTGCGCATTTAATTATTATTGTTTTGCACAAAAAAGCCCCAAAAATTCCCTCCAAAACCCCAAAACCCCAAAACCCTCCAAAACCCCAAAACTCTCCCGCCCAGCTTCTCCCGCCAGCTCCAGCGAAATGTTTTGAATCCGCCCGCCACTAACCTAAGCTGGAAAGGAGGGCAAATGTCCGAAACGCCACTAACCTAAGCTGGAAAGGAGGGACATTTCAGTCAAATCCCGTACGAGCTCCCTCAATTCCCCAATTCCCCTCCCACTCCGGTGCAATACGAACCCCAATTCCCCTCCCACTCCGCTCATCCCCACCCGCCGACGGCCACCGACGAGCGGCGCTCCGACGAGCGGACGAGCGGAGAGCTACCCGCCGACGACGGCCGCGCGTGCGTAGACGCTCGCCACAAGATCTTCAGGCGAGTTCCCTCCTCAACCCGACCCCTCGCCCCCACTTCTATGGCCTTTTCTTGGCCTGCTTAGGGTTTCGTCGGCCATGGCTAGGGTTACGGTTTGCTTGGCATGGCATGGTTAGGGTTAGGGATTTCGTGGCATGGCTTCTTTCCTTGGCTTGTCCAGGGTTAGGGTTGCTCGGCCTGTCATGGTTCTTGCTGCAACCAGTCCATGGTTGCTTCGGATCTTGCTTGGCATGTTCTTGCAGCAACCAGTCGATGATTGCTGCGGATCTTGCCTGGCTCAGGCTCTGTAGATTTTAGATTTGGTTTTCTGCAGTACCTATATGATTACCTGCTGCCGATCTTGCTTGCTATATGCAAGCAGTCCATGTTTGCTTCGGATCTTGATTGGCATGTGTCTTGCTGCAACCAGTCGATGATTGCTGCGGATCTTGCTTGGCTCAGG
Organism: Lolium multiflorum; assembly: GCA_030979885.1. NCBI lineage: Eukaryota > Viridiplantae > Streptophyta > Magnoliopsida > Poales > Poaceae > Lolium > Lolium multiflorum. Next base: position 286,980,804 of record CM061753.1, on the reverse strand, counting down.
CTCTGTAGAATTTAGATCTGGTTTACTGCAGTCCCTATATGATTACCTGCTGCCGATCTTGCTTGCTGTATCCAACCAATCAATTAGTGATGCGGATCTTGCCTCGCGTGGGTCTCGCTGCAACCAGTCCATGATTGTTGGGGGATTTTACTTGGCTTGGGCTCTGTAGATTGTACATCTAGTTTACTGCAGTCCATATATGATTAGCTGCTACAGATCTTTCTTGCTGCAACTAGTACATAATATGATTACCTGCTGCGGATCTTGCTTGGTACAGATCTTTACCAAGGCATGCCCTTTTATATTTCGTCGATGAACATTTATATTGCCCTTTTATCCTGTGTTGATGAAACTTCTCCCAAACAAAGTTTGGGAGCCCTGTTTATCTGTACATGCCTACAGCTTTTTCTGTGTACATGTCTATTGTTGTATGAAGGGATATGTCTAATGATTATAACCTGTTATCTTCTTAGGTAATACTATCAAGGTCTGACCTACTTCAAGGAGCAAGGTGAACCAGGTGATTGTTGATCCACATGAACCTATGTTGCTTGGTTCTTTAATTGCATCCATATGTTGTATCTGCTGTCACTAATTGTTATTCTTTTCGTGCCAGCACATATCCAACCCATCAACATCAGGCATGGCAAAGACTGGGAAGAAGCAGCTGGCTGGTATGCGGCTTCATCCTAACATCATTGTGTCTAATTGATGCTTTTAATCGGGTGCTGGGTTTTTTTGGCTCTGTCTGAATATTTCTGTACCCTAGGATTAAATGAAACTAAAAGTTGAAAATTGCTATGATTAAACAATTTACCTTAGTTGTTCGAGTTGGCTTGCTTCTATGCATTTCAACCATCAATCTAATGGTTACATATTTTTCTCATACATGTAAAGAAGCGCCCCTCACCGAGATAGAGAAGGACAGGGCTAGGACAATGATGCGGAACAACCGTGTCTTACAATCCCTGGGTATCCCCGCCGTAGTGTCAATTTTTAGGAAGTCACATGGTGGTCGAGGTGGAGGTCGTTCCACACTTTCAAATGATGAGTCATCTGCCATAACACAAGGCGAGAGCTCAGATTATCATCCGAGCAATGACCAATTGGTTGACCAGGAGGATGGGGAGGTTGAAGGGAGTATAGGGGAACACATTGAGAAGGTGCATTCTGCTTATCATCTTTGGAGCGCTGGCATTATTTGTATCTGTTTTCTTATTTCTGTTTTGCTATAACCTGTGATGTAATGCCATTTTGTTTTGCTATTTTTGCGAGGCATTGAAGGATCCCAAGAGTAGAAAGAAAAAGGCTTCTGTTAGAAAGACAAGCCCAGGGAGGAGGAGTAAGAGGTTGCAAAAGGAACAAAGTTCAATGCCTCCTGTTAGAGTGTTTGCTGATGCTCCAGGAGGGAGAAAGAGGCATCTGGAACCTGTTGCTGAAGTTCCTTCCAAAAGAGTCACCAGGAGGACATCAAGTGAAGCGTCTGCAACCAACAATGAAGATACTCCGCCCCGCAACAATCGCAGTAGCTCACCGCAGATTGATGAAAGGATCGATGAAGCAAGCACTGTTCGCAGGGACACAGGTCCTACTGCATCTGATGTCATGGTCCATCAGCACTTTGATTCTGATGGTTTTCTTGATCCTGAGGATGATGAAGGCAAGTTTTTGTTGGACAGCTGTCCACACTATCTACTGCCTTTTTTGTTTATCTTTATAAACTCTTTTGGTTGTGGGTGCTGCTTTCTGACATGATCTTTGTATGTATGCTATTCAGGTGGAACCACTGCTGCAGGTGGCCGTAAAAGGAAGGGCACCGGGCTGGAGCGGATTTGCAAGGGGATGGGAGTCAAGCTTACCATTGAGATTCCTCCAGGGCTGAAACGTCCTGAGAAGCCTTTGCCTGCTGCCAAGTTTGCATCGGAGGGTGGAATGCTTGCAAGAGGCCAGATGCCGCTCCTTCCGCATTTCAAGTTGTACAAGAGGGATGAGAATTTGTTGGCCGACTTCGTTGGAAAGATGGGGGTAATCTTCTTCATCACCAGTTCATTTGTTAGATGATAGGAGTGCTTGCTTGATTGTTCATAGTTCATGATAACTAACCTCGTCCTTGCCCTTGTTTGCTTTGTAGGCAAATTTCAACATGGACACAGAGTCGGAAGACATCCAGAAGGCTTGCTATGACGTACTGCGGAAAGTGTCGAAGAACAGGCGCTACATCCTGAAAAGGGACTACTTCGACAAAGTACCAGCAAATGAAGTCAGCATCAAGTCCCCTGTTAAGGATGTCTCAGATGAAGAATGGGAAGCTCTAACTGCTCTGTGGGTAACCCCAAGACACAGGGTATGTTCTTTGCTTCAGTTGCAGTCATTAGTGCTTGCATGGTAGACATGATGCTCATCGTTATAGTGTGCACATTGCTGAATATCATGATTGTGCCCTTCTGCAGAACACATGTACCAAGAACAAGGACAGTCGTGCTGCGGTCAAATTTGGCCAAAAGACTGGCTCTCGTAGCTATGCTGCTCATCTGTATGCAACTGTAAGAACACTCTTACAGAATTTCCTTTTGCATCTTACTCTTGTCTCCACAAGCTTATGTTCTGATTCTTGGTGAACATCATTTCCAGAGGGAGGAGCGCAGAGGTGAAGAGCTAGATGCAGTCGACATCTTTAAGGCGACCCATCACAGCAAGAAGGATGGTTTCTCTGAGGAAGCTCTAGCTGCAATAGTAAGTGACTTGTTCATTTCACTTTTGTGAACCATTCTTGGACCTGCGCGTTTCCTGAATTGATGAATCTTTTGGAAATGGATCTCCAGGCTGATATGGAAGCTGAGATGGCTATTCCTGTGCCAGAAGGTGCACCGCCAAGGTCTGCAGTCGCTGTTGTTGCAAAGGTTCTTAGCAAGGAAGCCAAGCACAGCACTTTCCTGAAGAATGCTGGACTTCAGCCCAGTTCCACTGTCAAGCTCAACAAGCCCACCGCAGCTGCTGTATCGGCGCATGTTCATGACCTGGAAGCACAGCTGAAGAGGTCCCAGGAGGAAGCTGAACAGATGAAGCAGCAGTTTGCTGCCATCATGGAAGAAGCTGCTGCCCAGAAGGAGAAGCAAGCGGCAAATGAAGCCGCACAAGCTCAGCGTGACAAGGACTACATGGAGCTCCTCAAGCGGACTGAGGAAAGTGATAGGAGGCTTGCTCACATGATGTCCATCTTCGGAGCATCTGCGAATTAGCTCCTGCTGCTGGTCGTATCCCTTTTTTGTGTCCCGCCATGGAACTTGGTCATATCCTGGCAGCGTGACAATAACTTGGTCATATCTGTGAACTTCTTACTGTGAATCTGTGAACTTTCTTGACATGTTGGTGAATCTGTGAACCTGGTCATTTTGCTGCTGTCACTCTGCTGTGAAATTTGCAGATTTGAAATGTTGTCTTTTATATTTTGCTGTTGAATTTCCTAATTTAATATATGCACTGTTGGGCTATTGTGGGCTCTTAAAAGGCCAAGGCCCAAAGTAGCCTAGAAATATATGGGCTCTTAAAAGGCTAGAGCCCAACAAATAATTAATTGCATTTTCGAAAAATGGGAGTTGAAAAGGCCAAAAAAGGCCGAAGCCCAAAAAACTTGCAGGACCGTAAAAAGGCCAAAGCCCATAACTTTTATGGACCCAAAAAGGCCAAGGCCCAATATCTTTATGGACCCCAAAAAGGCTGAGGCCCAAAACCTTTGTGGACCCTATAAAGGCCTAGGCCCAAAATCTTAATGGACCCTAAAAGGCCAAGGCCCAAAACCATAATGGACCCTAAAAAGGCCAAGGCCCAAAAGTGTAATGGGTCCTAAAAAGGCCACGGCCCAAAACTGTAATGGGTCCTAAAAAGGCCACGGCCCAAAACTGTAATGGGTCCTAAAAAGGCCACGGCCCAATGGAAATTGGCCCAGGCCCAGTAAGTACAGCAGCTAAAAAGGCCGTTGAAAAAAAATAAGCTAAAAAGGCCGAGGTAATTGGGCCAGTTACGGGCCAAGGCCCAACAAAGCCGAAAAAATAATCAGAACTAATGGGCTCAGCCCACATAAGGAGCTGAATGGACCGGGCTGAATTCAAATAACGACGTTTCTAATTCGTCACAATTTTGCCACGTCGGATTGCCACGCTGGACTCGGGGGCAGGTGCCCATGACGTTTTGGGAACGTCATGCCGTCAGTGACATTTTAAAACGTCACAAAGCTCTACGACGTTTTCAAGTGGAACGTCTTAAGCACTCACTGCTGACTCCCAGCTTTCGACGTTTTGAAAGTTGTCACAATAACGTCACAAGTAGCCATTAGTGACGTTTCAGTGACACCTTTATTTCGTCAACTTATGGCAGATTTCTTGTAGTGGCAATATGCAAGTATGTAGGAATCAATGCACAGTTCACACAAGTGTTTGCTTCTTGAGGTGGAGAGAAATAGGTGAACTGACTCAACATAAAAGTAAAAGAAAGGCCCTTCGCAGAGGGAAGCATTGATTGCTATATTTGTGCTAGAGCTTTGGTTTTGAAAACATGAAACAATTTTGTCAACGGTAGTAATAAAGCATATGTATCATGTAAATTATATCTTACAAGTTGCAAGCCTCATGCATAGTATACTAATAGTGCCCGCACCTTGTCCTAATTAGCTTGGATCACCAGGATTATCATCGCAATACACATGTTTTAACCAAGTGTCACAAAGGGGTACCTCTATGCCGCAAAGGTCTAAGGAGAAAGCTCGCATTTGAATTTCTCGCTTTTGATTATTCAACTTAGACATCCATACCGGGACAACATAGACAACAGATAATGGACTCCTCTTTAATGCATAAGCATGTAGCAACAATTAATGTTCTCATATGAGATTGAGGATATATGTCCAAAACTGAAACTTCCACCATGATTCATGGCTTTAGTTAGCGGCCCAATGTTCTTCTCTAACAATATGCATGCTCTAACCATTAAATGAGTGGTAAATCTCCCTTACTTCAGACAAGACGGACATGCATAGCAACTCACATGATATTCAACAAAGAGTAGTTGATGGCGTCCCCAGGAACATGGTTATCGCACAACAAGCAACTTAATAAGAGATAAAGTGCATAAGTACATATTCAATACCACAATAGTTTTTAAGGCTATTTTGTCCCATGAGCTATATATTGCAAAGGCGAATGATGGAAATTTTAAAGGTAGCACTCAAGCAATTTACTTTGGAATGGCGGAGAAATACCATGTAGTAGGTAGGTATGATGGACACAAATGGCATAGTGGTTGGCTCAAGGATTTTGGATGCATGAGAAGTATTCCCTCTCGATACAAGGTTTAGGCTAGCAAGGTTATTTGAAACAAACACAAGGATGAACGGTGCAGCAAAACTCACATAAAAAACATATTGTAAACATTATACGTCTTCCTTGTTGTTCAAAACTCAATACTAGAAATTATCTAGACTTTAGAGAGACCAAATATGCAAACCAAATTTTAGCAAGCTCTATGTATTTCTTCATTAATGGGTGCAAAGTATATGATGCAAGAGATTAAACATGAGCACAACAATTGCCAAGTATCAAATTATTCAAGACATTTTAGAATTACTACATGTAGCATTTCCCGATTCCAACCATATAACAATTTAACGAAGAAGATTCAACCTTCGCCATGAATACTATGAGTAAAGCCTGAGGACATATTTGTCCATATGCAACAGCGGAGCGTGTCTCTCTCCCACACAATGAATGCTAGGATCCATTTTATTCAAACAAAAACAAAAACAAAAACAAACCGACGCTCCAAGCAAAGTACATAAGATGTGATGGAATAAAAATATAGTTTCAGGGGAGGAACCTGATAATGTTGTTGATGAAGAAGGGGATGCCTTGGGCATCCCCAAGCTTAGACGTTTGAGTCTTCTTAATATATGCAGGGGTGAACCACCGGGGCATCCCCAAGCTTAGAGCTTTCACTCTCCTTGATCATATTGCATCATTTCCCTCTCTTGATCCTTGAAAACTTCCTCCACACCAAACTCGAAACAACTCATTAGAGGGTTAGTGTATAATAAAAATTTATATGTTCAGAGGTGACATAATCATTCTTAACACTTCTGGACATTGCATAAAGCTACTGGACATTAATGGATCAAAGAAATTCATCCAACATAGCAAAAGAGGCAATGCGAAATAAAAGGCAGAATCTGTCAAAACAGAACAGTTCGTAAAGATGAATTTTAAAATGGTACCAGACTTGCTCAAATGAAAATTCCCAAATTGAATGAAAGTTGCGTACATATCTGAGGATCACGCACATAAATTGGTATATTTTTCTGAGCTACCTACAGAGAGGCAGGTCAAAATTCGTGACAGCAAAGAAATCTGTTACTGCGCAGTAATCCAAATCTAGTATGAACCTTACTATCAAAGACTTTACTTGGCAAAACAATGTACAAAACTAAGATAAGGAGAGGTTGCTACAGTAGTAAACAACTTCCAAGACTCAAATATAAAATAAAGTACTGTAGTAAAAACATGGGTTGTCTCCCATAAGCGCTTTTCTTTAACGCCTTTCAGCTAGGCGCATAAAGTGTGTATCAAGTATTATCAAGAGATGAAGCATCGATATCATAAGCTCCCCCATCTGTAGTGGTACTAAGGGCTTTGTCAATTTTAGGCCTATAATAATATTTTTTTGGTTTAGGCACTTTAGAAACATACATAAACTTTTGCTCCTTACCCACATAAGCTTTCTCCTTAAACTTAAGAGAAGAAAAAGTTGAACCCAAAGTTCCCATAGCTTTTTCAAGTTCGCCAATCCTATTGGTTTGATTATCATGGACAACACAAGTTCCTAGGACACTAATTCTTTCATCAATTCCTCCTAAGGATTTATCAAGTTCATCAGTTTTATCAAGTAACATTTCCAATTTAGTTTCAACACTTGGAAAATTTTTCTCTATGGTTTCCAATTTTTTCATAACATCTTCAAGAGAGGTTTCAATTTTAACTTCATTAACAGGTGGTATTCCAAATAAACTCTCAATAATGCAACTAGCTTCTAAAGCAGGAGCGCCTAGGAAGTTACCTCCCGCGAGACAATCAAGAACATACCTATTCCAGCTAGAGATACCAACATAAAAATTCCTGAGTAGGATAGTGGTGGAGTGTTTCTTAGTGCACCTATTATGGGCATCACTAATTCTATACCAAGCATCTTTTAAACATTCTCCCCCTTGTTGCTTAAACGAACGAACTTCAACTTTAGGATTACTCATTTTAGCAGTAGTAAATAAAGCAAACTAGATAAAATAAATGCAAGTAACTAATTTTTTTGTGTTTTTGATATAGAGTGCAAGACAGTAAATAAAGTAAAACTAGCAACTAATTTTTTTGTGTTTTGATATAATGCAGCAAACAAGAAAGTAAATAAAATAAAGCAAGACAAAAACAAAGTAAAGAGATTGGATTGTGGAGACTCCCCTTGCAGCGTGTCTTGATCTCCCCGGCAACGGCGCCGAAAAAGAGCTTGATGGCGTGTAACTCACACGTTCGTTGGGAACCCCAAGAGGAAGGTATGATGCGCACAGAAGCAAGTTTTCCCTCAGAAAGAAACCAAGGTTTATCGAACCAGGAGGAGCCAAGAAGCACGTTGAAGGTTGATGGCGGCGGGATGTAGTGCGGCGCAACACCGAGATTCCGGCGCCAACGTGGAACCTGCACAACACAACCAAAGTACTTTGCCCCAACGAAAAGTGAGGTTGTCAATCTCACCGGCTTGCTGTAACAAAGGATTAGATGTATAGTGTGGATGATGATTGTTTGCAGAAAACAGTAGAACAAGTATTGCAGTAGATTGTATTCGATGTAAAAGAATGGACCGGGGTCCACAGTTCACTAGAGGTGTCTCTCCCATAAGATAAATAGCATGTTGGGTGAACAAATTACAGTCAGGCAATTGACAAATAGAGAGGGCATAACCATGCACATACATGATATGATGAGTATAGTGAGATTTAATTGGGCATTACGACAAAGTACATAGACCGCTATCCAGCATGCATCTATGCCTAAAAAGTCCACCTTCAGGTTATCATCCGAACCCCTTCCGGTATTAAGTTAAACAACAGACAATTACATTAAGTATGGTGCGTAATGTAATCAATAACTACATCCTTAGATATAGCATCAATGTTTTATCCCTAGTGGCAACAGCACATCCACAACCTTAGAACTTTCTGTCACTGTCCCGGATTTAATGGAGGCATGAACCCACTATCGAGCATAAATACTCCCTCTTGGAGTTAAGAGCAAAAACTTGGCCAGAGCCTCTACTAATAACGGAGAGCATGCAAGATCATAAACAACACATAGGTAATAGATTGATAATCAACATAACATAGTATTCTCTATCCATCGGATCCCGACAAACACAACATATAGAATTACGATAGATGATCTTGATCATGTTAGGCAGCTCACAAGATCCGACAATGAAGCACAATGAGGAGAAGACAACCATCTAGCTACTGCTATGGACCCATAGTCCAGGGTGAACTACTCACTCATCACTCCGGAGGCGACCATGGCGGTGAAGAGTCCTCCGGGAGATGATTCCCCTCTCCGGCAGGGTGCCGGAGGCGATCTCTAGAATCCCCCGAGATGGGATTGGCGGCGGCGGCATCTCAGTAAGGTTTTCCGTATCGTGGCTCTCGTATTTCGCGACGAAGGCTTTAAGTAGGCGGAAGGGCACGGGGGCCACACGAGGGCCCCACACTAGGGCCGCGCGGCCAAGGGCCAGGCCGCGCCGCCTGTTGTGTCGGTGCCTCGTGGCCCCACTTCCTTTCCCCCTCGGTCTTCTGGAAGCTTTGCAAAAATAGGACCCCGGGCGTTGATTTCGTCCAATTCCGAGAATATTTCTTTACTAGGATTTCGAAACCAAAAACAAAAACAGCAACTGGCTCTTCGGCATCTCGTTAATAGGTTAGTGCCGGAAAATGCATAAATACGACATATAATGTGTATAAAACATGTAGATATCATCAATAATGTGGCATGGAACATAAGAAATTATCGATACGTCGGAGACGTATCACCGCTTCATCCCACCATGCCACAAAGATGCAAAGTACTCGAACTAAAGACAACAAAGCATCAACGCCCACAAAACAATTGTGTTCTACTCGTGCAACCATCTATGCATAGACACGGCTCTGATACCACTGATGGGATTCGTAGCATAGAAAACAAAAAATTTCCTACCGCGAGAACGCAATCCAAGCCAAGATGCAATCTAGAAGATGGGAGCAACGAGGGGATGAACGAGACTAACCCTTGAAGATTTCCAAAGCCTACAAGAGGAGGCTGTAGAAGATCACTTGCCGCTTTCAAAAGCGCGTAGAAGATCTTGACGGTGCCACAATCGGGCAGCACCTCCGTACTCGGTCACACGTTCGGTGTTGATGAAGACGACGTCCTTCTCCCCGTTCTAGCGGGCAGCGGAAGTAGTAGATCCTCCTTGAATCCCGGCAGCATGACGGTGTGGTGGCGGTGTCGATGGAGATCTCCGGCGGATCTTCGCTAAGCGTTTGCGGGAGAGATGGAGGAGGTGGGGCGGCTAGGGTTTGGGAGAGGGGGTGGCCGGCCACTTAGGGGTGCGGCCAAGCTATGGCTTGAGGTGGCCGGCCCCCTCCCCTTGTCCCTCATTATATAGGTGGAACACCCAAGAGTTGGTCTACAAGTCTTCGAATAAGACCCCAAACCAAAACCTTCCATATGACATGAAACCTACCCAAGGTGGGATTCCCACTTGAGGTGGGATTCCCACCTTTCCTTGGGAGGGGGTGGCCGGCCACCTTGGTGGAGTCCACCTGGGACTCCACCCCTCTAGGGTTGGCCGGCCAAGCTTGGTGGAGTCCCTCCGGGACTCCGCCTTCCATAGCGATTTCTTCCGGACTTTTCTAGAACCTTCTAGAATCTTCCATAAATGCACCAGATCATTTTCAAACTTATAAAATGACTTCCTATATATGAATCTTATTCTCCGGACCATTCCGGAACTCCTCGTGATGTCCGGGATCCCATCCGAGACTCCGAACAAAACTTCGAACTCCATTCCATATTCAATATCTACTAATACGACATCAAACCTTAAGTGTGTCACCCTACGGTTCGCGAACTATGTGGACATGATTGAGACCTCTCTCCGACCAATAACCAATAGCGGGATCTAGAGATCCATAATGGCTCCCACATATTCAACGATGACTTAGTGATCGAATGAACCATTCACATACGATACCGATTCCCTTTGTCACGCGATATTTTACTTGTCCGAGGTTTGATCATCGGTATCTCTATACCTTGTTCAACCTCGTATCCTGACAAGTACTCTTTACTCGTACCATGTTATGTGGTCTCTTATGAACCATTCATTTGCTTGCAAGCTAATATAGACGACATTCCACCGAGAGGGCCCAGAGTATATCTATCCGTCATCGGGATGGAAAAATCCCACTGTTGATCCATATGCCTCAACTCATACTTTCCGGATACTTAATCCCACCTTTATAACCACCCATTTACGCAGTGGCGTTTGATGTAATCAAAGTACCTTTCCGGTATAAGTGATTTATATGATCTCATGGTCGAAAAGACTAGGTAACTATGTATCGAAAGTTTATAGCAAATAACTTAATGACGTGATCTTATGCTACGCTTAATTGGGTGTGTCCATTACATCATTCATATAATGACATAACCTTGTTATTAATAACATCCAATGTTCATGATCATGAAACTATGATCATCTATTAATCAATAAGCTAGTTAAGAGGCTTACTAGGGACTCATTGTTGTTTACATAACACACATGTATCAATGTTTCAGTTAATACAATTATAGCATGGTATATAAATATTTATCATAAACACAAAGATATATAATAACCACTTTTATCATTGCCTCTTGGGCATATCTCCAACACCAGTGCCCTCAGAATTACATGCAGGCTTTCAGAGATGCGTTAACAGACTGCGGGCTAGAGGATCTTAGATACTCTGGTAATATTTTCACATGGAAGCGAGGTCGTATTAGAGAGAGGCTTGATCGAGTTGTTGCTAATGAGGCTTGGAACTCTATGCACCCGGGGGCGGTTGTCCAAAACTTGGATTATGCTCGCTCGGATCATAGACCGATTATGGTCGACACAGAGTACCAAACACCATCTATTAATTGCAGCACTAAGCCAAAACGGTTCGAGGCGAAATGGTTCCTTGAGAAGGACTTTGTCGAGGTTGTCAAACGCGCGTGGGAGGCGGCACCTGTTGCAAACCCAGAGGGTGGCGTGTTGAGCAAGCTAGGTCTCATGCACAGTTCGCTTCATGCATGGGACTCGGCTATAATTCAGAAACCAAAAAAAGAGACTGAAAAAGGTCCAACAAGATTGGAAAATGCAGTAAACGGCCCTATGACAGATGAGAATGAGGTTATTGCCAAAGATAAGGCGGCTCTTGTTGAGCTCCTCCTCGAGCACGAAGAAGTTCATTGGCAGCAAAGGTCAGGGGTAAATTGGCTGCAGCAAGGTGACATGCATACAAGTTTTTTCCATAGCTTTGCGTCAGCCAGGCGCAAGAAGAATCTTATTAAAAAGCTACGTGGGGAGGATGGTAACTGGGTGGAAGGTACTGATCAGCTCAAACCTCTTGTTTTTCAGTATTTTGCTAACCTGTTTTCGTCAGAGGTTACACAGGTGGATCCGGCTATGATGGAGAAGATTAATCCGAAGGTTACTGAATTGATGAATACCAACCTCCTTGCTCCTTTCTCGGCTGAGGAAGTCAGAAAAGCCATCTTTAGTATTGGTGACTACAAAGCACCGGACCCAGATGGTCTTCATGCAATATTTTATAAAAAGTTTTGGAACATCTGTGGAGAAGAAATTACTCAAGAAATTCTGCAAGCACTCAATACAGGAATTATTTCAGAGGGGTGGAACGATACCACGGTTGTTCTGATCCCAAAATTCGATAATCCAGAATTGGTGACTCAGTATAGACCTATAAGCTTATGCAATGTCATATATAAAATTATATATAAGATGCTTCCGACTAGATTGAAGATAATTCTGCCAGAAGTTATTTCTCTGATGCAGAGTGCCTTTGTCCCAGAAGACGAATCGATAATGTTCTTCAGGCTTATGAATGCATCCATTCTATCAAGAATAAAAGAAGAGGCAGGGTGGGTTCTTGTGCAGTAAAGCTAGACATTCATAAGGCCTATGATAGAGTGGAATGGATCTTCCTGGAAAAAATGGTGCGCAAGTTGGGATTTGCTGAAAGGTGGATATCTCTTTTGATGGCATGTGTCCGTTCTCTCGTATCGTCTTTTAATTCTGAAGAGACAGATATGTTTGTTCCTACTAGGGGTCTGCGGCAGGGAGATCCCTGTCGTTGCCTATTCGACGGTACCTCAGAGGAGGGATCCTCACGAGGGGGAGAAGAAGTAGGGGACATAGGGCGGAGTGCACTCGGGACGGTGGTACGCGATTTACCCAGCTTCGGAACACCCGCGAGGACAGGCCTCTGCTGCTTGTCTGGAATTATCCTTTCGCGTTGTTACAATGAGTTGTGGTTGTGCCTCTAGGGCTCCCAGGATCCGGCTTATAAAGACGCACGGATCTAGGGTTTACATGGAGAGTCCTAGCCGGATTACAAGTTTGCCTAACTACGGTACAATGTCTTGCCGTGTACGTCAAGGATCCATCCTTCCATCTATGTCGTACCGGATCCGGGTCCCTACTGGGCCTTCATGGATCCGGGTTCCTCCAAAGGTCGGTCGGATCCGGCTCCCTGCTCCTGGGCCGGACATCTTCCGTCAAGATCAACAGCAACTGGGCCGCCCGATGGGCCACATGCCTCATCACCATCTGTGGGCCACCCGGGCTTGCCGGATCTAGGCACTGTCGATGGTACACCCATGAAGTATACCCACAACAGTAGCCCCCAGAGTTCTCCGAGTTTCGCCTGCTGTTTACGACTCGCTAGTCCATCATGGTCTCCGGCTATACTGGTAACGCGGAGAAACTTGAAGAACTCCAACTTTACATTTTCTTCTTTTCCCAACTTTTAGTCGGAAAATGCTCCCATTCTGCGGGACTTCATCCATCGACGTTCCAAAGAACATTTCCGGGTTACTCCCTGCTCGCGAATGAGAGCCAACTTATCTTCACGCAATTACCCGGAATCTTAAAAGACTCAAACGGTTCCGCCAATTCTGGCGCCATTTTCGCGCGATTTGTGCGGTAACTTATCTCTAGCCATTTTTACCGTTTAGGGTTTGGGACACGTGTCACGCATCCAACGGTGCGACGCTTGCGTTCCGACCACAGGATGCGGAGCACGAATCTCGTCCCTCCGGCCTATAAATATCGCGTCGACCCCCTAATCCTCATTCACCCCCTTTCTACCTCTCTGCGAAGCGCCGCCTCGAGCTTTCTCTCCGCCGTGCCGGAATCTCGCCGGAGTTTCGCCGGAGCTGCTTCACCGCCGCACGGAGTTCGTCCTGTTCTTAACTTCAGCGAGCCACCGCGCCGAAACTCCGGCCACCGCGGACTCCATCACGGTGAGTTTTCGAGCTTCACTCTCGCGCCGTAGTCGGTAGGGATGAACGTTAGGTTGACGACGCTGGATCCGACTAAGGAATGTTTCCGCCAATGTCTTTTCTTCAGATGTCTTCAACGACTCCGCCTCCAACCTCGAACCAATCTGGCAACCCCAATCTCCTCCGCCCCTCCACCCTTCGTCCCAATCAGGCTGGATCCTTCAAAGTATTCCGGCAAGGAGGCTGAAGGGACTTCTGCTAACCCGGAGAAAACCTCCGGGGCGGATCAGGCGGAGCACAAGGCGGAAGAGATCATCGCCAAAAAATCGAAGGCTCGTCAACGAGACTCTGAAGCCAAGGAAAATGGTGGCCCGCACCACCACCGAGATGGAGCTGAAGAACCTCGAGGCGGAGGGCTTCCTGCAACCCGGAAGCTGGAGGTCAGTTCCGAACGCCTTAGCTCCAGCTCCGGAGGACGACGAGATGGTGCTGACGAAAGCACTGGTGGAGCGGGGCTTTTCATTTCCGCCTTCGGACTTCTTCCTGGAGATCCTGAAGGTCTATGGGCTCCAGCCCCATAACATTTCTTCGAACAGTGTGCTTGCGATCAGCAATCACGTCACCCTCTGTGAGGGCCATCTCCGGGTAACTCCCGAGCTCTCCCTGTTCCAATATTACTTTACTGTCAAGAAGGAGAGGATCCGGCAGTCCACCGAGCTAGCAACATGCGGATCCATCACCTTCATGATCCGCCCGGGCCGCGTCTACCCCCACACCGACCGCCACGAATCCGCGCGGTACTGGTCTGGGGGCTTCTTCTACTGAAGGACGTCTCCGACCCAGCGAGCACAAGGAAGTTGCCGCCGTTCAAGAACTGCCCCGCCACCGAGCTTCCGGCATGGTCACACTGCCCCCACCTCTCCGAGTCGCCCCAGCTCACACGCGCCGTCAGGCGGATCTGCAAGCTAACGGAGGAGGGGCTGACAGGGAAGGACTTGACCCTTTCCTGGTTCACCAAGCGGATCCAGCCGCTCCAACACAGGGACCACCTGATGTTCCAATACACAGGGCGCGACGACCCAATGCGCGCCACAAAAGACAATCTTTCCGCCGACGCCATCGACAAGAGGATCTGGGTCCTCATCAAGATTCCGCGTGAACTTCATGTTCACGTATGCAACAAAGACATTCACATGAATGGTTCCGGAACCGCGGTACGTCGCCTTGACTTTAGCCCATTGTGTTTCTTCGCATTCAAGTTTTTTGTCTAAGTGTTTAACTCTATGCATTAGCTTGAGGCGCTTGAAGAAAGTGAACTCGGAACTCTCCTCCGGATTCCTTCCACTGGCAACGCAGATCTGGAAGCTGCATCAGAGGCGGAAGCTCACGAGGCTCCGCGCCCTTCTAAGAGGAAAAGGGCTGCCCCCTCCAGCCCTTCGGCCAAACGTGCCCGCGACGTGCTCAGCATCGCGGCAACTCGCAAGGCGGAGGCGGAGAAAAAGCGCCTCAAGCTCATCGATACCAGCAACCGATCCCAAACGGACATCCAGCAGTTCTTCAGACCTTCCGGGTAAGTGCAAAGTCTTCGAAGGAAAATTCTTCCGCTATCGTGAATCAACACATACTTAATCGTAATGCTCTTTTCTTTTCGCAACAAGTTCCGAAAACCAGCCCCCCAAGGCCCCTAAAGCCCCCAAGAAGAAAGACTAAGCCATCTCCGGCTCCATACCAGTCACACCAGAAGTCGGAATTCCACCCAAGGCTGCTTCAGCCGCCAAGCCAGATCCTAAGGACGTCATCAACGTTGATGACATCCCTGAAGATCCGGCCGCCGAGACTGCGCAAGGAGATTCCGGCAAGGGTGCCTCCTCATCTGCTCCTCCGCCTGAACAACCCACCGCTACTTCCGCCGAGCCAACGGCCGAACAATACGAGCAGAAAGTGCAGCTGATCCATGTCACTGGCGCGTCCCAAACTTCGTCGCTGCAGAAGCTCCCCCTTTCTCAACGCCACGCGGAAATTTCAGCCATGATGGAGAAAGTATGGGGACCTGCGGATACAGAGATGAAGGAGCTCTCCAACCTCGAGAGCGAACTCAAGGTCTTCTTTGCTAAGCATAAGGAGGTGCGCCAGGTAACACTAGCCCCCAAGCATTGGTTCAGACATTTTTCCGTGTAACATGTGTTAGTCGATGCTTCTCTCAACATTAGTCTTAGACGGAAATTTGAAATTTTCTCGATCCAAAACTTTGAATTCCTCGCCAGCCCCCAGAATTTTGAATTTCCGGCTAAATCCTTTCTGTGTCTCAGAGCACGCGGAAGCTGCACGAAGATCTGCGCGTCCATGTGCTGGAGCAGGTGACGGAAATAGAAGGGCTGCGCCAGACTGCTGAGAATAGTCGTCAGGCTGTGCTCCGCCTGGAGACCCGATTGAAGGGTGAGAAATCCGAATTGCTTAAATTCGTACTGTGTGAGCAACCATAGTGTATAACTTGTGTGATGTTCTGCTTTCAGAAGAAACTGACAAGCGCCCCACCATCGATGCCTTATCCGCCAAGGTCCAAGTATTGGAGGCGGAGAATGAAACTCTGAAGAACTTCTTGAAAGAGTCCTCCGAGAAGGAAACTAAAGAAAAGAAGGAGCTCTCCGAGAAACATTCCCGCGAGATGGCGGAACTGGCTGACAAACTCAAGAAGAGCCAGCAAAGGGTGACCACCCTAGCGGCCAAGAACAAGAGCCAGGAGGCAGAGGCGGAGGCTATTGACAAGTTGATCTTCCGTAAGGACCCTTTTTGTTATTGTCTTGACTCCGGCTTCCTCAAAATTTTCTCTGTCCGCGGAAGAAACTGATCCTTTTTACTTTGCAGCAAGCCTAGGCTTTGAGTGGACCAAAGATTCAACCCTCAAAAGGACTGAGGCATATGATGAAGCGCGGAGCTCAATCGAGGACCTCGTCGAAGCATGTCGCGGAATCACCAAGTCCCTTAACCTGAAGAGAGCCAAGACAACGGTGATTGACCGCATGACGAAACTCATGCGGAACGTGCCGGAGCTTATCAAAGATTGACAGGAATCTTCATCTCGCGGAGTCGCTGCCCTCGTGCTAGCCACCTGCAAGGCGCACTTTCCCACCATGAAATTTGCAGATGTCGCACGCGGAGTCCCCAAGGATACCGTCATGAGACATCTCCTCGCGGAAGCCATGGGATTTGATCGCCTTTTTGCTGGACGAGTTAACCACTCGTTCTGGTACAACAAATATGATCTTCCCAAGGGCTTCTCCGACCCGGAGGAGGGGGAAGAGGAAGCTGCCGAGGAGGGCGATGAGGAAGGCTCCGGGTCAAGTGCTGACCACGACGAGGAAGGCTCCGACTTCGACGACGGTGGCTCAGGCGGTGGCTCGGATGATGGCTCCGCCTACATAGCTTCGACGAAGAGCAGTCCCCGAGAACCTGTGAAACAATGAGAATTGATGCATCACTTTTGACCCCGGAGTGGGTTTGTAATGAATAACTTAAATTTTTAAGTAGCTAGACGAAAACATGTTATGCGCGGGCGGAGAACACTTATCCTGCTATCCGTTTAATATTATATGCATGTTTCTGCTGTGTTGGAAAGCAAGTGCTGACTTCGTTGTTTTCCGGCTTGCCCGCTTGACCTTCCGCGAGCCGGAAGACCTTAGCCGGAAACACTCGCCAGCGGCGACGAAGCCCAATGGCAATCCGTCAATAACCGCGGAAACAAGCCCCCAAGCATAGGTGCCGGAAATCGCTACTAGGAATCCACGAGTTCGCAACAGATAACAATTTAATCAGAAAACTTAAGCTTACGTCCTAAAGGACGATTTTTGAAAATCACGACTTTTATACACGCCTAGGCGGAAACATCCAGCTCTGCGGTTTTAGTCGGAAAAAGCATACACGATCTAAAATGAATAAGTAAAGGAGGTAAAAGACTCAAAGAGTGAACCATAAGCTTTATTTCATTGATCATGTATAACTATTACAGAGTTTGTAACTCGGAAAAATATGCTAAGTGTAGAAAGGACGTAGCTGTGCGATGTTCCAGGGCGATCTGTCTCGTCGTAGATGTCATCCGGATCCTCACGCTTGCGTTTCCAGTGCCAATTAGCAGGTCTGTCCTTCAGCTCTCGGAAATCAACAAGGTAGTACGATCCGTTATGAAGCACTTTGCTAACGACGAAGGGACCTTCCCATGGAGGGCTTATGGTCTTTCACCTGCCGAAGGCGGAGGACCAGGTCTCTGTCATGAAAGAGCGATTCCGAACTCGACGATCGTGATAACGTCGGAGCTTCAAATGGCGGGCGCTGGTCAGCTAAATTCGAGCTTCCTCGATCAGGTCCACGGATAGCTGTCTGGCCTCGTCGCTGTTTCTTCATTGAAGGCGGAAACTCGCGGCGAATCGTGGATGATGTCGGAGGGAAGCACGGCTTCGGATCCGTATACAGGAAAAATGGGGTAAACCCCGTTGACCTGTTAGGGGTAGTTCGCAAACTCCACAAGACAGCTTCCAACTCGTCGCCCTCAGCTGCTCGTCGCAGCGGTTCTTCAAGGTGTGGCTTAATTCCTGATAATATTAGGCCGTTAGCCCTTTCAACTTGACCATTGGATTGTGGGTGAGCCACAGATGCAAGGTCCAATCGAATCCCCATTGTCTCACAATAATCCTTCAATTCTCCCTGTGCGAAGTTTGTGCCATTATCTGTGATTATGCTGTGTGGGATGCCGAATCTCATCACGAGGCTGCAGACGAATTTTAGTGCCGTAGCACCGTCGGCTTTTCTCACTGGCTTAGCCTCGATCCATTTGCTGAACTTGTCAACAGCGACCAGGAGGTATTCAAAACCGCCAGGAGATGATCTTTTTAACTTACCAACCATATCGAGCCCCCAGACCGCAAACGGCCAGGTGATAGGTATGGTCTTCAGCTCTTGGGCTGGAGCGTTTGGTTGAGTAGCGTAGTACTGACAACCTCGGCAGGTCTTGACTATCTTATCAGCATCTTCTTTAGCTGTGAGCCAATAAAAGCCTAGCCGAAAAGCTTTTGCAACGAGTGACCTGGGAGCGGCATGATGCCCGCAATCCCCTGCATGGATCTCTCTGAGGATTTCAATGCCATCTTGATTAGAGACGCATTTGAGAAATACCCCTGTTGCGCTTCGTTTGTAGAGCTGTCCATCAACAATTGTGTAGGATCGTGCTCGCCTGATGATCTGTCACGCGAGGACCTCGTCCTTTGGCAACTTCTGATCGATGAGGTAGTCCAGGAAAGGCTGTGTCCAAGCCGGAATGATGATCATCACTTCTCTAGCCGGAGATACTGCCACCTCTGGGTTTTCCGGGTTAGCGCCCTTCACCGAGGGTATCCGGAGATGCTCCAAGAAAATTCCAGGCGGAATTGGCTTCCTGCCGGATCCAAGCTTGGATAGCATATCTGCCGCTGTGTTGTCTCTCCTGACGTACTTGACTTCGTATCCGAGAAAGCGTTTGGCGATCTCGTCAACTTCGTCTCTGTAGGCCGCCATGACTGAGTTTCTGGCGTTCCAGGTTCCGGCTACTTGCTGTGCCACCAGGTCTGAATCTCCGCAACATATAATGTGCTTGATCCCTATTTCCTTGGCGATGCGCAATCCGTGTAGTAGAGCCTCGTATTCCGCCATATTGTTTGTAGCTTCGAAGTGTATCTGCAGGACACTGCAGTTCTTCTCCGGTAGGGGACTTCAGGGTGACTGAGCCTTGATGCTGTTTGGATTCATCGAAGTGCATAACCCATGTTTCTGGTTCCGGCTCCAGGTTTGCATCCGGAGCTTCTGTTCAATCTGCGACGAAATCTGCCAAGACCTGGGATTTGACCGCGGTCCTGGCTTTGTAGTTGATGTCAAAGGCGGATAATTCAATGCCCCATTTTGATGTGCGTCCTGTTGCGTCAGCGTTGTTGAGAATCGTTGACAGCGGAGCCCTGCTCACGACTGTTACTGGATGCTCTTGGAAGTAGTGTCTCAGCTTCCGCTGCCTAGGAAAACTCCGTAGGCCAACTTCGAAAGTGAGGGTAGCGCTGTTTGGACTCCGTAAGGACTTCGCTAATATAGTAGACTGGCCTTTGGACTCCATACTCGTGACCTTCTTCCTGTCGTTCCACCACGATGACGAGGCTGATGACTCTGTTGGTAGCTGCCAGGTAAAGGAGCATAGGCTCTGACTCTCCTGGAGCTGCTAGGATAGGTGGGGAGGTGAGTATGTCCTTCAACCCTTGAAGAGCTGCATCTGCTGCCTCGTCCCAGACAAACTTGTCTGTTTTCTTCAATAGCTTGTACAGGGGAAGTGCCTTCTCGCCAAGACGGCTAACAAACCTGCTGATTGCTGCGACACAACCAGTGAGCCGTTGCACATCTTTGAGACAAGTTGGCTTTTTATGCACAAAATTGCCTTGATTTTTTCCGGGTTCACTTCAATGCCCCTGTTAGAGACAATGAAGCCAAGGAGTTTTCCAGCTGGTACGCCAAAGACGCACTTCAGCGGATTCAACATCATCTTGTACCGACGGAGATTCTCAAAGGTTTCTGTGAGATCGCTGATCAAGTCGGATCCTTTCCGAGTCATGACCGCGATGTCGTCGACGTAGGCGTGTACGTTCCGGCCGATCTGGTCCTTCAAGCACCGCTGCATCGTACGTTGGTAGGTGGCACCTGCGTTTTTCAAGCCAAAGGGCATAGTAACATAGCAATAAGTGCCAAATGGGGTGATGAATGAGGTCGCCTTTTGGTCAGACTCCTTCATCCGGATCTGATGATACCCGGAGTATGCATCAAGAAAACACAGAAGTTCCGCCCCTGCGATCGAATCAATGACTTGGTCAATGCGCGGCAAGGGGAACGGATCCTTCGGGCAATGCTTGTTCACGCCGAGTAATCGATGCACATTCTTAGTATTTCAGTGTTCTTTTTGGGTACAAGGACTGGATTTGCGACCCAATCAGTATGGATAACTTCTATTACAAAACCTGCCTCTAGTAACTTAGCTAGTTCCATTCCTATGGCGCGGCGCTTCTTATCTCCAAAGCGTCGCATAGCTTGCTTCACCGGTTTAGCCCCCGGATTTATGTTGAGGTAGTGCTCGGCGAGTTCCCTAGGTACTCCGGACATGTCAGAAGGTTGCCATGCGAAGATATCCATGTTAGCGCGGAGGAACTCGACGAGCGCGTCTTCCTATTTGGGGTCCATGTTGGCTCCGATTGAGACTTGCTTGGAATCGTCGCCTTCCTTGAAGTTGACTTTCTTGGTCTCTATCGCGGCCTTGAAGGAGTTTTTCTGCTCGGAGATCTCTTGGTGGTCTGCATCTCAGCCGGATCCACCGCGGCTCGTAGCCTTTCAGCTCTTCTCCGGATATCACTCTGCGAAGGCGGCTTCGCCCAACTCGCACTCATGAGCCTTTTTGTAGTCTCCGGATACGGTAATCATACCCTTAGGACCCGGAATCTTGAGCTTGTTGTAGATGTAGCACGCTCTCACGTGGAACTTGTGGTAGGTGGGCCTGCCGAAAATGACGTGGTAGGAGCTCTTGAAGGGCACAACTTCGAACGTGATCTTCTTCGCGGAAATTGTGAACATCGCCGAAGGCCACGGGAAGTGTGATGCTGCCGAGGGAATTTGCCTTATTACCCGGAACTACGCCATGAAACTCAGTGTTGCTGTGCTTGAGCTATTCCTTGGTGAGGTTCATCCGCTCTAGAGTCTCCAGGTACATGATGTTCAAGCTGGCTCCACCATCCATGAGGCACTTGGAGAAGTCATACCCGTCTATGCGGGGACTTACAACCAAGGCGTAGCATTCTTTTGGCACAATGACAGGGTGATCCTCTGTCAAATGTGCACGGGACTTCGACCACCTGACATATCGACACACCGGAACCTGTGGCGTTCAGGATCCGGGTAGCTGACTTGGTAGCGTGACGTTGGGGTTCCGAGGAAAGTGTGGTAAGCCCCCACGCTCTTTTTTCGAATGGGTTGGATTTACCTGCGGACCCCGCCTTGGGATCCGGCGAGTTATCATCTTCATCCATCGCCGGACTGTCCTCCTCCTTGTCTTTGTTCTTGCCCTTGCCTCCTTTGCCGCGTGGGCGGTCCTTCCGGCTCGCTTGTATCCTCGCCTCCGGGCGCTCTTTAGATCATTGACCCACTTGCAGTTGCGGTTTGTGTGAGTGGACTTCCGTAACTGATCCAGGTGGGCCAGGCAGGGCATGTCTCTGTACTTCGTAGGTTTGCGGGGCGCGGGATCCGCCAGCTGTGACCTCAGTGCCATGCTGCTGACCCCTGCGGCTCCGCTCCACGGCCGCATCCTCTTCCGCCTCCTGAACCTCCGTGTTGAAACGCCATGGCGACCATCTCGGATCCGCCACTCTTCTGGTCATCAGGGTTCTTGCGTTTATGGCTGTGCCGCTGCCGTTATCACGGTTCTTCTTTGTTGGTGTAGGGGATTGCTGAGCTGCAAGATCACCGCCCGTCATCATCGGCGGCATGGTCACTGGCAATGGAGATCATTTCATCCAAAGTCGGTTTATTTGCATTAGCCAAACAAGTGAGCTTATGCCTCAAGAATCCTCCTCTGCAAGCCTCCAATGAAGGCGTACATGGCAGTGGTGTGGTCGACGTTTTCGCACTCGTTCCTGCATGCCAACCATCGTGTGAGGAAGTGTCTTGAGGATTCTCCCTTCTTCTGGATACAAGCTTGTAAGTCGCTTGCCGTGGCAGGTCTTTTGTAGGTGCCTCTGAAGTGTTTCTCGAAAGCGGTCTTCAGGTCAAACCAGCAAAAGATGGAGTTCTTCTCGAGGTCGCTGAGCCGATCCGGGCCGGACCTACAAGGTATAACTGGAGCATGCGGCAGGCGATATTAGGGGTTCCTCCGGCAAAGGTTACTGCATTATAGTAATCCTCAATCCAGGTATCCGGCCTTTCGGTGCCATCATAATGCTTCAGGTTTCCCGGTAGTTTGAGGTTCATTCTTGGCTTTGGTTCCTCTCGAATCATCCTGCCAAAGCACTTCGGACCGATGTAGTCAGTTCTGTATTCGTTGAGGCGTTCCGCGCGTCCGCGCCAGCCGGGCAGACCAACGAGAGCGAGATCTCCGCCGCCTCCGCCCACCTCCGCCGCCACCGCTAGGTGGTGGTGAGGGAGACCTGTGAGGGTCGATCGACTTCTTGCTTCCGCCTTCAGATTCTCCGCGGCCTTCCCGATGCTGGCTCCGGCTCCTGCGGCTGCCTTCGTCATGGCGTTGGCTGCCCTGGCCGTTCCGGCTCCGGCGAGGCTCCGGGTCGCGCTCCTCATTCCGACTCCTCCTAGGCTCGGGCTCACGATCGTTGTTCTGGTTCCGGCGAGGTTCCGGCGTGCGCTCCCTGTTTCTGTTTCTTGAGGGCAGCACGTTGTCGCGGATAACATTCCACCATGCCCCTGGGGCCTGGTGTTTCCGGCCGGACTGCGGCGGCGAGGGGGACGCGGGTAACCATTAGGCGGAGGAGAGGGGTTGCGGTACTTGTCCCGTCCAGAGTACATTGCATCCTTTCCCTTTCTTGGATCTGACGGAGGCGTCCTTGATGGGACGGGGATTGGATTTGGGTGTTCTCTGGCTTTCCTTCTGCGTTCCGAAGATCCGGTTCGCGATTCGTCATCTCGATGGCGATTGTCGTGGGCGTCCTCTGCGCAGTGGAGACGCAATGCTCCGGGTTAGATTCCAACTTGCGCGAAGTGTCTCGCCTTGCTCGCTGCATCATTGCTGAAGCACGAGCGTGCGAACGTAGTCGATATCGATCTCCTCGTTCTTTTTCTTCAAGATCTCTGCAGCCTTCGTCATATTGTCCTTTGGGGTTGCGAACGGCTGCTGCTCCGTTGGAGTTGCGAAGGTGATCCTGCGGGGAGCTATCAACTCACGCCGGACCCTTTCGACCTCATGATGAGCTTCAACGATCTTGTCCTCCCAATGCTTTCGGAGTTCCTTGACCTTTGCCAGTCCTTCGTCCACCTCCCGCTCGCGCTGGATGAAGTCTTCCACAAAAACTGCGGCGTGCTTCCTTTCCTCCAGCATGGCGGCTGCGGTGTCCTTAAACTTCTTGGCTGTGGCCAGCAGCTCCAGTCTCTTAGCTTCTAATGCTTCTATGTCTTCGGGAGTGATGGGTTTGTTAAGAATATCCGAGCGATAAACCGCATCCATGCCTGCTTGTGCAACCATCTCTTCAGGCGACAGGAGGTCCTCCGAGGAAGAATCCTTGCGGGGTCGCTCCCGCGACATTGGAGATCCCTGATGGGATGGCTGGGGGTCGGATTGGGTGGCTGCCCCTTCTGATCCATGTTCTCCAGCGCCGCTACAGTCGCAAGTACCTGCTTTGGCTGGGCGGAGTCAACTTCAGACTGATCACCGTATCCATACTCCTTCACCTTGCGGTCGAACTCTTCAGTGTCCATGGATTGGGTATCTCCGGAAATTGGGCTTAGGTTGCCCAAAATCGACTCTTCCACCGGGGCTCCGCTTTCTCCGACAGCCTCCTGCTGCAGCGTTGTTTTCCGGGGCCTCGACCTGCTCGGGACCAGCTCCGGCTTCTTGAGGGGCGGTTCCGGCGGTATGGGCCAAGAAGTGCACGAAGTGACACCTTTGCTTCTCTAACACCTGGGAGACCCAGGCGGATCTGCATTGGTCTTCCACCTTTACTTCCTGCTCAGGGGCGGATTGGGTGGGTTTTGATTTTTCGGATCTAAGGCGGAATCTTCGCTAGGAAGTTCCGTCTCGATCGGATCTTTCCGACAGCGTCCAGCTCTGCGGCGGTCGCGTTGCGTTACTTACCAGTGGGTTTCCGTCGGAATCGACGGTTTCCCCGATGAAGATGTGAATGCCGCCAACTGGGACGATGGAGAGCTTGACGGGTCGGTTTTAGCCGGAATCCAGCACTCATCCGGAGGGACGATCGGCAGATTTCCGGCGTAAAGGACACGCCCCACAGCGATGGTGTCGTCGAAGCTTCCCATGGCGGAACCCTCCCGG
Organism: Lolium multiflorum; assembly: GCA_030979885.1. Classification (NCBI taxonomy): domain Eukaryota; kingdom Viridiplantae; phylum Streptophyta; class Magnoliopsida; order Poales; family Poaceae; genus Lolium; species Lolium multiflorum. The sequence continues at coordinate 286,956,147 of CM061753.1, read as the reverse complement.
CCGGCCGCCCTCGCGGCCCCACGGTGGGCGCCAACTGTCGTTGCCTATTCGACGGTACCTCAGAGGAGGGATCCTCACGAGGGGGAGAAGAAGTAGGGGCCATAGGGCGGAGTGCACTCGGGACGGTGGTACGCGATTTACCCAGCTTCGGAACACCTGCACGAGGACAGGGCCTACTGCTGCTTGTCTGGAATTAGGCGCTTTCGCGTTGTTACAATGAGCTGTGGTTGTGCCTCTAGGGCTCCCGGGATCCGGCTTATAAAGACGCACGGATCTAGGGTTTACATGGAGAGTCCTAGCCGGATTACAAGTTTGCCTAACTACGGTACAATGTCTTGCCGTGTACGTCAAGGATCCATCCTTCCATCTATGTCGTACCGGATCCGGGTCCTACTGGGCCTTCATGGATCCGGGTTCCTCCAAAGGTCGGTCGGATCCGGCTCCCTGCTCCTGGGCCGGACATCTTCCGTCAAGATCAACAGCAACTGGGCCGCCCGATGGGCCACATGCCTCATCACCATCTGTGGGCCACCCGGGCTTGCCGGATCTAGGCACTGTCGATGGTACACCCATGAAGTATACCCACAACAATCCCCTTTCACCTTATTTGTTCCTCCATTGTGCGGAGGGTTTATCCAGTCTTTTGCTGCATGAAGAAAAAGTTGGTGGCATCGATGGGGTAAGGGTGTGCAGAAATGCACCATCAGTCTCACATCTACTATTTGCTGATGATTCCCTAATTCTCATGAAAGCTCATATGACTAATGCAACTTCCTTGCAACAAGTTTGGATACCTATTGTGCAAACTCGGGACAACTGGTAAGTTTATCTAAATCAAGTGTGTTCTTTTCACCTTGTACTAACAGTCTGATGAGAGCAGAAATTTGTGAAGCTCTCCATATTGATACAGAAGCTCTTTCTGATAAATATCTTGGCCTCCCTGCTCTGGTGGGTGCGGATAAGAGTGATTGTTTCCAGCACTTTATTTAGAGGATTATTCAACGCATCAATCTTTGGAAATAAAAACAACTCTCTATTGGAGGCAAAGATATTCTACTGAAGATGGTTGCCCAAGCAATACCGGTATATGCTATGTCGGTTTTCTTGATTCCAAAATTGGTGTGCAAGGCAATGATGGATGCGACTGCTAAATTCTGGTGGGGAGATGATGAGAATAGTAATAAAATGCATTGGTATGCTTGGTGGAAGCTGTGTTACCCAAAAAATGATGGAGGTATGGGTTTTGTGATTTTCATTCCTTTAATCTTGCTCTGTTAGAAAAATAAGTATGGAGGCTAATCAATGATCCAGAATCCCTCTGCGCAGGGTGACATTCTAAAATCTGGACCTAAAGCGGGATCTTCTTTCACTTGGCTAAGTATTCTAGCCGGCCTAGTAGTAGTTAGGCGGGGACATATTTGGAGGGTAGATGGTGAATCAATCAACATCTGGAAAGACCCTTGGATTCCTAGCTGTCCTTCACAGAAGATTATTTCTTCACAAGGTAATGCAGTGATCACAAAAGTTTCAAAATTATTAGATCCGTATACAGGAGGATGGGATGTCCGCTTTGTTGAGCAATTTATTTAGTCCAGTGGATGTTGGCCGAATTCTTCAAATTCCTATTAATTACCAAGCGTTTGATGATTTTTTGGCTTGGAGTTTCACCAAACATGGGCGCTACACAGTACGTTCTGGGTATCATGTACAATGGAAGCACCAATTTGGAGCCTCGGCGGGTCTGTTGGCTCTCCCTGACGGGTCTATAAATAATCCAGTGTCGAAAACATTATGGAAACTTAAAATCCCTAGTAAGGTGAAGATTTTTATTTGGCGGGCTCTCCATGGAATTCTTCCGCTGAAGTGCACATTGGCGAATCGCAACATTCCTACACCAGGGGGGTGTCCGATTTGCAACCAAGGCCCTGAAGATATTAGCCACCTTTTGTTTCAATGCCAACCAACAATTGAGCTTTGGAGTTCGCTTGGTCTTCAACCGGTGAAAGAGGAATGTCGGGGGGAAGACCCCGGATAGGGCAATGGACGCGGAGCAGCCGGCTGGCCACTGGCCGGCTCGCGGCAAAGGCCGGCTGAGGAGCAGCCGGCTTGCGCTGTGGCCGGCTGGTCCGGAAGCCGGCTGGCTCTAGGTCCTAGTCGGCCTGGCTACGGCCACCAATGCTGTAGCTGGGCCGGCTTCTACAAGCCATATCCGATCGGGGTTTGTACCTCGACCGACTCGAGGCTGGCGAGTCTTGCACTGGAAGGAACCGGGTTGGTGATCCGGGTTCCCAAAGTCCACGCTGACTCCATCTTCCGTAAAGCGCGGGGCACTGTGGAGCAATAGTGCCACGCGCCGGACAGGCCATCGGGCTTACGACGATCCGTACTGCGCTGGCTGACGGCGACAGGGACACCTCCTCTCCATACCGCCTGACCGTGGCAGCCGGATGGGACAGGCCACGATGCCTCAACGGCTCCTGACGTCACCGCCTCGGGAAGGAGCGGAGCAGGCGGCCAAGCCGGCCAGTAAACTATAGGGTCTTATATGTAAAGTGCCGGCGCCTATATAAGCCGCACTACCCCCTCTCGTGCAGGGGATCGATCATTCTTACTTCACTCCACCCATAGAGCTGCCCTGAGAGAGAGACCATCGTCTCCCTTAGCCTCCCAGGAGCAGCCGGACACAGCTCTAGGAGCACCATTGTATTGTGTGATCATCATATACACTCATAGCAGGAGTAGAGGTTTTACCTCCATCGGAGGGCCTCGAACCTGGGTACGTCGCCGTGTCGCTCGTGCCCATACCCGCATCCGGATACCGCCGTGAGATCCTCAGGAACCACTTCGATTAGCCACCCTATGGCATATGCCGTGACGACACCACGACATTTGGCGCCCACCGTGGGGCCCCCAGCATCCTCGGCCGGTGTTTTCATCCGGACGGGCCTCACCATCACCACCGGCGAGCGAGTCGCTGTGCTTGATCTGGAGATTCGGCCCTCGACTGCGTCAGCGACAACGCTGGCCGCTTCGCTGACCGGCCTTCCCAGCCGGCGGCAGGTCATCTCTTTCGGCGGCCACGACGTCTACGCCTCGCTACCGTCGCACCGCCGCGCTACCCGCGGCAGGTCCTGCGCTGCGCAAGCCCTCCTCCGCGAGCCGGCAGCAGCGCACCCGCCAGCCCCGTCGTCGTGCAAGTCATGATAGCTGGCGAGGAGCTCCCCACCAAGAACCCGCGCACCCGTGGCCCCAACCTGGAGCGCAACGTCGACCCCAACGCCTCCGGCTCGGGCCCAAAGGCGCCACCGCCACCGTCCCGGCTGGACGAAGTCCGGGCGAAGCTGAGCACCCCGCTCACGCCTGGCGGCGACCCCACCACCATCGAGGCAGATCTGGAGGCGCACCGCCAGCTCCTCAAGCAAACCGAAGAACTGGCTGCTGCTAAGCGCCAGATGGAGATCACCCAGCGCGAGTACAACCGCGCCCACGGCCTCACTCCAGGCGGCGACGGTCCCAGCCGACGGCCAGATCCGCCGCAGAGGCCGTGACCTTGGCGCTGAGATCGCCCGCGACGGCGCTCCTTCGCCGACTCCGTCCGCGGAGCGACCCGTCTACAACACCCCCGACAAGAACATGCGCGCGGCACAAGCCGCCGCAGAAGAGCTGAACCGCCTTGAAGGCGAAGAGTTACGCCGCCAAACCATGCGGGTGACCGAGCTGCTCAACGCAGCCAACAAGCAGGCGGCCGACCCCAGGTACGTCAATGCCCCCGAGCTTCTCACGCTCGTGGCGCTGCAGGCAACGACAGGGAAGGCGCCAGGGACACGGCCGAGTCCGCCTCCCCAGCACCAAGCCGGCACCGTGACTCCCGGGCCACGCACGCAAGTTCGGGCCGGCCGAGCCACCAGCCGAGCGGCAGCAGCCGCAGCCGGCCTCCCCAAGCCGGAACCAGGAGCAAGACTCCGAGCCCCGCCGTCAGCACCGGCCGGCTCCAGAAGCAGCCGGCACACGCCGCCCGGCACGCTCCCGCTGGGCCCCCGCATCGAGCCCACCGACGCCCGAGACCGCCTCGATCGGCTGGTCGAATCCCGCATCGCGGAAGAAGAGGCGCCGGCTTGCCCCAAGTGCTTCGGCCCCGCATCGCCAACGAGCCCGCTCGACGGCTTCCAGCTCCCCCGCGACACGCCCAAGTACGACGGCACCGGGAGGACTGGCTGCAGGACTACTCCACCGCAGTCGGCATCTCTCGAGGCAACAAGCGATGGGCGGTACGCTACTCCCCCCTGATGCTGGTCGGCTCCGCCCGCACCTGGCTCAACAACCTGCCAGCCGGCAGCATCAATGGCTGGCTGGATTTCGAAGAGGCTTTCGTCAGCAACTTCACCGGCACCTACCGCCGGCCGGGTCGCCCTCAGCAGCTTGAGATGTGTGCAGTGGCCCGGACGAGACGGATCGCGCGTACCTGACGCGCTGGTGCGAGATGCGCAACTCCTGCGAGGGCGTGCACGAGATCCAGGCCATCAGCTTCTTCATGGGAGGCTGCCGGCCAAACACCATGCTGTGGCACAAGCTGCGCCGTAGTGACCCCAAGTCGATGGCCGCCTTGATGGCCATCGCGGACAAGTACGCGCTGGCCGAAGCCGGCAAGGCGCCGGCTGACCCAGCACCGGCCCTCCAGGCGGGACCACCACAAGAAGGCTGAGCACAAGCCGGCAGACGGCGCCTCTCATGGCAGCCGGCGGGACAACTACCGCGGCAAGCGTCAGTGACCAGCCGGACCGCCGTACGGCTCCGCCACGTAGCCGCCGTGGCAGACAACGCGGCAGCGGCAGCCGCCGCCAGAAGCAAGACCGGCAAGGAAGCCGAGTACACCTTCGAGCAGATGCTCGACTCGCCGTGCAAGTACCACAGCGGCAAGAACCCCTCCAACCACACCACCCGCGACTGCCACTTCATGAAGCGGCTGACAAGCGGTGAACCTCTCCCGCCTCCACCCCCGCCCACCAGCCGGCGGGCCGGGTGGCGCAGCCGGCGCAGAGAACGCCAACCTCGAGCACCACGAGGCTAACCAAGTGCACCATGCCGGCCGGCCGAAGATGCTACCTACATCATCTTCACCTCCGAGCCCGAGGACAAGACGAGCCAGCAGAGCCGTCCCTCGAGGTCAACGCGGTCATACCGCCGGTCCCCCAGTACCTAAACGTGTCAGAGCAGGCCATCACTTTTGATCGCCGCGACACACCGGCTGTCCTGCCGAAGCCGGGCAGCTACGCCATGGTCCTCGACCCCACCATCGGCACAACCCGGCGCAGCGTGCGTTTTCGCGTTCCTCATCGACGGCGGCAGCAGCATCAACATCCTCTATCGCACCGCCCGCAAGCTGGGCATCCAGGAGGCCGAGTTGCGCCCCACCCCCACCGTCTTCCACGGCATCGTGCCAGGCCACCGCTGCCAGCCGATCGGCCGGATCACGCCGGAGGTGATGTTCGGGAAGCCGGATCACTTCCGCACCGAGAGAATCGAGTTCGAGGTGGTGGACCTCGTGAGTCCCTACCACGCGCTCCTGGGCCCAAGGGGGTCATCACCGTAGCCGGTGACTATCGCCGCTCCATGGACTGCGCCACGCAGAGCTCCAAGATGGCCCAGACGCTGGTCATCGCCACCGAGAAGCAGCTCATCCACGACGCCGTCACCCTCGCCAAAGCCGCGCAGACAGACATGCCGGCTGCAGGCAACCCGGCTGGGACGACTCACTTCCGGCCGACAACACCAAGAAGATCCTGCTGGACCCGGCGCAGCCGGACAAGTACGTCACCATCGGTGCCGGCTTGAGCAAGAAATAGGAAAGCGAGCTCACCAGCTTCCTCCGTGAGAATCGGGACATCTTCGCATGGACTCCAAGAGACATGCCGGGTGTGCCGAGGGAGTTGGCTGAGCACCACCTCCACGTCCGGCCTGAAGCCAAGCCGGTGAAGCAGCCTCTCAGGCGCTTCGCCGAAGAACGAAGGAAGGCCATCGGTGAAGAAATCGCCGGCTCCTAGCTGCCGGCTTCATCATGGAAGTGCTGCACCCGGACTGGTTGGCGAACCCGGTCCTGGTTTTGAAGAAGAACGGCTCCTGGCGCATGTGTATCGACTACACCAGCCTGAACAAGACGTGCCCGAAGGATCCCTTCCCCCTGCCGCGCATAGATCAAGTCATAGACTCGACTGCCGGCTGTGAACTGTTGTCTTTCCTATTCAGGCTACCACCAGATTCCTTTGAATCCGGCTGATCAAATAAAGACTTCGTTCATTACCCCGTACGGGGCTTATTGCTACACGACTATGCCGTTCGGCTTGAAAAATGCAGGCGCCACCTACCAAAGGTGCATGCAAAAATGCTTGCAGGATCAAATCGGCAGAAACGTTCACGCATATGTGGATGATGTCGTTGTAAAGACCAAGGAGACGACTACCCTCCTTGATGACCTGAGAGAAACCTTCACCAATCTGAGAAGATTTCGGATGAAGCTCAACCCGGCCAAGTGCACATTCGGCGTGCCGTCTGGCCAGCTCCTTGGCTACCTCGTCTCTCAGCGAGGGATCGAAGCCAACCCGGACAAGATCGGTGCCCTGGAGAAGATGGAACGCCGCAGTGCCTCAAGGACGTCCGAAGTTCGCCGGCTGCTCGGCTTCCTTGAGCCGCTTCGTCAGCGGCCGGGGGAGAAGGCACTGCCCCTGTATCAATTGATGAAGAAGGCGGACAAGTTCGTCTGGTCACCGCAGGCGGAGGAAGCTTCCGTGACTTGAAGCGCGTGCTCTCAACCGCGCCAATCCTTGCAACGCCGGCTTCAATGGAGCCGATGCTGTTGTACATCGCAGCCACCAATCGAGTGCTTAGCGTTGTCCTGGTGGTGGAGCGCAAAGAAGACGGCAGGGAGCAGCTGGTCCAGCGTCCAGTCTACTACCTTAGCGAAGTGCTCTCCCAGTCGAAGCAAAACTACCCCCACTACCAGAAGGTCACCTACGGCGTCTACATGGCGGCCAAGAAGCTCAAGCACTACTTCCAAGAGCACCTCATCAAGGTGGTTGCCACAGCGCCTTGGCGGAGATCATCGGCAGCAAGGATGCCAACGGCCGGGTTGCCAAGTGGGCCCTGGAGCTAGCCGCCCACACCATCCTCTACGAGCCATGCACAGCCATCAAGTCGCATCCTCGCGGACTTCTTCGTCGATTGGGCCGAGATGCAGACTGCCGCCGTGCCGGATTCCACACACTGGAAGATGCACTTTGACGGCTCGAAGATGCGCAACGGCTTGGGAGCCGGCATCATCCTCACCTCTCCCAAGGGAGATCGGCTGGACTACGTCCTACAGATCCACTTCGCCGCATCCAACAATGTGGCGGAATATGAAGCGCTCATTCATGGGCTGAAGCTGGCCAAGGAGATTGGCGTGCGTCGCATACTTTGCTTCGGCGACTCCGACTTGGTCATACAAGCATCTGGCGACTGGGACGCGAAGGACGCCAACATGGCCTCATACCGCTTCCATGTCCAGCAGCTATCCGGCTTCTTCGACGGCTGCGAATTCCACCATGTGCCACGAGCAAACAACGAGGCGGCTGACACCTTATCCAAGATTGGTTCAACCCGGCAAGCCATTCCGCCGGGCATCGCCTTGGCGGTTCTCAAGAAGCCGTCCATCATACCGTCACCGGATTCGGATTCAATATTCGTGCCGGCTGACCCGGGGGCTGCACCAACCCGGGGCTTCATCGCCCAAGTCGGGGGCTAACAAGCCGAACCCGCCGGCTACCATGCCGAACCCGGGGACTTCTCAGTCCAACCGGGGGCTTCATCGCCAAACTCGGGGGCTAGCAAGTCGAACCCGCCGGCTAGCAAGCCGAACCCGGCGACCATGCAGTCGGATCCGGAAGCTCCCACGCAGAGGCCCTGTTGGTTAGCGTATTCGAGATAAGATGCGTACCTTCATGGGCACAAGAATTCCTCTCCTACCTCACCGACGGTGTGCTGCCTGATGATAGAGTCCAGGCCAGGCAGATTGAGAGAAGGGCCAAGGCCTATACAATCATCAACCACCAGCTGTACAAACGCAGCGTAAGTGGGGTGTTCCAGCGGTGCGCCGAGCCGGCTGAAGGGATTGAACTCCTACGGGAAATCCATCAAGGAGAGTGCGGACATCACACCTCATCCAGAGCCATAGTGGCTAAAGCCTTCCGGCACGGTTTTTACCGACTGCGCTAGAGACGCAGAAGAGTTGGTGAAGAGGTGCAGCGCTTCGCAAAGAAAAGACACCAGCCGGCTTCCGCCTTGAAAACCATCCCCATCACATGGCCATTTGCCGTATGGGGCTTGGATATGGTAGGCCCATTCAGAACGGCGCGAGGCGGCATGACACACCTTTGGTGATGATTGACAAATTCACCAAGTGGATCGAAGCCAAGCCAATCAAGAAGCTGGATGGCTCCACAGCCGTCACATTCCTCAAGGAAATCATCGTGAGGTTCGGCTACCCTCACAGCATCATCACCGACAACGGCAGCAACTTCTCCCAAGGCATCTTCTCTCGCTATTGCGGGGAAATGGGGATCCGGATGGCCCTATCTTCTGTGGCGCACCCAGAGTCCAACGGACAAGTGGAAAAGGCTAACGGCTTAGTCCTAGCCGGCATCCGGCCCCGGCTGGTGGAACCGCTCGAGCGAGCAGCCGGCTGCTGGATTGAAGAGCTGCCCAATGTGCTGTGGAGCCTGCGCACAACGACAAACCGCTCAGTCGGCTTCACACCATTTTTCCTCGTATACGGGGCCGAAGCCGTCCCGCCGACTGATATCGAGCACGACGCGCCAAGGATCAAGCTCTACACTGAAGCCGAGGCCAAAGAAGCTCGCGAAGATGGAGTTGACCTGGTCGAAGAGGCCCGGCTGCTGGCCGCGTCTAGATCTACCATTTACCAGCAAAGCCTCCGACGCTATCACAGCCGGAAGGTCCAGCCCTTAGCATTCCGAGAAGGAGACCTAGTGCTCCGGCTGATCCAGCGGACAGCCGGACAGATAACCTGTCATCCCCATGGGAGGGTCCCTTCATCGTGAGCAAGGCGTAGGCAATGATTCCTACTATCTCATAGATGCCCAAGAGGCTAAGAAAAACAAGCCGGACAAGGCTGACGAGGAGACTAAACGTCCCTGGAATGTCAACTTACTCCGCCCATTTTACACATGAGAGCAGGAATGTATGTATCCCTTGTATCCCTTTTATGAAAAGCACGCGCCAAGAGCGCCGTTTCCGACAAGTTTTTCGCGTTTACCTCTGTTTCGCCAATTGGCTTGAATCCTCTCACGCGGTCGGCTCGTAACGTGATCCGGCCCGACAGCCGGCTTCCGATCCAGCTATAGACCGCAACCCGGCTGTCCCGCTGGCGGGAGTAAGGCCTAGGGAACCCACGCGAAAAACGACTAAGGGAAAGAGTAAAAGCGAGTTGACTTGCAACTTTTCATAAAAGTGCCGGATTGCCGAATTCAGCTCGTTCGACTGAAATACTGTCGGCCTCACTCAGCGGCCCGCTCTTGATCCGGCGACGGATCGCAAGTCGGACGTACGACCGGCAAGAGCACAGCCAAAGAGTGGGGCGGATGGGAAAAAACGAGTCGAAAGAAAGCAACTCGGCACGCAAATGATTAACAAACACATTAAAGTGTAACATTAAAGGACGATAACATTCATACATGTGCACCCGGCATCCCGGGGATTTAATAAATTGTCTTGGCAAAAGAACAACCTGAAAAGCAGGTAAACTAAGCCGGCTGGAGAAGGACCAGCCGGAGGAGCGTCCGCGGAGCCGACTGCCGGGTCGTCTTCGGGCTCGTCTTCCGCCTCCTCATCTTCCATGTAGTCCTCATCGGATGGAGGAGGGTTCGGGTCCGCGACAAAGAGGGCCTTGTCGACGAAGTCGGCGATGGTGCTGGCTCGAGCAAGCCGGGCGGCCTTGTATTCGGCTGGGAGCTTGTCCTCCACGCCGGCTCGCCGGAACTCAAGCTGCCCCAGGTCCACCTCGTTGTACCAGGAGAGGACGAAGGACAGCGCCATGTCGGCGCCAGCGCGCGTGGCCGACTCCTTCCAGTCGAGGAAGCGATCCGGCGCCCGCTCCATCAGGGAGGTAAGGCTGGAGATATCTTGCGGCACCGCCTCCTCAGGCCACAGCATCGGCGCCAGCTCTTCAACCGCCTTCCGGAGCTCCCAGCCGAGCTTGGTGATGGGCTCGACGCGGGCAGCCATGGACGCCATGTGATCCTCCATGGAGAAATACTCCGAGCTGCCCTCGCCGGTCTCCTGCCTCCTGGACTCACGCGCAACGCCAACGGCTGCCAAAGCCGCGTCCTGCGTCTCCGGGAAGGCCGCTGCAAGACGAAGCAAGTCAGAAATCATCGAAGCTGAAATAAGCTGAAAAATGCAAATTTTCGAAGTCCTAAGCCAAAAGGAAAAGCCTGGCGGCAGCCGGCAAGAACCGACCGCCACCAGCCCGAAGATGGAGATAGCAAAGACATCAGAAGTTTCTGCTGCCGGCTGCCAACGAAAGCCGGCAGCCGACAGCCGAAAGCCGGCAAAGGGAAAGGAACATTAAGGTGCACTCACCCGCCAAGCCGCGATCAAGTGCGCCAATCTCATCCGTCCAGCGCTTGGCGGTAGCCGTCGCTCCGTGGACTTGGCGGTGACCTCTTGCAGCGCAAGCCCTGCTTCTCCACCTCCGTTAACCGCCGGCTCAGATCGTCCACCTTCTCCTTCTCCGCCGTCCTAAGGGAGTTGAGCTCGAGAGGTGGTTCTGCTCCAGCAGCGCGCCGTGCCAGCTCCTGCTCAGCTAGCTTGAGCTTGGCGGCTGAAGAACGGCCCGCCTCCTCGCTCTCGGCGCACTGGGTGCGAGCAGCCCGGAGATCCGACTCCAGCCGCGGGACCTTGGCGGCTTCAACTGCGAGGCAGCCGGAAAGAAACGTCAGCCAACGAAGATCCAAAAGAAAATAAGACATCGAGTCGAAAGAGGCAAGAGCTCACCCTTGGCGGCTCCCAGCTCGCGGGCCAAGTCGGCCCGATCCAGCTTGGCCTTGTGGTAATGGGTAACGGCGCGATTATACAAAGTGGTGCGCCGATCCATCACGGCCTAAGGAAAAAAGAAAGTCAGTCAGTGTAATATCACAGGATTGGGGGTTACAAAAAGAGAGGAAACATATGTGTGCATTGCATTCATACATAGAAAATCCGGGGAATTTTCGCGCTTTTATTTAAAACACAAAGAGATCAAGGTTTCGCTTGTGTTGATGGGAATTGACTAAGGTCATCGACACGAGTGCGATAAACTTTGACATGACCTTTGTTGAATTCAGAAGTTGTGAGAAAGGCAAGTGAAACTTGACTCAAATATAAATGACAACTATGCAAACAATAATTGGAATTTGGGTTCCAAACAATCATATACAATAAAATATAATAGAAATTCAAATAAGTATTTGAATTCAAATTTGAATTCAGGTTAGAAATTTCTAATTACAATTCAAACAATGTTTGAATTAGGTATAAGAAAAAAATAAGAAGTATTAAGAATAGGGAAATTAAATTTTATTAATTAAATACACATTTACAAAGTCATTACAATATTCGTAATATTACAAATTACAAATATTACAAGAATCTAAAACAGAAAAGAAAAGTTAAGCTAAACCTATTTAAATATCTTCTATTCTTTGTTTCTTTGGTCACCTGCAAAACAAACAAAGAAAACCACAAGAGATATTTTCACTGTCATACTGATCCACAAGGGGAGATGCACCCAGCCACGACTAGCAGCCATGCAGGCTAGTAGCTCACTCACCATGTATGTGTCGTCTCACACTCATAGCACACAGACATAGCTATCGGCCAAGCACAACTCCAAGGCATCATATAAAAGGCATATTCATTGTAGCATATAGCTGTTTAGCCCAGTGCAAGACCAATCCATCGACCATTCCAACAGTTCATCCCCAAACCACATCAGACCAGTACCATAGTCAAGATGATCAGATAGGAGAATAGTAGCTAGAACACAAGCACACCCACAGATGGCCATGGATGCTTAAAACCATCAGGAAGCAAACCGAACAGCTAGGAGGTGCAGGTTATCCACAAGGAGCGGGATTTATCAAGAATCCACAAGGTCAAGCAACTCTCCAACAACAGGTTATTATGCAACAATTTAAGCATGTCATATGTTCTTAGTTTGCATAATCACGTAAAGTGAAATAAGAGGAAAAAGCTTACAGCCACAAGATCCAACTACCCTGCAACTAGATCTGGTCTAGGAGGATTAGGAGGAATTATTTCTCTCAGAATGGTATAGAAGTTCTATACCAATATCATCACCGAGAAATTAAAAGCCACATAAAAGCATCTGTCCTTATCACAAGTTGTGCCTCAGCCTATGCATCATGGGCAGGGCCAAGAAATCAAGCATAGTTCTGTTCTTATCAGTCCTATGTAGAGAAAGAGAGAAAAAGTGAGGTGTCAGTAGAGAGAGGAGCTAGATCATCTAGCTTTAGCTAGTGATCCCTAGTCAAACTAGGAGCTCATACCCTGTACATAGAAAAGAAGTGAAGCAAGGTACACAAGTTACCGCCAGCAAATAACCATGTCTTGGAAGCTGGCAATATCATCACTTTGCACCACCAATATATCACAAGTGCAGAGCATGTATGCACATGATCTGCTAATCATCCACAGCAACTAAATCACTATAAGCATACGCATACATATAAGCTCACCAGCAAGCTACCAAGCAGAGCATCAAGCCACAATACTTTTATCCCATTTCCTAAACTCAACCATGAGTTAAATGGGGCATCCAATTATCACATTAAGTTATCCAAAGAGAGGCACCACACATAGCACAAGGAAGTGATCAATTAATTCAGAGCATGGTCAGTCCAAATCACACCTCACAGAGAGTCATAACACTTGCATCAACCACCAGGGCATGACTTATTTAGCTCCACTATACACACATATATACCACCAGTAGCAAAAGTATGGAGCAGTAGTAATGGTGCAGCCCAAACACAATAACCATGAACAGAGATGGGAGAGGTTTAGCTCACAGTGCCGTACAGGAAGTAGCGAGGTAGGCAACGCCGGGGTTGCGTCCGCGGCACCGTCCAGCCGGCGTCGAGGATGAAGTAGCCACCAGCACAGCACCGTTCCCACCAGTACATCACCACCATGCCATTCATACCGCCACAAACCATCACAGATACCCAGTACAGCAATGCAATATCAGCTGGGGTTGCAGAGGATGACGTCTAGCCAGCGTCGAGTAGCAGTAGTAGGCAAGCCAAGAGGGATCGCCAATGGGGAGCAGTAGTAGGCACCGCGCTGGCAACCAAGCCGATCCCACAGATAGGGTTGGCCAGGGGCGCGTTGATGCGAGTGGCGGCACCGCAGGAATCCAGGAGGACGCGGCGGTCTGGCCAATGTCGCGTGGTCACGTGGTGGCGCCAGAGGAGGCCGGCGATGGCCATGGCGGGGGAACCACGCCCTGGGAGTGCTGGGCGTGAGCAGGAGCAGCGCGGCGCGCGAGCATAGGGCGGCGTCGAGGCGTCGGGTGAGGGCAAAGCCTCACCGGACAGCAACGGCGACCAGCGGCGGCACTGGAGTTAGCCGGCGAAGGCCAAACCGACCAGCGACCGCTAGGGTTCCAGGTTGGGGGCGGACAAGAGAGGCCACGAGAATCAAATCGAGCAGGGGTACTGTAGATCATGTCAAGGCGGAGCCAATCCATACCTCGCAGGCGCCGGAGACGGCCGAGCGCGGCCGGGAGAAGGCAGGCGCACGGTGGAGCCATGGCCGCTCTGCAGTGTACGTGTGAGAAACAAAAAGAATCAGAGAGGGCGAGGAGAGAGACGCGAGGGCTCAGCTGTGGTGGACTCTGCTGTATGACTGGACTGTGTATACACATAAAACGTTTGTGTAAAACTGGCCCAATTAACTAGCCTAGTTACCCATCCACTAGATGCGTACGGGTATTCCTACCTATAAATCGAATTATAACATGAACCATACTTATCTTAGTGCATCTAGAGGTGCCTATTTTTTTCAGATTAAATAAACTACTTAACAACAATAAATACAAGTTGTTTTCTATACTAAAATGTTAGGCACATTTTCAAACCAAGTTAATCATTATATTAAAGTCTTCGGGATTTTAATCCAATTCTAGTTACTTCAAAAGATGTAGAATAGTATTTTATAAGAAATAAAAGTCAAATGGAAATTTACAATGTTTGAAATAAAACTTCAACCTTACTCATGTAAAAAATAGTTATGGTTTCAACATGACTTAATAAATAAAACTTAGTATTTTATTTAATGAATCGAAATCATAAAATATAGAGTTAATATAAATGCATTATTATCTATATCTATTACTTGCTTATGTTTTTAATGAATATTTTAATGTAGTCAATATCTTTTAGGAAATTCTTAAAAACCTTAAAAATTCAATTCTTTAAACATAAATAAGATATAAAAGTGCTATATCTTTATTTTTTAAAATCAATAATATCAAGATTTTATAATCACATCTAAATTCATAAACACTCCAACAACACTTAAAGTCATAGACTCGCACAAGCTCAAATCACAGTAAATTGTTTAATTTACTTTTCATGACCATATTTGATACTTGCAAGTAGGACCGGTATGATAGACCTTAAGTAAGAGGTCAACACTACATCATGTGTTACTTGTAATTTTTGGGTAAACATTCATCCTACACCACCAATTTGACCTTTTAGTAAAAATTGACTATCCCTTGTCAATTAGTTCCATCATGCATACATTAAACCCTACCTCCATAATTTGATGTGAAACCATAACTCCAATGTTACTTAGCTAATACCTCTAAAGCCCTAGAAGCTTATGAAATGTGATCATATGAACTTAAACCTTACTCATAGATCTATAATTAGCTACTAAATAAATACTCTTATTCTCATAAAATAGTAGAAGCCATATTACTAATAAGTTGGTATTGCATATACTCATCCTAATAAAAACCCAGATGATCAAATAGGGTCAATTAAGTGTAAACCTTAATTCCTATTACCAAAAACCATCATCCTTAATTAACCTTGGTTAGCATCACATCATTGTGATGAACTCCAATAGCAACCATGCCAATATTGTGCATCATATATCATACTCCACTAAACCCTACTAGTATTTGATACTTATGAACCATCATACCTATAAGCCAACTCTTCATTACTTAGTGGACCCAATAGCAAAAACTAGTACCTCTAAACCTTAATTGCAATACTTCTTATTACTTAAGAAGTATGTTCTTCAAAAGTTATTCTTTTGAAGTAAATAAGGAGTAGCCATCAAACCTGCTTAATAGGATCTATAAAACCTAGCCAGCTATCATCAGCAAGGTATACCAACCTTGATAACACCTATGTATAATGATTTGCTTAGATATGCTTCACTAAAACCATATGATTCCTAGCTATTGATGAATCCAACATTATTGGGATCCATCTAATCCTTACTTCAGTAACTAGTTTGGAACCATAGTAAACCATAGAACTCCACAACCATAATTATCATACTTGTTCATTATTAAAGAACATGTTCTTCAAAAGTTATTCTTTTGAAGAATATAACAAGCAATCATTAATCATGCCTTATAGTACTAAAACTGACAACTGTTCTTTACATATTAACATTATACCAATTATCATTTCTTGTGTGCTCAATTGATTACTATGCTTTATTATATAACTTGTACATAATACCAAGTAATCAAATCTTAATAAGAACCTTGTTTGTGAATCACTCTAAAAGTGCAACACACCCTGAACTAATCATTACAACTCACTAATCCTAAATCATCGGGGTTAGGTCACGCTTAGAGCGATTGCATCACATCCTATGCATTATTGCATCCTTGCCAATCTTTTCAACATCGTCCTTACCGGACGATGATGCTATTTCAGAATTTGGAGTTATTGCGTATCGAAGACCTTGCCTGCATAATCTTGCAGTCAAGAAAGGCAAGTTCATCACTTGCTAATGTCATTTGAGTATCTTTATCAAATTACTTGCAAAGTACTATGATTATCACTATTGCATAAAAACCAAAACCACTATTTTCATAACTATGAATATGACTATGTGGTGGGCAATGGAACCATGGATTGTGTTGATATGGTGGAGGTTCCATTGCAAGGGTTTGTATCCATCTAGGATTAAACAACAAATGTCGCCAGTGATTCTTGTGCCGTAATACCCGTGTTAACCATAAGATCTGGAGTGGGACGGAATAGTCAACCGTATTTCCACCTCTTGTACATCAACGGATGCGCTACCGTAGACGGTTGTATCTTGCGGAGCAATTGGTGGGTGGGGAGCCCTTCTAATTCCCCACGGTATAGCTGTTGCTTACCGTAGACGGTTGTCGCGGAACAATTGGTGGGTGGGGATCCCCTTCTAATTCCCCACGGTAACGCGGTCTATGATGGGTTGCAGCTACCGCGAAGGAGTTTGTTCGATCCTGCATCGTCGTCGTGGTCGGGGTCCACCCTGAAATTACGGGAATAATGGGACCGGCGAGGACCCAGGGTCGGGGTTTGCAACAAAGGGTGGGTGTATGAGGTAGCGGAGGAATATGATTGGCTATGACCTTATACCGGGCCTCACACCAAGGAAGTGTGGACGAGAACTAGACTCGGTTGGCACCAAGGTTAAGATCTCTTATGGGTAAAGCAACACACCTCTGCAGAGTGTAAAGAACCGTGACCTGTCACTCCCTGTTCCGGGATATGGAACTGCGAACGCGGCCAGAAAGGAGCTCCATGAAGTTCTAGTAAACCGGTGAAGGCTGACGGACATAGTTGTTCTGAATAAAAGCAACCTTTTGAAGAAATGGTTATGAAAACTTGCATTGGTATTAGACTTTCTGGTCTAATGTAGCTAGTGCATTAAACACCTCTTTCCTATAATGAACTTGTTGAGTACGCTCGTACTCATCCCACTCTTAAATCCCCTGCTTAGATATGGAGGCATCGAAGGAGGATCTACAGTGCAAATCGAAGGCCGAGGAGTCAACAACTACTTCAAGAGACAGGACCCTGTCAGAAGAGTCAGGTACCACATCCAAGAAGGAGAAAACCTAGTTTAACCATAGAATGGAACAAGCTTCCTAAACCTAGCTCCTACTTAGCTAGAATCTACTCATAGTCTCTATAGCTAGTCAAATACTCTACAAATAGAGTTTGTGATAGGATTAGACTACGAGTCATTCTTCTGGAGTTTATTTGCAGTTTTACCTCATTGTAAAGTAGGAGGCTATGCTGATCTTATGTAATAGAGTCAATGTTGTAATTCTATAGACATGCCTTGGACCCGCATATGTTTCTGTTGTACCACTCTGAGCGATATAATACTAGTGGAACGGTGTTTCATTGGTGTTATATCAGACTTGCATACTACACCATAAAGTGGTATGCGGGTCACCACAATCAGAAACCGGGCCGGCTCCAAGCAGCCGGCCCATGCCTCGAGGGCTACCAGATGATAACCAAATCAAAAAACAGATAAAGCTTACCTTGCCGGCTTCCTCCACCTTGGCAACGCCGCCGCGGTCTCCGGCAGCCCCGGCCTTGAGGTGGGCCTGCAGCCGGAGAAGAACATCTCCACCGATGCTTGGCCAGGGTTCCCCTCCCGGCTGGTCACCTCGTAGGAGTCAGCGCGGAGCCACGCCTGCTCCATGGTGGCAGCCGAACCAAGGCTGGAGTCGGAGGCGGACGGCACCTGAAGAAGAAGAGCACCCTTGGCCACGTGCAGGCCCTGCTGCGACGCCGATGGGGCTTCCGTCCTCACCAGCGCGCGCGAGTCGGCGCCCTCCGTGCGCGCCGGCTCATCCCTAGCCGGCTCCCGCCCGGCTGGCTCATCCCTCGTCGGCTCCGGCGGCGGCGATGCTCCGGGCGCAGCAGATGGCCCGGCCGGCGCAGCTGTCTCCGCGCCTGAGGTGCCCCCTCCGGCTCTCATCCAGCACCACCACGCTTGGCGGCGCCGGCTCCGGTCGCAGCGGCGCGCCCTGCGGCTCCGGCGCGGTCGCGGACGGTGCAGCCCTTCCGGCTCCGGCTCCGGGTGAAGGCGGCATGCCCCGGCCGGCCCCGCAGCGGGGTCCAGGGCGAGTCCGCGCGGAACATGTCGTCCAGCGTCGGCCGCTGAGTCGGCTCGACCGCGTGCCGCGATCGCGCGAGCCAGCGGCACGGCGAAGGAAGGTGCCCCGGGAAGGCGCAGATTCGCAGCGGCGGTGGCGTAGGAGCGCGCGATGAAGGCTGCGGCGTCGGCTCCCTCCTTTGGCGCAGCGGCGGTGGCGTAGGAGCGCGCGATGAAGGCTGCGGCGTCGGCTCCCTCCTTTGGCGCAGCGGCGGCGACGCGACGCGCGGAGCCTGCCGGGAGCCGCCACCCTGGGTAAACTTGATAGGAGCCCTAGCCGGACAAACAAAGAGAAGATAAGCATAAAAAGTAAGGAAAGAAAAGGAATCAAACAAGAAAGAGAACTCACCCGGCCTCGCTCTCCGAACCTTCTTCGGCCGCCGGCGGAGTTCTTCGCCTTCGCCTCCAAGGCGGCAGGAGCGAGGCTCGCTGGCCCGCTTCTTCCCCGGCGCGAGTCGCCGTGGTGCTTGGCGGCCTCGCGCGCAGGCACGGCCGGGATCGCCCCGTGTCGGACGTCGCGCTCCTCGTCCTCCCGCTGCTCGTGAGGGGGCGGATTGTGCCCCCCCGGCCGCCTAGATCGGCGCCGCAGCAGGTCGTCGTCGCCGGCCGGGTCACCGCTTGGTCACCCGGATCGACGTGATCCGGCGTCCACCTCCTCGTCGCTGTGTCGCCGTCTCTGTGTGCGCTCAAAGAGCTAGAAAGAAAGAAAAAGCATGAGCAAACGACAAGCCAAAAATGGGCAGAAGCAAAAGGAAGTCGGCCTCGCAGCCGCAAGCCGGCAGCCGGCGAAAAACACAAGCTTACCCGTTCGGGCGGGTGGTCCCTGTCGCGGGGCGCCAGCCCGTAGTTCCAGTCGTCCGCCATGTTTGCCTTGGTGATGTTGTTCACCCGGCTGGCCACCTGGGCCTTGGTGAGCACCGCCTGGACGTCCGGTTCGGTCGAACCGGCCGGACATGTGCCCGATTTTGTGGGCGCCTCTCGAGCGGCAGCACCCGGCGCTCAGCGATGGTGCAGAGATCCTCCGCAGTCAGCCCGTTCTCGACGGCCGCCCCCAAGAAGTCCCAGAGCTGGTTCACCTCGGCGTCCGAATCCGACGCGGGCGTTGTAGCCCGCTGATCCGGCGACGGGAGGAGCCGCGTTGAACTCCGGCAGGTTGATCCGGTCGACGAGCTGCCCCTTGTTGCGCACGTAGAAGAACGACATCGCAGCTCTTCACCGAGTCAACGGTGGGGATCTTGGGGAAGGCGTACCAGGCCGGTGTAGATCGAGGCGGCGCGCAGCCGCAGCGCCCTCGGTGGTTTGCGCTCGCAGAACAGCCGGCTCCGTGTCGATGTCTGCCACGCCGGCGTAGGCCTCCATGAACGCCACGTAACGTTGAGGAGGACGCACGCGTTGGCCGGCAGTGTGCTGCAGCCGGTTGTCGAGGAACCGCCGGAAGAAGGTTGAAGCCGCAGCAGCCCAGCCCGCGATCAAGGTGCGCCGAAGACGACGCGCTCGCCGGCCGCGGCTCGGGCTCGTCTCGCCGCGCCGCCACCGCGACGGGATCCGCGCAGCACCAGCCGCTCGATGTCGTCCTCCCGCATGTATGAGCCTCTCCACGATCCGCTGGCAGAGGCCATTGTCGAGGTTGAGGAAGAAGATGACCAAGAGAGGCGAAACGGCGAGGAAGAGCCTTGCGACCGCGGCGGCGATAACGGCGGCTGAGGACGCTCCGTGGAGACGCGCGGCCCCGTGGCGCCGGATTGGTGGAGTGGCGGCGGCGGCCCGGCGGGAGAACGTCGGGGCAGCTGCTCGCCGGAGTTCGCCAGGAGTGTTGGCGTGCGATGGAGCGCTCGAGCGAAGAAACAAGAGAGTTTGGGCGAGAGGACGAAGAGCGCGAGGAAGAAGAAGGGCGCCTCGGTACCGCTACCGGGGGCATTTATAGCCGCCTGGCGCGCCAGTTGCGCGGCCACGTGGCGATCGTGGGCCACGATCGGGATTTACTGCGCCGTAACTCCCCCACGACCAGCGGTTACCGAAAACGGCCACACCACGTCCCCACTACCGCACCGGATCCGGAGGAACATTGATGTGACCAGGCGAAGCGACCGCGCAGTGCGCCGATCGGTCAAGTCGGCGCGGGACCCGAGGGCGGAGGCTCCGGCGCGCCGCAAGCCGAGCGGACAATAAGTTCAACCCGGACTAAAAGTCGTCAACAAGGCGGAGACGCCGCCAAAACTCGCGAGAAAGCGAAAGCTGTAGTGCAAAAAGCGGCCGGCTAGAAGCAGTCGGGGGAACGCCGGATGAGGCGCAGCCGGCTGAATGGAAATTCTCAGTCGGCCCCTCCAAGTGCCGTCAAATATATTCGAGAAGCCGGAAAACCTGCCTAGGTCCTTCTAGACGCAGGACCTTGCCAGCCGGCTAGGGGGGAAGACCCCGGATAGGGCAATGGACGCGGAGCCCCGGCTGGCCACCGGCTCGCGGCAAAGCCGGCCGAGGAGCAGCGGCTTGCGCCGTGGTCGGCTGGTCCTAAGCCGGTGGCTCTAGGTCCTAGTCGGCGCTACGCCACCAATGTTGTGCCGGTTTACAAGCCATATCCGACGGGGTTTGTACCTTGATCGACTCGAGGCTGGAGTCTTGCACCGGAAGGAACCGGGTTGGTGATCCGGTCGAAGTCCACGCTGACTCCATCTTCCAACGCGGCACTGTGAGCAAGCCACACGCGCCGCCAGGCTTTGACGATTATCGGGATACGGGTGGCGACAGGACACCTCCTCTCCATACCATGACCGTGGCAGCCGGATGGGACAGGCCACGATGCCTCAACGGCTCCCGACGTCACCGCCGGGAAGGAGCAGAGCCGAGCGGCAAGCCGCGCAAACTATAGGGTCTTATATGTAAAGTGCGGCGCCCATATAAGCCGCACTACCCTCTCGTGCAGGGGGATCGATCATTCTTACTTCACTCCACTCACAGAGCTGCCCTGAGAGAGAGACGATCATCTCCTTAGCCTCCAGGAGCAACCGGACACAGCCTCTAGGAGCACCATTGTATTGTGTGATCATCATATACACTCATAGCAGGAGTAGAGGTTTTACCTCCATCGGAGGGCCTCGAACCTGGGTACGTCGCCGTGTCGCTCGTGCCCATACCCGCATCCGGATACCGCCGTGAGATCCCTCAGGAACCACTTCGATTAGCCACCCTATGGCATATGCCGTGACGACACCATGACAAGGAAGCCGCCAGTGCCGATATGGCAGGGTCTGCCATGTTGGAACATATTCTTCGCCGACAAGACAATTCTCTTCCTAGTTTCTCTAATATTGGTCTAAAAGAAACATTATCGGTGGCGTGCTGGTATTTGTGGTGGCTCAAGAGAAGGAAAACACACAATGAACAAGTTCCACCTATTTATAGATGTAAGATCTCTATTCTCTCAATTACTACTAATGCTGCCAGTGTAGGATAACGTTGCATAGAAAACAAAAAATTTCCTACCGCGAACACGCAATCCAAGCCAAGATGCAATCTAGAAGACGGTAGCAACGAGGGGATTATCGAGTCTCACCCTTGAAGAGATTCCAAAGCCTACAAGATGAGGCTCTTGTTGCTGCGGTAGACGTTCACTTGCCGCTTGCAAAGCGCGTAGAAGATCTTGATCATGGCGCCACGAACGGGCAGCACCTCCGTACTCTGGTCACACGTTCGGCTGTTGATGAAGACGACGTCCACCTCCCCGTTCCAAGGGCAGCGGAAGTAGTAGCTCCTCTTGAATCCGACAGCACGACGGCGTGGTGTCGGTGGCGGTGGAGAACTCCGGCGGAGCTTCGCTAAAGCACGCGGGAGCTATGGAGGAGAGGCGGCTAGGGTTTGGGAGGTGGCCGGCCACTCAAGGGGGCGGCCAGCTTGGGTTGGCCGGCCCCCTCCCCTTGGCCCCTCATTATATAGGTGGAAGCCCCAAGTGTTGGACTACAAGTCTCCGAATAAGACCCGAACCCAAAACCTTCCATGTGATAGGGAACCTACCCAAGGTGGGAATCCCACTTGGGTGGGATTCCCCCTTCCATGTGGGGGTGGCCGGCCCCATAGGGGGAGTCCACTTGGGACTCTCTCCCCACTAGGGTTGGCCGGCCATGGAGGAGTCCCTCCGGGACTCCACCTTCCTTGGTGGTTTCTTCCGGACTTTTCTAGAACCTTCTAGAACCTTCCATAGAACCTTCCGCATCATTTTAATTCACATAAAATGACATCCTATATATGAATCTTATTCTCCGACCATTCCGAACTCCTCGTGATGTCCGGGATCTCATCGGGACTCCGACAAATATTCGAACTCCATTCCATATTCAAGTTCTACCATTTCAACATCCAACTTTAAGTGTGTCACCCTACGGTTCGTGAACTATGCGGACATGGTTGAGTACTCACTCCGACCAATAACCAATAGCGGGATCTGGAGATCCATAATGGCTCCCACATATTCAACGATGACTTTAGTGATCGAATGAACCATTCATACGATACCAATTCCCTTTGTCACGCGATATTTTACTTGTCCGAGGTTTGATCATTGGTATCTCTATACCTCGTCCAACCTCGTCTCATGATAAGTACTCTTTACTCGTACCGTGGTATGTGGTCTCTTATGAACCATTCATATGCTTGCAAGCTATTAGACGACATTCCACCGAGAGGGCCCAGTATATCTATCCGTCATCGGGATGGACAAATCCCACCGTTGATCCATATGCCTCAACTCATACTTTCCGGATACTTAATCCCACCTTTATAACCACCCATTTACGCAGTGGCGTTTGATGTAATCAAAGTACCTTTCCGGTATAAGTGATTTACATGATCTCATGGTCATAAGGACTAGGTAACTATGTATCAAAAGCTTATAGCAAATAACTTAATGACGTGATCTTATGCTACGCTTAATTGGGTGTGTCCATTGTATCATTCACATAATGACATAACCTTGTTATTAATAACATCCAATGTTCATGATCATGAAACTATGATCATCTATTAATCAACAAGCTAGTTATACAAGAGGCTTACTAGGGACTCATTGTTGTTTACATAACACACATGTATCAATGTTTCGGTTAATACAATTATAGCATGATATATAAACTTTTATCGTAAACATAAAGATATATAATAACCACTTTTATTATTGCCTCTTGGGCATATCTCCAACAGTCTCCCACTTGCACTAGAGTCAATAATCTAGATTACATTGTAAGGTACTTAACACCCATGGCATTCTGGTGTTGGTCATACTTTGCCCTAGGGAGAGCTTTAGTCAACGGTTCTGACACACTCAGAAACGTATGTATTTTGTAATTCATTTGCGTCTTCACGCATCACTCATTTTCCAAATGAGTCGGCATTAAATATGTTTGGTCTTCTCGTGGAACCTTAATTCCGCGGTCTGAAATATGTCACTAATATTGTCATACACAATATAGCTTCAAAGTTCTGACACTATCGGAACTACACCAAGTTCTCAAAGAACCTCTTGACTTAACATCCTCAGTCATTGTCAAAACAATGACATATTCTGCCTTCGTTTGTAGAATCCGTCACAATATTTAGAACTCTTCTAAATCTAGCATTGTGTTACCTTTTAAACAACACTTAGCCTAATTTTGAGATTGAAATTTTATTTTTATATGTGACAAAACCAATATCGGTGCAACACCTTACAGCGATTTGTTTGTCTTTTCTCCATACAAAACTATTTATATATCCTTGGTTCTTCTAAAGTACACATGGATATTCTTACTCTTGTCCAATGATCATTACATGAATCATTCTGGTATATGCTCCTAACATTTTAGAGCACAGGACATCTGATTGTGTATATATTAATTGTGATCTAAATCACTCATGTGTTTTTACTCATTGAGTGTCAGATACACTCAAGTTTTGTTAAAACTTCACATGACAAGAACATTTTCTTAATATTTCTATATTGAACTACTTCAATATCCTTTCTATGTACTTTGACTTAAACTTATTATGTGTTTTAATCTATCTTCATAGATCTTGACACTAAATATGTTTCAGTCCATATCCTTTCATTGAAGTTAATTCTCAATGAAACCTTTTATAATCAAGTATATAATTACATCATTTATAACCAACTATATGTATCTACATAAAGTATTATAAATATGTCTCAAACTCCCACTTAATTTCTTGCAAATGCAAGCCTCTTCATCGTTCGATGAAATCAAAAACTCTTTGACTATTTCATCCGGTGAAGATTCCAACTCCGTGATACTCACTTCATCTAATTGAAGTTCATTTACCTATCTAGTATTCCACGGACTAGCAAAACAATTGGTTGTATCTTGTATACACCTTTAATACACACTTCTGTTAAGTAATGTATTTTGCCATCCTACTATCATATCTCATGAAAGAAATATGTAGCGATTACTAGAATAATCCACATAGACTATAAGCATTGCTACAGAAGATCTAATCTTATCGTAGTCAACTCTTTGAACTTTGTCGTAAACAACTTTTCGACAAGTCAAGCTTATTCAATGATATTCCATCCAAGTCCATCAATTTTATAGATCCGTTTACTTTCAAAAAGTATTCATCTATCTTGGATTTCATGGCGTATAGCCATTTTAACGGAGTCAGGGCCCATCATAACTTCTTTGTATGTAGGTTGTTTATCATTGTTCAAAAACAATCCTTTGTTCACAAATCATTTATTTGATCACAAGGTAAACCATACCTACAAGGTTCAATAAGTACTTCGATCTCCATGACTATAACATTTTGTAGACATGGGAGCCATGATCGTCGTGGCCGCTTCCGGAACCAATTCCGATGCTGCGCTACTCTGATCATTATGCTCAGGTTCATAAACCTTATCAAGTTTTATTGTCCTCCCACTCAAATACTTCGCTGAAAACAATTTCTTGGAAATTAGTAAGAAACATCGACAAACACTTTTGTCTTTGTCTCCATAGTGGAAAGAATTCCCAATCAATTCTGTGGGATAACCAACAAAGACATTCATCCGATTTTGGTTGTAAACTTATTTACTTTATGCTATGCATTCCAAAATTTAAGAAAGGACTATTAGGGTTCATACCCATGCCATAACTCGTATGGTGTCATTTCAACGGATCATGATGATGCTCTATTTAGTGTAAAAGCGGTAGTCACTAAAGCATAATCCACAAAATTATAATAGCATCAATATTTTATCTCATCATTGACCCAACAAGGTTTGGATACATCTCTCGGATACTCCATCATCACTATGATACTCCAAGAAACGTGAGTTGTAGAACAATTTCATAACTCTCTTAGATGTTCGCTAAAACTCGTAATTCAAATATTTCTACTATGATCCAATCATAGATATTTGACTTTTCTATTACGATGATTTCCACCTCATGCTGAAATTTATTTGAATCCATTCAAATGTTTCAAACTTCTTCCTTATCGAATATATCCATATATATACTCAATTCATTGTTGGAAGTTTTCATGAAGTAGAAGAATCTCCCGCACACAACTATGCCCAATGAACCACATACATCATCATGTATTTTTCCACTAAGTTAGTTGCCCGTTCAACTCTTGGCCTATGAACGGTATTTCAGTCATTCTCTTTAGAAAAGATTTGCAAGCGCCAAACGATTCAAAAATCGAATGACTCCAAAAATCCATTTGCATGGAGTTCCTTCATGCGTTCCTTTCTAATATGACCTAAATTGCGGTTCCACAAATAAGTGGAATTCAAATCATTTGCCTTATGGCATTTTAGCGTCAGTATTATGTATGTGTGTTTCACCATTAAGATTTATAATA
Source organism: Lolium multiflorum (assembly GCA_030979885.1). Lineage (NCBI taxonomy): Eukaryota > Viridiplantae > Streptophyta > Magnoliopsida > Poales > Poaceae > Lolium > Lolium multiflorum. Next base: position 286,930,065 of record CM061753.1, on the reverse strand, counting down.
ACTTATCCATCGTACATGGAGTAATGTCATAATTTGAACAACTCATTGTTTTCATTTGATCAGAGCAAAATAACAATTATTAAGTTCTTTATTATAAATTCTAAGGGCTAGATAGGATGCCAACGACGAACATAATAACACTTTATTTTTGTTCCAGTGCATTCCTATCATATTCCTTGTCAGTCACTTAGGCCATTGTATTCTTGTATTGCGTTGTTTTGTATGACATTTCATACCAACCAATATGGTACTAATACCCAAGAATTTCATTGTGTGACCAAACTAGGAATACAACCATAACATGTATATCATGTATATACACCCGAGCTAGACTTTCTAGTCTTTTTCTTTCTGCCAAAATATCTTTTGTAGTTTCTCTTTTAGCTTTCCTCATTATTCAGAAAATACTTCACCTTCAATAACTTCTAGGTTTGTTGGTCAAATACCAATAACCTTGAGGTTCTTACTTTGAAGTTGATCATCATATGACAAGTGTTTCAGATTTCACTATTAGTAACTTTGTAATATGATGAACAATTTCACTCATAATTTTATCCATTATGTCATGACGACTTTCCGAGACCATGTCTGTACATGTTAGGCTCGTAAAGTTTTAACCTTGGTATTCGCATGTGCAAATCTGGCTTGCACCCGTTGTATGCACACGTAGAATCTATCACACCCGATCATCACGTGATGCTTCAAACGACGAGTCTTAGCAACGGTGCATACTAAGGACGATAACTTCATGGATATGCGAATATTATTAGTGCCCCAATAGTTGGAGGATTGTGACGCCCGGCGTCTTCAACCTTCATACATTCCCATAAAACTTATGAGTTTATGTAGTCTCACCAAATTTATATTCTATCATCTTGCAATAAGGTCTTAGATATCACATATATCTCATACCTTGATTATTGCTGAAAACTAAATTTTCAGCTCCTTACTTTTCAAACAGATTTGAACTTCAAGTTTCATGGAGACAAGATAACTTTAGGTACTAATTGAAACCATAGCTCTTTGAATCAACAATGTGAGGTTTACTAAAAGTTTGCAATAGGACTTAATCAATTCTTGATTCTTTAACAATACGGTACCAATCCGTAAAGTTTCTTGTCAGATTTTAACAGGATTTCTATCTCAATAACAAGACTAGCGCATGGTAGAAAACGGATGCCAATACTACAAAATTAATTCAAAATACTACTCAGACTATGTTTATGATAATTAGTTCATGTTTTAATCTAATTACTAATGAACTCCCACTTAATACAACATCCCTCATAGTTGTTAAGTGGTACACGATCCAAATCCACTATACCAAAACCGATCATCACGTGAGATGATGTAGCTTCAATGGTGAACATCAACATGTTGATCATATCATCCATATGACTCGTGTTCAACCTTTCGGTTTCCGTTGTCCCGAGGCCATGTCTGTACATGCTAGGCTCGTCAAGCAAACCCAAGTATTCCGCGTGTGCAACATGGCTTACACCCGTTGTATATGAACGTTGAATCTATCACATCCGATCATCACGAGATGCTTTGAAACGACGAACTTTGGCAACGGTGCATACGAGGGAGAACACTTTATTATCTTGATATTAATGTGAGGGATCATCTTATAATGCTACCGTCGCGATCTAAGCAAAATAAGATGCATAAAGGATTAACATCACATGCAATTCATATGTGATATGATATGGCCCTTTAGTCTTTGCGCCTTCGATCTTCATCTCCAAAGCACGGACATGATCTCCATCATCAACGGGCATGATCTCCATCATCGTCGGCGTAGCGTCAAGGTCCATGGCGCCGTCTTCATGATTGTTCACCTCATGTAGCAACTATTACAACTACTTTGAAATACTATTCAACATGAAATTTAAAGACAACCATAAGGCTCCTGCCGGTTGCCACAATACAATAATGATCATCTCATACATATTCATCATCACATTATGGCCATATCACATCACCAAACCTGCAAAAACAAGTTAGACGTTCTCTAATTTGGTTTGCATATTTTACGTGGTTTAGGGTTTTCGAGTGAGATCCAATCTACCTACGATCATGAACCACAACGGTGATACTAGTGTTGTCAATAGAAGAGTAAATTGAATCTTTACTATAGTAGGAGAGACAGACACCCGCAAAGCCTCTTATGCAATACAAGTTGCATGTCGAACGAGGAACAAGTCTCATGAACGCGGTCATGTAAAGTTAGTCCGAGCCGCTTCATCCCACTATGCCATAAAGATGCAAAGTACTCAAATAAAGATAACAAGAGCATCAACGCCCACAAAAACATTGTGTTCTACTCGTGCAACCATCTATGCATAGACACGGCTCTGATACCACTGTAGGATAACGTTGCATAGAAAACAAAAGTTTTCCTAACACGAAATCCAAGCCAAGATGCAATCTAGAAGACGGTAGCAACGAGGGGATTATCGAGTCTCACCCTTGAAGAGATTCCAAAGCCTACAAGATGAGGCTCTTGTTGCTGCGGTAGACGTTCACTTGCCGCTTGCAAAAGCGTAGAAGATCTTGATCACGGCGCCACGAACGCAGCCACCTCCGTACCCGGTCACACGTTCGGTTGTTGATGAAGACGACGTCCACCTCCCGTTCCGGCGGGCAGCGAAGTAGTAGCTCCTCTTGAATCCGACAGCACGACGGCGTGGTGTCGGTGGTGGTGGAGAACTCGGCGGAGCTTCGCTAAAGCACGCGGGAGCTATGGAGGAGAGGGGGCGGCTAGGGTTTGGGAGGGTGGCCGGCCACTCAAGGGGCGGCCAGGGTGGTCTTGGGGTTGGCCGGCCCCCTCCTTGGCCCCTCATTATATAGGTGGAAGTCCCAAGTGTTGGACTACAAGTCTCCGAATAAGACCGAACCCAAAACCTTCCATGTGATAGGGAAACCTAAAGGTGGGAATCCCACTTGGGTGGGATTCCCCTTCCATGTGGGGGTGGCCGGCCCATAGGGGAGTCCACTTGGGACTCCTCCCCACTAGGGTTGGCCGGCCATGGAGGTGGACTCCACCTTCCTTGGTGGTTTCTTCCGGACTTTTCTAGAACCTTCTAGAACCTTCCATAGAACCTTCCGCATCATTTTAATTCACATAAAATGACATCCTATATATGAATCTTATTCTCCGGACCATTCCGGAACTCCTCGTGATGTCCGGGATCTCATCCGGGACTCCGAACAAATATTCGAACTCCATTCCATATTCAAGTTCTACCATTTCAACATCCAACTTTAAGTGTGTCACCCTACGGTTCGTGAACTATGCGGACATGGTTGAGTACTCACTCCGACCAATGACCAATAGCGGGATCGGAGATCCATAATGGCTCCCACATATTCAACGATGACTTTAGTGATCGAATGAACCATTCACATACGATACCAATTCCCTTTGTCACGCGATATTTTACTTGTCCGAGGTTTGATCATTGGTATCTCTATACCTCGTTCAACCTCGTCTCATGACAAGTACTCTTTACTCGTACCGTGGTATGTGGTCTCTTATGAACCATTCATATGCTTGCAAGCTATTAGACGACATTCCACCGAGAGGGCCAGAGTATATCTATCCGTCATCGGGATGGACAAATCCCTTGTTGATCCATATGCCTCAACTCATACTTTCCGGATACTTAATCCCACCTTTAGAACCACCCATTTACGCATGGCGTTTGATGTAATCAAAGTACCTTTCCGGTATAAGTGATTTACATGATCTCATGGTCATAAAGACTAGGTAACTATGTATCGAAAGCTTATAGCAAATAACTTAATGACGTGATCTTATGCTACGCTTAATTGGGTGTGTCCATTGTATCATTCACATAATGACATAACCTTGTTATTAATAACATCCAATGTTCATGATCATGAAACTGTTTCATGATCATCTATTAATCAACAAGCTAGTTATACAAGAGGCTTACTAGGGACTCATTGTTGTTTACATAACACACATGTATCAATGTTTCGGCTAAGATTGGTTTCTTAGATAAATATAATTGTAATTGGGACGATGAGCCCCAGATAGCATTCTGAGCAGCCTGATACACGATGTAACTGAATTATGATGTTGGCAGCAAGTTTCAGACGCACTCTTTTCCTTACTAGGGTACCTAAGGGGACTGGAAGGTTTTTAATAAGGCAGCTTGCTAACTTAATATATTGTTAGTTTTCAAAAAAAAAGTGTACACGCGGGTTTTTCAAGACAAATTATGAAATGGAGTGAAAAATGCATTGGGAAGATACATCTCTCATCTTTAATTCTTTCACCCCAATGAGCTAAGTGCATGTAGAAAACAAGGAAAACATATGCTCAATATTATTGAGTTTGATTTCCGTGCGACGAGAGAGAAGCAATTAAAAATGCATTGGAAAGATAGGAGTACACTCTTTTGTCGACAAAGTTTAGAGCTAGATGTCCACTTATTTGAGAATGAAGGGAGTACATATGTATGAATATCTAGTAATTTGTTTCGTAAAAAAAAAAGTGAAACCAAACTTCTCTTATAAACGTTACGTTGGATTTTTGGAGAAGAAAGAGAAGATTGTCATCTACTACCCTCCATCCCAAACCTCTAATATTTTTTCTGAAAAGTCAAACCAAAGTTTAACCAAATTTTTAGAACAATCTATCAAAAAATATAATATATTCATACGAAAATATATTTTATTATCTATTTAATGATATTAATTTTATATTTTGCATGTTAATGTTTTGGTAAAAGTTTGGCCAAATTTGATATACTTTGACTTTCTAAAAATAATATAAGCCATAAGTTTTGGGATGGAGTATATATAAGCTAGGTCAATTCTTTAGAAAATAACATAAAATCATTTCCTCCATTAAAATAATTCACGTGTCTTTCCTTATCGAAATTTATTTTACTAAAGTTAATTGATTCTCCATTAAAATTATTCTCTTCGCTGTTTGGGTGTGTCTGGAATTTCCTGTTGGAATCAGAGGCTGGTGAACAATTCCAATTCCTATTTGGATGTACAAACCATGGAATTGGATGTTTTGTTGAGTTTATTTAAATAATATAAAGTTGTGTACATGAATAAAAATAGCATGTATGTAGTACAATGTGTATATATTATTTTTCACACATTATAACATTAAAATAATGTAAATACGACACAATATATAACAACACACATGTCACGAAATATATAAAGTACCAACCACAATTGTAACTTGGATAATTAACATGTCCCAAACAACTAGGAAAAGTGCATAGATCATGTCTTACATATAACGCACACATAGTTCATAAAACAAACCACACATGATACCAAACATCAACGCAAGGTCATGAGCCATGTCCAGGGGAGTGGCCGTCCATCCCCTCCCGCCGTTCCCATCTAGCTGTCGATCCCCCGCCCATCCCCTGCCATCGCTGTTTATCAATACCGATCAACTGCTAGCGATCATTGCGCAACCGACATGGAGTTAGGGTTAGGGCGGGGTTCAAGTCGGTAGCCGCCAGGGAAGGTGGGAACAGTGGCGGGCCCTGGAAAGAATTGGAGGGGCACACCTCAATTTTTTTTGCATCTCCCACATTGTGAAAAACGTTTGCCAAATAAAGTAATGAATATATAATATATAAGATAAATGGATTGTCAACATTGAAATTCAATACATATATCAAATGTGCACGATTGCAATATAGATAGTCTAAAACATGAAAAGAGTCTTACATGATTAAATAAATCGTCTAAAGTGTTGATTTTTACCCTTCTTATTTGTTGTTGGGAAAGCATGCTCATATGGTTGGCAGTTTGGCATGGAACTTTTAGGATATATCATCTCAGAACATCATCTTAAATATTAACATCATAACTTGAAATATGAATCCCTTTCCCCGGATCATGTGGAAGAAAGTGAGCATCATATAACATTGCATTTGGTTTTTGGGGTGAAGTGGATGTGGTGTTGTATCTTGAATTTCAATCTCACTCTCGATATCGAATTGGACCGGAGGTGCGGAATGGATGTATGTCAACGAAAGCTCACCATCTTCGGTTTCTTCATCATCTAGGACCATATAAGTGACTTCATTTCTACAAGTGTCAAACTACTAATTTTAACATTTGCATAGAGAATAGATAAATAGCAGGGACAATTACAAATGAAAATAACAACAGTCAACAGAGAATGGCAGCAGTCAGTGGTTCATGGTGAGCAGAGGACGCGTACATGTGCTGGCTACTGGACTGCTGGAGCCGCCCAGGCCGTGTGGCGACTGGCGGGAGTGGGCGGGGACTGGCCGGGGAGAGCGCCGACCGGCGCGAAGAGCCGCGGCCGAGCCCAGCAGCGGCGATTGGCGGGGAGAGCGGCGACAGAGGGAGTACAGGCAGGCGGCGATGGGCGGACAACAGCGCTGGAGAGGCAGAGAGCGTCGAGGTGTTGCCAGTTAGGGTCGGGCGGCGGCGACGGCGGGCAGTGGGGAATCGCCTGAGGTCGGTTCGTGAGTTCGTGACCTGGTTCTTGGGAGGTGCTATACACCACCCTGGTCGGTGCGAACTAGGCACCGCACCCCCGAGGGTGCCTGTTGGGCCGGCCCAGTGACGTTTGTTTTGTTTTCTGTTTTTCTCCTTTTCTGCTGTTTCATTTCTTTTCTTTTTTAAAAATTTAAAATGCCAATGTGAAATTTTTTCGGAAAAACAAAAATTTCCAAAATTTGTATATTTTCGAAAAATTGAAAGCATTATTTCCTAGTTTTTTTATTTTTTTATATGAATTTTTTTTGGATTTGAACAATTTTCGATGTGAAAAAATTTTAAATTTGATTTTTTTTACATTTGAACATTTTTTAAATTTGAACAAATTTTAAATTTAAACATTTTAATTTTTTAAACAATTTTTGAATTAAAACAAATTTCATATATGAACGGTTTTTAAATTTGAGCGGTTTTCAAATTTGAACGGTTTTAGATTTGAACGGTTTTCAAATTTGAACATTTTTTAATTTTTTCTTTCAATTTGAACAATTTTTAAAAATTAAAATTTTCGAATCTAAAAAAATATAAACAAAACCGAAAACAGAAAAAAGAAAAGAAACCAGAAAAGAAAAAAGCAAAAGCAAAAACGAACTGCACAAGCTAAACAGACCCAATACCCGACCAGGGGGTGTGCGGTGGCCGGTAGCCACCGACCTGGTCGGTGTATAGGTTTTGCCCTGGTTCTTGGGTCCGTGAGTTCATAAAATCGTCTCCGGCTTGGAACGGACTGAGAATTGGGCTTATTGGGTTTTTTTCCCAGGGGGTACCAGAAAAACTTCAGAAATTCTGGGTGGGCCACGGCCCTCCCGGTCCCCCCTCTACGTACGCCCATGGCTGGGAAGAAGAAGAGGAGGTCGGCAAGCGAGAGAGGAGGCTAGAAAATATGTCTTACCGCCCTCATCGGCGGCGGCCGGTGGCTGCAGGTCAAGGTGGCGCTCGTCTCTGTTGAGGAGAGGGAGAGGTTAGCGATCGGGAGAGAGGAAGTGGTACGAGACGCGAGTTTCCACGCCTTTTCGAGGGATGGAGGTCGGAATTGAGAGAGCCCACTCGACGCCTGTGGGAGGGTGCGCTCGGAATTTTTTTCAACTTTCCACGTTCTAATTCCTTAGCCACTCCAAACAACGGAAAGAGGGCTGGAAATTCCAGATATCTAATTCCAGGCAACTTTTCCAACATCGAAACACAGTAGACAACTAAGAGAATGCAAGTCTTCCCTACCATTGTACCGTTGTACTGATAGGATAATTTCCGCACCAAAACCAGCGCCGGATCCGTTTAAAGGTATCCATATCCGATTTTAAAGATTCTGGCGGATAAGGGTATCCGATTTCGAAGTGGTGCACCGGATACGGTATAGGATATGGTATAGAAAATAGCATGCCTGGACCCCAGCTGGCAGGATGACTGAATGTTAGACGTTCTCTTTTTTTTCCCAAAGATGGCGCTTTTCGATCCTGGACCCCAGCTGGTAGGATGATTTGGACGGCTCCATCGAAGAGTGGTAGTGCAACAAATAGAGAAGCGAAAATAAAATGCAGGAAATTCAAGTAACAATTAGCACAACATATTGACAAGCACAAGCATGAGCACAATCACAATCACAACATACACAGAGCATGTCATCCACAATAACACCATTATAGCATATAGATCACGAGGTTAACTGAGAAATATACGTAATCAGGTTCACATTAGATTATTGTACCAATTTCACTGCCAATTTCAGTACATAATATAACATAGACCAAGTTCCTTCACAACCATACACTAACATCATAAAAAAGACCTCACTTCAGGCAAGAAAGATGAACTATCAAGCCATGCAATACATCATGCATTCATGGCGGTGAAGATGCACAGATCCCCCACCTTGTAAACATATGACCAGATATTGGTTTATTAGCTAATTTGTGGTCTGTAAATACAGCACCAGCTACAACAGTATCATGAGATGATCTGCTCCTAAACTGCTTAAGGTAGTTAAAAGGTCTCCTCTTAACTCTCTTGGTTTCCTTAGGTTCTGGGATCTCATCGTCAGATTTTACATCGACGGTGTTTACATTGGTGGGTAGTGGAAGAATGTACTTGTCGATTTTAGCCTAAAGTAGAGACATTGCAGTAAATAGACAGGGCACCAAACAGATGTGAGTTAGAAAAAAAAATTCTTGTCAGCCACTATACAAGCCGTAACTCAACATAAAAAAAACTACTAATATAGAAGTAATTGGCATGGTTGAACCAGAGATAACGTTGCATTACATGATCTAAACCTTACTCCATAGTGAAATGTGCTTTTGTGGAGAAAGTTACTTGATGATAAAAGAATTTTATAAGTCATGCCTCAACGTATAATTTGACCAAGCAGTGTATACAAAAAAAAAAGTAAATACATCACTTAAATGTGTAATCTCCCTAACTCACATATATTGACACATTGTACGGGTCCATTCTATATGTCTCTATCTCACTCCACCTCTCTTGAATAGTCGGAAACACGCACTGGCACGCACTAAACGTTGACTAAGGGGTGAATGATTCCTCTCTTAGTTGAACGTTGTTAGACAAATGAGACTTCTCTAGCATGTGATTTTTCAGCACGGGATACCACCTTGTTGGTCAACGAGCGCTTCTGCAACTCGAACCCGGATGGGCCGGCTCGACATCTTGAGCTCTAGCCACCAAGCCAGCACTTGGTTCTAATACGCTGACACAGAGACATTTTTAAAGCTGCATAACATTTTGACCGAATACAAGGAGCAAAATAGAGTTGTTTCCTTACCTTGTAGAGCCATCACATTTTTTGCGTAGCCTTTAACTAAACTTTGAGATATGTAGAACACTAGTGGTTGGGGCGCCCCTTGGGGCGCCTCCTCACCGGTCAGTTGCAGGCCAATTATGGTCCAATGGAAAAGCTATCAATCTGATGTTAATGAAGTTCTCCTCTGCTCATGAAGTTCTCTACTCTGCTTGCACACAGAATTCTACACACACTTGCATTCAGGTTTGTATCAAAAGAAATACCAAATGGGGACCTAGTTGTTTACAGAAACCAACAATCTTACATGAAAAAAAAATGTATGGAAAAGTGGATCAAAACTGAACTAAGCTACCACACGTGCTTTACAAGTTTACATAGCCAAAAGATGCACACATGAATGAAATTCAGGAGCAGCCTAAACTCTGAACTAAGCTGGTCTTGCAGATTATCGTCGTGGTATGAAAATGATACTGATATCTACAACAGAAATCAACAACAGGATCATAGGGATATTCTGACAAGTAATGGAATCTACACATCTTGGTAAAGATAGATGCATGTTCTTCAGCAATCAAAAAAGATGCATGTTCATCCAGTTGACTACCTGAACTCTTCATCAATATTTAACAAAGAACATCCAAATAGGAGTAATTTTTTAATACATCTGAATACAAAAAATTGAGATAAAAAGAGGAGAGTCAGTTGTGACCAAAAGGCAACAATCATTGTGTACAGAAATAACACATTGCTGCTGCGCACTCAGATAAGGAAAAAAACCAAATCTCTTTCGTTTTGTAGCATGAAGAGATAAGGGTAGCTGTATAAATGGACTGTTTCTTTATCAACAATCTGATAATTAGCAGGTGAAAAAAACAACCAGTCAGTCACCTTCCTGTAAGCAGATGGCAGCATAGCAAATATACCCAAACGCTAAAAGTTAATGAACATAACAATAAAGATCACCATAAACTGAAAACCACGCATAATTTTTTCATCCACAAACAATAATGTTGTATTTAATACTGTCACTACACCATATGTCAATGGTTCTCTGTGAACATACAAGCACCACAGTAAAATTTGGAAGTTAATATCGATTAAATTTATGGAAGCTAAATCGACCGGGCTGACAATAAGTGAGCATTTTGGCATATCAAATGAAGTGCTTACAGTAAGTGTGCTTACAGCAAGGTTAATCTTGAGAGGCTCGGCGCTGGCCTTGCTTCTGTGTTTTTCATTGGTCCACACGTCGAGCCATAATTGGGCCCTAGCCTTGCTTTTGGGCGCAGACAATCAAAGTACCACATGTCCACATGGCATACAGTTAGAATATGGCTCTTATATGTGTAAACAAGGGAGTAAATACAACAGTAGGGTTACTTTGATTGCCAGTTACCGAACAGAGGGAGTAGAATATTAAACAATGTTATCTGAGCTTTATACTGGTAAATGCATGAAATTTGTATTTTCCTAAGTACTGTTGATGAGGCTAGATCAATATTTTGTATGATTAACACCTATCACACTGTTCTCCTAATAATCGAAGCTTGAAAAACTGGCGCAACCTACAGAGTTAATGGAGTCAAATCTGGCATTATGAGGACTAATAAATTGTTCCACTTCACATATTGCCATGTTATATATTTAAATTTTCATGCAAACAACGCTAAAAATAAATTGACTTTTCTCTGAATGATGCAAGACAGTGACAACAACAGAATCCACCAATCAGAGGTCTTGTAAGAGGGTCATCTCCTTCTTGGATAACTGTATTTAGCTAATCCCAGTATCCTAGTTCACCAAAAAAAGTTAGCTAAGCGGATGGGGCATGGGATGGTAACATACCTTGGAAGCTAAAGGCGGTAATACTCTATATGTGTCCAAATCATTTCATAATCAGACAAAACAAGCAATCTTCATCATCGACACCAACCGTCTTGCTGGCCTACAGCGGCAACAACACAGTATAGAGGGAAAAGTTCCTAGAGAGATCCTAATAAAAAAAACTAACCCAAAGCATAACTATCTGGATCCTTTAAGCAATGCTTTAAAATTCATTCAGTACCTCTTCCATCTTTCATTATAAAATCTCTAAAGCAAGCTGCTCTGTAGATTAGCATGTAATGTATGAGCCGTATACAGAAGTCAGTGCGGACAAAACAGTCAATAGGAAGCAAATCATCATGCCAAGTAAAGCATTATGCCATCATCATACATGTTTAGTAGGCAAAGCAGGAAGAATAATAATTTTTTGGACGGGCATAACATATTAGAGCAAAGTATAAAAACATATGTGCTTATGAACATGGGCATGAGGTCGTACTAAATTTTAGGCAACCCGGTTTTGAATGCTGAACTCCAGGTAGAGGCGATATATTCTTAGTGATGAACTCCAGATGGTTATCTGCAACAAGGCGACACCCTGCCACATGAAGATACTTTTCTCTATTCATTGCCAATTAGTGTACATACTCACTGCAATAATCTATAGCCGGTGAAGAACCTGTACAGATTCAGGTTAATAAAATCAATAATTAATGGAATGGATTCGCCAGAATATCAGCTAAACTGCAGTTTACATAACATGGTTAGTGTAACAGCATTTTCTAGGGCAACCAAAACTTAGACAACAAAATGGAAAAAGGTAGCAATGCAATATAACCAATAATTCACCTGGATGGTGCAGTCACATTGTAAGCAAGACCACTAGTAGTAACAGAATGACCAGAATATTCATATTATTTCCATTTGCCGAGAAGGTTAATAATGAAATTTCCACTGTGTACTTCCTGTGTAGAAGCTGCAAGAAACAATTAATGTGTGTCAGCACCTAAGATGTTTATCTAGACATATCACATAAGACAATGATCCAACAAACAAAGCGTAATGAGAATAGCATTCCCAGTTCCAAGTTGGCTCCCACAGGACACAGGTCACGGCTTCCACAATGGCAATCAGGATACCAACAAAATTTTGTGCATGATTCCTGATTTAAAAGTACAACATTCATCACAATAATATTGGATATATGACATGAATCATTAATCTTGCAATTTCGCTAGCCATTCATTGCGCAAATGACAAACTACATATACATGAGGCTATGGACATAATACTTATCAACATTTATAATTTAGAAGGAAAACTAAATTACGAAATTCACGGGGACGCTTGTCGAGAATCCTTGGACAGACATGAGCTTCTAGGATTCCCGGTCTCTTGTCGCTAGACATCACAGGCGTATCGGCTACAATGTATCTATGGAAGTACTATGAAGGCCGTAACTTATGAAACTGAAAAAGAAAACATATAAGCAATGAAGTCATCAGAAAGCATTGCCGGAGTGACTTATCACGAAAATTTAAAACAAGAACAGGGAAGACATCTAGAACCTGTCAAGGCCTCGTTCTTGATGGCGCCAGACAAAGTGACTGAAAAGCGTCACCAACGAACACATCGTCCTCAACTCTAACCTACATGTGATGAAGATGCAGGCCAGCAGTCGTGCTGAGAGGCAGCACAACAGCTTCCAGGAGCAGGATGACTCCCCGAGCCGCAGCAAATGCATCCCGTTGTGTCTCTCCAACCAACACCAGCTGCTGATGCCTGCTCACCGTTGGTCTAAAATCTGGAGACTGGCCACCAACACCCTACCTACGGAATTAAATTATGGAGGGGATAATTAGAAAGGAGCTAGCTCACATGGAGAGGTGCAGCCTGGAGGAAGGAGAAGGAGATGGTGCCTTTCTCCAAGGCGGAGGGCATGAGGACAGCGGGCCAAGTACCTCGGTAATACATCCCCGTCGGCCGCCATGGCACCCCTTCGCCGCAGACCAGCGTGAGCTGGGAGAGTACAGGATGACGACGTCGCAACCGCTGGCTGTCTCCTCGCCGGGGTTGCAGACCACAAATGAAGTCGCCCTCGTTCGGCCGTGCACGACGAAGAGGGGTGGGCTGGATGGTGTGGAGCTCGGCCGGCGTGGGTGTGCCCGTTCCCATCGCGTGTTCCTCATTTCCATCCTCGGCGGCGGCTCTCACGGCCTGGCATCTGCAACTGTGCGCCCCTTCTACAGACCAATCTGAAGGGGGGGAAATAGGGGGAACGGTGAGGCACAAAACCAACATAAAACTGGAGAAGAAATCCCTAAAAAGAAACCGACGCACCTCAACTAAATCCTTTCATGGGGGCACGAAATGGCGGCGGGTAGGAGATCATGCGGGTGCGGCGGCGCGGTCTACTATCCCAGCGAGCTCGAGGAAGACGAATTGAAAACGGGGACGATCGACTGGGTCTGGGTCTCGGTCAGAAGGGGGCAGAGAAAAACAAAATGCATAGAACGTGTACACGCAAAGAACAACTATGCTCCGCTTGACCTGTTTTTTAAGCCAAAACGACACAGACATCGGGCCCAGAATGTAATCAGGTCCACCTGCAGAGAGCGGCGGTCTCAGAAGCGTAATCTATAAAACCAAAAAGCCGCTAGATACAAACGGGCCTGTCGCTGGACCCACCTCAAACAGAGGGAAACAACTATTGCACAGAGTCGTTCACCCGCCTAGAGGACTGTCATGTAGGGCCAGAGGAGAAGAGGGCCTAGATGCAGACTCAACAAGAACACAACAGACGAGTTTGCACAAGGAACCGAACAAACAGACTATGCAGCGTGCAGTACGGCTGACGAAAATCGCAGGCACCGGCCGCAGCATATATATATGATCAGCACGGCATATCGAACCATCGCTAGCCAATGACAGGCCGGTCCACAAATAGGTATGGCCCATGGACAATGTGTAGAAGATAGAGCACCTGTCGTGTTGGTTAGATTTAGCAAACCATAGGTATGTGTCAACAAATTTGTTTTTTAAAAAGTACCTGTTGGAGTTAATTGTAATATTTATAGTTATAGGGACTGTACTAGAAAAGTAACCGAACAGTGTAGAGATAGGAAGAATACTCCAGAGATGTGTGTGTTCGTGTAGATATTTGACTCCTTCTCCCCCTCACTCTGTACTCTCTTAGAATGTATGGAAAATATTCCCCAAATCAGATCTTTCCATGAATTTCAGCATGGTATCAGAGCAGGACAAATCCAGCGCGGTTCCTCTACGATCTTGAGCTGATTCGAGGCCTCTGAGAAGGAATTGGATTGGGGTGGAGCTGGAAAGGTGTTGTGCCGCTCGGCAAATTGGCCGTTGCAGATTGGCCGCCGACAAGGTGCTGCGTCGCCGGAGTCTAAAGAGTGTGGTCGTTGCTGTACTGTGTGGTGGTGCGGCCGCTCCCATCCTTTGAGTTCATCACCGCTGCAGTCCGCCGGAGTGTGGAATTCGTGTGTTGGAGCTAGACACGGATTTGCAAGTCAACTCATCTCCAAGCCTCCACAGTTACACAATCCTCATCCTGGTACATGACACGCCAATAACTCTGATTTATTTTCAAGTTTTCTTCTTGGCTGCTATCCCCTTGCGTGAGATCTCCACCACAAACAGAGGAAGTAGGAGCTATATTGGCATTCCGTAAGTGCTGGAGTTGAATTGAGAAACTGAGTTTGTTGTGGTGCTTAGAGCCGAGTAAAACCAGACCAGGGTGCTGCAATAGTCTAGAATCTGCTGAGGTGAACCTTAATACAATTGTTGAGTGTATTTGGGTGTACTTTTGCATTGAAATGGCTGAACAGCCTGGGGACAAGTCGGGAGATGCAAGCATAGAAAAGATGTATGAAATTTTCAGTAAATTGTTGGAGCAGCAGCAGATGAAAGCAGTTCCAGAAACAGTCAAGTATGCACTGGAACCAAATCCAGTAAGGTTGTCAGGCCCAGGCACCTATGTCAGCTGGGCACGCCATGCTCAACTTATATTGAGTTCACATGGCTATGAAAACCTGCTTGTTGATGATGAAGATAAGGAAAACTGTGATACTCGTACAAAACAGACCAATGATAAAGTGTTAGTCTGGCTTTTGGGAAGTATGGAACCATCAATTAGAGGACAGGTGGAAACCATGGAAACTGTCCATGAGGTTTGGTCATCCTTGCATAAGCAGTTTGCGGGAAAAACTAATAAGATGCAAGCTACTCGTATCATGAATGATCTAATTAACTTGAAGCAAGGCTCTAAATCCGTGACAGAGTACGCAGGCGAGATAAAAAAGTTGTACAGAGACTTGCACTATTATCATCCTTTTGAACCTGTTGACAAAAAGGACATTGCAATCCATCATACATGGTTCGAGTCATTTGTGAGCAAGCTTTTCCTTGATGGACTAAACGACGAATTAAATCTCCGTCGTCAATTGATATTTTCTGAACCAGAGTGGCCGAGCCTTGATGATATCATTTCTAGTGTAATTGAAGAGGAGACTCGCTTGTCTCAGCCAAAGGAGGATGGTCTCAATTCAGTAGATGCTCGTGCAGCTTTATCCATGCAAGCTCGTTATGCCTCGAAGTCCTTTGGTAAAGCAGATAAAAGGAAGTTTTTCTGTGAACACTGCAGAAAGAATGGACACAAGAGAGACACATGCTTTGAGCTGCATGGCTATCCACCTTGGTGGGAGAAAGGGAGATCTCAGTCAGGGGGAGCTCAGGGGTCAAATAGGAGTCAAGCTAATCACACTACAGCTACAAGGGAGCTACCATTGGTAGATATACGAGCTCTTGATAATTTTACTTCCAAGCTTAAACTCTCAGAAGGCTCGTCTTCCTCCCAGGATTCCTCCAAAGCTGATTCTAGTGTCTACGTCACTTCTCACCAAGGTATGACACCTCAGCAAGCCCACACTTCCACAACCCAATCAAAATCATGGATAATTGATACCGGGGCCACTAACCATATGACAGGAGCATCAAACCTTTTTACCACATATATTCCTTGCTCGGGTAAGGACAAGGTACGTGTAGCTGATGGATCCATGGCACCTATTGTAGGGCGTGGATCCGTTAGGTGCACCAATTCATTGTCCTTATCCCCTGTCTTGCATGTTCCCAAACTCCCGGTCAATTTATTGTCAGTTAGCTCAATTAATAAATCCCGTAATTGTAGAAGTTGGTTTGATCCTACTTGTTGTGCCTTTCAGGAGCTAAAGACAGGGAAAATTTTCGGGACTGGGACCGAGCATGATGGGCTCTATTATCTTGATGAAGGAAGAGAAGAAGTTGCCCTTGCATCTACTTTGTCTCCAATCCAAGAACTCATGTTGCATCATCGCAGGCTTGGACACCTCTCTTTTGCTGCTTTATATCGTATCTACCCTTCCTTGTTTAAGTTGTGTACTAGGGAGTCTATGGTGTGTGATGCGTGTGAACTAGCGAAACATACTAGGGGCTCCTATCCTAGTATTGGTTTAAGAAGTAGTAAACCTTTTGAGATAATCCACTCTGATGTATGGGGACCCTGTGAGGTTCATTCTATTTCTGGTCACCGTTGGTTTGTCACATTTATTGACTGTTTTAGCCGTTTTACATGGCTTTATCTCCTAAAGCATAAGAGTGATGTCTTATCTGTGTTTAAAGACCTGTGTGCCCTTATTAAAAACCAACATGCAACAACCGTTAAGATTCTCCGTTCAGACAATGGTACTGAGTATATTAATCAAGATTTTCACCAGTTTCTTGCAATAAATGGCATAGAACATCAAACTACATGTGTTAATACTCCGGAACAAAATGGTGTGGCTGAACGCAAAAATAGGCATTTACTTGAAGTTGCTCGCTCACTCATGTTTACTATGCATGTTCCAAAATTTCTATGGAGTGAAGCAATTAAAACTGCAACTTATCTCATAAATCGTATGCCTCTTCGTGTTCTTAGTTACAGAACTCCTGCCGAGTGTTTGTTGGGTTCTAATGATTTTGTTGTTTCTCCAAAGGTTTTTGGATGTGTTTGCTTTGTGCATGATTACAGAAATTCTGTTGGTAAACTGGACCCGCGTGCCCTGAAATGTGTTTTCACGGGCTACTCTTCTTCTAAGAAAGGTTATAGGTGTTGGTGTCCTTCCGAACATCGGTTTTTTGAAAGCTCGGATGTTACCTTTCGTGAATATGAATCATATTATAAATCATCATGTGACAGCAGAATTGCCATTCAACCACTTGAAGGGCAACAAGAGGGGGAGAATGGAAGTAGTTCCTTGATTCCTGTTCTTGTTCCCCCTTCAAGTGGTACAGGTGGTTCTTTAATTCATGGTAACATGCCGTCTCTTGAAAATAATGTGTCTAGTAATAATGATCTAAGTCAGGGGGAGAAGACACACTGTGATGGACATGATAGTGAGTCTTGTCCTGGAGACACTATGGATGCAGCAGAAAAATCTTCAATTCCATCTCAAGATAATGAGTCGATTATGCAAAAGGACCCAGGTACTGATTGCACTTACCCTAATTCTATAGCTCCTGTTAGCACTCCAGAGCAGAGTGACAATCAACTATCTACTATTAATACGCAAGCTAATTTACCTATTGCCCTGAGAAAAACAACTAGGACTCGCACCACTCCAGGACATCTTAAAGATTTTGTTGGGTATAAACATAACATCTCAAACTTCATTTCCTACAAAAACTGTAGTCCTACTTTCCAAAGTTTTATTGCCTCTTTATACTCTATTACCATACCATCTCACTGGAAAGAAGCTTTAGAGGACCCAAAGTGGAGGGAAGCAATGCTTGACGAGATGAGAGCCTTGGAAAAAAATGAAACATGGGAGCTCGTGGATCTACCACAAGGTAAGCAACCCGTAGGATGTAAGTGGGTTTTCTCTGTTAAACACACTCCTGAGGGAAAAATAGAAAGATACAAAGCTCGGCTGGTAGCTAAGGGTTATACACAAACTTATGGCATTGATTATGAGGAAACTTTTGCTCCTGTGGCAAAGATGAGTTCGGTCAGGACACTCATTTCTTGTGCAGTAAATCTAGATTGGAGTATCTATCAGATGGATGTAAAAAATGCTTTTCTCCACGGAGATCTCCAAGAGGAAGTCTATATGGACATTCCACCGGGTTTCGATTTAAGTGAGCATACAGGAAAGGTGTTACGCCTCCGTCGCTCATTGTATGGCTTGAAACAATCACCGCGAGCATGGTTTGATCGCTTCAAACAAGCCATGCTCAAAAGAGGCTTTTACCAAAGCAACGCGGATCATACACTATTTTACAAACATACTGATAACAAAGTTGCAATTTTAATAGTGTATGTTGATGACATTGTGATAACAGGTGATAACCACAAGGAAATTGAAGACCTTAAGTGTCACCTCGCACAAGAATTTGAGGTGAAGGACCTCGGGCACCTAAGATATTTTCTTGGCATAGAAGTCTCCCGTGGATCAAAAGGTATATTTCTATCACAAAGGAAGTACACTCTAGATCTGCTTAGAGAAACCGGTATGCATGGTTGTCGCCCAGTTGCAACTCCCATAGAACAGAATCATCGCCTTAGTAGCGACATGGGAACACCTATCGATAAGGAGCGTTATAAGCGACTTGTTGGAAAGTTGATATATCTTTCCCATACACGTCCTGACATTGCGTTCGCTGTAAGTGTTGTGAGCCAATTCATGCATGATCCTAAGACAACACACTTGAATGCTTTGAATAGAATTTTAAAGTACCTTAAAGGGTGCCCAGGGAAAGGTATCTTATATACCAAGCAAGGTGGTCTACAAGTTGAATGTTATACAGATGCTGATTGGGCAGGATCCTTAGATGATCGACGATCCACTTCGGGTTATTGTGCGTTTGTTGGGGGTAATCTTGTATCATGGAGGAGTAAAAAACAATCCGTTGTGGCCAGATCGACTGCAGAGGCAGAATTTAGATCAATGGCTCACGGTATATGTGAACTGCTATGGCTGCAGGTTCTATTAGTAGAATTGAAATTGCATTTTCATGGGCCACTGATGCTTTACTGTGATAATAAGGCTGCCATTGATATTGCAAATAACCCTGTCCAACACGATAGAACTAAGCACATTGAAATTGATCGTCACTTTATCAAAGAAAAGCTTGATAAAGGAATAGTGTGCCTACCATATGTTGCCTCGGCAAGTCAGATAGCTGATATCCTTACTAAAGGATTGCCTGAGAAGATGTTTTCTGTATTTTGTAGCAAGATGGGTCTATTTGATGTGTTTGCCCCATCTTGAGGGGGAGTGTTGGAGTTAATTGTAATATTTATAGTTATAGGGACTGTACTAGAAAAGTAACCGAACAGTGTAGAGATAGGAAGAATACTCCAGAGATGTG
The DNA here is from genome assembly GCA_030979885.1 of Lolium multiflorum. Lineage (NCBI taxonomy): Eukaryota > Viridiplantae > Streptophyta > Magnoliopsida > Poales > Poaceae > Lolium > Lolium multiflorum. Next base: position 286,910,531 of record CM061753.1, on the reverse strand, counting down.
TGTGTTCGTGTAGATATTTGACTCCTTCTCCCCCTCACTCTGTACTCTCTTAGAATGTATGGAAAATATTCCCCAAATCAGATCTTTCCATGAATTTCAGCAGTACCAGTTTCGGTTTTTTCAAAACCCTGACTCACTGGAGAGAAACGCCCATGTTGGTCAACTTCCTCTCTGTGTCTCCCTCAGTTCATTCCATGTTTCTCCGCCGTGCTTCACGTGAAAAAACTGAGAAGGCTCCCGGCCTTTCTCTTATCACAGTCAAAAAGTTTGTCACATGGCCACGAAAGGAGATACGAAAGTAATCTCACACACGTAAGTCACCTGGCATTCAACATCCCAACGGACAAATTAACTAAAGCATGAAATGTAACATACCATATACCATTGGCATGAACTACGTACAAGGCGAGTCGATCCGTAGCACTAGAACTTCTCTTGTGAGCAGCCTAGTACGTAGTACTACTAGTGCCCGATTGGCATGAACTACCTGCATTGCTTCCTTGGCTTATAAGAAGCTAGGTTTCTCGTCTAGCAACACAAAGGTAAACAATCAACAATGTCCCTTGCAAAGCTTTCCCTAATGGTGGTGGTGCTCCTGCTGGCCAACCTCCTGATGGTGGTGGTGTCTAGCGTGGATACCTCTGATCCGTCCGCGTAAGCTAGCGTCCAATTTTCCGCGTCGGACAAGTGATTTCCCCATGCATTGTTTTGAACAGCGTCGCTAATAATCTCACCAACTCCCTCTGTTCTTCTTTCATGCTGGTAGCAGCGACGTGGACTGGATCTCGCACGGCGTCCTCCCTGAAGAAACCAGCGGCGAGCCGCCACGATGGATCTGGCCCCACCTGTATGGCCGCGGCTCCGACGAGGTTTACCTCGCCGTGCGAGGAGACAGACTGCGCATCGCCGGGTACACCGACCAGGGAGTCTGGCACGCCTTCCGCGGCGCGGGCGACCTCCACCTCGTCCCTCCGGCGGTGCCCCCCAAGAGGCTGAGCTTCGACGACGACTACACGAGCCTCCTCGGCGGCCACGAACGCCTCAAGGACCTCCGCATCAGCAAGGAGTCGGCCTTGGACGCCATCACCGAGCTCGCGCGGCCCAGGGCGGCGAACCGGACGGCGGATGACGTGGCCGTGAGGCGCGCGGTGGCGACGCTCAACGTCGCGATGGTCGAGACGCAGCGGTTCAGGTCGATCCGGGACAGCGTGATCGCGACGTGGGAGAAGGGCGGGACGACCCTGAGCGACCGCCAGGTGGAGCTCGTCGCCGACGGCAACTGGAAGACCATGTCCTGCGCGCTGCTCATCTCGGAGCAGAACGGGGGTGCCTGGCTGAGCGAGGAGGCGGTGCGCCTGCGGTCCATTGGCATGTTCAGCAAGGAGGACGTCCTGAGAGAGATCGATCTGATCATGTGGCCAAAGGACTGCAGCGAGGTCATCACTTAATTTGGCCTTTGGGTAGTAGGTATTTCATGTGATTATTATGGGTGTGGCCTAACCGCCTAAGGACTGCAGTGTGAGCCGATCACTGTTCGTTAGCACGCCATTCTGTTTTCTTTCGAGAATCTTTCATAGGGTTTGTTGTTCAGGACTCCAGATAATTGTAGTTTCAGCCTTCCAGGAAGATGCGTCTTGTAACTGAAACCTGACCCTTCAAGCTTTATAAAAGCTGGCACTAAAGGGAAATAAAGGCCCCTCCCTTTAGTTCCGGTTGTAAAACAAACCGGGACTATAGATCCCGCCACGTGGGCTGTTGTCGTGCGTCGAGGCAAATGACATTTAGTCCCGGTTTGTAACACCAACCGGGACTAAAGGTTATTTCATTAATTTTTTTATCTATTTTTATTTCGCTCCCTCTTTTTTCTATTTTTTTTTCAGAATTTCTAGTATTTCAGTTATTTGACAAGTTTAGTCTCTAACTACACTTAATCTCTAGTCACATTACTTACTCGTGGTCAAACTTCGCGCTTGGTCACCCATCCTCCCACTACTCGAGCAATAGCACGCTTAACTTCCAAGTTTCTTTCCCGTCCGGCTTTCAAGTGCTTCGCGCGCATGTTGTGATACTAGTATCATATCAATCATATTAACATCTTGGTCGATGTCACACTTATTTATTATTCGAATTCCAAATAATTATTTTAATAAACAAAACTAATGATGTAATAACATGTTGTGATAATTGTATTATAATTTTAATTTTTATAATATTAATTTTTTTAACTTGTATTATAATTGTTTTTAATTTTAATTTTTTTTGGCCAAACTTGAAAATTTGAAAATCTAAAAATTGGGTAACTTTATTGTTAAGTAATAGTAATCTTTATGCATGATGCAACTATTAATTTAAAAAAATTAAAAATATAAAATCCTGAATTCTAGCAAAAACTAAAATCTTCCTGCTTTCATATTTTCATTTGCAATTTTGAGAATCTAAAAATTGGCTAACTGGGTAAACCCGGGTGAATCCAGATGTAACTTTTTCCCACGATCATTTTGATATATTATACGCTTTTTTCTGACGTCGTATGCAAAAGTTAATGCCATTTTACCATTTTCCTAAACTTTTTATGCAAAAAAAATTGAAATTAAAATTTGTCAATTTTTCCTAATAGTAGGTTGTTAATACGAACCGGGACTAAATGGTAGACCTTTAGTCCCGATTGGTAAAACGAACCGGGACTAAAGGTTTTTTGCCCGTAGGCAGCCTGCCACCACCCTTTTAGTCCCGAATCGTAGTACCAACTGGGACCAATAACCTCCATTAGTCCCGGTTCGTTTTTAAACCGGGACTACAGCTCCCAGGGACCAAAGACCTGTTTTGTACTAGTGTGGACAATGCAGTTCTTTTCTCTAAAAGGTTTGGATGATACATGGCAGATGACCAGTCGTTGACGGGAAGGACATGTATGGTAGCTTTCGTATGCGCAGAAGGTTGATCGTGCTTTCTAAACAGAATTTGGTTTGTTTCGAAAAAAAAGAAAAAAACAGAATTTGGTTTTTTGTTCCGTGCTGCTGATAAGTGATATGTGAGCACATAAATTTGTTAAAGAACTTAATATACATAAGGGCATATATAATGGTAATATCTTAGCCGTGTGCTTCCATAGACCCCCTGGCCGAAACATTGTCTTGCTCCGAAACACAATGACGGCTGTGATTAAATCCCGATTAGGGCTAGGATGGTAATTGCAGCCTCTTTTGGGTAGTTCCAACCCAGTCACAACAAATTGTATAGACCCGCTCGGCCCATTTGTACGCGCGAGGAGAAAGGGAAGGAGAGAGGGTACACACCCACACGTGTGGCCGCACCCCACAAGTGGACACACCTAAAATCCTAGCTCCCTCCGCTCGATCCCTCCCTCTCCTCCCACTCATTTCACTTTCTTGAAGAAAGAGGCGCATATCCGGTGATGGCCAACTCGAAGGCGGCGACGGATGCGGGTTTGGGGGAGGGGGCAGGAGCGGAGCTCGGCGTTGCGGCTGCGGTGGTGGCGGATGCGAATCAGGAGGTGGTGGCGCCCGTGGCTGACCTAAAAGATACAGAGCTTGCAGAGAGGAAGAAATGGTACGCAGAGATCGAAGCCTTGTACGAAGAAGCTGAGTACTTTGAACCGTGTGAGGTTAATTATTTCCCCTCCTTCTGCCGTTGCTACTATAGGTGCTTCGCCTTTGTATTATTTGGTAGGTACTTGGAGCGTATGCTGTCGGATTCAGTCTGTTCTTGCTTGTAGGTTGTAGATCTAATGTTTAAGTGGACAAGATTTGCTCATGCTAGATCTGTCACTCATTAGCTATTTATTGCACATACCTTGGCTAATGATGGTGGAGAAATAAGATTTGTAAAACCTGGTTGGGCACTCCCCTGTTGTTGGATTTTAAGAGCATCTCCAGTCGCGTCTCCTAAACCGTCCCCCAAACGGCGCCGGATTGAGCGTTTGGGGGACGTGTTTCGTTCATGTCGCGCTTGGGGGACGTCGCTCCCCAGCCGCGTCCCCCAAACGCGCCCCAAACATTTAAATACTCTTTTTAATGTTATTTTGCATTTTTATTTCAATAAAGAGAAGAAATATTCCACGATCTTCTCCCAGCCGATGTGGAGGTACATCTTGTCGCGCCCGTCGTAGATCACGTCGACGATCCACCGGTAGCAGCCGTAGTCATCCTCCCGCAGATGCAGCGAGCGCGGGCGGTCGTCGCTGGTGACGAAGTCGGCGAAGGTGTCCGGCAGCCTCTGGATGCCGTGTGGGTCGCCCTTGAGGACGACGATGAACTCGAACAACACGGGGCCCTCCTCGTCCTGCATGTCCGACGATGAGGACGACGACGGCGTCGCAGGCGCCGGCGAGCGTGCAGCTCTTCCGCCATGTCGTCGACTCTTGAGATGGTGGCGGCTAGGGTTGGGGAGAGAGGCGTTAGGGTTTGTGTGTGAGAGGGACGATGAGAGGCGGCCCTTTTTATAGGCTGGAGGGAGGCGGGGGAGCAGCGGCCGGTACGCAGAGCTAGGCGCGACGAGACGCTTTGTTGCGCCTCGCGGGAACTGCACCGTCGCTGCGCACCAATAACTTCCGTCGCAAGGTAGGCGACGGTTAGGTTAAAATTCAATGTGCCGCTGACGCGTCGGTCCCTCCACTCCCTGCCTCGCTTTTCGGTGTGTCCGGCGTCCCCGGAGCGTCCCCTGTGTAGCGGGGACGGGCTCGGGGGCGCCGAACACCGTATCGGGCGCGCCGGACAAAAATCGGGTTTGGGGAACGCGGCTGGAAATATTTATTTTATCCGGTGCGCTCCAAATATCTTTGGGGGACGATTTAGGGGAGGCGACTGGAGATGCTCTAAGGCCGCTGATATGCGGTATCGTTCAAACAGTGGTTTACGCGCATTCTTCTAGGTTAGTATGTGTATTTGGGATATGGGACTGCCTTTCTATCACTGATCGGTTCATGCAATTGGATTTGACTATCCAACCACCTATGCATTGCTTTCATTTTCCCAGCTAGGTCATCCATCCTGGTGAGAAGTTCGGCACTAGACGCCCTAAGCCATACATTCTCGCTTATTATTACTTGGCACCTAGCTGATTGTCTTGAAATCTCCACCATCTTGAAGGCATGAGGTAACAACCCTGACGCATAATTTTTGCCTTTTGCATCTTTGGTAAATACACGAGCATAAAGGTAACCATGTTCAATATCTCTAAACTCAAGGCCTAGATCAAGTCTAATGTTCATCTTACATGTTAATTTGACCTACAATATTGCGCAGTATAATTTGAGTTTGAATTGGTACTAGCATTCAACTTTAATATATGCATCATTTGTACGAAGATAATGTAATGGGGTTTGGCGCTTTTTAATCAGTTCAGTAATGGGGATTTGCTTCTTTACAAACTGAATTTTGGTGTCATTACTTTATTACCAAAGAAAGAGGATGCGGTGCAAATACAACAATATAGACCAATATGTTTATTGAATGTGTGTTTCAAAATATTTACTAAAGCAGGTACTAATCGTATAACTGGGATTGCCCCAAGAATTATCAAACCTACACAATCAGCCTTTATGCCGGGGAGGAATATCTTAGAGGGGGTGGTCATTCTTCATGAGACTATTCATGAGTTACACCACAATAAGCTGGATGGGGTTCTATTTAAAATTGACTTTGAAAAAGCGTATGATAAAGTGAAATGGTCCTTTTTACAACAGACTTTGAGAATGAAAGGTTTTGACTCAGAATGGTGTAGGATGATCCAACAATATGTCCAAGGGGGAAGTGTCGGGGGTAAAGGTAAATGATGATATTGGTCATTATTTCCGGACAAGAAAGGGTTTGCGACAGGGTGATCCCTTATCTCCTATCATTTTTAATATTGTGGTGGATATGTTGGCTATCATAATTGAGAGAGCAAAAAATGATAATCAAGTAGGGGGTCTTATTCCTCATCTTGTTGAGGGGGGAATCTCTATTTTACAATATGCCGATGATACTATCCTTTTCTTGGAACATGACCTCCAGAAAGCTGTGAATATGAAACTAATTTTATGTCTCTTTGAAGAACTTTCTGGCCTCAAAATTAATTTTCATAAGAGCGAATTTTTTTGTTTTGGAAAGGCTAAGGATGAGGTTGAGCGGTATAAACAGATATTTGGATGTGATGCCGATGCATTACCTTTTAAATATTTAGGTATACCTATACATTATAGAAAGCTTCGAAATTCTGATTGGTACCCAGTGGAGACCCGGTTTGAAACCAAACTGGGTTGCTGGAAAGGCAAATTACTGTCATATGGTGATAGACTTATTCTTATCAACTCAGTTTTAACAAGCTTACCGATGTTCATGTTATCTTTCCTAGAGATACCTATTGGGGTAAGGAAAAGATTGGATTTCTATAGATCAAAATTCTTTTGGCAATCTGAGGAGAATAAAAGAAAATATAGGCTTACAAAGTGGAATATTGTCTGCCGACCCAAGGATCAAGGGGGTCTAGGTATTGAGGTCCTTGAACTCAAAAATAGATGTTTATTGAGTAAGTGGCTTGATAAACTTATAAATGAGGAAGGGGTGTGGCAAGAATTGCTACATAATAAATACTTAAGACAAAAAACCCTATCTGAGGTAAAAGCTAAACCCACAGACTCCCCTTTTTGGAAGGGGTTGATGGGGGTTAAGGATGATTTTTTTACAAGAGGCTCTTTCAAAATAGGAAATGGAGTTAATACTCGTTTTTGGGAAGATGTTTGGATGGGGAAAACTTCACTAGCCCAACAATACCCTTCCCTATATAATATTGTGCATCACAAAAATGTAACGGTAGCTCATGTGTTAGCCCAAATACCTCTAAATATTAGTTTTAGAAGGTTGTTGGTGGGAAACAAATGGACTCTATGGTTACAGTTATGCCGAAAGCTTATGAGGATTACTTTATCTGATGTGAATGATAAATTCGTGTGGAATTTGACAACAAATGGTCTATTTACAGTGAAATCTATGTATGAGGATCTTATGAAGGACCATACACCTTATTTGAGAAAATACCTATGGAAAGTTAAAATCCCCCTTAAGATAATTTTTTATGTGGTTCTTGAGTAATAAGGTGCTGCTTACTAAAGATAATTTAGCTAAAAGACGTTGGAACGGGTGTACAAAATGTGTTTTCTGTGGAGAGCAGGAAACTGTTGAACACTTGTTTATTACTTGCCCTTTAGCTAAAATACTATGGCGTACGATTAATTTTACCTTTGATCTTCCTCCTCCAACCAATATTACGAATATGTTTGGTAATTGGTTAAATGGAGTAGATAGACTATCTAAGGCTTTTATCCGTATCGGGGTTTCTGCCTTATGCTGGTCTATATGGAGGGTGAGGAATGATATTATTTTTAACAAGAAACCTTCTTTTCATTTTTTGTAGGTTATCCATATGGTGTCACATTGGGTCCAGTTGTGGGCTCTTCTGTCACCAGAGGAACATCGGGATGCTATGGGTACTGGATGCACACGGCTCCAGATGGTCGCTCAGGATATCTTGTGCCAGGCTGGCTGGCGACACAATAGGCGGATACAATGAGGCGTAGTCCGTTTTTATTTGTTTTCTTTCGCTGGTTGATTTTTGTATCAACGCTTGGCGATGCCTGAGATGTTTTAAACTTTGTACTCACAGATTCTCTTTAATAAAAGGCCGTGTGCATCATCATGATGCAGAAGCCGGGGTTTCATTCCCCATTTCGAAAAAAAAAATTGTACGAAGATAGTGAAGAGCATATTATATTTGACTCAGCCACTTCATCAACAATATATTGTGTTTATTGTGTGCGTGGCTTGTATAGTCCAACTCGCATAATTGGACGGACATTCTCTCTATGTAAACATCCAAAAAAGAATATCAGTTAAAATCCTGATCTAGTAAACCCCCTAATTTCCTATTAACCAAGCATATGTAAACAATTATAGATGATACTCTCACCCTATAATCCTCGCCCTGACAAAACTCATTGATCCAGAAGTATGGCGGGCATCTGACTGATTAGCGCGGTTTGTAGCATTACTTTGAGCTTTTTTTTTTCTGGGTGGACTCCAAACTTCAGTACTCACACGGCGCTGCCTGGTTTTGTTGGTGATTTTTTCTAGCGAACTATTTGCAATATTCTCCTTAATAGACAATTCTTGTTTGAAATGCTCCTTCTTCACTTTCTAGCAGACCTCATCACCAAATATTTACACAAATGATCAATATTGAAATATTTTTGTAATTTGAGGCACACGGTTTGTAACTACTGATTCTGATCAACTTTTCTCCGATTGTAAACTTGAAGGATATACATGCCACTTTTTTTCCATGTAGGTCATATGGTTAGAAAATATGCCAGCTTGCAACCCACAAGGATGACTTAATCCATTGAATTTCATGTAGATTTCAAACATATCATTACTCCATGTTATTGATCTCATCTTAGTAGGACCCCTCACACTACATGTATCAAGGATGCATAGATGAAGCGCGGGGTAGGATTAAACTGCACATTTCAAGTCACATACTAACAAGTTATATAGCATATGCTCCCTATATTTTGAAACGGATCTTACACACATTTTAAATTTCAAAAAAATTAAAACAAAAAATTCGCACGTACATCTTCACATGCTACGCGCTCACAAAATAGTTTCATAAAAAAATGAACTTATCATGTGACGTGTGTAAAAAAGACAAATTCAGTGCAAAAAATAATGTTTTTCACAAGATAAACTTTCTTATTTTTACATAGACCACAAAAAATACGGAAATGCATTTGTACACGCAGGTATGGGTATGGTAGCTATCATCACCGTTGGTACTGCTTTAAGATCCGGAATTGCAAACAGTGCACTTTTCTTCTGCAGCCTACGTGTTGCTTTGATGTGACAGAAAGGTATACAGTGAAAGACCCAATACTATTGCGATGCGACATAGTGAGTCCTACCAATCTGGCACATCGATCACTCCAGACCATTATTTTTTCCCTCTATCCTCCCTAGCGCGTGCTCAAGTTCTCAATAATAGTAGTTCCCAAGTTCTTCTTCCTCTACAGCCTTCTCTTTTCTCGGGTTCATTCTCACTTCTTTCTCTGCAGCCTTTCTCTTTCCTCCCGTAAAGTCTCACTTCTCTCTCCCTCCTATGTCTTTCTCATATGGTCGCGCGCGAGCTCTTCAACCTTTTTGGCCGCCGGGAACTGTGAATGCTGCTGAAGCTGATGGACAACACGGACGTCAGCGGCCGTGCGTCTAGCCACGAGACACTGCAACCGGTCCTGGCGCAGCACCAGCCTCGGGAGCCCAACAAGCTTGACGGACGAGGCCGGCCTTGGTGGCGGCCTCGAACCCGGTCAGCGCACAGATCTTGGTGTTGGCCGTCATCGCCACCATGGTTGCTGCCATGTGTTGGAAAATGTTTTTGCCTCAGACTGCAATGGCACAATGGAGCTGGTTGGCCTCCCACACTGAAGATGGTCACAACAATGAGCAGCTGCGCGATGCTAGCTGCAGAAGCTGGATGTAAAGCACGGACGCCGGCGGCCGTGCGTCGATCCACGAGACGATGCGGCCGGCATCGACGTCAGTGCGGTGTTGCCGCGTCTGGCCCTAGCGTCGGCCGATCGGCGTCGCCCATGGCGCCCGCGGTGGCGCACATCGTCCTCACGGCCCACGTCTTTCGGCCGAGCGCCGTCACATACGCTAAGACGAAGGCACCGCCGACAACACGAAACATGTTCATTATCAAGCCGTCGACGGTGGCCGATGGCCTCGGTTTCGAGCACGTTACTCTCGACACTTGGCTACTGGAAGAACGTCGGGAATGTGGCCTTTGTTGCCAACAACACACATTGGAGAATCCGGGACCTCCTTCGTCGCTGATACGGTCGTACACTCGTACACGCCGTGGCTAGACAGGTTGTGCACAGCGAGGAGGAACATGATGCCGAGGGCGCGACACGCGCTGGCTGATGCCGAGGGCGCGACACGCGCTGGCCATCCACAGGTTGCAGGAGTGGGCGACGAGGCAGTCCGGCCGGCGCAGCAGGGCCTTGAGGTACTCCTCAACGGCTCGGCCATCTTTTCAAATGGACTTGAAGAACTTGTAGTACATATGTCATGTCGACCATCTGGTTGGCGTTCTTCAGCCCCTTGGGTACTCCCATCTGCGGCCCGGGGAACTGGAGTCTGGAGCTCGACGGCGAGGCCCACCGTGGTGGCGCCCTCTAAGGCGGCGCCCTGTTGCGCGCGGCGTTGACGGCCGTGTTGACGACTGTGACGAGCGGCCCGCCGGCGGCGATGAGGTGTGTCAAGTCTAGCATGGGGATGATGTGGCCCTGCGCCACCATCAGCAACAGCAAGATGTGGCCATGCGCCGCTAGTGGCTCAATATGTGTATGAGGAAGAAGAGAAAACTAATGAGCTGTAGTTACGGACAAGAAGATGAGGAGCGTTGAGTTACTCTACACACACATACGGGAGTTAGGAATCGATGGATTGGGAATGGATACACACAGTGGGTAAACAGACGCGGACACAGAATGCCAGAGAAGGTGGCCTACATGAGCAGTAGCCTATACTAGCCTACCTGAAGTTACAGTAATCTCGAGGAACATTTCAGCCGTGGGATAACTCGTGTACCCGTTCGTGCGAGTACAAAATCCACGCTCCAAAAAATATTGGTTTTTCGTGAAACTTAACGAAAGCACATATATTATGAAGATGTACATGTAGAATTTTTTGTCCAAATTTTTCGATATTTCGAAATATAATTTTTTGATAGAGGGAGCATATGCACCCGGGAGCCAAATTGAATTTCCGTCAAACATGTAGCTCAGTTCACACCATGTTATAACATGTAGCTTTATTTGCACTATATTATTAGTATGTAGCTCAGTATGCACTCAAATTTAGTTTGCAGTATATATGAAGGACGATTAGCTTAGTTTGCACTAAAATATAGTTATAAGCATGCATCAAAGATGTAGCCCAGTTTGTACCATGTACCTTTATCGCCATAATCACCACCATCCAAAGTTTCAAATTATCGTTCCTCATTACGACAACTTTCATCCTCATTTTTGTTGTCATCCTCAGATGCACTGGTTTTTCATGAGAGGATGACCTTGTAAGGAACCTTTGCGCAAAATTCTTTTCCCCAAGTTTTGCATTGCTCGCTTCTATGCGCTTCAATCTTCATTGTTCATATCCTGCTTGTACTGAAACTTGTTGCTACTGCGAAGAAGTCTTTATTTTCCCTCGACATGCCATCTATTCACAAAACAAATTAACATATAAGGGTAAGTAATTTGGTTTTGACCAACATGTCCAAAACATAGATAGATAGAGTATACACAAGGCGGGATGGTTGGGATCACATTAGAGTACATGTGGGGGACATATCTTTACTGGCCTCGGCGACGTCGATTAAGTAGAGCACCAACGAATTGCAGGATTTGAGTCATCGGGGCATCGACGCGGAGGGGAGGGAGTTATGAGTACGACGGATGTGGATGGGAGTGATTTTTATCTGTCGTTGACCGACATCGACGATGAAATTGGTGTGTGGCTACAATGTCGGGGGTTTAGTGTGTAAGAGGGGGAGGGGAAATGCTAGAAAGGGTAGGGGAAGATATTTGTATCTATGTGCGAGTAGTGGTCAAATTTCAGGAGGAGCCATTCCAAATCTGAGTCGGATGAGCGAAAACCGATGTGGGACCCATGTACAAATGCTTCACCGCACATATAGGCGCCACAAATAACACCATTTTGGGGATATACAAAGTGATGTATCAAGGTGCCGTCAAGAATGACCATCAATCTCACTTTTTTTTGCAGGTACTTTTGCCTTGTTCCGTCCATAAAAAGTTTGGGTATAGCCAGATGCTCTTGTTGTGCCGCCGAGACCCATTGTAATTGATGTAGTAGATACCACACCGCACCACCTCATGGTCCTTCGAGATAGCCATCTTCCGATTCAGAAGATATAGATCTACGCAGGGATGGAGTTGCTGCATAGGCGCGGGGTCAGCTGACCCCAATGAAATAGAGCGGGTATGGGCATATGACCCATCATGAAGGAAGGAACTTACTGGCCGCAGCCACACGTTATTGAACATAAAATCTAAGCATTTTTATTAGATGAAGATGTCCATTTTTCTACGTACGCAACTCACACCACGTCGAAATAGCCACACATTCTCCCCGTATGTTGATCTCACGTCTAACAGGAGGTGCGTTAAAATATACAACCTAACCATTTCTATCAGTTCGACTTTTTAAAAACTTAGCTACTCATCATTCATCAACTAAATAGTGTATGGGCAAGAAAGCACGAGCGAAATAGTAGGTCCTTGTGGATGTATTCTTTATCCCCCCCCCCACACACACGTTTTACAACTAACCCCCACTTAGCCACTTGTGTATCTCACATCACACACTCTCTCGACAGTTAGAACTTAAAAGCATGATTTTTTTTAGATAAAAGGCCAAAGGCTCGACGTTAAATTAATAACACCCTTAGCGGTGAAACGGATACAAGATGCTGAACCCAGCTTACAAGGATGCACTGCACAGACACACACAAAACTAGGGCCTCACAAGGTAACAGCCACAGCAAACGAGAACTATGATATGTTGCAAACGTATCTATAATTTTAGATGCTCCATATTTGTTTTACACCAATTGCTATATGTTTTTGTTTACACTTCATGGCACTTTTATGTATTTGCCGGTACTAACCTATTGACAAGATGCCACAGTGCTAGTGTTTTCTGCTGTTTTGTATTTCAGAAAAGTGATGCGTGAGTAGTTCAGCCCTGGACTATTGGTCCATAGCAGTAGCTAGCTGGTTGTCTTCTCCATATTTTATCTTCATGTATCGATCTTGTGAGCTGCTCTACATGATCAATATCATCTTTATGTAATCCTATATGTTTGGTTTGCTGGGATTCGATGAATATTGTATACTATGTTGAGATTGATTATATATTCATGTCATATGTCATTTGTGATATTGCATGCTCTCCGTTGCTAGTAGAAACTCTGGCCAAGTGGACACTTGTGACTCCAAGATGGGGGTTTTATGCTCGATAGCAGGTTCGTGTCTCTAGTTTTCTGGGAGAGTAACTTTATAACTTCTAAGATTGTAGATGTGATGTTGCTACTAGGGAGAAAACAACAATGTTTTATCCAAAGGTAATTTTATTGTTTACACACATTGCTTAATGCGATAGTCTGTTGCTTGCAACTTTATACTGAAAGGGTGCGGACGCTAACCTGAAGGTGGATTATTAGTCATAGACGCAGTTGGATTACGGTCTATGTATTATGTTGTAGGGATTTCTATTTTCGTGCCCCTGGTTCGTTAGTTGTACTCAGTTTTCCCCAGTCCCTTAGTTTTTCCTCAGTTTTCCCCTCCTCTAGTTTGAAACACGCACAAGTGCTGGAACGGCCGGTAGCCGTCAGGTCAGAGGCCTTGACCGTTAGTCTGACCGGGTGGGGCCGCACAGGGGCAGCTCCTCCCTGACCGTCTCGTCTGACGGGTAGGGTCGGGAGACACGTCGGAGCAGCCATCCATCTATCGCTGACGTGTGGGCCGTTTTATTTCATGATTTTATACGCGGTGCTGCCAATGACAAATGGGGCCGCTCTATAGGGCTGCCGCAGCCAATGACCAGTGGGGTCGTATTTTTCAGGAAAAGACATATATTGCCGCTCGTGGGGCTGCCGCAGCCAATGACCGTGGGGTCGTCTATTTATTTAGAGAAACTCATATATTGCCGCTCTGTGGGGCCTCCGCAGCCAATGACCAGTGGGGTCATCTATTTTTCAGGAAAAGACATATATTGCCGCTCTGTGGGGCTGCAGCCAATGACCAGTGGGGTCGTCTATTTATTTAGAGAAAATCATATATTGCCGCTCTGTGGGGCCTCCGCAGCCAATGACCAGTGGGGTCGTCTATTTTTCAGGAAAAGACACATATTGTCGCTCGTGGCTGCCGCAGCCAATGACCAGTGGGATCGTCTACTTATTTAGAGAGAAAAAATCATATATTGCCGCTCTGTGGGGCCTGCGCAGCCAATGACCAGTGGGTCGTCTATTTTTTAGGAAAACTCACATATTGCCGCTCTGATATATGTCTTTAGAGAATATCATAGAGAGAAGCAACAAGTTCGCTAATTAATTATTCTTAAGCTAGACCGGAGAACCGCTGGCAGCTCGTTCCCCACCGTCGGACGGAGCAGCCATCGCCGGCGCCTCGTCGCGCCGCCGGCTCTGTCCCGGCGGCGTTGGACGAACTGCGGCGCTGCACGTCAACCACGGCTCCAGCACTTGTTTCGTCCGCACGCATTGTACCCACCGCAGGAAAGTCCACCACAAGCAGATCCGCCGCCCACGACGACCGGGATTTGTTCCGCGTACCAATTGGTATAGCTTGGTAAGACCTCCACTTCTGCCTCCCCCGCCCCCTAATCGATTCGGTTCCCGTAATTTATTGGAGTTTGCAGGTACGAAATAGTCCTCAATATCTGGTCGTAGCGGGTACACCGGCGAGGGTGGGGATTCGATCATGTCGTGGCCACGTTCTACTTCTCCTACCTCGTCGGAAGTGCAGGTATCTAGCTTCAGCTCTCTGTACTACCGTTGAATTTGAAGTTCCGCCATGGCCTGTTGGGGTGATTTCAGTTGTTCTTTTTTCCATTATTGTTACAGTTAGCCAGGCAAGCCGATGATCCATGGTACATTGCATACCAAGATGAATCAACCCAGTGGTGTAGCCAGAGGATGGATTTGGAGGAGAAGGTGGCCAATTTAGGTGATGAATTGGCCCGTAAAAACCTGATGATATTCGAGCTGAAGCGTATTGTGGAGGAAGAAAAGAAGAATTCAGAGCTTATTCGCAAGGAGAAGTTGAGAGTTGAGACAGATCTTGCCGTATTTGATCAAGTGGTAGAAAATCTAGAACATGAACTTAAAGTGATGGGAGAGGAGAAAAGTAGATTCATCTGTGCAGTTTTATTAGGTGTCATCCCTGTCCTAGCAGTTATGTGGTTCTGGTAGACGATTTAGTATAGAATTGTTATTCAGTAGATGGCTCTAACCACTGTATTTTGTTGTGGCTTGATACGTCTCCGACGTATCGATAATTTCTTATGTTCCATGCCACATTATTGATGTTATCTACATGTTTTATGCACACTTTATGTCATATTCGTGCATTTTCTGGAACTAACCTATTAACAAGATGCCGAAGTGCCGAGCTGTGTTTTCTGCTGTTTTTGGTTTCAGAAATCCTAGTAAGGAAATATTCTCGGAATTGGACGAAATCAAAGCCAGGGGCCTATTTTTCCACGAAGCTTAAGTCCGAAGACGAAACGAAGAGGGGCCACGGGGTGGCCAAACCCTAGGGCGGCGCGGCCCCACCCCTGGCCGCGCCGGCCATGGTGGCCCCCGTGCCGCCTCTTGACTTGCCCTTCCGCCTACTTAAAGCCTCCGTCGAAACCCCAGTCCGAGAGCCACGATATGGAAAACCTTCCAGAGACGCCGCCAACGCCGATCCCATCTCGGGGATCCGGAGATCGCCTCCCCTGCGGAGAGGGGAATCATCTCCCGGAGGACTCTACGCCACCATGGTCGCCTCCGGTGTGATGTGTGAGTAGTCTACCCCTGGACTATGGGTCCGGTAGCTAGATGGTTGTCTTCTCCCCATTATGCTATCATTGTCGGATCTTGTGAGCTGCCTAACATGATCAAGATCATCTATCTGTAATTCTATATGTTGCGTTTGTTGGGATCCGATGAATAGAGAATACTTGTTATGTTGATTATCAAAGTTATATCTATGTGTTGTTTATGATCTTGCATGCTCTCCGTTATTAGTAGATGCTTGGCCAAGTTGATGCTAGTAACTCCAAGAGGGAGTATTTATGCTCGATAGTGGGTTCATGTCTCCGTGAATCTGGAGGGGTGACAAGAACCTCTAAGGTTATGGATGTGTGCTGTTGCCACTAGGGATAAAACATTAGTGCTATGTTCAAGGATGTAGTCACTAGTTACATTACGCGCAATACTTAATGCAATTGTCTGTTGTTAGCAACTTAATACTGGAGGGGTTCGGATGATAACTGAAGGTGGACTTTTTAGGCATAGATGCAGTTGGATGGCGGTCTATGTACTTTGTCGTAATGCCCAATTAAATCTCACTATACTCATCATGATATGTATGTGCATGGTCATGCCCTCTTTATTTGTCAATTGCCTAACTGTAATTTGTTCACCCAACATGATGTTTGTCTTATGGGAGAGACACCTCTAGTGAACTGTGGACCCCGGTCCAATTCTCTTTACTGAAATACAATCTACTGCAATACTTGTTCTACTGTTTTCTGCAAACAATCATCTTCCACACAATACGGTTAATCCTTTGTTACAGCAAGCCGGTGAGATTGACAACCTCACTGTTTCGTTGGGGCAAAGTACTTTGGTTGTGTTGTGCAGGTTCCACGTTGGCGCCGGAATCCCTGGTGTTGCGCCGCACTACATCCCGCCGCCATCAACCTTCAACGTGCTTCTTGGCTCCTCTGGTTCGATAAACCTTGGTTTCTTTCGAGGGAAAAACTGTGTGCGCATCATACCTTCCTCTTGGGGTTCCCAACAAACGTGTGAGTTACACGCCATCAAGCTCTTTTCTGGCGCCGTTGCCAGATCAAGACACGCTGCAAGGGGAGTCTCCACTTCTCAATCTCTTTACTTTGTTTTTATCTTGCTTAGTTTTATTTACTACTTTGTTTGCTGCACTAAATCAAAATACAAAAAAATTAGTTGCTAGTTTTACTTTATTTGCTATCTTGTTTGCTATATCAAAAACACAAAAAAATTTAGTTTACTTGCATTTACTTTATCTAGTTTGCTTTATTTACTGTTGCTAAAATGGCCAACCCTGAAAATACTAAGTTGTGTGACTTCACAACCACAAATAATAATGATTTCTTATGCACACCTATTGCTCCACCTGCTACTACAGCAGAATTCTTTGAAATTAAACCTGCTTTACTGAATCTTGTTATGCGAGAGCAATTTTCTGGTGTTAGTTCTGATGATGCTGCTGCCCATCTTAATAATTTTGTTGAACTATGTGAAATGCAAAAATATAAAGATGTAGATGGTGATATTATTAAACTAAAATTGTTCCCTTTCTCATTAAGAGGAAGAGCTAAAGATTGGTTGCTATCTCTGCCTAAGAATAGTATTGATTCATGGACTAAATGCAAGGATGCTTTTATTGGTAGATATTATCCCCCTGCTAAAATTATATCTTTGAGGAGTAGCATAATGAATTTTAAACAATTAGATACTGAGCATGTTGCTCAAGCTTGGGAAAGAATGAAATCTCTGGTTAAAAATTGCCCAACCCATGGACTGACTACTTGGATGATCATCCAAACCTTCTATGCAGGACTAAATTTTTCTTCGGAATTTATTGGATTCAGCTGCTGGAGGTACCTTTATGTCCATCACTCTTGGTGAAGCAACAAAGCTTCTTGATAATATGATGATCAACTACTCTGAATGGCACACGGAAAGAGCTCCACAAGGTAAGAAGGTAAATTCTGTCGAAGAAACCTCTTCCTTGAGTGATAAGATTGATGCTATTATGTCTATGCTTGTGAATGATAGGACTAATATTGATCCTAATAATGTTCCATTAGCTTCATTGGTTGCACAAGAAGAACATGTTGATGTAAACTTCATTAAAAATAATAATTTCAACAACAATGCTTACCGGAACAATTCTAGTAACAACTATAGGCCATATCCTTATAATAATGGCAACGGCTATGGTAATTCTTATGGGAATTCTTACAACAATAATAGGAGTTCACCCCCTGGACTTGAAGCCATGCTTAAAGAATTTATTAGTACGCAAACTGCTTTTAACAAATCTGTTGAAGAAAAGCTTGGGAAAATTGATATACTTGCTTCTAAAGTCGATAGTCTTGCTGCTGATGTTGATCTTTTGAAATCAAAAGTTATGCCTAATGAGAATCATCATAATAAAATTGTTACTACAGCAAATGCCATTCAAGTTAGAATTAATGAGAATATAAGATTAATGGTTGAACTGCGTGCTAGGTGGGATAGAGAAGAAAATGAAAAATTAGTTAAAGAGAAGAATGTAGCTAAAGTTTGGACTATTACCACCACTAGTAATGCTAATGCTACACATGTTGCTGCACCTCCTACTAATACTAATAAAAGAACAGGTGTTAGCAATGTTTCCACTTCTAATGCAAAGCGCGAGAAATTGCCTGAAACTGCTAAAACTGCTGAAACTGCCTGTGATAAAGCTGCTGAAATTTTTTCCAACATTGGGGATGATGATCCCATTGCTTTAGATTATAATGGTTTGAATTTTGATGATTGCCACATCTCTGAAGTTATAAAGTTCTTGCAAAAACTTGCTAAAAGTCCTAATGCTAGTGCTATAAATTTGGCTTTTACACATCATATTACAAATGCTCTCATAAAAGCTAGAGAAGAGAAACTAGAGCGCGAAGCCTCTATTCCTAAAAAGCTAGAGGATGGTTGGGAGCCCATCATTAAGATGAAGGTTAAAGATTTTGATTGTAATGCTTTATGTGATCTTGGTGCAAGTATTTCTGTTATGCCTAAGAAAATTTATAATATGCTTGACTTGCCACCGCTGAAAAATTGTTATTTGGATGTTAATCTTGCTGATCATTCTACAAAGAAACCTTTGGGTAAAGTTGATAATGTTCGCATTACCGTTAACAATAACCTTGTCCCCGTTGATTTTGTTGTCTTGGATATTGAATGCAATGCATCTTGTCCCATTATATTGGGAAGACCTTTTCTTCGAACTGTTGGTGCTATCATTGATATGAAGGAAGGTAATATAAAATATCAATTTCCTCTCAAGAAAGGTATAGAACACTTCCCTAGAAAGAGAATGAAGGTACCTTTTGATTCCATTATGAGAACAAATTATGATGTTGACACTTCGTCTCTTGATAATACTTGATACACACTTTCTGCGCCTAGCTGAAAGGCGTTAAAGAAAAGCGCTTATGGGAGACAACCCATGTTTTTACCTACAGTACTTTGTTTTTATTTTGTGTCTTGGAAGTTGTTTACTACTGTAGCAACCTCTCCTTATCTTAGTTTTGTGTTTTGTTGTGCCAAGTTAAGCCGTTGATAGAAAAGTAAGTACTAGATTTGGATTACTGCACAGTTCCAGATTTCTTTGCTGTCACGAATCTGGGTCCACCTCCCTGTAGGTAGCTCAGAAAATTAAGCCAATTTACGTGCATGATCCTCAGATATGTACGCAACTTTCATTAAATTTGGGCATTTTCATTTGAGCAAGTCTTGTGCCATTTTAAAATTCGTCAATACGAACTGTTCTGTTTTGACAGATTCTGCCTTTTATTTCGCATTGCCTCTTTTGCTATGTTGGATGAATTTTTTTGATCCATTAATGTCCAGTAGCATTATGCAATGTCCAGAAGTGTTAAGAATGATTGTGTCACCTCTGAATATGTTAATTTTTATTGTGCACTAACCCTCTAATGAGTTGTTTCGAGTTTGGTGTGGAGGAAGTTTTCAAGGATCAAGAGAGGAGTATGATGCAACATGATCAAGGAGAGTGAAAGCTCTAAGCTTGGGGATGCCCGGTGGTTCACCCCTGCATATATCAAGAAGACTCAAGCGTCTAAGCTTGGGGATGCCCAAGGCATCCCCTTCTTCATCGACAACATTATCAGGTTCCTCCCCTGAAACTATATTTTTATTCCATCACATCTTATGTGCTTTTTCTTGGAGCGTCGGTTTGTTTTTGTTTTTGTTTTGTTTGAATAAAATGGATCCTAGCATTCACTTTATGGGAGAGAGACACGCTCCGCTGTAGCATATGGACAAGTATGTCCTTGGTTTCTACTCATAGTATTCATGGCGAAGTTTCTCCTTCGTTAAATTGTTATATGGTTGGAATTGGAAAATGATACATGTAGTAATTGCTATAAATGTCTTGGGTAATGTGATACTTGGCAATTGTTGTGCTCATGTTTAAGCTCTTGCATCATATGCTTTGCACCCATTAATGAAGAAATACATAGAGCATGCTAAAATTTGGTTTGCATATTTGGTTTCTCTAAGGTCTAGATAATTTCTAGTATTGAGTTTGAACAACAAGGAAGACGGTGTAGAGTCTTATAATGTTTTCAAAATGTCTTTTATGTGAGTTTTGCTGCACCGGTTCATCCTTGTGTTTGTTTCAAATAAGCCTTGCTAGCCTACACCTTGTATCGAGAGGGAATACTTCTCATGCATCCAAAATACTTGAGCCAACCACTATGCCATTTGTGTCCACCATACCTACCTACTACATGGTATTTTCCGCCATTCCAAAGTAAATTGCTTGAGTGCTACCTTTAAAATTCCATCATTCACCTTTGCAATATATAGCTCATGGGACAAATAGCTTAAAAACTATTGTGGTATTGAATATGTAATTATGCACTTTATCTCTTATTAAGTTGCTTGTTGTGCGATAACCATGTTTACTGGGGACGCCATCAACTATTCATTGTTGAATTTCATGTGAGTTGCTATACATGTCCGTCTTGTCTGAAGTAAGAGAGATCTACCACCTTATGATTAAGCATGCATATGTTAGAGAAGAACATTGGGCCGCTAACTAAAGCCATGATCCATGGTGGAAGTTTCAGTTTTGGACATATATCCTCAATCTCAAATGAGAAAATTATTAATTGTTGTTACATGCTTATGCATAAAAGAGGAGTCCATTATCTGTTGTCTATGTTGTCCGGTATGGATGTCTAAGTTGAAGAATAATCAATAGCGAGAAATCCAATGCGAGCTTTCTCCTTAGACCTTTGTACAGGCGGCATAGAGGTACCCCTTTGTGACACTTGGTTAAAACAGTGCATTGTGATGATCCGGTAGTCCAAGCTAATTAGGACAAGGTGCGGGCACTATTAGTACACTATGCATGAGGCTTGCAACTTATAAGATATAATTTACATGATGCATATGCTTTATTACTACCGTTGACAAAATTGTTTCATGTTTTCAAAATCAAAGCTCTAGCACAAATATAGCAATCGATGCTTTTCCTCTATGGAGGACCATTCTTTTACTTTCAATGTTGAGTCAGTTCACCTATTTCTCTCCACCTCAAGAAGCAAACACTTGTGTGAACTGTGCATTGATTCCTACATATTTGCTTATTGCACTTATTATATTACTCTATGTTGACAATATCCATGAGATATACATGTTACAAGTTGAAAGCAACCGCTGAAACTTAATCTTCTTTTGTGTTGCTTCAATGCTTTTACTTTGAATTATTGCTTTATGAGTTAACTCTTATGCAAGACTTATTGATGCTTGTCTTGAAGTGCTATTCATGAAAAGTCTTTGCTTTATGATTCACTTGTTTACTCATGTCATATACATTGTTTTGATCGCTGCATTCACTACATATGCTTTACAAATAGTATGATCAAGATTATGATGGCATGTCACTCCAGAAATTATCTGTGTTATCGTTTTACCTGCTCGGGACGAGCAGAACTAAGCTTGGGGATGCTGATACGTCTCCGACGTATCGATAATTTCTTATGTTCCATGCCACATTATTGATGTTATCTACATGTTTTATGCACACTTTATGTCATATTCGTGCATTTTCTGGAACTAACCTATTAACAAGATGCCGAAGTGCCAGTTTTTCTGCTGTTTTTGGTTTCAGAAATCCTAGTAAGGAAATATTCTCGGAATTGGACGAAATCAAAGCCCAGGGGCCTATTTTTCCACGAAGCTTCCGAAGTCCGAAGACGAAACGAAGAGGGGCCACGGGGTGGCCAAACCCTAGGCGGCGCGGCCCCACCCCCGGCCGCGCCGGCCTATGGTCGGGCCCCCCGTGCCGCCTCTTGACTTGCCCTTCCGCCTACTTAAAGCCTCCGTGACGAAACCCCGAGAGCCACGATACGGAAAACCTTCCGAGACGCCGCCAACCGATCCCATCTCGGGGGATCCAGGAGATCGCCTCCGGCACCCTGCCGAGAGGGGAATCATCTCCCGGAGGACTCTACGCCGCCATGGTCGCCTCCGGTGTGATGTGTGAGTAGTCTACCCCTGGACTATGGGTCCATAGCAGTAGCTAGATGGTTGTCTTCTCCCCATTGTGCTATCATTGTCGGATCTTGTGAGCTGCCTAACATGATCAAGATCATCTATCGTAATTCTATATGTTGTGTTTGTTGGGATCCGATGAATAGAGAATACTTGTTATGTTGATTATCAAAGTTATATCTATGTGTTGTTTATGATCTTGCATGCTCTCCGTTATTAGTAGATGCTCTGGCCAAGTTGATGCTAGTAACTCCAAGAGGGAGTATTTATGCTCGATAGTGGGTTCATGTCTCCGTGAATCTGGAGGGGTGACAAGAACCTCTAAGGTTATGGATGTGCTGTTGCCACTAGGGATAAAACATTAGTGCTATGTTCAAGGATGTAGTCACTAGTTACATTACGCAATACTTAATGCAATTGTCTGTTGTTAGCAACTTAATACTGGAGGGGGTTCGGATGATAACCTGAAGGTGGACTTTTTAGGCATAGATGCAGTTGGATGGCGGTCTATGTACTTTGTCGTAATGC
The DNA here is from genome assembly GCA_030979885.1 of Lolium multiflorum. Classification (NCBI taxonomy): domain Eukaryota; kingdom Viridiplantae; phylum Streptophyta; class Magnoliopsida; order Poales; family Poaceae; genus Lolium; species Lolium multiflorum. The sequence goes on along the minus strand of CM061753.1, from coordinate 286,887,815 downwards.
CCAATTAAATCTCACTATACTCATCATGATATGTATGTGCATGGTCATGCCCTCTTTATTTGTCAATTGCCTAACGTAATTTGTTCACCCAACATGCTGTTTGTCTTATGGGAGAGACACCTCTAGTGCTGTGGACCCCGGTCCAATTCTCTTTACTGAAATACAATCTACTGCAATACTTGTTCTACTGTTTTCTGCAAACAATCATCTTCCACACAATACGGTTAATCCTTTGTTTACAAGCAGTTGAGATTGAAAACAACCATTTCGTTGGGGCAAAGTACTTTGTTGTGTTGTGCGGGTTCCACGTTGAATCCCTGGTGTTGCGCCGCACTACATCCCGCCGCCATCAACCTTCAACGTGCTTCTTGGCTCCTCCTGGTTCGATAAACCTTGGTTTCTTTCTGAGGGAAAACTTGCTGCTGTGCGCATCATACCTTCCTCTTGGGGTTCCCAACGAACGTGTGAGTTACACGCCATCATGGCTCTAAGCACTGTATTTTGGTGTACAATTTCCTACTTGTGCTAAGTAATGCGCACGATAATTTTAACATGCATGAACATTTTATAAAAGTGAAGGGATCCCAAAAGTGAAAGCATGTACCAGCCTCCGGATCAAATACATATCAATATCTTCCCAATCAAGTTGGGATAGAATTCAAATCATACATACGGATGTACATGGACACATCAAGAACGTGGAGAAGCTTTTTTGAGACGGAGGTAGTAGTTCGAACAATTTTATCCCATTTGAAAATTGAAAAATACAAATTTATCATAATTTATTCCAATTTGCGGCGTCGAACACGGCCGCGCAGCGATGGGCAAGAAAGGCCGGGACGACGGGCGGCTGAGGGGTGGTCATCTGCGCCATCAAACGTTGAAGCGATGTTATCGGCGATGGCTTCAATGTTCGTGGCATCGATGACCAGTGTCGGAACCGCCGCTGTCTTGGTGTACTTCATCAGCGACGGATCTGCGGAGGGCTGGATCGGCGGCTTTGCAGCGCGGTTGTAGACGATGGCTTCAATCGTCTTGGCATCGATTCGCACTCTCGGCACCGGAAGTGAGACATCAACAGGCTCCGACATTGAAGGCGGGTCTGCGCCGTTGAAGCGATGTTGTAGGCGATGGCATCAATCAGTGGCATGGCATGCACATCATTGTCTTGGTGTTCTTCATAGAAACGAACTGAGAGAGAGAGAGACATCGACGGTGTTAGATCACCCGCTCTTAGATCCGCCCACGCACGCGCCACGCCGCACGAGCGCGCCGCGCATGCCGCCGCCGCCGCCGCAGAGATCGCGCCCGCGCCGCCGTTAGATCCGCCGCCGCCCGCCGTAGAAGAGGAGGGAGAGGAGGATGAATGGATGCCTGCCGGATTGGTAGGTATGTGCTCTGCTCTTGTCTCCGTATGCGTCCATCGTGGAGAGAGATACAGGTCGTCCGATCATAAATGATCGAACGGTACAAGCGTTCGTTGAGCTTTCAACCAACCAAGATCCGTGTGACATACATCTCGACCAATCAGAGATCAGCCAGTGAGTACAAGTTAGGAAAACTGAGTAGAACTAAGAGGGGGAAAAGTGATGAAATGTTTATCGGAAGGCCAAAACTGAGTATGACTGAGTAAAACAAGTGGGCCCGGAGGGGAAAACTGAGTAACACTAAGTAAAACAGGGGCACCCAAATAATAAACGGACTAAGGGAAATTGAAGCTTTTGGCATAAAAATTGTAAAATTGTGTTATTTGAACAATATATTACATTTTGGCCGACTAGATATTGTTTGCAACTCAAAGATACACAAGTGTGACGAATTTGGACTCATTTGGACAAAGTTTGTAAGCATAGTGGGTATTTGGGAGGTGTATTGAGCAGAAAGCCCTGCATCTTCATATCTAGTAGCTCATGGACTAGGAAGTGGTTTTGAAGCTTTTGGCATAAAAACTTCATATCTCTATATTTCCTTTTCCATTATTATTTCTCTAGGTTGTAGGTAACATAACAAGGCTCCATGGGAAGGTTCCACCATGTTTTGAATTATTTTGAATTGAACCCTAAAACCCTAAAAACCTAAAATGATAAATGTGGCTTAAATGTGGCATACAAATTGTTCATACAAATTCAAATTGTTCAACACAAAGGGATCCCCAATACAAAGGGAACCACAATACAAATTGTTCATACAAATTCAAATTGTTCAACACAAAGGCATCCTCAATACAAAGGGAACCCCAATACAAATTGTTCAACACAAAGGGATCCCCAATACAAAGGGAACCACAATACAAATTGTTCATACAAATTCAAATTAGTTGTTCAGAATAAAATCTTTCTCTTGCTCCTGGTGTGACTCGCCGGGGCCACCACCTTACTCCGGGTAACCCTACCAGGGATATTACCGGTGTCTACCTTCCTTTTGCCCTCTTTCTTGTTCTTCTTCTTCTGCAAAGCTTGTGCTTTTTCTTCTGCCATGTACTCTTTGAAGTTAGCTTCTATCATGGCCTTACTACTTTCGAGGCATTCTCGACTATATTGTTCCCTCTCCTCTAGACTCATCGGTTGAAGACATTCTACATCCATTTGTTCCCTCTGCTCTCGATCCATCGGTTCAAGCAGATCTACATCCATCTGTTCCCTCCGCTCTCGATCCATCGGTTCAATCTCCTCATGTTGAATTGCTGCTTCAATCTCCTCTGCATTTGCTGCTTCAATCTCCTCATGTTGAACTGCTGCTTCAATCTCCTCTGCATTTGCTGCTTCAATCACCTCATGTTGAACTGCTTCAATCTCAAGTTGAATTCTGCTTCATTCTCCTCTGCATTTTCTGCTCCTGATCTTCCATTCCAAAAGCTGGGTCAACTCCATTTTTACAAAGCCTAGCAATGTGTCCAGGGATTCCACAACGTTTGCACTTACGTTTTCGAATCGGTGCACCACCCTCTGCACTAGCTCGATCCTATTCTTCCTCGGCCTACCTGCCGGTCTAGTCAATACTGGAGAGTACAGTTTGAAGCCTGGATCGACTTTCATCCATTGGTCTTTTCCCAACAAGGTAGGAACATTCATAGCATATGCAGCCCTAAATTTGGCAACAGAGAAATACTCTGACACATACTGATCAACTTCACCATCTTCACCCCCTATAACACTCATGAAAAACAATGCGTGTATGCAGGGTATCCCACGGATCTGCCATCCCCTACAATGGCATGTCCTATCAACCAAACTCACTGGATACCTCCACTGCTGTTTTTACTGTCAGTGTAGGTTACCTCAGCCTCCATTCCTTTTCTGACGCATTGCATCCTCAATTGTTTTGCCCTCTCATGCAAAGACTTAATCAAAGATGGGAGCATGAGATGGCCAACATAATTTGTGGATGCAATTCTTTGACGCAGATCGATCTTTATCATGATCATCTGCCTAATCTTATCAAATATTTGCCACAGCATAAGCCATTTCAATGACTTGACCTTTGAATTGAAACTCTCCGCAAGGTTACTTGTTACATAGTCTACCTTGCAAATTTCATTGAATTGGCTTCTTGACCACACCCTACCATGATGTTCATCCAAGTACTCCTTCACCCCAGGTTTTTGTTTATACAACACATCCAAATGAAACAGATGCTTCCTAGAGCTGCATGTGTATGAAGCTGGCCATAGGTTGTCAGTAAAAACTTTACCCTTGAATTTCTTTGTAAAATTCTGTACCAAGTGTCGCATACATTCCCTATGCTCCACTCCAGGGAATACTGCTTCTACCGCAGTCTCCAAAACTTTGCAAGCGTCTGTGTGGATAACAAGTCCTGGTGGATGACCTATAAGATCGCGCAAATTCTGCAGAAACCAAGTCCAACTTTCCTGTGACTCAACCTCCAAAACCCCATAAGCAACAGGGAACATCCAATTATGTCCATCAACTGCAGTAGCAGCAACTAGCTGTCCTTTAAACCTGCCATGAAGAGCTGATGCATCCACGACCAAATAAGGCCTGCAACCGTCCAAAAAGCCTTTCCAGCAAGCTTTGAAACAAACAAAAGCCCTTCAAACATTCCTTGTGCATTACCTTCCCGCTTTTCAATTTGTAGGGAACTGTATGCTTGTCTATCGCTACAACACTGCTGGACTAGCCATCTCCACTTCAGCTTTGAAAGTGTAAAGCAACTGAAAGCTTTCATCCCATGGACCATTGATCTTGTCAAGAGCCATTTCCTTTGCATAGAACATCCTCATGTAAGGTACTTTCATTTTATACTTCTCAACCACCTTTTTTGAGTGCTGTTGGACCAAGTGAAGGATCTTCTCTCAGCCAATCTAGGATTATATCTGCCAACCACCTAGTCTTCGCTAGCTTTGTTTTCAGCTCTGGCTCTCCCCCTAGAGGTGGACACCTATGGATCTCCTTATTCTTCTTTATCTGAAACATAATGATAAGGGATGTCGGTAATAGATAACAAAGTTTACACCGTGATCTAAATACACAACTGGTTGGCGTAGTACCTGAACCAAGCTGCTTCTGCGCATTGTGGATGCATGCAGCCTAAACCTACACCTTGGGTATGGGCATTTAATTGTGAACCTACCTGGCTCACTTTTAACAACCTCAAAATTATTCTTAGTGAGAATGTGATATGTATTAATTGCATTACGGCAGTCCATCATCGTTTGAAACACGGTGCCTTCTACAAGCTGGGGATCCTCCCTGTTCCACTCAATTGTTGGCAAGTCTTCACCTTCGTAATCGGCTAAAACGAGGCTGTCATCATTCTCATTCTTCTCTTCATCATCAGTGTCATCAAATCTGGCACCAAAAGCAATATCTTCCATGTATTGATCCTCCATTGCTGCTTACTGCATCGATCTACCAATTCAGGAAACATCAACTCATCCTCATCATCTTGAGGAGACTGATCCTCAATGTCTGCATCGTCCTCCACATCGACCGTACGAACGATCTGGCTACCACTAGCACAGGGATAGATGGTGCTGCTGTGGACCTACAAGGAGCGCCACACTGTTAGAAGAGGCAGCAGCAGTAGAGAGACATGATGCCCGACCACCTGATGATGCCCCAGCACCAGAGAGAGATGATGCCCGGCCCCTGTCCACATGGATACGAATTTTACCGAACCGGCAAGAAGCATTCAAAGCAAAAGGAATTCCCAGATCGTCGTCGGAAATTAGTGGAACAAATCTTCCCTCTTTGTTGTGCAAATATTCGAAATGAACTGCGTCGTCAGAGCTCCAGCTGTACTGAGCGCAGATGTTAGCTTTCAAATTCCTCAACGAGATGGTGGTTGCAACCACCGCAGGGAAGAAAAACCCATTCTTATAGCGTTTAGAATCATGCGTAAAGCTAGAATGCAGCCTAACCACCAGCCGAAAAGCCAGCGCTGGATCAATCCTATTCGAAAAGCAACGCAGTTAGTTGAGCAACAACGATTAGCGCTCAAAAACTGCCTACTGTTAATTCACATAGGCAGACGATGCTTACCCAGATGGAATCCATGCGTTAGATCCCTCCGATTCCCAATCTTCTCCGCGGCGCGAACATTTGGCACACCAGATGGACATACAAACTCCGCGAAAGGGGTAGATCTAGATCTGGTGGAGGCGGAGCCCTCTCCGCCTCCCGGTGGTGGTGGTGGGGGCGGGGGCGGCTCGGCGGCGGACGACGCCATAAGGTAGGACGGCAGGACGGCGCGGCGGCGGAGGGAGTGTGTGAGCTCCTCCAGTAGCGGGCGGAGTGGAAAGCTTTGGGTGAGCTCCTCCAGTCAACAGTCAACACAGTTCGAAAGAAACGGTCAATTCAACACCAACGCGGCTCCCTAGCCGTCACCGGTAACGGCCTCTGACCAGACGGCAACCCTCCCGTCGAGCGTCTGCGACGGGTTTCAAACTAGAGGGAGGGGAAAACTGAGGAAAAACTAAGGGGCTGGGGAAAACTGAGTACAACTAACGAACCAGGGGCACGAAAATAGAAATCCCTATGTTGTAATGCCCATATCAAATCTCATAGTAATCATTTTGTCATGTATTGGTCGATATTCTATCAATTGCCCAGCTGTAATTTGTTCACCCAACATGCTATTTCTTTATGGAGAGACACCTCTAGTGAACTCTGGATCCCGGTCCTATTTCCTTTACTGATAAATTCAACTTTAATCCTGTTTTGTTTACTTTCTGCAAACATCTTCTTCCATTCGATACTTCTAATTCTTTGTGTTCAGCAAACCGGTGAGATTGACAACCTCACTGTAAGTTGGGGCAAAGTATTTTGGTTGTGTTGTGTGTAGGTTCCACGTTGTTGCTGACGCCGGTAGTGCACCCTGCCACTAGTTAGCCAGCAACACCTTCAGAAGTCACGCCTTTCTCCTACTGGTCGATTAAACCTTGGTTTCATGCTGAGGGAAAACTTGCTGTTGTGCTCATCACACCTTTCTCTTGGGGTTTCCCAACCGCTTCCACAACAATGCTCAGCAATATTATCTGACGCCATCACCGAAGCGCCATTAATATCCCATACTACAATTTGCAGATGACACACTACAGATAATGCAGCTGATGTAGACCAAATATGCTATCTGAAGACCCTGCTACAAGATTTTAGTATATCCACTGGTCTCAAAATCAATTACCACAAATCCTCTCTGGTACCTATCAATACCTCTACACAGAAATGTCAGGAGCCTGTAGCTAGCTTTGGTTGCAAAGTAGAAGCACTACCTTTTACATACCTTGGTTTACCAATGGGCACCACTAGGCCGGAAGTAGATGATCTCACTCCTATGATATGAAAAATTGATAAGAGACTTTCAGGTCTGGCAAACCTTATGTCATACAGTGCAAGACTGGTGGCAATCAAATCAATTATTGTTGTTATGCCAAACCATGTCATGGGTGCAATGAAACTCCATGACACACATATTGATCATGTGGAAAAAGCAAGCAGGAATTTTCTATGGCATGGAAAAGATATACATAAAAGTGGATCTTGTCCTGTTAAATGGGAAAAAGTTTGTCTACCCAAGAAAGCTGGATGACTTGGTGTGCTAGACCTCAAGCAACAAAACAAAGTCCTATTGATTAGAAATCTATATAAGTTCTATAACTGTCAAAACATTCCTTGGGTACAACTTATATGGAGAGCTTATTATGATTCTGGGGCACTGCCGGATCAAACCATCAAGAAAGGATCCCATTGGTGGCGTAGCTGTACTGCACTATTGGATGAATTCAAACAACTAACTGTAGTTACCCCAGGCAATGGACAAAGTATTCCTCTCTGGTCAGATAAATGGAATGACTCATCTCTACATATCAAATTCCCCTAGCTATTTTCTTTTGCAAAGAACAAAAAAACACACTTCAGCAGGCAGTACATCAGATGCAGCAGGATAAGTACAAAATGTTCCATACCCCACTGTCTATTATTGCATATGAGCAATGTACCAGACTGCAAAATTCATTTAATTCTCTTATTACCTCAATGGAAAAGTCAGCAATGGAGAAGGATAAATGAATCTTGCCCAAATACTCGACAAAGAAGGTATATCTTGCCATCACTAATCCAGGCACAGCACCTACACCATTCATGTGGATTTGGAAATCTGCTTGCTTGCCAAAACATAAATTCTTCTTTTGGCTGCTGATACAAGATAGACTAAATACTAAAGATCTTATGAAGCGCAAGAACTTCTTTATTGAATCTTCAAACTGCATACTTTGTGATGACAAATGCAGAAGAATCTATAACACACTTATTCTTTGAGTGTGACTTCAGCAGAAATTTTTGGTGGATGCTAGGAATTGAATGGAACACTGATCTTCAAATTATGGAAATGCTCACTGAAGCAAATGGTAGATCCAACAATATTTTTTTCAAAGAGTCCATGATGGTGGGGTGTTGGAGTATTTGGAATCAGAGAAACAGGATCATTTTCGAAAATGACCAGAGGGACATTGAGACATGTTTTGCATTTTTTAAATTATCCATATCTCAAGTAAGGCATAGGGTTAAACCCAGCCTTAAAGAAGGCATGCAGGACTGGATAGATCACTTGTAATTTTCCCTCTTTTTTCTTTGGACTGTGCAGACCTTTGTAAATATGTTTCCTCTTATTTATAAAAAATAAAAACGGCGCAGTGGGGGCCTTCGTCCCCACTGTCTTTGCGTCAAAAAAGACCGAATCATCTATGTAGTAAAAAAAAGATCATTTCAGAAAGGACAAAACTTTATTGAACACAAATTTTAGACCTTTTTATTGGATGAAAATGTTCCTTTTACAACGCACACACGACTTGGAAATTAATACGTAGGAGTACGTATTAACGTGGTGGTGATGATCATACGTACTGTATGAGAATGTTCCTTTTACAATGCACGCAGCCACACACATGACACATCTATGCAAGCACGAGCTTGGTAGGCTGCTCGATGACTGACTGATCAGGCGCAGGTGAAGCCTTTGGGCACCTTGCAGCCGCAGTAGTTGAGCAGCAGGGTGAGGTCGACGTCGATGTCGAGGTTGATGCCGAGGACGTTGGCGTTGATGGCGAGGCAGACGCAGGCGGCGGCGTCCAGATCGACGAGGCCGGAGATGAGGGAGCAGCAGGGCTGCTTGGGTGGCTGCGGCCCCAGCACCACGTGGATCAGCCCGTCCAGCACGTCCGCGCACACCGCCAGCTTCACCGCGTTCACCGGGCACTTTCCCGCCGGAGACGGGCACGGGTGGCCGTTGCACGCCTCCGCCGGCCCCGCGCCCAGGCACAGCAGGACCACAACTACCGCCGCTACGGCGATGCTGCTCGTCGTCTTGGATGCCGCCATTGCTTGATCTAGCTACCTCGCTAGCTCTAGTGTACGTACGTGCGTGAGTAGCTGTAGTGTTAGCTTTGTTTTGGCTGTGTCAGTGTGGTACGTATATGGATGAGATTAAGAGGGTATTTATAGGGGACTGATGTTCATACATGGGCATGCGATTTGTCTTTTCTGTTGGGTTGGGGCAATCAATGATTTGCATACTGAAGTGACATGTTTGTACGATCGAACTGCAAAACAATGATACGGTGTGCGAAAAAAAGGAGCCAATTCATCCAAACTCTGGGTATATTCAAATGGGCCGGCCGTCACGTGAAGACCCATAGCGAAGTACGTATGCACTTCATAGAAAATCCTGGTATATACAATCAGACTAGCTAGTTGCGTGCAAAACAATTTCTGAGAGCAAAACATACAAGCACCCGTGAACCTTTCCGCCGGCCAATCAATGTCAAAATTAGATGACATGTAATACTAATAGCACAAACACGTCGATCCAATTCGCATCAAACTACGACACGCCTTCTAAATCTTATTTTGACAATGCAATCGAGGTGCTACCACAGGGTTCAGGTGACAATTGCGGCGTCGTGTTCCATGACCACTACTTGTCCTTCACGGAAGAATATTATGAGCCGACTGATTTCCTTTCGGTGTAATGAGCGCGCGGGCATTTTTTTGGAAAAAAAATTAGTTGGCTATTTTTATCTTCCCTGCAATTGGACTTTTAATTAAACCTGTTGTTGCTTCAGGAAGACGTTTTTTAAAACATGCAATTGCATTTATTTATTTTTAGTTTATGAAATTAACTTATTTTTACTATTGGCTAATCAATTTTGAAAAATCAGTTGAACTCATTATCTGCATATACTAGGGCTTATTCATGCAAACGAGAAGAACACTACTTAGTTATAATGTTATACAACTTTTTGCCTTGGCCACATATAACCGGCAAATCAGGCATATATAGCTGATACAATAGGAGATACAAATAATTTTTGAATTACAAGAATGACACGGAAATTCAATTCAGCTCCCGGGTGCGTATGCTCCCTCTATCAAAAAATTATATTTTGAAGTATCGAAAAATTTGGACAAAAAATTCTATATGTACATCTCTATAATATATATGCGTTCGTCAAGTTTCATGAAAAACATTTTTTTTTGGTCTATGTAAAAAAGGAGAAAGTTTATCTTGTGAAAAGTTTTATTTTTAGCACTGAATTTTTACAGACATCACACGATAAGTCGATTTTTCATGAAACGACATTGAAAACGTGTAGCACGTGAAGATGTATGTGCAAACTTTTTGTTTCAATTTTTAAAAATTTAAAATATGTGTAAGATGCATTTTAAAATATAGAGAGCATATGCTTCCATGTTCCAAAACACCACCCTCTGAATGACGCCGACACAATCTCACTCTTCATCAAATATCTGGTATTGCAACACGGTGATTCCAGCCAGTTGTTGCAATCAAACAACGAGAGAGAGTAGGAGGAGGTGTGTCCCCACTACCAAAAAAAAGAAGCATGTAAAGGCGCTAGCCATGGGACGCTTTTATTTTTGTCGCGACATCCGCATTAGAGATGTGTGTTGGGACATTTGTTGATACCTAGAACTAATCCGTCAGTACTTATGTATGCATTTGACTATTAACAATTGTTTCAGATTTTTTACTTTCAAATTTTGTATGGCTGTTGGCCAAAATTGTGCTCTGCCTTGCTTGGTCACAACATGGACAGTTGAGCTTGGCTGAAGACAAGCAGTTGCACATGGCTGGAGTAGTTGCCACATGACAGGAGTTTGCACTGTTGTATTTGTGCCATGGCTGCTGTGTTGTATGAGAACAAATGCAAGTATTGGTTGCGAATGAATTGCATACTAGTATACTACTTTTTTTTGCGGGTATACTAGTATACTACTTGCAGACATAACTCTATTTCATCTAATTACAACCAATTTTCTTGCTCTTATTTTTTCCTCGAGAATACACCCTTGAACGGTTCTGAAGATCGTGGTTTAAGAGGATGGCCAGTCAACACATATGAACCGTGAGCTTTATGTGCCACTGCGGTTCTGCGGATTATTCAATGTCAGCCTTGTTACCCAACTTTTGTTCATCCAAATATACAACCGATTTTATTGCTCCGGTGGTCCAAGCAGATGGCCAGTCAACAGATCTGAATGTAAGCTTGATGTGCCATGTTTTCTGCAGATGTACTAATGTACCCAACGTCAGACTTGTGATATTTTTTTCTGGCTATCTTCAGCACAAGCCATGGGATCCCGGGTATACGGTCGATTATTGTCTTGCATTTTTCAGTGTGAAATTAGGATCCGTATGTCTCTCTTTTGTCTATCTTAAATTCTTAACTAACTTATGTACTTTTTCGGTGTAAGGAAAAGTTGTACATACCAGCATCCCTAAAGAAAGCACATGCAGACCGAAAGCTCCCATACTTGTCCTTCGGTCAAACAAATTTCACCCATCATGTATCATCCAAACTCTTTTACCTGACCTATATACGACCTATCTAATCTTCCATTTGTGTGATTCAAAACTTACAGCCCACCACTCCAAGTATGAGTCCTCAGCCAAAAAAACTCTAACTGAGAGTCATGAAATGAACATGAATGTCCAAAAATCTCGAGGAAGCAGCCTCCAGTACAGTGTTGCAACAGAAGAGTTCAGCATGTAATACACTGTGTGTTACTATCTGCTACAACCCTTTAACGGAAGGTCCACCACGCTAGTTCGTGGTTCAGCAGATCAGTTGATGTCGATACTATACGACTAAACTGAAACACTGAAACAGCAAGACACAAATTATAAACTGGAGAATCACACCTTACTGGACATAATTTTGGGAAGAAAGCGGATAGATTCAGCAGTTGATATTCTAATCATCTGGAGTACTGAACTACTATAAACTCTATCAGAGATACTCAAAAGAGAACACTGAAGTGCAAGCTAACGAACAGTGATCGGCTCATATTCTAACCATCTGGAGCACTGAACTAAAGGATACTTCCATGAAACCGGAACTGCTAAGGAGCTGGGATCGGCTCAGTGGCCACATGCATAAGAATCAGAGGGAGTCCCTTTTCAGAGTGATGGGCTCGCTGCAGTCACTAGGCCAGCCGATGACGCCGAGCTGCTTAAGGACGTCCTCCTTGGTGAAGAAACCCATGGACCGCAGCTGCATCGCCTCCTTGCTCCGCCAGGCGCCGCCGTTCTGCTCGGAGATGAGGACCGCGCAGGACATGGTCTTCCAGATGTCGGCGGGCTCCCCGTGGCGCCCGCCCATGATCAGGGAGATGACCCTCGATCTGTCGTCCATCGTCCTTGCCGTGTCCCGCGCGAGCTGGAACAAGTCGTCCAGGAGCGACTCCTTGCCCACGCGGCGGCGGAGGTCCTTGAGGCGCTTCTGGCCGCTGACCACGCTGGCGTAGAAGCCGTCGTCGTCGGGGCTCATCGGCGTCAGGCCGTGGTGCTCGTCGGCCGCCCAGGCGTGCCAGGCTCCGTCGTGGGTGGCGAACCGGGGGACGTGAAGGTTGTCGCCATGCAGGGCGACGGTGATCTTGTCGGAGCCGCGCCCTTCCAGGTGAAGGTGGCCAATACGCTCCGGCTCCGGTGCGGCGTCGCTGGTACTGCAAGGAATGAAAACAGAGAGAGATAACGAGATCAACAACGAACTAAATTACTGTTTTCAATACGAAAAGATGGATGCTAGATTACTCGGCTGGATCAGAAGGATGCACGCTGGACACCACCACCATTGGGAGGCTGGCCAGTAGGAGCACCACTACCATCAACGAAAGCTTTGGAAGAGACGGCATTGTTGATTGTTTGAGTTTGTGTTGCTAGACGACTACTCTACTTCTTATAAATATGAAGCCCAGGAAGCAGCAGTGTAGGTAGTTCATGCCATCTGAATGCTACATTTCAGTACCGACGATGTGACGATGAACGGAAGTGGGCACTACCAGTAGTACTAGGCTGCTCACGAGACAAGTTCCGGTGCTGCGGACCGTCCTTGTAGTTCATGCCAACCGTATGCAATATTTCACGCTTATGTCAATTTTGATTCACCTGCTTTTTCTCTTATTTCAAGGACTTCTGCTTCAGTGCTCCCCCCTTGTCAAACTTAAATAGAACAACGGTTGAGATTACTCTATACCTCTTCATATCTAAGGTGTGATGGTCTTTAAAAATTATTAAGTGATTGTTAACAAATAATTAAGCCGTATCTAACCTGCAGAAACATGTAGGATCCAATTGCATATGTATAAATCCGTACCCATACATATTCATATATACGTCTGAAATATATACGTCATGGTGGGCTCGCCCTTGTCATTCATGGTGGCTTCGTCCTCGTTGGCGGCAAGTGCTGGCACGTCCTAGGCGACCGGCGGTAATATTGAGAACGGCTAGTGCTCGGCGTTCATTGTGTATATAAACACGCCAATCAATCGCCCTTTCTTACGTCAAGAGACCTATTGTTGTAGTGAGGATGATAAGCCAATTGATCGAGATTTCTCATCTTAGACATTCATCCAGAATCCAGATGGACATAGGCATCACAAAACGTCCAAATTAGGAGTATATGCAAGCACGTTGATTTCCCATAGTTGCTGAAACTAAGCTGAGTAGCGACTAGCTAGGGAAGCTCGGTTCCTGTTAGCACCGCCATGGCAGCCATGAATAAGGGTTGAATTCTCAAAACTGCAGCGCGGTTCGCTGGCATAGATTGTGCTGGGCGGAGGAAGGAGAGCCTGGCGGCATAACCACCATAAGGCCTTCACCGCATAGAAGGGTGGAACAAGATCACAGCTGCAGGAAAAAAAGGATCACGATCGTGCGGAACACTGTCTCAGCTACCAAGAGGAACACGATCGGGAGGAACACGATGGGCGCATTCACCATATACGGTAACTAACGGTATACGGGCTTAGTATACAGGCTTAGATCTAAGGGACAAAAGACTAAAACGAGATTATGAATTAATTAATAGCAAAAGACTAAGTTACCCTTCTAAGTTTGGCCAAGGGGGGTGCAGTGAAGCACGGCTCTATTTCAAGCCGATCTTTCCGTCCTTGTAGTTTATGACCTTTTGTCTCAGACTGCTTTCCCATCTCCTTCCCGGACCATGTGACAAACTTTTGACTGTCAAGATAGTACTGATGGACGACCCTTCTCAGAACTTCTTCACGGGAAGCACGGTGGACAAAGATAGAATGGAACTTTGGATTTTGGCTCCCGGGGTAAACTGAGATTTAGCTTAGAGCTTAGTAGAATTTCTAACCGGGCCAGCCCAGTAAAATAGGTAAAGCTTACCGTGAGGTTGGATCCCTCAACCTCCAGCATATGTGTCAACTACAGAAGCCACCAGGATGCATATGCTAGTTGCTAGGTAGTTGATCAAAACTTATTAAATTATATGATGCCGCGTCTTTTTCTATTTTTTCCATGTTTTTTTGCTTTTTTTTTGTTTCTTTTGACTTGTGCATAACTAACTACTTAAGTTGGATATGCACAAGGTTTATGACCGTGTTGAGTGAATTTTCCTTATAAATATGATAAGAAGGTTGGACTTTGATGAAATATAGATCTCCTTGATGATGGCGTGTGTAAATTTTGTCGGTTGATGGCTTCGTTAATTTAAAGCTGGGCTTACTTCGAGCCTTCCGTTTAAATTTTGTCCATTATCAAGTGAGATTCAATTCAGTACTGACGATGTGACGATGAACAGAAGTGGGCACGACCAGTGGTACTAGGCTGCTCACGTCACCGGTGCTACGGACCGTCCTTGTAGTTCATGCCAATCGTATGCAATATTCCACGCTTATGTCAATTTGATTCACCTGTTTTTGACTTTTTTCTCATCTTCCAAGTCGATCTTCTGTCCGTTTGAATGTCCACAGCCAGATGACTTTGTTTCAGACTGCTTTCCCATCTCCTTTTCCGGGTCAGGTGACAAATTTTTGACTCTCAAGATACTGATGGACGACCCTTCTCAGAGCTTCTTCGCGTGAAACACGGAGGAGAAAGATAGAAAGTTTTGGCTCCTGGGCTTTAGTTGGTGCGGAGTTTTCAAATGTCGTAGATGATGATTACTCCGTAGGAAATTAGAAAAATGTAGAAACATGCAATATGTGCTTCTACATATCTACAAAAAATTTAAAATAATGTTACATTTCAAGCCACGGGAAAATTATTGTGGCTCTACAAGGAAATAAACAGTCTAGTTTGCTCCCACATTTGTTTTCCACAAGTGAAGTTCAGAGTCCTACCTTTCAGGGTGAAAACCCAAAATCTGGCCTTAACTGGTTGTGCCTGACAATGACCTTGTTGGAGGCATTGTTTTGAGAGCCGGGACTATCTTCAGGGTGAAAACCTAAGGACGACGGTGTTAGAGCAATATTCCCTTCTTAGAGGTGTCGCTTTTGGAGAGTCTGTATTTCAGGTGTTGTCTTGGTGGTGGATGTATTGCTGTTGTTAGGCCTGAGATACTGTAGCGGGACTTTTGTTTCTTAGTTTTCTTTTCTTTTTTTGGTTGTGTGCATCCGTAGTACCATTAGGGTGGTGCGTTGTTGCAGAGACTGGATGTAATTGATATTTTTTGATATTAATATATTCCCTTTATCTAAAAATTTCGTATATTGTGAGGAATTTATTAGTATAAACAACTCACACGGTGAATACTAAAGGACAAAGCGGTCCTATACAAATATGTGAGCCTCAATCAAAATGTAGAAGCAAAAACCATGTTCACTAAGGATTACTACTTCTTGGAACATATATATGCAGTGAATTAATATCAAGTTATCTGATTAAAATAGCATATCTTTTACTTTATTAGGCTAAGTCATGGAGATGTAGTCAAGAAACATCAGAGCAGAGATGAAACTACTCTGTGACATATTCTTGGAATAAGAGATAGAGCACAACTGTTTTGTGTTACTGATTCAAAACATTCTAAGAAAAAAGAAAATAACTAGAGACGAGCATGCCCAGACTTCAATCTTCACATTTACCTGATAGCAATGTACTTTCTTTAAATAAAAAAGCAATGTACTTGCTGATAAATATGTAATGAAATAAAAACACTGAAACAAAACAAAAAAGTGACAATATGATAGTACTATTCTGCATCTCAATAGAAAGTTAGGAAAATTATGATAGATAATCTGACAGCCATATACCAAGAATCCAAGATAACTACCTAATAATAAGTCTAGATTACCAGGGAGCACATCATCATTGATAGCAACAGAAATACCTTGTGATACATATTCCAAACCGGTGAACTCTGATTGCTAGCGCAACAGGCATCACGAAACAAAGGCCAACATGGCAATCAGCTTCTTAATAACAGAAGGGCAGCTCTTGCTCAGACAATTGAAGCCGTCACTGTCTACAAAAGCTCGAAGGTTTGTCGGGGAGCCGAGAAAACTTAAGCATGCTTTGCTTAGGCCGTCGCAGTGGTGCTGCTCGGCCAGCTCCAGGATAATCCCCACCTTGTCCACGTCGATGTGCTTGCATAGCTTATCCTCGCAGATACTCTTCAGCCTCTCCATGTTGTACCTGTCCGCGGCAACAAGCAAATGCTGGAACATGGCCTCGTCGTCTTCGTCTTCTTCGTTTTCCTCTGTCGCCCCTGCTAAGGAGTCCGTGTACGCAAAGCTGAGCAATGCCTTGAACACCTGGGCATCCATGTCATGTATGTGCACCGTATTGCCCTCCTTCATGCCGCCAAAGAGCATTGCGCTGAAGACCGGCGACCGGGCGGCGAGCAGGCACCGGTGCGCTGCGAAGGTCTCGCCGGCAACCTCAAAAACCACGTCGGCGCCCTTCTCGCTCCTAAGGAGGTCGCCAAGGTGCTGGTGAAGGTCAGATGGTTCCACGGAGACGAAGGTTGGAAGAGTGCTCTCGGGCAGATCCTCAGCCTGGTAATCGCTGATGACAACGATATCGCATCTGACCGTGAAGGAATCATCATGGAGATGCTCCGACTCCTCTAGGTCTTCCCTTTTGACGAAACTACTAGTCCCCCAGCCCTGCAGACAAGTGTAGTTGTTTACCGTTACTGATGATCCTAGTGATGGAGCTTGGCCCTTGACCTCGCCGGCGAAAGAGAACTTCTGTTGCGCCTTCACCGCCTTGAAAACACTGTCCTCGAGAACAAGGAACAGGGATATGTAGTCCTCGTCCTCAGCGGTGCAGCCGTTGGGGTAGTAATCGATGTGCCATCGATGTCCGCCAAGGTCGAAAGGGCGGGATTCGATCTTCTGTCCGGTGGGGACGTCCTTGGTGAAGGAGTAGCCGTCGATCTTCAGCAGGTGGTGCCCGCTCCACGTAGGGGCGACGATGGCGGAGGCGGACGACATGGTGAGCCTACAGTGCTGCAATTAGTATGGTATGGCTAGCGTAGAATGGAGAAATGTTCCTTTTGTCTTTGAGATGAAGAATGTGGAAAGGAGCATAATGGAGGCGACTGAACGATCTTACTTGCTCCTACTGCAACTTGTTTATATTTGAGTGGAATCATCTCAAGCGATGACTTTCTTTTTTTTAAAGGGAAAATCATGTGGGAGGGAGGAGCATTAATGGGCTCATTACTCATACTGGAGACTGGAGAGGCAATCTAGCTGGCTACCATTAAGAAATGGTTTTGTTAGTTCTCAACTTGGTGCTCAATCAAGTGCTACACCTTTCGATTATAACATGTATCATGCATATGAGTTGTAAATTGAATTGCAACTAATTTTGTTTTATTTGTGACTCCGCCTCGAAGAGCTCGATGCCGGCGGCCGAAATGTTTTGTTTCCTCTGTTTCCGAAATGGTGGTTCTGCTGAAAGAAAGTTTCGATCATGGCGGTGGTGCTCCTGCTGGCTAGCCTCCTGATGGTGGAGGTGGTGGTGTCTAGCGTTGTCTAGCGTGGATCCTCTCGAGTTTTGAGCAGCGTTATAACTAATCTCACTATATCTCTGTCTCAGTTGTTAGACTATACGTGTGTATATTAGGATAGAGATAGACTAGGATTTGGTACCATCTTGTATTCCAAATCTACATCCCCTTTGTACCTTTCTACAATTTTCACATCATTCATCCTTTCCGGTACCAGCGAGGCAGCGACACCGCACCGGAGCGCAATGGCCACCTCCACCTGGCAGGCCGCGGCTCCGACAAGATCACCGTCGCCCTGCACGGCGACAACCTTCACGTCCCCCGGTTTGCCAGCCACGACGGAGCCTGGCACGCCTGGGCCGACGACCTCCACGGCCTGACGCCCCCGACGCTGACGAGCGACGACGACGGCTACTACGCCAGCGTCGTCAGCGGCCACAAGCGCCTCAAGGACCTCCGCCGCCGCGACGGCCTGTTCCAACTCGCGGGGCAGGGGGCACACGGCGCGGACGAGGGACCACCGCTCCAGCATGCATCATCTCCCTCATCCTCGATGGGCACCGCGGGGAGCCCGCCGATATCTGGAAGACCATGTCCTGCGCGGTGCTCATCTCTGTTAGAATTAATCTTGTCATGATCATGTATCTGCATGTTTATCTTTGAGTTTTGCATGTAGTCTAGAACGGATGGTCTAGGAAAATGTCTGTAAGCCAAGAATGCTTCAGCTGTGTGCCCAAAAGGCGAGGTGCTGGGCTGTCGTGCGATGCGGCGGAGCACGGTGAGATGCCCATGGTGTCGTGCGATATGGCGACGCCGTGAGAAGCGGCCAGGCGCAACGGAGGCTGCAGCGTGACAGGCTGATCAAGGGCTCAAGGCTAACCGGGACATCCAGCAAGTAGCTAGTTAGTTGCGTGCTTGTGCATCGCGTTTTGACCTGATCTTGTGGGCTCCTAGAGTGTTTCTAGGATCAAGAAGTGGACATGTTAGTTAGTGTGTTAGTGCATGGCTGGGCTGTTAACTAGCTGTGCAAGTTTGGCCGGGTCATGTGTTAGTGGCCGGTGTGGTGTGAGTGCATGGGAGTAGTGGCCGCACGGTGCGTGTGTGCTGCCTATATATTGTATTGTACTTTGTTTGTTTGGTAATGAGAAAGAGAGAAAAAGAAGTGAGAATGTAGCATTTGTGGTGCCAAGGAGAGCCACGGCAAAGCCTCTTCTTCTTCCTTGGCTAAGTGTGTGCGCGTGTGTTCTGGTGAGAAACAAGAGAGCTTGAGAGTGTGAGAGGTAGAAGAAAGGGGCTGAGAGATTCAGCCCCAACAATTTGGTATCAGAGCCTCAAGATCCGAGGCGGTGGCGGCGGCTCGGCGGCATGCTAGGTGGCGGCGCGATGCCGCTAGGAGGTGAAGTTCGCTGGCGGGGTGATGCCGCTAGCAGCCCAGCGTGGTGTGTTGCTGCGACAAGGAGACGACGGTGCGATGCCGTCACGCGGCGTCCGCGGTGCGATGCCGCTGGTTGCCAACAGCGATTGGCGAGATGCCGCTGGTGCCGGCGGCGATGGTGTGATGCCGTTGCGCGGCGACGACGGCGTGATGCCGTCATCTCGAGGAGGGTCGACGGTGGTGCGATGCCATCGCCATCATGAAGAGTTGGTGTGAAGCCAACAACATTTGCAGCGTGATGCTGAAGCAAGATAGTGTGGAGTTTGGCGATGCAAGGGCCTCGTCCATGGCAAGAAGTTGTGGGTGATCTGCAAGTTGACATGACAAGATTAGGGAGGTGAATGTTAGAATTAATCTTGTCATGATCATGTATCTGCATGTTTATCTTTGAGTTTTGCATGTAGTCTAGAACGGATGGTCTAGGAAAATGTCTGTAAGCCAAGAATGCTTCAGCTGTGTGCCCAAAAGGCGAGGTGCTGGGCTGTCGTGCGATGCGGCGGAGCACGGTGAGATGCCCATGGTGTCGTGCGATATGGCGACGCCGTGAGAAGCGGCCAGGCGCAACGGAGGCTGCAGCGTGACAGGCTGATCAAGGGCTCAAGGCTAACCGGGACATCCAGCAAGTAGCTAGTTAGTTGCGTGCTTGTGCATCGCGTTTTGACCTGATCTTGTGGGCTCCTAGAGTGTTTCTAGGATCAAGAAGTGGACATGTTAGTTAGTGTGTTAGTGCATGGCTGGGCTGTTAACTAGCTGTGCAAGTTTGGCCGGGTCATGTGTTAGTGGCCGGTGTGGTGTGAGTGCATGGGAGTAGTGGCCGCACGGTGCGTGTGTGCTGCCTATATATTGTATTGTACTTTGTTTGTTTGGTAATGAGAAAGAGAGAAAAAGAAGTGAGAATGTAGCATTTGTGGTGCCAAGGAGAGCCACGGCAAAGCCTCTTCTTCTTCCTTGGCTAAGTGTGTGCGCGTGTGTTCTGGTGAGAAACAAGAGAGCTTGAGAGTGTGAGAGGTAGAAGAAAGGGGCTGAGAGATTCAGCCCCAACAATCTCCGCGCAGAACGGCGGCGCCTGGCGGAGCAAAGAGGCCGCGCAGCTGCGCGGATACTTCACCAAGGAGCGATTTGTTCCCATTGAGCCGATCACTGTTCGTTATGTTTTCTTTCAAGTATCTCTAGTAGCTAGAGCTTCCTGTAGTTCAGTACTCCAGATGATTAGAACATGAGATGTTGAATCGATCCATTTTAATTAATTAATTCTTCCCGCAATTATGTCCAGCAAGGTGGTAGTACGATGTAACTGTTGAATAAGCGTTTTATTCAGTTGTAGAATAGCCCCATTCTTCAGGCTCTGCCTGGCTCCCTCGCTCACGCACACGTCCCTGCGTGGGCACCGTTGCCTCTATCTCTCTCTTGATGTAATGCTATAAGTCTCTGTGAGACTATCGAATACAACCAACTTATGCATTCTTCCTGTCTTCTTGGTATCAGAGCTCAGGCTCAACAATGGCCGAAACCGCCCCTTCCTCCTCTCCGGCCACAATTCCCCAACCCAACCCCTCTGTTCCTCCTGCCAACCCTCTGGATCCCAACCTTCAAACGCCAATCCGTGCCCCACCTACACCCCACATCTCCGATGCGTTCACCCTCGGATCTCTTACCGACGCCCTGTCCGTCGTCACCACCGCCGGCCTTCCAAACCCTACTGCACTACCCTACCACTTCTTCCCCACACCCATCTCCCACCCAATTCTCTCCGTCCACATCTCAGACTATATCAAATTCCAAGTCTCTACTGACGGCGCCAATTACTCCAAGTGGAGGCAGATCATCACCTCCCTGCTAACCATGTACAAGGCACTGGACCACATCACCGCCGGCGCTGCTCCGGCAGCTCCTGACGACAATTGGCAGGCAGTCGACATACACGTCTCATTGTGGTTTCTCTCCACATTGAGCGACGATCTGCATCGCCTTGTCCAAGGCACGGACGGCCGTGCCCTCTCCACCTGGACGCGTCTCGAAGGATTCTTCCTCGATCGGAGCACGGCGCGCTATCTCTACCTCAGCAAGGCGTTTCACAACTGCCCGCGCGGTGATCTCACCGTGTCGACCTACGCCAGCAAGCTGCAAGGTTTGGCCGACGATCTGGCCACGGTCGGTCGCCCTGTCGACGACCGTGAACTAACCGCCACATTCCACGACGGCCTCGGCGGCAAGTTCAAGTTGCAGGCGACGATCTTGAAGAACGGCACCCTCCCCTCCTTCGCCGATGCATGCTCCCGCATCAAGATGGTCGAGATCGACATCAACACTGAGCAGCAGCAGGCCGGCTCGCAGGTGCTGGTCGCCCACGGCGGTGAGCGTCCTCAACCACCGGCCGCCCATGGTGCGGATCGCAGCCAACAAGGCCACCATGGTGGTGCCCCTCGCACTCCTGGCGTCAGCCCCAACTATCGGGGCAAGAACCCGATCCCAGGCTTCGTCGGTCGCGGTGGCGGTGGCCAGCCCACCTGGCATGACCACGGGCGTGGCCGTGGCACCTCTCCTGGCGGTGGACGTGGCCACTCCGACACCCCCTTCGGCCGCGACGGTGGCCACACGCCCTGGTATGGGTACTTCACGCCAGTCGGGGCGCCGTTTCCGCCTCGCGCGTCGTGGATCCCACCGAACGCGCACGGTGTGCTCGGCCCCCGTCCCGGCGCGCCCACCCAGGTCTACCCCGCCATCTACTCGACCACGCCCTCCGCGCCGCCACAATCTACATCGCCTTCGCCACCACAGCAGTACCCCGTGGCGCTTCCCTCCAACCCGGTCCAGCAGTACACCACCGTGCCCCAGCATCACCCACCGGCCACACTGAACCAACCCACGTCTTGGGACTACAACGCCATGCTCCAGAACGCTCCAAGCTATGGCTCCGCCTTCCACCAGTACGGAGGCGAGTGGATCATGGACTCGGGTGCGACATCACACGTCACCGGCAACCAAGGTAACTTGAGCCAAACTCATTCCCCATTAGAGCTTAATCGTCATCATATCATTGTTGGTAAAGGGTCGCATCTCCCTGTCATTGCCACTGGTACAACCCATCTTCCACCTTAACAACGTTCTAGTTTCACCTGCCATAGTCCAAAACCTGATTAGCACTCGTTCCTTTTCTCGTGATAATTCTTATTCCGTCGAATTTGACCCCTTTGGCTTCTCTGTGACGGATTTGGCTACCCGGAGACTACTCATGCTCTCT
The DNA here is from genome assembly GCA_030979885.1 of Lolium multiflorum. NCBI lineage: Eukaryota > Viridiplantae > Streptophyta > Magnoliopsida > Poales > Poaceae > Lolium > Lolium multiflorum. Next base: position 286,865,393 of record CM061753.1, on the reverse strand, counting down.
AATAGCACCGGCGATCTTTACCCATTCTTTGGCGACACTGGCGGCACCTCCTCTGCTCTTGCGGTCACTGGCGATCTCTGGCACCGACGGCTCGGTCACCCCAACGCCGCCGCCTTGTCCCACATTCCCTTAGATTTCCTTTGTCAATGTAATAACAGCATCAAAACGATTTCCTTTTGTGATGCTTGTCAGTTAGGCAAAAATTCTAGATTACCTTTTTCTACCTCTCATTCCCATGCCGCCTCTCCTTTTTTTTCTTATTCATTGTGATCTCTGGACATCACCAATTGTTAGTTGTTCCGGTTATAAATACTATCTAGTTATTCTTGACGACTACTCTCACTATTCCTGGGTTTTTCCCCTGCGTGCGAAATCTGAAACATGTGACACTCTGCTACGCTTCTTCTCATTCGTCGCCACACAATATCACACTACCATCCGTTGCATGCAGAGCGACAATGGTGGCGAGTTCCTCACCACCACACTCCGCGACCACTTCTCCGCTCACGGCGTCTCTCTCCGCCTCTCCTGCCCCTACACGTCACCCCAAAACGGCCACGCCGAACGCCTCATTAGAACACACAATGACATCGTCCGCACACTCCTGTTCCAAGCATCCCTACCATCCCATTTTTGGGTCGAAGCCCTCTACACCGCAAACCACCTCCTCAACCTTCGTCCCTCTCGCGCCATTCACAACAACACCCCTCACTTTCTTTTATACGGCACCCATCCGACATACGATCATCTCCGCACGTTCGGTTGTTTGTGCTTCCCAAACCTATCCTCCATCGCCGTACACAAACTCGAGCCTCGCTCCACCCGTTGTGTCTTCCTCGGCTACCCTCGCGAGCAGAAAGGATACCGGTGCTACGATCTCACCTCGCGTCGCGTTATTATTTCTCGCCACGTTGTCTTTGACGAAAGTCAATTTCCTTATGCGACCCCCACACATGTGCCCTCACAGCCTCCCACCACAGCCGATCCACATCCACCTGATCCGATCCCTCTCGGATCACGCACCAGATCCACCTACCCCACCCCACCTACCTCGTTACCTCCGACCGCCACTCCGCCCGCGCCACCTGTCCCCCCTGCTCCACCTCTCCTTCGCAATACCCGCGCGACACCAGATAGCGCCGACACCCACTCCCGGTCCCCACTCCCTGCTCCCCACGATCCAACACACCTCCGCCCCACCCCAACTCCAACCCGCACTGACCCTGTCAGCCCATCCCCAACCAACCCCACCAGATCCACCTCGTGTCCCACGCCGGCGTCCCTTTCCCCCACGCCAGCCAATCCCTCCCTGCCACCTCAGCTCACTCTCCCGCCCAAATCCATCCCTGTCATCCCTCCCTCCAACGCACATAAAATGACAACGCGCAGTAAACATGGGTTCTTTCAACCTAAACAACATTTTAACCTCACTGTTTCCGCCAACATTTCCCCACTCCCTTCCTCTTACCGTGCAGCACTAAAAGACCCCCGTTGGCACGATGCTATGTTAGATGAATTTAACGCTCTAATTCGGAATACCACTTGGTCTCTAGTGCCTTGTCCTGCAGGTGTAAATGTCGTCTCAGGGAAATGGATCTACCGCCACAAGTACAACTCGGATGGCTCCTTGGCACGCTACAAAGCAAGATGGGTCCTGCGTGGTTTCACTCAACAAGCTGACATCGACTTCGGGGAGACATTCAGCCCAGTGGTCAAACCTGCCACCATTCGGGTTGTGCTCAGCCTTGCAACCTCACACAACTGGCCAATCCACCAGCTTGACGTGAAAAATGCCTTCCTGCATGGAGAACTCGCCGAGACTGTCTATTGTGCTCAACCTTCTGGGTTTGTTGATCCTACACATCCCTCTCATGTGTGCCTCCTCAAAAAGTCCCTCTACGGCCTCAAACAAGCACCGCGGACATGGTTCCTTCGCTTCACCACCTTTCTCCATTCCCTCGGTTTTGTCTCCTCCAAAAGTGATTCCTCTCTCCTCATCCTTCATACACCTCAAACCACTGCCTACCTATTGTTGTATGTCGATGACATCATACTTACCGCCAGCTCCACCACCACTCTTCACCACGTCATTCAGCATGTCGGATCTCGGGGACATACACCATTTCTTGGGGATCAATGTGCATCGCACCGCCGCCGGTCTCTTCCTTTCTCAACAACAATACGCGCTCGAACTGTTGGAACGCGCCAATATGTTGAACTGCAACCCCATCGCTACCCCACTTGACACCAAAGCCAAATTTCCTGCACTGCCGGTAACCGCGTATCTAATCCTACCGAATACCGCAGCCTGGCTGGAGCTCTCCAATACCTCACCCTCACCAGATCGGATCTCTCCCATGCCGTTCAACAAGTCTGTCTCTTTATGCACGATCCACGTGACAGCCATCTCCAGCAAGTCAAGCGGATTTTGCGGTATGTGCAAGGCACCTCCCACCTTGGTCTTCAGCTCCGCCCCAGCTCCACTACTGACCTCACGGCATACTCTGACGCCGATTGGGCGGGCTGCCCAGACACCAGGAAGTCCACCTCTGGTTTCTGCGTGTTCCTTGGCGACAATCTAGTTTCCTGGTCCTCCAAACGCCAATCCACGGTTTCTCGTTCGAGCGCCGAAGCAGAGTACCGTGCAGTTGCTAACTGCGTCGCTGAGTCCGTCTGGCTGCGTCTACAGAAAGCTATAGTGGTGTATTGCGACAACATCAGCGCCACGTACATGTCGGCAAATCCAATTCAACATCAGCGGACGAAGCACATCGAGATTGACTTGCACTTTGTCCGCGACCGTGTTGCGCTGGGCGAAGCTAGAGTCCTTCATGTGCCCACGAGCTCGCAATATGCGGACATCTTCACCAAGGGGCTTCCTTCAGCTGTCTTCCAGGAATTTCGATCCAGCCTCAACGTTCTTCCAGACCCGGTTTCGACTGCGGGGGGTGTTGAATAAGCGTTTTATTCAGTTGTAGAATAGCCCGATTCTTCAGGCTCTGCCCGGCTCCCTCGCTCACGCACACGTCTGCGCACGTCCCTGCGTGGGCACCGTTGCCTCTATCTCTCTCTTGATGTAATGCTATAAGTCTCTGTGAGACTATCGAATACAACCAACTTCCGCATTCTTCCTGTCTTCTGTAACGGCCTTCATCTGATCTACTGAACTACAAACTAGTGCAGTAGCCAGGTCGTTAAGAGCTCTTAGTTTCATATCGAAAAATGCTGCTTCGGCCTTCATCTGGTCTACTGAACCACAAACTAGTGCAGTAGCCAGGTCGTTAAGAGCTCTTAGTTTCATATCAAAAATGCTGCTTCGGCCTTCATCTGGTCTACTAAACCACAAACTAGTGCAGTAGCCAGGTCGTTAAGAGCTCTTAGTTTCATATCGAAAAATGCTGCTTCGGCTGTAACATGCCTATGCACTCATTTGGCCATAATCAGCGAACACCGGGATCCCGTGGCTTGTACATTTTACTGAAGATAGCGAGACAAAAATATCACAAGGCTGACATTGAATACATTAGAACAATCTGCAGAAACCATGGCACGTAAAGCTCACGTTCAGATCTGTTGACTGGCCATCTGCTTGGACCATCGGAGCAAGAAAATCGGTTGTATTTGGATGAACGAGAGTTGGGCAACAACTGGACATAGGATAATCTGCATAACCGTTGTAATCTCAGGGCACATAAAGCTCACCGTTCATATATGTTGAGTGGCCATCCTCGTAGACCATAAGAGCAAGAAAATTGGTTGTCATTGGATGGAATAGAGTTATGTCTGCGATTAGTATAGTACTCCTGTCATGGGCCAACTACTGACAGTAGTATAGAACAAATGACAGGAGTAGTATGCAATTCATTGGCAACCAATACTTGCATTTGTTCTCATACAAACAGCAGCCATGGCACAAATACAACAGTGCAAACTCCTGTCATGGGCCAACTACTGCAGCCATGTGCAGCTGCTGATCTCCTGTCAAGCTCAACTGTCCGTGTTGTGACCAAGCAGCTGATGCAGAGCAGAATTTTGTCCTTCAATTTTGGCAAACAACCGTACAAAATTTGGAAGTAGAAAATCTAAAACAATTGTTAATAGTCAAATGCATACCTTGGACATCAATTGAACAAAACAAAAGGTAATCCAGACTACGGTTTGTAGATTGGTTGGTTGTGGGAATAGCTAATCCCTTCGGTCGTATTATCTATTGAGTATTGACATCAAAAAGAAGAAAATAAAAAAGAACACCAAAGCATCCAAACGAAGTTCAATAAATATGGAGTTATTTTGTGGAACTCAAAAGAAGTTGTGCTTTGGCTTATGAGTTAAGTCATGAAGGATTAATATCATGAGAAGGTCAATAAGAGGGAAGAACTGTAGTTCAATACAATATCAAAATGGACGCATGTGTTGAGTTGTGATTGATCAAGGCTTGAATCAAGAAATCGAGTGAAGATTACCATTTGATGACTCATGGTGAACCCCAACATTGGCCTTGAGAAAGGTGAGATTTCTGCGAGCATGGGATTGAGTGAAGAGTTCACTATTGTTTTCAAGATATCTTGTAATGAGCGGTGAAGTAGAGATACAGGGTTGACCAAAACAGAGTGCAAAGGTTGGATTTAAGTTGATCAACACACAAAGCATAAATGATGTACCGCATGGGATCAAATGTGATCTAGTGTCATGATAAACAATTGTGAATTGCACTTTACGAACTAACTCATAATTATGTGTTTGGTATTTCTATGTGAGTTAGGTATATTTCATGGGTTTGCATCAACATAAATATTTTATATAACCCATGAGAGGAGGGCGTAAAGTGGTGAATTAAAGTGGGTTATATTAGCATGATATGCTATATAGTACTAGCGTGGTGTCCTATATGGAGTAACCACCATGACATGGCACGTGCTTTTATATAACCCATGACAATAAATGTTTACCTTCTCACTCTCATTCTTTATTTATTGTCATGTCATATCACCAAATTTTTTTGAATCATATGTGTTAGTACCTATGTTACTTTCACTATGAGTAGTCTAAGGTATTTTATATATTATCTCCGCTCTTCTAGACAAGGTTACAAACTAGCATTTCAGGTACCAAGAAAATAAAACAAACTAACAAAATAAAGATTAATTATGTGAAAATGCTCTCATGTTTTGGGATAATTAAACATATTCATACTCTTTCTCTATGGTTGCATGCAGCAGTAGCGTTAATGAGCATGCACCATCTCAGGAAGTAAAAAACTAATTAATATTTCATGATTAGTGTTAGTGGCATTGTATGGATGAAAATTATATTTTGATAGTAGCCTACAAGAACGGAAGTACTTGATATCAGTTATCGCCTTAAAAGTAATATAATGCCCTTATCAAAACAAACAAAAAACTGGGCCCAAGAGCCAAAACGCTGCGCTAGGTCAACCCTCTCTCTCTCTTCCCCTCGCTCAATCCTTCTATCTCTCTCCTATGTGCTTCACGTGAAAAACTGAGAAAGGTCCTAGCTCTATCTATCACTCAAAGTCAAAAGTTTATCACATGACCACCAAAGGAGATGCGAAAGCAGCCTCATGCACGAGGGAGGAAATGGACAAATCACCACCTTTTGTTGACTTTGTTGCGCAAAACACCACCTTTACATGTTTGTTGCAGAGATCACCACCTTTTGATGTAATGTGTTGCACAGAGGTTCAAATTTAATATTAAAGTCAGATTAAGCTAATTAACTTCAAATTTGACAGCTGGCCCCATAAAACAGAGATGATGTGGCGTCCACTATGTCATCTAGTGTGTTTTCAAACTTTTTAAAAAAGAAAATCCAATAATGAAAATAGTATTAAAGAATAATTCTAGGAAAGTTTGAAACGAATCTAACATGCCATCTGAAATTTGTGTCAATTTTTTAGATTCGATCAGTCTTTGATGAAATTTTCAAAAAAAATCAAAAAAATATGAGAAAATATTCACGTGTATGTTCGAATATTCTATGTTGGCCCACTAAATTTTCGGTATGAAAGAACATATTTTATGACTTGGGTAAAAAAGATAAAAAAGTGGCTTGTCTGTAATGAACATATAGCGTCGCAATTTGTCTTTTATACAAGGAACACAAAATTTGTCTTATATAACAAAACTTTTATGGGCCATGCCTGGATGTACACGCGAATATTTTTTTAGAATTTTTAAACATATTAAAATATGTTATTTTATATTTTTTCTAATAGGTGCAAATGCACCTATGAGCTAAAAAGTCATGTCCGAAAAGCTAGCATCAATAGTTAGGTTCAAACGCTATCGTCTGACCCTAGATATGTGAATATGAAGGACCTTTAACTTCATCTTCTCCCTGATTTACTTCTCTAAATTATGTTATTATTTTTCAAATTATTCAGGTCATATTGTTTTAATTGCTAAAATATTTACATTGTTTTTTTTGAAAATTTCATCAAATGTTGACCGAATCTAAAAATGTGACACAAATTTCAGATGGCATGTTAGATTCGTTTCAAACTTTCCCAGAATTATTTTTTAATATTGTGTTAATTATTGGATTTTTAAAAAAAAAGTTTGAAAACACACTAGATGATATAGTGGACGCCACATCATCTCTGTTTTATAGGGCCAGCTGTCTAATTTAAAGTTAATTAGCTTAATCTGACTCCAATATCAGATTTGGATCTCTGTGCAACACATTACTGTAGGATTGTATTATGTCTCACAATTGATACAAAACTGTTTGGGGTACAAGGGATATAAATAGTAGAGCCAACCGACTAAGCCTAAAACCCTAGCTTGCGTTACAAGTTTTGCTTAACCGAAACATATAATCTAACATCCCCCGCAGTGTCAACGTGGGGTTCAATCACGTTGAGACTGAAACGAATGTCATGAAACGGCTGTGTCGGCAGTCCCTTGGTAAAGATGTCGGCGAACTGCGCTGTAGTGGGAACATGAAGAACTCGAACTTGGCCCAAAGCAACTTTCTCCCTGACGAAGTGAATGTCTATCTCAATATGCTTTGTCCTCCGATGCTGAACTGGATTGCTGGACATGTAAACCGCTGAAATATTATCACAATAAACAATAGTGGCCTGCTGGATGGGACGATGAAGTTCAGCCAACAACTGCCGTAGCCAAACTGTCTCAGCAACTGCATGTGCAACAGCTCGATACTCAGCTTCTGCAGACGAGCGTGAAACCGTAACCTGTCGCTTAGAAGACCATGAAAGCAAATTGTTACCCATAAAAACACAGTATCCGGACGTGGACCGACGAGTGTCGGGGCATCCAGCCCAGTCCGCATCAGAGTATGCTGTCAAACTGGTAGGTGAAGTGGTGTTTATGTGAAGGCCATAATCTAATGTTCCTTTTAGATATCTAAGAGTGTGTTTCATGTGATTGTAGTGAGGAACTCGTGGATCATGCATATATAGGCAGACTTGTTGGACAGAATAAGATATTTCTGGGCGTGTTAGAGTAAGGTATTGTAGTGCACCCGCAATGCTACGGTAGAGAGTTGGGTCTGAGAATGGTTCGCCATCAGCAGAGAGTTTGGCGCTAGTGTCAACAGGTGTACGAGCAGGCTGACAGTCAATCATGCCTGCGCGATTGAGAAGATCTAGAATGTACTGACGTTGGGAAAGAAAAAGACCATTAGAGTCACGTGTAACAGTGATGCCAAGAAAATGATGAAGCACACCAAGATCAGTCATAGAGAATTCAGAGTTAAGCAGTGTAATAATATGATCAAGAAAAGTCTTAGTGGAAGCAGTGAGAATGATATCATCAACATAAAGAAGAAGATAAGCTGTGTGTGTGGAAGTGTGATAGACAAAAAGAGAGGTGTCGGTGAGAGAGGGAGTAAAACCGATTGTTTGAATGTAAGTTGAAAAACGTTGGAACCAAGCCCTAGGGGCTTGTTTGAGACCATAAAGAGATTTTTGAAGGAGACAAACATGATCGGGAGCAGAGGAGTCTTCGAAGCCTAAAGGTTGTTGACAATAAACAGTTTCTTGGAGAGCACCATGAAGAAAGGCATTTTTGACATCGAGTTGGTGAATGGGCCAAGAAGAGGAAGTGGCGATGCTAAGAACAGTGCGAATAGTGCTAGGCTTGACAACAGGAGAGAAGGTCTCGTCGTAGTCGATGCCGTGCTGCTGAGAGAAACCACGACAAACCCAGCGAGCCTTGTAGCGAGAGAGAGTTCCGTCGGAGAGAAATTTTTGGCGGAAAACCCATTTGCCGGAAACAATGTTTGCACCGACAGGGCGAGGAACAAGGCGCCATGTATCATTGTGAATGAGAGCAGAAAACTCATCACGCATAGCGGCAGCCCAGTTAGGATCGAGAAGAGCACTTTTGTAGGTTTTAGGGATGGGGGAGATCGGAGAAGTGGTGGCATGAAGATTGAGACGCGGCCCTTTTGGAACGTGAAAGACCGCTTTGGCCCGAGTGCGCATGGTGTGATCATTTGTGGGAGCTTGGGTAGGAACAGCATGGGGTGGTAGAGGTGGAGTGGGATGAACAACGACGTCAGGCGCAGCGGATGAGTCAGACGTCAAAGATGGTGGAATAGGTGGAGAAGAAGCGGCGGGGGAGATAGGTGTATCGGGTGGAGCTGCGGACGTGGCAGAGGAAGCAGCTGACCCTGCTGTCGCGGCAGTGGAGTCGGCTGAAGGGGCTACCGCGGCAGGCGAGGAGAGCACTGGGGTGGCGGTAGGAGCGATGTAGTGGTGAGGAAACCTAGCGGGGTGAGCTATGGGATGATGTAGGGTAGGCGATGGGTCAATGGGAGTTTGGGAGGGTGTCCGTGTGGAGAAAGGGAAGATATGCTCGGAAAAAGTAACGTGCCGAGAGATGTGGACGCGGCCGGAGACGAGATCCAGGCAGCGATAACCCTTGTGTTCATCAGAGTATCCTAGAAAGACACAGGGAATGGAGCGAGGTGATAGTTTGTTGGTGGAGATGGCGGCAGTGTTTGGAAAACAAAGACAGCCAAAGACGCGAAGTTCAGAGTAGTTGGGATGACTAAGGTAAAGAGAGTAGAATGGTGTAGAGTTTGTGTTGGACTTGTGAGGCCGGATGTTAAGTAAGTAGGTGGCTGTGCGTAAGGCTTCGGCCCAGAATTTTGGTGGCATTGAGGAGTGGATTAAAAGGGTGCGAATGATGTCGTTTATTGTGCGAAGCGAGCGTTCTGCCTTGCCGTTTTGAGGTGAAGTGTATGGGCATGAAAATCGGAGAAGAATGCCATGTTGAAGAAAGAAGGTTCGGTTTTGAAAGTTATCAAATTCTTTGCCGTTGTCACATTGGATAAATTTAATGGGAAGAAAGAAGTGTGTGGCGACATATTTGTGAAAGTTTAGGAAAATGGTGTGTACATCTGATTTGTTGCGTAAAGGAAAAGTCCAGACGAAGTGTGTGAAATCGTCTAGAACGACTAGATAATATTTAAAACCAGAGACACTAGTATGGGGAGATGTCCATAAATCGCAGTGCAAAAGTTCAAAAGGAAAGGTACTAACAGTAGTAGAGGAACTAAAGGGCAAGCGAACATGTTTTCCTTGCTGACAAGAGGGACACATGGAGGTATTGTGACTATCCTTATTACAAGTTATTGAAAATTCGCTAAGTATAGAAGACAAGGTAGCGTTGTTGGGGTGGCTGAGACGGTGATGCCAGAGGTCGACGGACGCCGCCATGGAGGTGGGTGGGTCGTGGGTGGCGGTGCCATGGAGAGTGTAGAGGTCGCCGGAGCTATTGAACCGAGCGATCTCCGCTTTGGTCTGGTAGTCCTTCACAGATAAACCAAACGGATCAAATTCCATGGAAACAAGATTGTCACGGGTAAACTGACGAACAGAAATTAAGTTTTTGATTAGCGCGGGAGCAATAAGGACATCACGTAGGAGGAGTTGTTTGGTGGGTGTAGGTATGGTGGTTTGGCCGGTGCAATATATAGGTATAGTAGTGCCGTTTCCTAGGACTATGGATGAAAGTGGGGTGGTGGAAAAATTTGACAACATATTACTAGAAGCAGACATGTGACTAGAAGCACCGGAATCGAAAATCCAGTCCATACCTGAGTTTCCCTGGGCAGCGAAGTTGTTCATGGCCTGCAAGAACGCAGATTGGTCCTAGCTCGGTGAAGGAGCGGAGGTCGGTTGATGCAGCGGGGCAGTTGGAGCAGGCGGCATGAGGACAGGCGAAGGCTGAAACATCTGGGGGTGCTGATATGGCATGTATGGCATCCCCCCGTCGTAGTAGGCCGGGGCGGCGTGGTAGGCGTTCGGCGGGGCGCGCTAGCCGAGGAGTCCAGGGGAACCAGTGTGGGGGCGAAGACCCGGCGCCCAGGCACCCGTGTAAGCTGGAGGAGCGCCGATCGGAGAGGGGGCCGCCCAGGGCATGGACCAAGCCTGAACCATGCCGGTCCAGGGATCATGAGGAGGGTGCCAGGTAGGCGGCGCGGCAGGTGCTGGCGCAGGCGGTACCGCCGGTGGCGGGCGCCAAGCGGGAGGAGCGGCAGGCGCTGGCGCGGGCGTCGAGGCGGCTGGTGGAGGGGCAGATCGCGGCGGCCAGTACATCGGATTCTTGCCCTTGTAGTTGGGGCTGGGACGCCAGCCAGGAGGAGGCTGCCCGGCCGAGGCTGGAAACGGGACCGGGGGTCCTGCCGCGGCAGTGGGCTGGCTCGTCGGGCCTGCCGGTGCAGGAGTAGGCAGCAGGGGCGGCCGGGTGGAGGCGGCGAAGACGTGAGGCCGCGCCTCCCGTCATGTGAGGTCATCATCGGCGTTCTGCAGCAGGGACCGGATCTCCTTGAAGGAAGGGCGAGGCTGCATGAAGGGAATCATGGCCGCTTGAGGCTTGAACCGGTCGCCGAGCCCTTGGAGAAGGATGTTGATAAGCTGGCGATCAGGCATAGGATCGCCTAGTTCGCGGAGCTCATCCGCCATCGTCTGGATGCGCTGACAGTAGACGCTGAGCGAGGAGTCCCCCTGAGGGGTGTTGCGGATCGCGGAGTGGAGGTTGTTGATCCGGGCGTCAGCGTTGTCCTGGAAGAGCTGGCGCAGGGACGCCCAGAGGGCGGCGGCGGTGGCGGCCTCACGGAAAACGAGATTGAAAATCTCCGTGGACACGCGTGTGTAGATCCATTGTATGATGGCGAGATCATCTGTGGTCCAGCGAGCGTCGTCAGGACGAGGGGCGACATCGGCGGCGATGTGGTGACGGAGGTTGCAGCGCCCGAGGTGAACCTCAAAGAGGTGGCGCCAATGGTAGTAGTTGTGTTGGGCAAGATCTAAAGTAATAGGTATGAAGGGGGTGACATCGGCTATGGTGTCTGTGTAGGAGAGAGGAGTAGCCGTGGGAGGGGTAGAAGAGGTCGAGGCCTCGGCGGCGGCGGCTTTGGCGTGCTGGTCGAAGTAACCAGGCGGCGGCAGCGGCGGCGGCTTAGGCGGCGGCGCCATAGGTCAAGATCGATCGCTCTGATACCATGTAGGATTGTATTATGTCTCACAATTGATACAAAACTGTTTGGGGTACAAGGGATATAAATAGTAGAGCCAACCGACTAAGCTTAAAACCCTAGCTTGCGTTACAAGTCTTGCTTAACCGAAACATATAATCTAACAATTACATCAAAATGTGGTGATCTCTGCAACAAACATGTAAAGGTGGCGTTTTGCGCAACGAAGACAGCAAATGGTGGTGGTTTGTGCAATTTCCTCTGCATGAGGCGTCAGGAAGCCATCCGACAAAAAAAAATTGTCTGAAAAGAGAAAACATAACCAGGTAATTAAGTCAAACCAACAAAAGTGTAAAGTGTAACATACTGTACAATTGACATGAGCTACAAGGACCGTCCGTAGCACTGGAACTTCTCACGGGTTGATAATCTAACAAACTCTCATGTTTTCCTTCACTTCAAGTAGCAGCGACAAGGGAGCGTGAGGCGGGCGACGTCAACGATAAACGACGCGATCAGAGAGGTCCAGAAGACAGACGATGGCGAGGGCGCGGCCTGGGGGAGCCGCGGCGGGACGTTCCTGAGCGCCCGCCACGTTGCGCTCATCGAAAACTATGACACCATGTGCTGTGCTGTGCCGTGCTCATCGCGCGGCAGAATGGCGGTGCCTGGCGGAGCAAGGAGGTGGTGAAGCTGCGCTCGATCGGCTTGTTCAGCGAGAAGGAAGTCCTTAACAAGCTTGGCATCATCGCGTGGCCTAACAGCTGCAGTGAGCCCATCACTCTGGACAGGGATTCCCTCTGATTGTTATGTATGTCTGTGGCCACTGAGCCGATCATGTTCGTTAGCATGCAGCTCTCTTTTACTTGAAGCATCTTCAGTAGAGTTTGTAGTTCACTACTCCAATAACTAGAATATCATAGGAGATGAGATGATGAACCTATCACTTTCTTTCAATACGCCCGCGATTATGTCCAGCAAGGTGATCCCCAAATTTATAATCTTTGGCTGGCTGTGTCAGTTTGGTACTACATCATTGCCATCAACTGATATACTGAATCACGAACTATAGAATGGCGGCCTCCAGATTGTTGATATTTGCAGCATGTAGCCAGATATGCTGTATGCTGAAGTCTTTTGTTGCAGAACTACTGCTGTGACTGTTCTTTGAGATATTTGGACAAACAGTGGTACTCCGTACAATGAGAGTTGCCAGACATCACTGTAACATCCACCGTTTACTACTTCTCCAGCAGGTCAAACACCATCTCCTCGATTGGTTTTGATCAGCTTGTCGATTATGCTTTCAAGAGCCAGTGCAATGGCACTGCACCTCTGATCAACGAAGCATGACCTCCCTTCCTCGACTGCCTTGCACAGCTGCTGATCCATCGGCACCTTACCAAGAAAAGGGACTCCAATTTCAATGCACATCTTCTCCGCGCCAACCCTGCTGCTGTCAAACACCTCGCTGCACGCGGCAACCGACAAAAGCTCGGGAGTGTCTCCTTGATATAGTTCATCACCAATTCTGTGGCATCTGTCTCCCCTACAGCACCTGGCTTCATGAATTCGAGATCTGAAAATGGCTGCCTCAAGCCACTCATGTTCTCCACAACACCCAACACTGGCACGCCAACCTTCTTGCAGAAGTTGATTTCCTTCTTGACGTCAATCAGAGACACTTGCTGTGGAGTCGTAACAATTATCGCACCATCAACTCCTGTGGCTTGTAGATACGTACTGGACAATTGAGATGTGCTCATCAGATGTTCCAGGAAGAGCATCCACTACAAGATAGTCAATCTCCTCCCAGTCAACATCCTTATGGAACTATTTGATCATCAGGGTTAGGCAGCATGAAATCAATCGACATGACACCAAGGTTTGACTCAACATAGATGGGCGACCAGCCAAGATTGCTCTGATGAATATCCTGGCCTTCAAGGCCTAACATTTTTGGGATGCTAAGGCCGCATATATCTATATCAAGAAGGCCAACCTGAAAGTCCTTTTCAGCTGGGGCAAATGACAGCTGGGCTGGAAAGCGTGCTCTTTCCAACGCCTCCCTTTCCTGACAAAACCAGTATCTTGTGTTTCACAGTAGCCATCCGCTCAGCAATAGCAACCAAGTCTGAAAAAACAATACAGTCAACAGTTAGGCCATCTTTAATTTAAGAAATAGAAGCGACACTTCAATATTATCTGAGCATGCATTGAACTCCAACGTTAACAATCTGATCAGCGTGGAGCACATGCCAAAATGGGTAGATCAAGAACGAGAACGAAGCTATGGCAATCTTAAGCAAGAGCACAGGCAATCTATTAGTAACTAGCCTTTGATCCAATGCACATGTATCCTGAATAAGGAATGTCTTGTATGTCATAAACATAATCATCTACTAGTTGATAATTACTCTTGACTGAGACACACTGCAACCTTAGTCTGAACATGTCCACTTCATACCCACTCGCTTAGGCTTGAGCAGAAAAATAGATATGAAGAACTGAAGGTAGGCAGAGGAGGATGGAATCATGGCAGAGAATGACTATGACTAGTGACTACTGGGACACTTTTGAAAAAAATTGTAATCAAGATCTACTGGCTCCATATCAATGCAACATATCAAGAACACAAGATACATGCCACGCCAGGACAAAGCCCAAAACAATGTGGTTCGGAGCGAGGAGGCAGGTTGCACTGATTTTGATAGTTGGCTAGTGTAAAGTGGACGATCTGGATATTTTTTGGGACTACACGCCCGTTGAGGGGGAGTGGACTTGTTCCATATAAAGGTATAAAACATGAAGGCGTATATGCTATGCACACCAAACTTGTCCATCAATCTGGAATTCTCAAACCTCAGCATGTTAGAAAGGCAAATGGTTCATGTGCAATTCTACACTAAAATGTTTTTATTTAAATATTAAGAACAAGATACATCATTGAATTTGACCTGACATTGAAGCGAAGCATATCACTGTTAACATCTCGCAGTCGACAACAAATTTTCAACATCAAAACTGAAGAAAGTGTACAAATACCAAAGCAGCACGCCTACGTTCAGGTGACACATACCAAATCGTGTAACAACCTCCACTGTAGAAGATAAAACAGATGATGACAATCCCAAGGCGACTAAAATGTTGCTTCTTTGGAGTAAAATATTTGAGATGACAACAAGCAAAGGCTCCCTTCACCAACGAAATACAAGTTCTCAAGTGAAAGATAAGTTCTTTGGCAGTGGCAGAATGTTTCTATGAGACGACAACATAGCATGCGCTCCCAGACCTATACCAGATTGTGGTAATGACATGTCAAAGAAGACTTGTGTCTACTATCAAGGCATCCCACTCCAGTGGAGTAAAAGGCACCAATAGCCTAGGAATGGTCCAAAACATGGTGTATGTTCCTAAATGCTACCATCTACCGTATTAAATACCCAATCTACTTGGTTATCCTCCTCGATTTGCACTTGAAGTGCGGAGGAATAAGTTATCAACCTTATGCTCCAAAAAGTGCAAAGACGACTTGTCAACGTCATAGAAGAATACCATGTTTCAGTGGCAGCAATTTTCTTCAGAACATAGACATCAGACCACATAATCTCGGAGTTCTTTTCCCAGATAATGGAAAGATCATCCTCCAGGACTCTACATTGTGCGATGCACATAACCAAATACAATCTCAGAGCTAATTTGCCAACAAAGAAAAAAAATACTGAATATTCAGTTGCCGTTATCAAGTGTGCCAGAATGCAGAGGATTGATCACTGCTCCCCTGCAAAAAAATTACTAGCAGGAGATGCAATGCTCCAATTCTTTGTGAAAAACTATGTGATTTGACCTGGACTGCAGGGAAAGGAACAAGCTGGTACTGACAGAAACAGGTAGCTCAGAAATTCAGCTCACCACCTCATTGGTTCATGAATTAAGACACGCATAAGATGCTTATATTCTTTTTTTAAACTAAGATGGCTATCTGTAGTGACCTACAGCAGTGAAAAGGAAGCCAATGTTTGGCTGGAGAACAGAGCACAGCAAGCAAAGTTGTAAGAACAGATGCATTGTTCTGAATCAGCACACAGATGGCGTTTCTTTTTGGCTAGATGGTAGACAGGAACCAAGTGGTCCTGAAATGCAAGCTATGGCTTCTTTCGCCAAAGAAATGTATGTTGTCAAGTTACATATACGTTCTTTGACAATGGGAGAATGTATAGCTAGAATTCCTGGACATGTCAAACAGGGTCTTCGGTCTATTATCAAGCCATCACACTGTAGTGTGGAAAAAGGCACCAATATTACAGGAATGATCGAAAATATGGCGTCTGTTGCTAAATGGTACCAGTAACTATGTATTAACTAGTCTATCTACTTGGTCATCCTCCTCACTTTTCACTGGAAGTACAGAGGAACAAGTTGACCCTATGCGCCAAAAAGAAACGCCATCTCTGCCCTAGAGATGGGTCGACGGTACGACGGTGGTGGAGACTTCTGGAACATCACGTTGAGGGTCTGCTGGACCGTAAGTGTGCTCCCAGTTTGCTATAGGGTGACTCGGTGATGCACCTGGTACCTAGCTGGTGGGGCGTTGTTTGTGTGTGAGGGCACAAGGCCCTGATGGCATGATCTTCCCATCATTGTCGGGTTTGTAGGTGTTGAGTGGTGGCTTCGGGCTGTTGATGTATATTTTGTCAGACCTTTGTTGAATAAATTATAATAAAGGCCGTATGCATCTTTTTGATGCAGAGGCTGGGGTTCAACCTCCTTTTTGGAAAAAAAAAACCGTGGCATCACACGTTAATGATAAAACCTGTATCACTCAAACCTAGAAATATCAACCAACATCCATTATCACTAGGATCAAAACAAACCATACACACAGGATAGAACAACTATCAAGTATTAACCGATATATCTACTATGACTAGGATCAAAACAAACTATACACAGCAAGCAGAAGAATACTCACATAATGACGGCCAGGAAACAAGATCCTTTCGACTGATACGGGAATAGCTTCAGCTACATCCTTGCCGTAGCTGACTTGACGGCTTTCAAGATTCTACAATAGTGGTAGAATAAAGCAGGTTGCTCACCCTCCAGGCCCCCTATCACCAAGTCAAATCGACCAAATCTACCAATAAATGATGCAATTCTATCATTAGTGAGAGACTTCACATCAGCAATCTCAATTAGCGTGCCAGTTTGTGTCTGATCCCACCAACCCCTCAGAATCCTCCTGTTATCTTCACTTATCTCAACAGATATCACTGTTTTCATGTGGATTCCAAGCCTGTGCAAAGCTACCTCTCCTCCTCCAATACCGGTGAATAAGGATAGCACATTAACACCATTCGGATACATGTCCTTCAACACCGACAAGTGGTAGCCGACAGTATCAACTTGGAAAGAATCACCAAGACACTTGTACCTCTTTCTACTGGCCACTCCTCTCGTATGGTTTCTTGGAAAACCGTGTAAATATTCCATCTCATCTTGCTCTAGAGGGGCAACCTTGTTCTTTCCAACCCAAACAAGGTTCCATTCTCTGCACTGGTCCATTACATACTTCTGAACTGTTAGAGGTGGTGGATTACTTGACCTTACAAGAGCACATTCGATCTTTTTTATCTGTTTTGGACTTGCCACACGGGTCTCAAAGCAATTGAGCTGCTCTCTGTGGTCCCAGGTAGGCCACCACTTCTTATAATGAGGAAAGGCCTCAAATATGGTCTTTGGAGGGAGAGGACGGAGAGGTGACCTTTTCTCAATCGGCAAATTATGGACATAGCCACTTTCCCGAGCAGCTGCACAGAAGAATCTAGAATCCACAAACTCAGGTTCTATGTCATACAGGGATCTGGAAATTTCCTTCCATACATTTTTTGGAGCTCTAGCCATATTTTCATAGTAGAAGTAAGGTGGGCCACTAGCTTGTTTAGGAAGACTTCTTGTCACTGACCGTAGCCTATCAGTAGGTAGGTTGAATCCAACCATCGGATGTGGGAGCCACATTAGTTCACCATGGTTACCATCCAAGGAGGAGCGACTTCCTTGTGCTCCACTTCCATAATGTTTCATTTTTTTCTTGCTCTCCTCCATCAATCTTGCTTTCTTTCTCACTCCAAAGGAATCAAAGCCCCTATCAGTAACCTGCCAAATTATACACAAATTTCCAGTGTCATTACATCAAGTTAAACGAGGAAATAGTTTTGTTATTCAAATGTGCAGTCAAACCAATAGTTACCTCATATTCAGATTGATTCATATAACTACAATTTCCTGCAGCTTCGGATGCATAGATCGAATCGACTAATACACACACAGAGGCATCCACACCTAGTTAGTTTTAACCAAAATATACAACATAAGGTGTTTTTTCCATGGAAGCATGATCACAAGGTAGCAATTTTAAAAAAAAACATACCACATCTGGTAATAGCCCTATTTGCTTCATCTTCAGCAAAACCCATGTTTACTAAGGACTTTATCTTGTTGTCCTTCTCTGACATCTCTTGTGGAAAATCCTGCGCAAAAGCAAAACAAAACCAGAGATTAGAAATGACTAGCTACATCTTACTTCCTTTTTAATGCTAAGTGACTAGTGATACGAAAGAGGGGGAGAGATCACGGAATACACAGAGCAGTAACCAAGACTGATCGAGAATTAAATCGATGACATAATTTAGGAACTCAACTTGTTATTCTCCAGTGCTGTTTGAGCAAATAGAATACTAAATGTATGCATGAACACAAATGCTCCTCGCCTAGTCGCCTTACACTTGAAATAACTGCCTACACTAGCAATAGGAAGCACTTCAGGTTGTGCTGGAATAAACTGAAGGCACATGTCCAAATCTGTAGCTTCATATGATGGTGTTGATGGGTGAGTGTAGCAGTGATTAAGCAAAATGCATACAAGCTGCAACTTATATTCAAATGCGTAAGAATTGAAAGGAATGTGAGTGGAGCGTAAATAGAACTATTCATTTTATTCATCTCAATCAAAGACAAGAAGGACAATAGCACACTCAGTTATATTCTTTTCCAGTTTGTTTGATTACTCTGTGAGGTATAGATTGATGGTATTTAACCTCACTTCTCAATATATTGCACTCTTACACGATAAAAATTTAACACGATGAGAACTTTATGTAAACAACACAAGTGATCAAACTTCAAAATGCAGTTCTACACTGATGAAAGGCTGGGAGCAAAACAAACAAAGAGATCAAAAGATACGAAAAAGGGTGTTCAAGGTATGCATGGCAAAGATTTCACATGTATCAGCATACATGTGATAAAAGATTTCTCTGGTATGCATCGCAAAACTGAATTTCTTCATATCCTCGATATTGATTGTGAGGCCCTTGAAGAAAAATAAGTAGGTCTCCCTGCTGCCTTGGAAGAAGCACTACAGAGGCCTCTGAGAAGGTGTGTACCTCGGTGTTTTCTTTACTTAGTGGCGGGTGTGAAAAGAAGCTGAGTTTGGCAGGCGAGAGGTGTTTCTTAAAACTGTGGCTCAATCAATCCCAACATACTCAATGAGCTGTTTTGCTCTTTCCAAAACAACATGTAAACACCTCTCTTCAGCTATGGCTTGCTACTTGTGGGGAGGAGATGGTGACAAAAGGAAAATGCATTGGCGTAAATGTTCTGAAATTGATCAACCTAAATATGCTGATGGTACGTGTTCGATATTGCAATGCTTGGCAAGCAAGGTTGGTGGCTTATTACCAACCCAAACTCTCTATGTGCTAGAGTTCTAAGGGCAAATATTTCACAAATGGGGATCTTCCCACACCTGGAGAGCAATCCTTAAGGGTCGAAAGACTCTGGAGTTTGGACTTACTAGGAGAACTGGGGGTGGACTAATGCTTGGCAAGACAGATGGATCCCTGATGTTGTTGGTGGCAAACCTCCTTTTAAACCAGCTGGGGCAGAAGTAATTCAAATGGCTAAGTTAATCTCTCATGATGGTTCCAAATGGGATGTTGAAGCACTCGATGTAAATTTTGTAGGCCCAGATGTACTTGCTATCAAGAAAAAACCCTTGGGAAAACTAGACAATGATCTATAGGCTTGGGATGCTAATCCGGTACATATAGCTGCAAAATCTGCATCCCTTACTAATCCGGTGTGTGTCTGGCTTGACCAAGTTCCTGAGTTTCTAGCAATGTGTATTCACCTTGACTGTAATTTTGCTGACATTTCGATATAAGCTTCATGTTCTAAAAAAAGGTATGCATGGCAAAGATGTCACAGGCATCAGCATTTATATGAACAAAAAAATTCCAGTTCCAGGGAATCATCTACCTCATGACCAGAATCATCAGAGTTGGGTTCTCTCCCATCAGCATCGTCATCTCCATCCCAGTTTTCAAAATCAAAATCATCATCATCTTCAACACTCTGGGAGATGAGACCAGAAGTAGAGCAATTACCCGCAGCCTCATCTCCAATTGCCTGCATTTCATATGACCAATTGTAATATGCAATCCTTGCGACCATGGAGCAAAAGAATTATAGGATAAATTAAATAACATAAGCACATATACAAGTACCTTCTAAAAAAAAGTACCTTATATGTGATAAGTAGCTCAAGCAATGCATTTGAATCACTGTACCCTGAAAGAAAATACTCGGCTGAAACAGAAGTTGTAAACACGTATGACAAATGAAATGAATTTATTACTTTTACTATTACCAATCTGTTTAATGCCCTTCACGACCATCTCTATTGTGAAACCCATTCCCACATATCCCTCGACTAAAGAATTAGGTGGTGCTTCCCCATTAGCCCGCCCATTAGGATCCTTTAGACAGGCAGATGAACAAATATCACAGTAAGATCATTATAATAACAAGTCATGACTAGCTCTTGTGCTGAAAGATAAAATTTTCTGTCAGTTACTACCTGGTGTACCAAAGTTGATGGACCAGCAGCATCCATGTTCCTCAAGGCCGGGGCTGATGAGGGTTCAGCGTCACCATCACTTTCCCACTCAAAACTATCATCGCTATCCTGTACCACGAGTTAAGCACGCCTTGGATCAATATTAAAAACACATCCACAACAAGGTCCGCAACCCCGTTCTCTCTCCTCTCCTTCCTTTTGAGAGTCGCTGAAGGAAACCCAGCTCGCTCCTCCCTCCTCTCCGGCGGTGCTGCCGGCCGGTCTGGAGATGGACGCGCAGCTCGGGATGTAAAGAGTAGTTTTAGTCTGGTGTTCGGCGATCTGCCGGTTGTGGGCTTTATGCCCAGTAGTAGGAGCGGCGCTCTTGATCTTGGCGGCCAGATCTTGGGCAAGATAGGTTTCTTCTCTTTCTCCTGGTTGCTCCGCTGGTTGGAGCAGGGCTTGGAGGGAAGGAACACCGCTTCTTCCAATAAAGCCGTTTGTTCAGGCTACCGTGAGATGTTGAAGCGCTGTGTTGTGGAGCTCACTCTGGCCGGCCATGGAGGCGAGGGGAGGAGGCGAAACGGCGTGGTGTCTTCTGCTTCGACATGGTGGCGTCAGCTGCATCTTCGAGCGAATCACGCGATGGCCATGTGCGCCACCGCGATCTGCGGCCGAAAGGGCGGCCCTCTGAGACGCCTTCATGGTGTTCTTTTCAACCTCCAATGCGGAGGCTTTCCTCCGAGTTTCTCGCCGGAATCAGCGACTTCTCGCCGCCAAGTGGTGTGTCCCCGGCGGTGTCAAGACGGCCGACGATGGAAGCTCAGCACCGGTGGAGAGGATCTTGGATCTGATTGCTTTTCTGGTACTACTTTAGAGGTCCTTTGTGTACTTGTGCAGGACCATGTTGTAATTTCTTTTCTCTCTCAAGGTCCTGTGTGTAATCTGTACCCACCTTTGATAATTTAATGGCAGCTATCGGGGTCCTTCCAGACCCCTCCTTTGTTCAAAAAAAAAAAAAAAAAAAAAAATATTAAAAGAAAATCACCAGCAATAGAATCGTAGAGGAGAAAATTACACAAAGGAAAAAAATTAATTGCACCGTAAGACCAGAACAATTTCATGTTTTGGCTTCCTTTTATTTGTGCTGGGTTTCATATGTAGCCTACCCCAACTTGCTTGGGAAAAAGGCTTTGATGTTGTTGTTGTTTGTAAGACCAGAACAACCACAAGATCTCACAAACTAAAATCAGAACAGCAAGATTCAGTTCTAGAGTCTATGAAGCATTAAATAGAAAGAAGAAAAGTCCATATTTTTTATTGAACAAACCCCCACCACCCTGGTCACAACAAAACATTAGGCTAATGCGCAATACATTTGTACAGTTAGAAATAGTTTAAGTTATGGTTATAGGAATGCCTAACTAACTGAAAGAACCTTCTGAATCAGGGGGGCTAAAATAGCCAGAAGAGAAGAGTTTGAGTTTCATTAAGGGATGCCTAACTAACTGAAGTATGCTAGCTTTTCTCTGAAATAGTAGAACACATTATGCATAACAGAGCTTTTATGGGAGGAAAGCGACCAGGTTCGTAAATCTAAGAAGGCGATCAGGTTAACCAGGTATGCCACATTGTGTCCACTGGCATAAGACTATCAAAAAGACACTACTGCATTACGGCTGGATGACACCTTGTATCAAATAGATAAAGAATTAGGTGGTGCTTCCCCATTAGCCCGCCCATTAGGATCCTTTAGACAGGCAGATGAACAAATATCACAGTAAGATCATTATAATAACAAGTCATTACTAGCTCTTGTGCTGAAAGATAAAATTTTCTGTCAGTTACTACCTGGTGTACCAAAGTTGATGGACCAGCAGCATCCATGTTCCTCAAGGCCGGGGCTGATGAGGGTTCAGCGTCACCATCACTTTCCCACTCAAAACTATCATCGCTATCCTGTACCACGAGTTAAGCACGCCTTGGATCAATATTAAAAGAAAATCACCAGCAATAGAATCGTAGAGAAGAAAATTACACAAAGGAAAAAAAATTAATTGCACCGTAAGACCAGAACAATTTCATGTTTTGGCTTCCTTTTATTTGTGCTGGGTTTCATATGTAGCCTACCCCAACTTGCTTGGGAAAAAGGCTTTGATGTTGTTGTTGTTTGTAAGACCAGAACAACCACAAGATCTCACAAACTGAAATCAGAACAGCAAGATTCAGTTCTAGAGTCTATGAAGCATTAAATAGAAAGAAGAAAAGTCCATATTTTTTATTGAACAAACCCCCTCCACCCTGGTCACAACAAAACATTAGGCTAATGCGCAATACATTTGTACAGTTAGAAATAGTTTAAGTTATGGTTATAGGAATGCCTAACTAACTGAAAGAACCTTCTGAATCAGGGGGGCTAAAATAGCCAGAAGATAAGAGTTTTGAGTTTCATTAAGGGATGCCTAACTAACTGAAGTATGCTAGCTTTTCTCTGAAATAGTAGAACACATTATGCATAACAGAGCTTTTATGGGAGGAAAGCGACCAGGTTCGTAAATCTAAGAAGGTGATCAGGTTAACCAGGTTTGCCACATTGTGTCCACTGGCATAAGACTATCAAAAAGACACTACTGCATTACGGCTTGATGACGCCTTGTACCAAATAGATAAAATGGCATTTTGCGGTCAAAATTAACTACTTAAATGAAAGATATGTAGTGCCAGTGAAGTGAGAATTTTGGAACATATAGGTGGGCCATAAAACTAAAACCACATAATCCTTGTTAAAAGAGTCTCGACCTGTTAAATGCTTATGCCAGATCACAGTGTGTGAGTGTGTTGGCCATGAACAACATACGAAACCGAAGAACATTCGACGGTCGAAATCCCAAAGGAAAAAAATCAGCACAGCCTGATTCAACTCTAGGGTCAAATAATATATGGAAAACATATATCAGACTGAACAGACCATTAAAAAAGGATACACATGAGAGTGTCACCTGGAGTAAGGTTAACCAAAAAAGGACACTGGAACAGTACGCCTGGTGCTTTCTAATCTCTGTATTTTGTCCATGTTCTGATGCTAGATTGCATACAGCTACTGGTCCCAGGACACATCGATGAAGTGGGGAAACATGATTTTTTTCGATCAGACAAAACCACAAAAACCTGACTGCGCTATCAGAAACAAAGAACGAATCTTTCCTATTGTTTCGAGTCAATCAACGGGAACTGAATGCGGTGCGGAAGAACTCTTAGAAAGATTCCTGGCGTAGAAAATTTAGGATACGTTGCGATTCTCTGTCCTAAAAGAACGGAAGCTTTGAATCAGGGGGCGTAAAACTGGGAAGCGGGTGAGAGGATAAGTGGAGCACATACCACCATTGTTGATGTAGGAAGTTACGCCCCCTCTGGCTCTCTGTCTCTCTCTGACTCCCCCCTTCAAGGAGCGAGGTGGCAAGAGCAGAGGCGGTCCAGGCGGCGGCGTAGGATAGCGCGACGGCGGAGGCGAGCAGGAGAGCGCGACGGCGGGGCGAGCAGGAGACGGCTGCGGCGGAGGAGAAGGGGGCGAGTGAAGACAAGCGGAGCGCAGGAGGGCGGCGACGGAGTGCGCTCTCGTCTCTGCTTTTGACGAGCGAGCACACGATCGAGTCTGCTGCTCCTCCTGTGGCATGCAGTATGCACGAAACGGTTTTTCAGTTTCTTAACAAGGGAAGAGAGCACACGTGGTGCGCTCCCTTCCAATGTACGGCAGCACACAGGACTGGTTACACAGATCCCATGCGCAGCGTACATCTCAATGAACAAGTGTGAGAAAGAGAAATAGAGAAGTGTGTAGATGTATTAGTGGGCATAGGTGATCACAGATATCAGCCATAAATACTTGACATCTTTGCACTATTTAACATGCAAGTTATTAGTAGAAAGTACAAATTGTTGGTCAAACTTGTATCGATTCGTCAATGTTATAACTTTAGTCGTTATTTGGCTAGTTAAGGGCGTCCTAAACACTATACCATTGCATTTGTACTTGAATAAAGCTTCTAATGGTATGTATGGTATTTTCTTATGTTTGAACGGTTAAAATTCGATAAGTTAATCAAGTTTGTTACGTAATCCTAGACAACGAGGAGGTAAAAATGATTAGTTAAATCCTTGGGTGTGGCTACACAAAGAGAAAATATTCGAAAAATATGATACGAGGAGGCATTTCATGACGTCTTGTACTAGCTAGCGTGTGTGAAAAAACGACCGACCACCATGAGTCCATATATATGTTTTAAATGTTTATTATTTCAAAATATAAACATTGTCTATCCATGTTTTGAAACTTTGTTGGGTACTTCTTTTCTTCCTGAACATAAAACAAATGATATTTTATTATTATTTTTTCTTGCACTTATTGCCTTATTTTTTATGAGAAGATGTGGGGGCAGAGAGGTGGGATGATTGACCGCCACCAACTTTGATTTAGTACTTCTTCTGTTCGAAATCAATTGGTGTTGGGGTGAATCTAGACAAATTTTAGGCAACATTTTAACATGATCTAATCAACCAACTCATTCGGTAAAGTTTTTTCCTTGCAATCAAAGACAAACATTTATTTCATTTCTTTATTGCCTTCCCTTTTGGGGGAGATGGAACTCAAATGAGAGGGCGGATGAATGACAACGACCAACTCTTATTTAACATACTTCCTATATTCTAAAATATAAGACACACTTTAATTTGCATGATCTTTAATGCACGACTTTGCCTAAAGTCCATAATCAATAACCTACAATATAAATAATGCCAGCTAACTGAAACAAGTTAGCTTAAACCCAACTTTAAAATAAAAGGAAGCTTAGATTAGAGTCAAACGTGATTATGTCACAACACATTATAGTGCCAGCTGCCAAATGCAAATTTTGTACATCCAAACGGCAACTCGATCTGTAGATTTTGCAAAAGCTTTTTATAGGTCCTCGAACTGTTTTCCTAGTCTTACATAGGTTCTCAAACGTCGAAAATCATCATATGGTCCCAGGATGGCAAATTTCAAAGTTCTAGGACCGACATGAGACCACAGAAATAGTTTTAGGACCTAGAATGCTCTAATATTCCATAATATGATTCTGTTTTACATACAGAAACCTACAACACAAGTTGCCTACAAATGTAATCAACTTAAGTATACACTGTCCCATGAGAATACTAGAGTCCAAATGCATCCAACAGGAATGCATTTATAAAGTTTGCACCAAATGTACATACGAAGCATGGCAACATTACACAGATGATAAAATTTTGAAAACAGTTTACTGTACCTTGAGGGATGAATATAATGAAATGAAACAGGCCAGAGTTGATAAGTATTGCCTGAGAGAACTGCAGTTGTTGTATATCCAAGGATAGATACAACACTATTCGCCTCTTTCATGCTGATAGAAATATTTAGTGTACTAGCATTATGAACATAACTCGATAAAATAAGGTGCTTGATCACATATAAATATCAATGGCAGAGTTAATAGATTGAAATACTTGTTTAAAATTAAATTTGAATAGATCATGGTATATGAGAACTCATTTCCCTGGATTATAAAACACGATCAATGAAAATAATACGGAATTACAATAAATAAATTTTATTAGCTAATCTTTAATTAAACTCACTATATAGTACCAGAGAAGAGATCTCCAAAGCCTCCTGTCAGTTTCAACACATACAAACAATGATGGACTCACAAACTGCTGCTCTTACTTCTTGTCATTTTCTATGGAGATGGAATGGGGCAGTGGCCTAAAAAAACAATGATGGAAAACTAGAAATGAAACTGGATAAACTTCTGCTTATTTGTGATGTCAAAGGAATTGCTTCTATCAACCATCCATTGCGGTTATAAGAGCAGGTGATAGGCTGAATATAGCAGAACCTTATGAACATATGCCAATAAATAGTAGTCCCTCAATCCATAATAAGTGTTGTCGTTTTAGTTCAAATTTGAAAAACAACGAAACTTCCAATGGATCAGAGGGGATTCTTCCGAGTGGAAATACACAACTCGCAACACGATGAAAATTGATGACGGTAACTTAGACAACAGGTACTCAGAAGCAGAATGCAAAGAACCTAGTCATATAAAATCCAGTTTTCCCATACTACAAAGTTTCAAACATATCTTGTTTCTCTCCACACTTGTAAACAGATACAAGAAGCTGGGGGTGGTAGCATTCTACTGGTCGCTGATGGTCACTTCCACCTCAACGCCGGGCTCGATGGTGATTGAAGTGATCTGCTTGACAACATCAGGGGAGCTGACAAGGTCAATCACCCTCTTGTGCACCCGCATCTCGAACCGATCCCAGGTGTTAGTACCTGATTACCAAGAAGAGTGAAGTTTGTATTTTCAGTTTGTAATCGCAACTTCACATAATTGCAGTTAGAAATGACTGATTTGTGACAGGCTGTGTATAAGTTTAAAAAGCTCCATTTTAAAACATCAAATGTATCAAAAGAGAACATATGGAATCATCATAATATGCTTAGCCAAACCACAAGTACAGCAGCTTCATTCTGTTATCAAATGGGATGTTCAACAACTAATGACAAGAAATCCTATTTGCAGAACAAGGCAATCATCACATCATAGTGGTAACCAATAATGTACAAGTAAATTCCAAATATCCACGAACAAGTCAATTGCAATGGACATAACTAGCAGGCACAAAGTTTTGAAAATACAAAGCATTAGAAAGGCTGATCATCAGTTTTAAAAAGCTCGATTTGTAATACCTCAAAGAAAATCTCAGAAATAATTTGGTTTATCATCATTTGATCAGCCGATCATAGAACTGAAGTATCCAAAAACTAACCAGAACTAACCACACACATCACTAGATACACAAGGACAAAACAGTACAGCGATGGCATGCTAAGCATCAGTTTTAAAAAGCTCGATTTTAGAGACATCCAAGGACCAGGAAGGCCTCAGTGATCTAAATGTTTCACATCATTTGCTCAGCACATCATCATTACAACAACTCACAGTCATATGGTTGGAAGCTGTCATCCATCCATTTGCTGAAATGTTGGCTTATTTTCCGATTATTTTCAACCCCAAGGTACAAATTTACCACCCAGACAAGAAAACATATGAATAAAATCTCAAGTTATGGGAACACTTTATCCAGGTCCAAGCAAGTTTCCAGTCAGTAAGTTACCGATCTCTATTTTATCATCATTAATGCAAACTTCAACTCTGCATCTTCTCTCGTGCCTGGCAAAGAGAAAACTTTGCCGAAGGCACAGATAAAATGATATAGAGGAGCACATCATAATATGATTTGGCTAACTTTCATCATTCCAGATGGTAAAAAGCTTTCAAAAAAAGGAAATAACAGAAATGAAACATGACTGCAACAATATAAAAAAGGCAATGACCTTTAAATAACAATTTATTGTGACAATTCGCATGCGCCACATTGTCATCATGAAACTTAACATCCCGGTTTTTACTGGAGCAGATGCAAAGAACAATCCAAATTCTGTGGCAGAAATGCACACATTTAACTGCCAAAGTGAGTTAAACGCCTTCTGACGCCTCATTTAACCAAATATATGTGTCGGCACAAACATAAACATTTAACAGGAAGTACTTCCGAGACAACAATCTCCTCGGCTAAGCACCGAGCTCATACAAAAGGAAGTATCGACTGTGTTTGACCAGTAAGGGGATTCGTTCAATGGTCAGCATTTAAACGGTGTAATGTTCATTGGTTGTAACAGTGTAACCCATTAGTTTCTATAAGTTTTGTTGGGTTTATGTGTGTGGGTTTGTAAATGGAAATCAAACAGCGCGAGCGACGAGAGAACTAGAGGCATCACCTTCTCCACAGGGGGACTTCCTGGTGGTGATGTTGAGCACCTTGGTGGGCATCCTGACGGGGCCCTTGACCTTCAGGCTCTTGTCCTTGGCTCCCTTCACCAGATCGGCGCAAACTGTGGCGAAACAAGGGCATCAGATCAGAAACGAGACGAGGACGAAGAGACGATGGCGGAGAGCGGACGAAGATGGCTTACCCTTCTCGAGGTTCTTGACGCTCTTGGACGAGAGCGTGATGCGGATCCTGTGCTGCACCTCCTGCGTGCCCTGGAAGCCCTCCTTGCCGGCCTTCATCGGCGGAGCGTACGCCAGCTCGGTCGCCATGGCTGCTGGTGGCGGAGAGGAGGAGGCGGACGGAGTTGGGGCGGCGCGAGGGAGAGGGGGCGGCGGCGCTGGGAGGTGGGAGGGAAAATGAAAGAAGCGGTGCCGGGATTAGGGTTATGTTATGTATAGGGGTTGGGCTGAGTCGCTCCAACTAATAAGGCCCAATTTCACAAAAAAAAAAAAACGGTTCAAGCCCATGCGCGCACAAGATTGGGCCAAGTTATGGCTCGCCAGCGTGTCACATGTTGAATGGTTGAAGGGGCAATCCCTATTTGACGCTCTCTGCATCGGTTAGCGCATTGGCGCTCGCGTGAGGAGGGAGCTGGGCCTCGGCCTTTTTTAGGTGAATAGACATCGATGAAGATGAACGAGGATGGCTGACCTCGCCGGAGACAGCACGGCTGGCTGCGAAGTCGGTGTCGGAGGCGAGGAAAGGACCTCGCCGAAGATGGGGCCGACGCGGCTGACTGCGGCGTCTCCAGCGGAGGTGAGGAATGGTACTTAGGGTTTCAGGTGCGGGTGCGGGGTGCTCGCCGACATCCGTTCTTGGGGCTTTGGGAGCAGGGGTTCGCCGGAGTTGGGGGAGGTGGGTGAGTTTAGAGGTAGGTAAGGGTGGAGACGGACCGGCGGTGGGCGACAGATGGAGGAGGGTGGTGCGGCGAGACACCGCGGGTGGCAGAAGCAGGAGGTCCGACCGGTGTTGGAGAGGAGGGTCGAGGAGGCGGAGTGGACGAGAGGTTCGGTGTGGTCAGAGGAACAAGATGGCCGTGGGAGGAAGAAGGCACTCTTGCTCGGCCTTGGCCCACCACGATGTCGCTGGTGCGTTCATCACATCGCTGATGCTAAAAGCCTCAAATAGGAGGACCCGGTTGAAGGAGGGACATGGAAACATGTCATGCTTTCATGCATGTGCATATCCTCATTGTCGCACAAAGAAGATCCAAGCCCTAGTCCATGAGGATAGGACTCGCTGCGATGAGCTATCTAAAATTAAAGGTATGACCGAGAAGTTATATGACAACCTGTTCACGTCTAAACCTTGTAATTTTTCTATTGTCCTTGATGCTATCCAATCTAAGGTAATGCATGACATGCATTATGCATTACTAAAACCTTAGGATTGCTCTTTTTTAGATGGGACCAACTAAAGCGCCAGGCCCAAATGGCTTCTCGCCTTTGCTTTACCAGGAACATTGAGACCGGCTAAAGAATGATATTTGCTCCGCCGTTAGGTGAAGAAATTTCTATTGGCTTCTGTGACTCAGTGATCGAGGTGTTGATCCCCAAGGTGAATAATCCGGAACTGATACATGGCTGATTTCACCGTTGATGTCACTGATGTATGTAGGTACCGTTGCCTTCAAAAAGAGGTTCTCTCACAAAATTGTGAAACAAAAGTGAAACATAATTAAAACGTGATTATTTTGTGAAATATACCACAATGACGTCAACAGTTTCATTTTTTGCCAAAATATTTCACAACGTTACCCATGTATCAGTCCAATTTCATAAAAGTTTCACTTATGTTTTAGTTATTAGTTTTATATTAGACAAATGTCAAAATGCTCACTGTAGTAACTGGACTTTTTTTTGAGGTAAAAGTAGTAATTGGACTTAAAGGAAGAAGATTTGAAGGATACCACCAAAGGTTCATGCAAATGCGGAGTAGAAATTGATACTGTTTTTTGCTTCTACTTTCTTTGTGAAAAGGTCCTCGTGCCGGGGCCGTTTTCGCGTCCGGCCTCCTGCAGCTCCACTCGAAGGTCTTGGCCCGGTGTCAAGATCGTTGAGCCGTCCATCTATCTTCGGCGCGTTTGGTTGCCTGGGCCGAAATCATGCATCACTGGCGCTGCGAGATGGGCGCTCCTGCGCGTTGCGAACGGGCCACCGACCACTTTTGGCCCATCGTTTGGTAGTCTGTGTTGCACCGGCCCGAACAGAGTTGCAAATTGTTTGGATGCATATACACAGCGTTCCATCTCTGTTCAGCCACAACACATGTGTTTGATTGCCATTTTGGGCAACCTAACAATAGCTTCTCCTCACCACATTCAAATATGGTGACCTTACCATCATACAACGGCACACAAACAGGTAAAACACGATTATAAGCACAACAAACACTTATACACAACGAACAGAGTACTTCACAGGTCCTAATCTAGCGTCGGAGTGGTAAGACGCTTGCCTAAACCTGGGGGAAGACTCTCCAGGTCCAAAAGCAGTGTTCAAACGCCTCCTAGAGGCCAACACAATAGTGAGATATGCACAAAAGTAGTGTTTATCAGCCTCGTCGAGGTCAGCACAAGTAACAGGATCAGACTTAAACATAGGCAGCGATGTAGCAGCAGCACCTTAATGACAAGGATCAGCAAAAGGGCCCTCGCGGTTGAAAGGACACGGGTGTCGCCTAGAGGGGGGTGAATAGGCGATTTAAAACTTTTACAAGATTGTCTTAAAAAATGCGGAATAAAACTAGCGTTTACTTTGTCAAGGGGGGTGAGCAATGGGTGCCTTAATGGCACGCCACTCATGGTAGTTGAAGAATCAATCTGCCTGAATTAAATTTCGGACGATTACCGAAAAGCGCACTCGCGATCGCGGAACTAAGATGGCTCCAATGTGTACTATACAGCACTTGATGGCTATCACAAGGTAAAGTTAAGTCTCGATGACGAAGATTTATCCCGAAGTTCACACTCTTGCGAGTGCTAATCTCCGTTGGAGAGGTGCGGTGGCTTAGTGCTCCCGAACGCCACAAGAGGCTCACCTTGAGGTGTGGTTGCTCGATGCACACCAACTCCACAAAGGTCTCACCCCAAGATGCGGTACTCACACCACACACCGAACGCCACGAAGGCGCCTCACCTTATTCTCCGGTGACCCTCGCCACAAAGGCCTAGGTCACGGTTCCACTAAGGGATTTTCTTCGAGGCGGAAACCGGGCCTTACACAAAGATTGGGGCACACTTCCACAACTTAATTGGAGGCTCCCAACAAATCGCCACAAAGGCCTAGAATCCGTCTAGGGTTCCAAGAACCCAAGAGTAACAACCTTCTTGCTTTCACAACCACGAATCAACGTGGAGAACTCAAATCGATGCACCAAATGCAATGGCAAGAACACCACAAAGATGCTCAAGTCCTTCTCTCTCAAATTCCAACAAAGCTACAAACGCTATTGGGGGAATAAGAGAGGAAGAACAAAGAGGAGAACACAAAATTCTCCAAGATCTAGATCCCAAAGATTCACTCACAAAGAGATGATTTGATTTGTCAAAGTGTGGATCTAGATCTCCTCTCTCTTTTCCCTCAAAAGGGGGCAAGAATCATGGAGGGATAGAGAGATATGGCAAGCTTCTCAAGATCAACAATGGAGGAGAGAGAGAGTAGAAGAAGCACAAGCCCAAGGAGGAAGAAGGGGGTATTTATACCCCCCAAGAAAACCCAGCCGTTGGGGAACTTTTGGGACCGGATAATCCGACCTAAGTTGGGGCCGGATAATCCGCCCCCTCAAAAAGTCCGGCCCTGGGGAAAAACCGGTCAAAAGTCCGGCCAAATATCCGGCCTCGTGCCAGGGTATTACTGAGCCGCATCGCCTCGAGTCCTTAGCAAAATTTCAGGGGCCGGATATTTGGCAAATATCCGGCCCGGAAAATCCGGCCTAGCAAACTTGTAAAATCAATATCTCAAGATTGGTAGCTCCGAATGTAGTGAAACCAATTTTGTTGGAAAGAGGACGACAAGAGCTTACCCAACAAAATATGGAAACTAGTAGGGGTGATTTTCTATTATATTTAGAGGTGCAACACCTCAACATGAGAAACCGAGAAAATCACCAAACTCGAAAATGCAACAAGTGATCTATGCGAAATCTGTTTTCGATGAACTAGAGCTTGTCATGAGAATAAGCATAAGCTCTAAAACATCACATGGATAAGATCCAAATAACAACCAAGAAAGATGATGCAAGGATGCAAAGGTTTGAGCTCTCTCCAAACGATACGATCGAGTTACTCACTCGAGAGCCCTCTTGATAGTACGGCAACTAAACTATAAACCGGTCTCCAACTACACTATGAGACCGGTGAGAAAGAAACCTATCAAGAGCAAACCTTATACTTGCGCATTCCACTTGAGCTCGATGATGACGATCTTGACCTCAACAAGATGGAACGCTTTCTTGATTGTGCTTGCTTGACGAAGTCTTGTGGATTGCTCCCCCATAATCCACCATGGAAGAGCTTCTTCTTCGGCGCATCCATGATCACCATATGGATGGCAAGAGTCAAGCAAAGGATCTTTCCGAGATGGCTCATCTTGAACTTGTACTTCATTATGTTGATGTCTTGAAGTAACTTGAGGGCTCACTTCATCTTCATCTTCAAGACATACTTGACACTTGATATCCTTCATCAATTTCTTCTTATTGCAACCTTGAAGCCAACAAATGGTTCAAGCATTTCTTCATGGCAAGCTTCAAGCTTATGATCTCTTCGAGTTGGCTCATCTTGAACTTGCACTTCATTATGTTGATGTCTTGAAGTAACTTGAGGGCTCACTTCATCTTCATCTTCAAGACATACTTGACACTTGATATCCTTCATCAATTTCTTATTATTGCAACCTTGAAGCCAACAAATGGTTCAAGCATTGCCTATGGACAACACCTATAAATATAACTCAATGCAAACATTATTCCATAGGGATTGTCATTAATTACCAAAACCACACATGGGGGCTCCATGCACTTTCAGCGGTGCCTCTTGCAGCCGAAGACGCTGGAACGGGACGTCTCCTTCCTGAAGACGGCGACCTTGAAGTCGTCGTCCCGAGGAGTGAACGAGCATGTCGTCGACGTGCAGCAAAATCCTGGCACAGAACTCGCTCCATGACTTGATGAACCCGGCGCGCTGCCCTGTCCACTGCAGCTGTACCTTCCACGCGCAACGGTCGCCCAAGTACAAGCATACCTTCACAGGGGGGTTATTGTTCTTGAGCTTGTACTTCCTGATGAGGGGCTGCTCCACGTACGGCGGGACGTTGGGATCACGCAGCTGCACACGGATGGCTGATACGTCCAAAACGTATCTACTTTCCCGAACACTTTTGCTATTCTTTTGCCTCTAATTTGTGTATTTTGGATACAACTAACACGGAGTAACGCTGTTTTCAGCAGAATTGCTCTGGTGTCTCGTTTTTGTGCAGAAATTCAACTTTCAGGAAAATCCCCGGAATTTATGTCGAAGGTCTTGTTTTCCAGAAGAATTACGGACCGGAAGGGCAAGCCTGGTGGAGGCAGGGCCCCCACACACTGGCCGGCGCAGCCCGGGAGGCGCGCCGCCCTGTGTGGCCCCCTCGGCTGGCCTCTGCCCTCCTCTGGACTACTTAAGGGTTTCAATCTAAAAACGCGAGAGGAGAAGTCGAAGTCACGAAACCTCCCGATGCGCCGCCACGTCGCGAAACTCCATATCGGGACCGAAACTCCGTTCGGCACTCACGGGACGGGGAATTGGAGGAGATCATCGCTATCATCACCACCGACGCCTCTCCATCGACCAGCAATGTTCCCACCATCCATGTGTGAGTAATTCCCCGTAGGCTGAAGGGGATGGTAGGGATTGGATGAGATTGGTCATGTAATAGCATAAGATTGTTAGGGCATAGTGCCTAGTGTCCGTAATTGGTACTTTGATGATATTGTTGCAACTTGTTATGCTTAATGCTTGTCACTAGGGCCCGAGTGCCATGATCTCAGATCTGAACATGTTATTGTTTCATCATGATATGCATTGTTTTATGATCTTACCTGCAAGTTGTATACACATGTCGCTGTCCGGAACCGAGGCCCCGAAATGACAGAAATCGGGACAACCGGAGGGGATGGCGTGATGTGAGGATCACATGTGTTCACGGAGTGTTAATGCTTTGCTCCGGTACTTTATTAAAAGGAGTACCTTAATATCCAGTAGATTCCCTAGGCCCGGCTGCCACCGGCTGGTAGGACAAAAGATGTTGTGCAAGTTTCTCATTGCGAGCACGTACGACTATATACGGAACACATGCCTATGGATTGCTTTGTACTTGGACCGTTTTATTATTATCTGCAAATGCCCTGCTTTGATTGTTACATGAGTTTCTCTCATCCATGCAATGCCCGTCATCCATCCCTGTGCCTACAGTATTTTAATCCTGCTGTTTACTATATTCACTAATGCTGTCTTTGTTACTCTGCTACTATTATAAACTGTTACTACTGATAAACTCTTGCGAGCAAGTCTGTTTCCAGGTGCAGCTGAATTGACAACTCCGCTGTTAAGGCTTTCAAGTATTCTTTGTCTCCCCTTGTGTCAAATCAATAAATTGGGTTTTACTTCCCACGAAGACTGTTGCGGTCCCCTATACTTGTGGGTCATCAAGACTATTTTCTAGCGCCGTTGCTGGGAGCATAGCTTTATTTGGAAGTTCACTTGGATTGATATTGTTCGCTGCAAA
Source organism: Lolium multiflorum (assembly GCA_030979885.1). NCBI lineage: Eukaryota > Viridiplantae > Streptophyta > Magnoliopsida > Poales > Poaceae > Lolium > Lolium multiflorum. Next base: position 286,830,338 of record CM061753.1, on the reverse strand, counting down.
TTCTCCATCGTGGGTAAATCTCGCGATCCTAAAGTCGCCATGTTACCATCCACTACAAGAAAAGGTACAACTCTGAGTACCTCTGCTGCTCTTGATTCACCATATGTGATAAGTCAACTTGTTTCACCACCGCAAGCTTCATATGCTGGTACTTCTGCTGAATCTAAAAATTCTTATGATATTGATAATGTTTCTGCTATGCTTGATGATAGTGGTTCATTGGGATCTTTTCTAGATGCTACAATTGCTAGGTCTAGACAAATTGAAAATACTGAAACTCCTAATAACCTGTTAATTCACCTGAGTCTGTTGATTATTCTAGTGATGATCCTGATGAGGATTATGTGGAGCTTAATGATGATTTTATTGATAAATGTAATGCTATTACTGATGCAAGGAAAATTAAAAAGTTTCTCACACAACATACTGTTAGATATAAGCTATCTCCTGATCCTAAATTTGCCACATCTCCTATAAACATTAAGGATAAAGATTATGATTTTTCTCTTGATCTATCTCATATAGCTATTGTAGAGAAAGCACCCTTTTGTGGTACTGAAAAAGAAAGTGCTGTAGAACACATGAATGAACTTTCTTCTATGAGTAGCTTGTTTTCTGATGATGTCAAGATGCGTACTTATTTTGTTGCTAAATTTTTCCTTTCTCATTAAAGGATGATGCTAAAACTTGGTATAATAATTTGCCTCCTGGTTCTATTAAAAGTCCAGGTGATTTGCTTAATGTTTTCTTTCGGAAATACTTTCCTGCTAGTGCTCAACATGCTGCTTTACAGAAAATTTATAGCTTTGACTAGGAAGATGGAGAGAAATTGCCTGAAGCATGGGCAAGATTTTTCTCTCTTATCAGAGCTCGACCTGGACATGATTTGGAAAAGCATGATTTACTTGATATATTCTATAGTGGACTAACCATTGAATCTAGAGCATATTTGGATAGTTGTGCTGGTTGTGTTTTCAGGAAAAGAACTCCAGACGAAGCTGAAGAATTATTGGCTAAAATAGGCCGGAATCATGATGATTGGACTACACCTGAACCAACTCCGACGCCGATATTGAAGAAGAGGGGTTTGATTAAATTAAATGATGAAGATATGAGGGAAGCCAAGAAATCTCTTAAGGAGAAGGGTATTAAATCTGATGATGTGAAGAACTTACCTCCCATAGAAGATCTATGTAAGATAATTCGCCCTTCATCCATGATTGAGGTAAACTCTCTTCAACGCTTTACTAGGGAAGATATTCCGTATTCAAAACCTCCTGCTCAATGCTTAGATGAGTTTGATAATTATATTGTTAAGCAAGAAAATTTTAATATGAGAGTAGAGAATCATCTAATGGAAAATTCTCAAGCTATTAGCAATTTGCATGATATTGTGGAGAGAACCTCCAATGATGTTAAGATGCTTGTTAAACATTTTCAAATGGTGCAAACTCAAATTGATCAACTCACTAAAGTGCAAAATGACTTGTTAAAAAATAATTCTAAAGAGAAACATGCTTATGAAGTAACAACTAGAGGCGGTGTTTCTACCCAGGATCCTCTATATCCTGAAGGGCATCCCAAAAGAGTTGAACAAGATTCTCAACGCATTGAACCTAGTGCTCCTTCTAAGAAAAAGAAGAAGAAACATAAAACTGTTGTAGAATCCTCTGAACCTTTAATGATCCTAATAGTATTTCTATTTCTGATGCTGAAACTGAAAGTGGTAATGAACATGATAATGATAATGATAAGAATGATGCTTGATAAAGAAGAGGTTGAAGATGAACCTGAAAAGCATGCTAAAAATAAAAAGTATACTAAAGAAGATTTTATTGCTAAGAAACATGGTAATGAAAGGGAACCTTGGGTTCAAAAGCAAATGCCTTTTCCTGCTAAGAAACTAAAATCAAAGGAAGAAGAACACTATAATAAGTTTTGCGATTGGATGAAACCTTTATTCTTGCAAATCCCTTTGACTGATGCTATTAAATTGCCTCCTTATTCAACGTATATGAAAGATATTGTCTCTAACAAAAGGAAAATTCCTAATGAGGAGATTTCCACTATGCTTGCTAATTACTCTTTCAATGGCAAAGTTCCAAAGAAGTTGGGTGATCCAGGTATACCGACCATTCCTTGTTCTATTAAGAATAATTATGTTAGAACTGCTCTATGTGATTTGGGAGCGGGTGTTAGTGTTATGCCTTTTTTCTCTTTATAAGAGACTTTACTTAGATAAGTTGATACCAAGATATATCTTTGCAAATGGCTGATAATTCTACTGCTATTCCTGTTGGTATATGTGAGGATGTTCTTGTTCAAGTTACTAATAACTGCTTGATATTAACTGATTTTGTTGTGTTAGAAATGCCTGAAGATGATAATATGTCTATTATTCTTGGGAGACCTTTTCTTAACACCGCAGGGGCTGTTATTGATTGCAATAAAGGAAAAGTTACTTTCAATGTTGATGACAAGGAGCATACCGTCTATTTCCCCAAGAGGATTGATAAAGTATGTGGAGTTAATACTATTTCTAATGTGAGAACTATCAAAGTGGGAGCTATTGATTGTCCTATATATGAGCCTAAAGAAGGATATCAAAATCTTATGATTGGATCCATATCAATACAATTCAAGGTAACATGATTGATTTGAGGTTTATTTCTTCTTATGCTATGTAAAATTTATTTGGTGGCAAGACTTGATCAACCTTGTTAACAAATACTTTTTATATGCATAGAGGAGGTAAACAACATTTCTTTCTTCCTCCACATGTTCTACTTGTTGTAGCACTTTTGTTTTGCAAAGTCCTTTAGTTAATTAGAGGTTTCAAAATCTTTTTATGTCCAGTAATAATAAACTTAATACCCAGAAATGTGCATTTTTCAAAGTTTTCAAAAATTCACAAAAATTATACCGTTGGTCTTATTTTTCGAAGGCACCAGGAGCACCAGGGATGACAGTGGGGCACCCCAGTGGCACCACGCAGCGGCTGGAAGGTGGGCGCGCCACCCTGGCGTGTGGGCCCCTCCTTGCCCCACTACTTTATCTTTCCTCCCACTCTCTTCTCTCCCGAAAAAACTCACCAGATTTCTCTCACTCGCGTTTCTGCTCAAGAGCTCAAGATTTGTCGATCTCTTTGCTCAGCCCAGATTCTGTCTGAATTTGGCACATTTGCTCTCCGGTATGTGACTCCTCCGATTATCCAAGCAGAATTTTGTTTGGTTGAGTATATCTTGAATATTTTGCTGTTGTAGGTAACATGTTTAGTGAGATTGCATGCTTGTTCTAAGTTGTAGAAACTAGTTTTGATGCATGATTAGTACTCTAGCAAGTTCCTATAGTAGTTTCCCTCAAGTATATGTCACCAAATCAAATTTTATATTGTTTGTTGAAAAATTTCAGAAAAGGAAGATGGATAATTGTAACTTTGGAGAAGTGTTTGAGAGAGAGACGACAAGCACGGGAAGGCCCTCTAGGACCGCCACCCGATTCAGGCGATCCTATAATGAGGATGTCATCGCGCCAAGCTTCGAGCCCGAAGAGGACAATGGAGTCCCTAACGCTTCATCTTTCCCATGTTATGACTTTTTGAGTAATGCAGGGTTGCTGAATGATTTCTTGACCCTCGTTGATAAGGCGGGCTTAACCGCCTATATGGGAGATGAAAGGGAGCAATACCTCATGCTCACTAAAATCTTTGTTGAGAGCTTCAAGTTCGACAACAAGCACTATCACCCGACAGTTGCATTCAAGATCTATGGTAATCCTGTTACTATGAAATTGGAAGATTTTTGTGTTGCATTGGAAATTGCCCCTGTAGGTACAGCGAAGAGGATTGAGGACAATCCCAGGGCCTTGCTTGAGCTCTATCGAGAGATCACCAATGATGACTGCCGCACCATTCAGCGTGGCAAGATAAGAAACATCCAACTCCCCGCCATTAAGTATTTTGCTTATTACCTTGCTACTAGCATTCTTGGTAGGGAGAACACTAGCAATATTTCTAGCTATCATCTTGCTTTCTTAATTGCTGCACTTACTGGAGAGACACCTTATCATCTTGGTGCTCCTATTGCTCGCCACTTGTCTAACAAGGGGCCTATTTTTGGAGGAATTATTGCATCACGCATTTTAGCATATCTAGAACTTCCTCTTGACCCTACTGATGTGAAACTAACTCCTATAAGGCTTGACATTGCTGCTATGAAGAGTCATCAATTCATTACAGCTGACTCTAGTTCAGATAATATGGTCTATAGAATGTTGTTTGCTGACGGGGATGAGAGGGAAATCCCTTTGCCACAGCCGGATTTGTTCAGTGTTGACAGGAAACCATGGTCGCGCTCTAAGGAGGAGGTGGATGAGAAAATAAAGATACAAGGCTTCCACCAGCAGCATGACTCCGAGGACGCCGAGCCCTCCTACGACTACACCATCACGTATCCGGGTGCTTTGATACGTCCAAAACGTATCTACTTTCCCGAACACTTTTGCTATTGTTTTGCCTCTAATTTGTGTATTTTGGATGCAACTAACACGGACTAACGCTGTTTTCAGAACATTCTGGTGTCTCATTTTTGTGCAGAAATCCAACTTTCGGAAAATCCTCAGAATTTATGCAGAAGGCCCTATTTTCCCAGGCGCGAGCCGAAGGACAAACCAGGTGGAGGCCCGGGCCCCACACCATAGGGCGGCGTGGCCCAGGGGGGCCCGCGCGGCTGATGGCGTGTAACTCACACGTTCATTGGGAACCCCAAGAGGAAGGTATGATGAGCACAGTAGCAAGTTTTCCCTCAGAAAGAAACCAAGGTTTATCGAACCAGGAGGAGCCAAGAAGCACGTTGAAGGTTGATGGCGGCGGGATGTAGTGCGGCGCAACACCGGGGATTCCGGCGCCAACGTGGAACCTGCACAACACAACCAAAGTACTTTGTCCCAACGCAGTGAGGTTGTCAATCTCACCGGCTTGCTGTAACAAAGGATTAACCGTATTGTGTGGAAGATGATTGTTTGAAAAGAGAACAAGTATTGCAGTATATTGTATTTCAGTAGAGAATTGGACCGGGGTCCACAGTTCACTAGAGGTGTCTCTCCCATAAGACAAGCATCATGTTGGGTGAACAAATTACAGTTGGGCAATTGACAAATAAAGAGAGCATGACCATGCACATACATATCATGATGAGTATAGTGAGATTTAATTGGGCATTACGACAAAGTACATAGACCGCCATCCAACTGCATCTATGCCTAAAAAGTCCACCTTCAGGTTATCATCCGAACCCCCTCCAGTATTAAGTTGCAAAGCAATAGACAATTGCATTAAGTATGGTGCGTAATGTAATCAACAACTACATCCTTAGACATAGCATCAATGTTTTATCCCTAGTGGCAACAGCACAACACAACCTTAGAACTTTCTGTCACTGTCCCAGGTGTCAATGAGGCATGAACCCACTATCGAGCATAAATACTCCCTCTTGGAGTTACAAGCATCTACTTGGCCAGAGCATCTACTAGTAATGGAGAGCATGCAAGATCATAAACAACACATAGATATAACTTTGATAATCAACATAACAAGTATTCTCTATTCATCGGATCCCAACAAACGCAACATATAGAATTACAGATAGATGATCTTGATCATGTTAGGCAGCTCACAAGATCCGACAATGATAGCACAATGGGGAGAAGACAACCATCTAGCTACTGCTATGGACCCATAGTCCAGGGGTAGACTACTCACACATCACACCGGAGGCGACCATGGCGGCGTAGAGTCCTCCGGGAGATGATTCCCCTCTCCGGCAGGGTGCGAGGCGATCTCCTGGATCCCCGAGATGGGATCGGCGTTGGCGGCGTCTGGAAGGTTTTCCGTATCGTGGCTCTCGGTTGGGGGTTTCGTCACGGAGGCTTTAAGTAGGCGGAAGGGCAAGTCGGAGGGGCACGGGGCCCCACACCATGGGCGGTGCGGCCGGGCGCGCCGCCCTAGGGTTTGGGCACCCTGTGGCCCCACTTCGTTTCGTCTTCGGACTTCGGAAGCTTCGTGGCAAAATAGGCCCACTGGGCGTTGATTTCGTCCAATTCCGAGAATATTTCCTTACTAGGATTTCTGAAACCAAAAACAGAAAACAGCAACTGGCACTTCGGCATCTTGTTAATAGGTTAGTTTCAGAAAATGCACGAATATGACATAAAGTGTGCATAAAACATGTAGATAACATCAATAATGTGGCATGGAACATAAGAAATTATCGATACGTCGGAGACATCATCATCCCCAAGCTTAGTTCTGCTCGTCCCAGGTAAAGCGATAACACAGATAATTTCTGGAGTGACATGCCATCATAATCTTGATCATACTATTTGTAAAGCATATGTAGTGAATGCAGCGATCGAAACAATGTATATGACATGAGTAAACAAGTGAATCATATAGCAAAGACTTTTCATGAATAGCACTTCAAGACAAGCATCAATTAAGTCTTGCATAAGAGTTAACTCATAAAGCAATAATTCAAAGTAAAAGCATTGAAGCAACACAAAAGAAGATTAAGTTTCAGCGGTTGCTTTCAACTTGTAACATGTATATCTCATGGATATTGTCAACATAGAGTAATATAACAAGTGCAATAAGCAAGTATGTAGGAATCAATGCACAGTTCACACAAGTGTTTGCTTCTTGAGGTGGAGAGAAATAGGTGAACTGACTCAACATTGAAAGTAAAAGAATTGTCCTCCATAGAGGAAAAGCATCGATTGCTATATTTGTGCTAGAGCTTTGATTTTGAAAACATGAAACAATTTTGTCAACGGTAGTAATAAAGCATATGTATCATGTAAATTATATCTTACAAGTTGCAAGCCTCATGCATAGTGTACTAATAGTGCCCGCACCTTGTCCTAATTAGCTTGGACTACCGGATCATCACAATGCACATGTTTTTACCAAGTGTCACAAAGGGGTACCTCTATGCCGCCTGTACAAAGGTCTAAGGAGAAAGCTCGCATTTGGATTTCTCGCTATTGATTATTCTCAACTTAGACATCCATACCGGGACAACATAGACAACAGATAATGGACTCCTCTTTTATGCATAAGCATGTAGCAACAATTAATAATTTTCTCATTTGAGATTGAGGATATATATCCAAAACTGAAACTTCCACCATGGATCATGGCTTAAGTTAGCGGCCCAATGCTCTTCTCTAACAATATGCATGCTTAACCATAAGGTGGTAGATCTCTCTTACTTCAGACAAGACGGACATGCATAGCAACTCACATGAAATTCAACAATGAATAGTTGATGGCGTCCCCAGTGAACATGGTTATCGCACAACAAGCAACTTATTAAGAGATAAAGTGCATAATTACATATTCAATACCACAATAGTTTTTAAGCTATTTGTCCCATGAGCTATATATTGCAAAGGTGAATGATGGAATTTTAAAGGTAGCACTCAAGCAATTTACTTTGGAATGGCGGAAAATACCATGTAGTAGGTAGGTATAGTGGACACAAATGGCATAGTGGTTGGCTCAAGTATTTTGGATGCATGAGAAGTATTCCCTCTCGATACAAGGTTTAGGCTAGCAAGGCTTATTTGAAACAAACACAAGGATGAACCGGTGCAGAAAAACTCACATAAAAGACATATTGAAAACATTATAAGACTCTACACCGTCTTCCTTGTTGTTCAAACTCAATACTAGAAATTATCTAGACCTTAGAGAAACCAAATATGCAAACCAAATTTTAGCATGCTCTATGTATTTCTTCATTAATGGGTGCAAAGCATATGATGCAAGAGCTTAATCATGAGCACAACAATTGCCAAGTATCACATTACCCAAGATATTAATAGCAATTACTACATGTATCATTTTCCAATTCCAACCATATAACAATTTAACGAAGGAGAAACTTCGCCATGAATACTATGAGTAGAAACCAAGCAAAGCACATAAGATGTGATAGAAACTTCGCCATGAATACTATGAGTAGAAACCAAGCAAAGCACATAAGATGTGATGGAATAAAAATATAGTTTCAGGGGAGGAACCTGATAATGTTGTCGATGAAGAAGGGGATGCCTTGGGCATCCCCAAGCTTAGACGCTTGAGTCTTCTTAGAATATGCAGGGGTGAACCACCGGGGCATCCCCAAGCTTAGAGCTTTCACTCTCCTTGATCATGTTGCATCATACTCCTCTCTTGATCCTTGAAAACTTCCTCCACACCAAACTCGAAACAACTCATTAGAGGGTTAGTGCACAATAAAAATTAACATATTCAGAGGTGACACAATCATTCTTAACACTTCTGGACATTGCATAAAGCTACTGGACATTGGTGGATCAAAGAAATTCATCCAACATAGCAAAAGAGGCAATGCGAAATAAAAGGCAGAATCTGTCAAAACAGAACAGTTCGTATTGACGAATTTTAAAATGGCACCAGACTTGCTCAAATGAAAATGCTCAAATTGAATGAAAGTTGCGTACATATCTGAGGATCATGCACGTAAATTGGCTTAATTTTCTGAGCTACCTACAGGGAGGTGGACCCAGATTCGTGACAGCAAAGAAATCTGGAACTGCGCAGTAATCCAAATCTAGTACTTACTTTTCTATCAACGGCTTAACTTGGCACAACAAAACACAAAACTAAGATAAGGAGAGGTTGCTACAGTAGTAAACAACTTCCAAGACACAAAATAAAAGCAAAGTACTGTAGGTAAAAATATGGGTTGTCTCCCATAAGCGCTTTTCTTTAACGCCTTTCAGCTAGGCGCAGAAAGTGTGTATCAAGTATTATCAAGAGACGAAGTGTCAACATCATAATTTGTTCTCATAATAGAATCAAAAGGTAACTTCATTCTCTTTCTAGGGAAGTGTTCCATACCTTTCTTGAGAGGAAATTGATATTTTATATTACCTTCCTTCATATCAATGATAGCACCAACAGTTCGAAGAAAAGGTCTTCCCAATATAATGGGACAAGATGCATTGCATTCAATATCCAAGACAACAAAATCAACGGGGACAAGGTTATTGTTAACGGTAATGCGAACATTATCAACTTTCCCCAAAGGTTTCTTTGTAGAATGATCAGCAAGATTAACATCCAAATAACAATTTTTCAGCGGTGGCAAGTCAAGCATATTATAAATTTTCTTAGGCATAACAGAAATACTTGCACCAAGATCACATAAAGCATTACAATCAAAATCTTTAACCTTCATCTTAATGATGGGCTCCCAACCATCCTCTAGCTTTTTAGGAATAGAGGCTTCACGCTCTAGTTTCTCTTCTCTAGCTTTTATGAGAGCATTTGTAATATGATGTGTAAAAGCCAAATTTATAGCACTAGCATTAGGACTTTTAGCAAGTTTTTGCAAGAACTTTATAACTTCAGAGATGTGGCAATCATCAAAATTCAAACCATTATAATCTAAAGCAATGGGATCATCATCCCCAATGTTGGAAAAAATTTCAGCAGCTTTATCACAGGCAGTTTCAGCAGTTTTAGCAGTTTCAGGCAGTTTCTCGCGCTTTGCATTAGAAGTGGAAACATTGCTAACACCAATTCTTTTATTAGTATTAGTAGGAGGTGCAGCAACATGTGTAGCATTAGCATTACAAGTGGTGGTAATAGTCCAAACTTTAGCTATATTCTTCTCTTTAGCTAGTTTTTCATTTTCTTCTCTATCCCACCTAGCACGCAGTTCAGCCATTAATCTTATATTCTCATTAATTCTAACTTGAATGGCATTTGCTGTAGTAACAATTTTATTATGATGATTCTCATTAGGCAAAACTTTTGATTTCAAAAGATCAACATCAGCAACAAGACTATCGACTTTAGAAGCAAGTATATCAATTTTCCCAAGCTTTTCTTCAACAGATTTGTTAAAAGCAGTTTGCGTACTAATAAATTCTTTAAGCATGGCTTCAAGTCCAGGGGGTGAATTCCTATTATTGTTGTAAGAATTCCCATAAGAATTAGCATAGCCGTTGCCATTATTATAAGGATATGGCCTATAGTTGTTACTAGAATTGTTCCGGTAAGCATTGTTGTTGAAATTACTATTTTTAATGAAGTTTACATCAACATGTTCTTCTTGTGCAACTAATGAAGCTAATGGAACATTATTAGGATCAATATTAGTCCTATCATTCACAAGCATAGACATAATAGCATCAATCTTATCACTCAAGGAAGAGGTTTCTTCGACAGAATTTACCTTCTTACCTTGGGGAGCTGATACGTCTCCGACGTATCGATAATTTCTTATGTTCCATGCCACATTATTGATGTTATCTACATGTTTTATGCACACTTTATGTCATATTCGTGCATTTTCTGGAACTAACCTATTAACAAGATGCTGAAGTGCCAGTTGCTGTTTTCTGCTGTTTTTGGTTTCAGAAATCCTAGTAAGGAAATATTCTCGAAATTGGACGAAATCAAAGCCCAGGGGCCTATTTTTCCACGAAGCTTCCAGAAGTCCGAAGACGAAACGAAGAGGGGCCACGAGGCAGCCAGAGCATAGGGCGGCGCGGCCCTGCCCGGCCGCGCGGCCCTATGGTCTGGCCCCTCGCGCCGCCTCTTGACCTACCCTTCCGCCTACTTAAAGCCTCCGTGACGAAACCCCCAGTACCGAGAGCCACGATACGGAAAACCTTCCAGAGACGCCGCCAACGCCGATCCCATCTCGGGGGATCCAGGAGATCGCCTCCGGCACCTGCCGGAGAGGGGAATCATCTCCCGGAGGACTCTACGCCGCCATGGTCGCCTCCGGTGTGATGTGTGAGTAGTCTACCCCTGGACTATGGGTCCATAGCAGTAGCTAGATGGTTGTCTTCTCCCCATTGTGCTATCATTGTCGGATCTTGTGAGCTGCCTAACATGATCAAGATCATCTATCTGTAATTCTATATGTTGCGTTTGTTGGGATCCGATGAATAGAGAATACTTGTTATGTTGATTATCAAAGTTATATCTACGTGTTGTTTATGATCTTGCATGCTCTCCGTTACTAGTAGATGCTCTGGCCAAGTAGATGCTTGTAACTCCAAGAGGGAGTATTTATGCTCGATAGTGGGTTCATGCCTGCATTGACACATGGGACAGTGACAGAAAGTTCTAAGGTTGTGTTGTGCTGTTGCCACTAGGGATAAAACATTGATGCTATGTCTAAGGATGTAGTTGTTGATTACATTACGCACCATACTTAATGCAATTGTCTGTTGCTTTGCAACTTAATACTGGAAGGGGTTCGGATGATAACCTGAAGGTGGACTTTTTAGGCATAGATGCAGTTGGATGGCGGTCTATGTACTTTGTCGTAATGCCCAATTAAATCTCACTATACTCATCATGATATGTATGTGCATGGTCATGCCCTCTTTATTTGTCAATTGCCCAACTGTAATTTGTTCACCCAACATGCTGTTTGTCTTATGGGAGAGACACCTCTAGTGAACTGTGGACCCCGGTCCAATTCTCTTTACTGAAATACAATCTACTGCAATACTTGTTCTACTGTTTTTCTGCAAACAATCATCTTCCACACAATACGGTTAATCCTTTGTTACAGCAAGCCGGTGAGATTGACAACCTCACTGTTTCGTTGGGGCAAAGTACTTAGGTTGTGTTGTGCAGGTTCCACGTTGGCGCCGGAATCCCTGGTGTTGCGCCGCACTACATCCCGCTGCCATCAACCTTCAACGTGCTTCTTGACTCCTACTGGTTCGATAAACCTTGGTTTCTTACTGAGGGAAACTTGCTGCTGTACGCATCACACCTTCCACTTGGGGTTCCCAACGAGCGTGTGCTTTACGCGTCATCAAGCTAAATTTCTGGCGCCGTTGCCGGGGAGATCAAGACACGCTGCAAGGGGAGTCTCCACTTCTCAATCTCTTTACTTTGTTTTTGTCTTGCTTAGTTTTATTTACTACTTTGTTTGCTGCACTAAATAAAAATACAAAAAAATTAGTTGCTAGTTTTACTTTATTTGCTATCTTGTTTGCTATATCAAAAACACAAAAAAATTAGTTTACTTGCATTTACTTTATCTAGTTTGCTTTATTTACTACTACTAAAATGAGTAATCCTGAAGTTGAAGTTCGTACGTTTAAGCAACGAGGGGGAGAATGTTTGAGAGATGCTTGGTATAGAATTAGCAATGCCCATAATAGATGCACTAAGAAACACTCCACCATTATTTTACTCAGGAATTTTTATGTTGGTATCTCTAGCTGGAATAGATATGTTCTTGATAGTCTCGCAAAAGGTGACTTCCTAAGTACTCCTGCATTAGAAGCTAGTTGCATTATTGAGAGTTTATTTGGAATACCCCCTGTTGATAAAGTTAAAACTGAAATCTCTCTTGAAGATGTTATGAAAAAGTTGGAAACCATAGAGAAAAATTTTCCAAGTATTGAAGCTAAATTGGAAATGTTACTTGATAAAACTGATGAACTTGATAAATCCTTAGGAGGAATTGATGAAAGAATTAGTGTCCTAGGAACTTGTGTTGTCCATGATGATCAAATCAATAGGATTGATGAACTTGAAAAGGCTATGGGAACCTTGGGTTCAACATTTTCTTCTCTTAAATATAAGGAGAAAGCTTATGTGGGTAAGGAGCAAAAGTTTATGTATGTCTCTAAAGTGCCTAAACCAAAGAAGTATTATTATAGGCCTAAAATTGACAAAGCCCTTAGTACCACTGCGGATGGGGGAGCTCATAATAACGATACACCACCCTTTGATAATACTTGATACACACTTTCTGCGCCTAGCTGAAAGGCGTTAAAGAAAAGCGCTTATGGGAGACAACCCATGTTTTTACCTACAGTACTTTGTTTTTATTTTGTGTCTTGGAAGTTGTTTACTACTGTAGCAACCTCTCCTTATCTTAGTTTTGTGTTTTGTTGTGCCAAGTAAAGCCGTTGATAGAAAAGTAAGTACTAGATTTGGATTACTGCGCAGTTCCAGATTTCTTTGCTGTCACGAATCTGGGTCCACCTCCCTGTAGGTAGCTCAGAAAATTAAGCCAATTTACGTGCATGATCCTCAGATATGTACGCAACTTTAATTCAATTTGAGCATTTTCATTTGAGCAAGTCTGGTACCATTTTAAAATTCGTCAATACGAACTGTTCTGTTTTGACAGATTCTGCCTTTTATTTCGCATTGCCTCTTTTGCTGTGTTGGATGAATTTCTTTGATCCACTAATGTCCAGTAGCATTATGCAATGTCCAGAAGTGTTAAGAATGATTGTGTCACCTCTGAATATGTTAATTTTTATTGTGCACTAACCCTCTAATGAGTTGTTTCGAGTTTGGTGTGGAGGAAGTTTTCAAGGATCAAGAGAGGAGTATGATGCAACATGATCAAGGAGAGTGAAAGCTCTAAGCTTGGGGATGCCCGGTGGTTCACCCCTGCATATATCAAGAAGACTCAAGCGTCTAAGCTTGGGGATGCCCAAGGCATCCCCTTCTTCATCGACAACATTATCAGGTTCCTCCCTGAAACTATATTTTTATTCCATCACATCTTATGTGCTTTTTCTTGGAGCGTCGGTTTGTTTTTGTTTTTGTTTTGTTTGAATAAAATGGATCCTAGCATTCACTTTATGGGAGAGAGACACGCTCCGCTGTAGCATATGGACAAGTATGTCCTTGGTTTCTACTCATAGTATTCATGGCGAAGTTTCTCCTTCGTTAAATTGTTATATGGTTGGAATTGGAAAATGATACATGTAGTAATTGCTATAAATGTCTTGGGTAATGTGATACTTGGCAATTGTTGTGCTCATGATTAAGCTCTTGCATCATATGCTTTGCACCCATTAATGAAGAAATACATAGAGCATGCTAAAATTTGGTTTGCATATTTGGTTTCTCTAAGGTCTAGATAATTTCTAGTATTGAGTTTGAACAACAAGGAAGACGGTGTAGAGTCTTATAATGTTTTCAATATGTCTTTTATGTGAGTTTTGCTGCACCGGTTCATCCTTGTGTTTGTTTCAAATAAGCCTTGTTAGCCTAAACCTTGTATCGAGAGGGAATACTTCTCATGCATCCAAAATACTTGAGCCAACCACTATGCCATTTGTGTCCACCATACCTACCTACTACATGGTATTTTCCGCCATTCCAAAGTAAATTGCTTGAGTGCTACCTTTAAAATTCCATCATTCACCTTTGCAATATATAGCTCATGGGACAAATAGCTTAAAAACTATTGTGGTATTGAATATGTAATTATGCACTTTATCTCTTATTAAGTTGCTTGTTGTGCGATAACCATGTTTACTGGGGACGCCATCAACTTTTCATTGTTGAATTTCATGTGAGTTGCTATGCATGTTCGTCTTGTCTGAAGTAAGGGCGATCTACACTGAGTTGAATGGTTTGAGCATGCATATTGTTAGAGAAGAACATTGGGCCGCTAACTAAAGCCATGATCCATGGTGGAAGTTTCAGTTTTGGACAAACATCCTCAAATCTCTAATGAGAAAAGAATTAATTGTTGTTGAATGCTTAAAGCATTAAAAGAGGAGTCCATTATCTGTTGTCTATGTTGTCCCGGTATGGACGTCTAAGTTGAGAATAATCAAAAGCGAGAAATCCAAATGCGAGCTTTCTCCTTAGACCTTTGTACAGGCGGCATAGAGGTACCCCTTTGTGATACTTGGTTAAAGCATATGTATTGCGGTGATAATCCAGGTAGTCCAAGCTAATTAGGACAAGGTGCGGGCACTATTAGTACACTATGCATGAGGCTTGCAACTTATAAGATATAATTTACATGATGCATATGCTTTATTACTACCGTTGACAAAATTGTTTCATGTTTTCAAAATCAAAGCTCTAGCACAAATATAGCAATCGATGCTTTTCCTCTATGGAGGACCATTCTTTTATTTTCAATGTTGAGTCAGTTCACCTATTTCTCTCCACCTCAAGAAGCAAACACTTGTGTGAACTGTGCATTGATTCCTACATACTTGCCTATTGCACTTATTATATTACTCTATGTTGACAATATCCATGAGATATACATGTTACAAGTTGAAAGCAACCGCTGAAACTTAATCTTCTTTTGTGTTGCTTCAATGCTTTTACTTTGAATTATTGCTTTATGAGTTAACTCTTATGCAAGACTTATTGATGCTTGTCTTGAAGTGCTATTCATGAAAAGTCTTTGCTTTATGATTCACTTGTTTACTCATGTCATATACATTGTTTTGATCGCTGCATTCACTACATATGCTTTACAAATAGTATGATCAAGATTATGATGGCATGTCACTCCAGAAATTATCTGTGTTATCGTTTTACCTGCTCGGGACGAGCAGAACTAAGCTTGGGGATGCTGATACGTCTCCGACGTATCGATAATTTCTTACGTTCCATGCCACATTATTGATGTTATCTACTTGTTTTATGCACACTTTATGTCATATTCGTGCATTTTCTGGAACTAACCTATTAACAAGATGCCGAAGTGCCGATTCCTGTTTTCTGCTGTTTTTGGTTTCAGAAATCCTAGTAAGGAAATATTCTCGGAATTGGACGCAATCAAAGCCCAGGGGCCTATTTTTCCACGAAGCTTCCGAAATCCGAAGACGAAACGAAGAGGGGCCACGAGGCAGCCAGAGCATAGGGCGGCGCGGCCCCTGCCCTGGCCGCGCGGCCCTATGGTCTGGGCCCCTCGCGCCGCCTCTTGACCTACCCTTCCGCCTACTTAAAGCCTCCGTGATGAAACCCCAGTACCGAGAGCCACGATACGGAAAACCTTCCGGAGACGCCGCCAACGCCGATCCCATCTCGGGGGATCCAGGAGATCGCCTCCGGCACCCTGCCGGAGAGGGGAATCATCTCCCGGAGGACTCTACGCCGCCATGGTCGCCTCCGGTGTGATGTGTGAGTAGTCTACCCCTGGACTATGGGTCCATAGCAGTAGCTAGATGGTTGTCTTCTCCCCATTGTGCTATCATTGTCGGATCTTGTGAGCTGCCTAACATGATCAAGATCATCTATATGTAATTCTATATGTTGCGTTTGTTGGGATCCGATGAATAGAGAATACTTGTTATGTTGATTATCAAAGTTATATCTACGTGTTGTTTATGATCTTGCATGCTCTCCATTACTAGTAGATGCTCTGGCCAAGTAGATGCTTGTAACTCCAAGAGGGAGTATTTATGCTCGATAGTGGGTTCATGCCTACATTGACACCTGGGACAGTGAAAGTTCTAAGCTTGTGTTGTGCTGTTGCCACTAGGGATAAAACATTGATGCTATGTCTAAGGATGTAGTTGTTGATTACATTACGCACCATACTTAATGCAATTGTCTGTTGCTTTGCAACTTAATACTGGAAGGGGTTCGGATGATAACCTGAAGGTGGACTTTTTAGGCATAGATGCAGTTGGATGGCGGTCTATGTACTTTGTCGTAATGCCCAATTAAATCTCACTATACTCATCATGATATGTATGTGCATGGTCATGCCCTCTTTATTTGTCAATTGCCCAACTGTAATTTGTTCACCCAACATGCTTTTTGTCTTATGGGAGAGACACCTCTAGTGAACTGTGGACCCCGGTCCAATTCTCTTACTGAAATACAATCTACTGCAATACTTGTTCTACTATTTTCTGCAAACAATCATCTTCCACACAATACGGTTAATCCTTTGTTACAGCAAGCCGGTGAGATTGACAACCTCACTGTTTCGTTGGGGCAAAGTACTTAGGTTGTGTTGTGCAGGTTCCACGTTGGCGCCGGAATCCCTGGTGTTGCGCCGCACTACATCCCGCTGCCATCAACCTGCAACGTGCTTCTTGACTCCTACTGGTTCGATAAACCTTGGTTTCTTGGGAAACTTGTGCTGTACGCATCACACCTTCCACTTGGGGTTCCCAACGAGCGTGTGCTTTACGCGTCATCAGAGCTCTTTCCGTGTGCCATTCAGAGTAGTTGATCATCATATTATCAAGAAGCTTTGTTGCTTCACCAAGAGTGATGGACATAAAGGTACCTCCAGCAGCTGAATCCAATAAATTCCGCGAAGAAAAATTTAGTCCTGCATAGAAGGTTTGGATGATCATCCAAGTAGTCAGTCCATGGGTTGGGCAATTTTTAACCAGAGATTTCATTCTTTCCCAAGCTTGAGCAACATGTTCAGTATCTAATTGTTTAAAATTCATTATGCTACTCCTCAAAGATATAATTTTAGCAGGGGGATAATATCTACCAATAAAAGCATCCTTACATTTAGTCCATGAATCAATACTATTCTTAGGCAGAGATAGCAACCAATCTTTAGCTCTTCCTCTTAATGAGAAAGGGAACAATTTTAATTTAATAATATCACCATCTACATCTTTATATTTTTGCATTTCACATAGTTCAACAAAATTATTAAGATGGGCAGCAGCATCATCAGAACTAACACCAGAAAATTGCTCTCGCATAACAAGATTCAGTAAAGCAGGTTTAATTTCAAAGAATTCTGCTGTAGTAGCAGGTGGAGCAATAGGTGTGCATAAGAAATCATTATTATTTGTGGTTGTGAAGTCACACAACTTAGTATTTTCAGGGTTGGCCATTTTAGCAACAGTAAATAAAACAAACTAGATAAAGTAAATGCAAGTAACTAATTTTTTTGTGTTTTAGATATAGCAAACAAGATAACAAATAAAGTAAAACTAGCAACTAATTTTTTTGTATTTTGATTTAGTGCAGCAAACAAAGTAGTAAATAAAACTAAGCAAGACAAAAACAAAGTAAAGAGATTAAGAAGTGGAGACTCCCCTTGCAGCGTGTCTTGATCTCCCCGGCAACGGCGCCAGAAATTTAGCTTGATGGCGTGTAACTCACACGTTCGTTGGGAACCCCAAGAGGAAGGTATGATGAGCACAGCAGCAAGTTTTCCCTCAGAAAGAAACCAAGGTTTATCGAACCAGGAGGAGCCAAGAAGCACGTTGAAGGTTGATGGCGGCGGGATGTAGTGCGGCGCAACACCATTGGCGCCAACGTGGAACCTGCACAACACAACCAAAGTACTTTGTCCCAACGAAACAGTGAGGTTGTCAATCTCACCGGCTTGCTGTAACAAAGGATTAACCGTATTGTGTGGAAGATGATTGTTTGCAGAAAACAGTAGAACAAGTATTGCAGTATATTGTATTTCAGTAAAGAGAATTGGACCGGGGTCACAGTTCACTAGAGGTGTCTCTCCCATAAGACAAGCATCATGTTGGGTGAACAAATTACGGTTGGGCAATTGACAAATAAAGAGAGCATGACCATGCACATACATATCATGATGAGTATAGTGAGATTTAATTGGGCATTACGACAAAGTACATAGACCGCCATCCAACTGCATCTATGCCTAAAAAGTCCACCTTCAGGTTATCATCCGAACCCCCTCCAGTATTAAGTTGCAAAGCAACAGACAATTGCATTAAGTATGGTGCGTAATGTAATCAACAACTACATCCTTAGACATAGCATCAATGTTTTATCCCTAGTGGCAACACAACACAACCTTAGAACTTTCTGTCACTGTCCCAGGTGTCAATGAGGCATGAACCCACTATCGAGCATAAATACTCCCTCTTGGAGTTACAAGCATCTACTTGGCCAGAGCATCTACTAGTAACGGAGAGCATGCAAGATCATAAACAACACATAGATATAACTTTGATAATCAACATAACAAGTATTCTCTATTCATCGGATCCCAACAAACGCAACATATAGAATTACAGATAGATGATCTTGATCATGTTAGGCAGCTCACAAGATCCGATAATGATAGCACAATGGGGAGAAGACAACCATCTAGCTACTGCTATGGACCCATAGTCCAGGGGTAGACTACTCACACATCACACCGGAGGCGACCATGGCGGCGTAGAGTCCTCGGGAGATGATTCCCCTCTCCGGCAGGGCCGGAGCGATCTCTGGATCCCCCGAGATGGGATCGGCGTTGGCGGCGTCCGGAAGGTTTTCCGTATCGTGGCTCTGTCTGGGGGTTTCGTCACGGAGGCTTTAAGTAGGCGGAAGGGCAAGTCGGAGGGGGCACGGGGGCCACACCATGGGCGGCGCGGCCGAGGGGCGCGCCACCCTAGGGTTTGGGCACCCTGTGGCCCCACCGTTTCGTCTTCGGACTTCGGAAGCTTCGTGGCAAAATAGGCCCCTGGGCGTTGATTTCGTCCAATTCCGAGAATATTTCCTTACTAGGATTTCTGAAACCAAAAACAGCAGAAAACAGCAACTGGCACTTCGGCATCTTGTTAATAGGTTAGTTCCGGAAAATGCACGAATATGACATAAAGTGTGCATAAAACATGTAGATAACATCAATAACGTGGCATGGAACATAAGAAATTATCGATACGTCGGAGACGTATCAGCGGCCATGTGGTGTGGACCCCTCGGCCGGCCTCCGACGCCCTCCTTCGGGCTATTTATCGGCCTCGACCTAAAAACGCACGGGGAGAAGTCGAAGTCGCCAGAAACCCTCTAGAACGCCGCCACATCGCGAAATCCGTCGCGGGAGCCGAGAGTCTCCGTTGGCACTCCGCCGGACGGGGGTGGAGGAGATCATCGCTATCATCACCACCGACGCCTCTCCATCGACCAGCAATGTTCCCACCATCCATGTGTGAGTAATTCCCCCGCTGTAGGCTGAAGGGGATGGTAGGGATTGGATGAGATTGGTCATGTAATAGCATAAGATTGTTAGGGCATAGTGCCTAGTGTCCGTAATTGGTACTTTGATGATATTGTTGCAACTTGTTATGCTTAATGCTTGTCACTAGGGCCCGAGTGCCATGATCTCAGATCTGAACATGTTATTGTTTCATCATGATATGCATTGTTTTATGATCTTACCTGCAAGTTGTATACACATGTCGCTGTCCGGAACCAAGGCCCCGAAGTGACAGAAATCGGGACAACCGGAGGGGATGGCGGTGATGTGAGGATCACATGTGTTCACGGAGTGTTAATGCTTTGCTCCGGTACTTTATTAAAAGGAGTACCTTAATATCCAGTAGATTCCCTAGAGGCCCGGCTGCCACCGGCTGGTAGGACAAAAGATGTTGTGCAAGTTTCTCATTGCGAGCACGTACGACTATATACGGAACACATGCCTATGGATTGCTTTGTACTTGGACACCGTTTTATTATTATCTGCAAATGCCCTGCTATGATTGTTACATGAGTTTCTCTCATCCATGCAACGCCCGTCATCCATCCCTGTGCCTACAGTATTTTAATCCTGCTGTTTACTAAAATCACTACTTGTCTGTTACTCTGCTGCTGTTATTTCACTACTCTTTGCTATTGTTACTACTGATAAACTCTTGCGAGCAAGTCTGTTTCCAGGTGCAGCTGAATTGACAACTCCGCTGTTAAGGCTTCCAAGTGTTCTTTGTCTCCCCTTGTGTCGAATCAATAAATTGGGTTTTACTTCCCTCAAAGACTGTTGCGATCCCCTATACTTGTGGGTCATCAAGACTATTTTCTGGCGCCGTTGCCGGGGAGCATAGCTTTATTTGGAAGTTCACTTGGATTAATATTGTTCGCTGCAAATTCTCCATCATGGGTAAACCTCGCGATACTAAGATCGCCATATTACCATCCACTACAAGAAAAGGTACAATTCTGAGTACCTCCGCTACACTTGATTCACCATCTGTGATTGATAAACTTGTTTCACCGCCACATGCTTCACATGCGGGTACTTCTGCTGAATCTGAAAACTCTCATAATATTGATAATATTTCTGCTGTGCTTGATGATAGTGGTTCATTGGGATCTTTTCTAGATGCTACAATTGCTAGGTCTAGACAAATTGAAAATACTGAAACTCCTAATGCTACTACACCTGTTAATTCACCTGAACTTGATTATTTTAGTGATGATCCTGATGAAGATTATGTGGAGCTTAATGATGATTTTATTGAAAAATGCAATGCTACTACTGATGCAAGAAAAATTAAAAAGTTGCTTGCAGAACATGCTGTTAGATATAAACTGTCTCCTGATCCTAAGTTTGCCACATCTCCTATAAACATTAAGGATAAAGATTATGATTTTTCTCTTGATCTATCTCATATAGCTATTGTTGAGAAAACACCCTTTTGTGGTACTGAAAAAGAAAGTGCTGTTGAACACATGACTGAGTTATCTACTCTAAGTAGCTTGTTTTCTAATGATGTCAAGATGCGTACTTACTTTGTTGCTAAAATCTTTCCATTCTCATTAAAGGATGACGCTAAAACTTGGTATAATAATTTGCCACCTAATTCTATTAAAAGTCCAAAAGAATTGCTTGATGTTTTCTTCCACAAATACTTTCCTGCTAGTGCTCAACATATTGCTTTGCAGAGAATTTATAATTTTGACCAGGGAGATGGAGAGAAATTGCCTGAGGCTTGGGCGAGATTTTGCTCTCTTATTAGAGCTCGGCCTGACCATGATTTGGAAAAGCATGATTTACTTGATATATTTTATAGCGGACTAACCATTGAGTCTAGGGCATACCTGGATAGTTGTGCTGGTTGTGTTTTCAGGAAAAGAACTCCAGACGACGCTGAAGAATTATTGGCTAAAATAAGCCGGAATCATGATGATTGGACTACGCCTGAACCAACTCCAACACCAATATTGAAGAAGAGGGGTTTAATTAAATTGAATGATGAAGATATGAGGGAAGCCAAGAAGTCTCTCAAGGAGAAAGGTATTAAATCTGAAGATGTGAAGAATCTACCTCCTATAGAAGATGTATGTGAGATAATTCCCCCTTCATCCATGATTGAGGTAAACTCCCTTCAACGCTTTACTAGGGAAGATATTCCGTATTCGAAACCTCCTGCACAATGCTTAGATGAGTTTGATAATTATATTGTTAAGCAAGAAAATTTTAATATGAGAGTAGAGAATCATTTAATGGAAAATTCTCGAGCTATTAGTGAATTGCATGATATTGTAGAGAGAACCTCCAATGATGTTAAGATGCTTGTTAAACATTTTCATATGATTCAAACTCAAATTGATCAACTCACTAAAGTGCAAAATGACTTGTTAGGGAATAATTCTAAAGAGAAACATGCTTATGAAGTAACAACTAGAGGTGGTGTCTCTACCCAGGATCCTCTATATCCTGAAGGGCATCCCAAAAGAATTGAACAAGATTCTCAACACATTGAACCTAGTGCTCATTCTAAGAAGAAAAAGAAGAAGAAACATAAAAATGTTGTAGAATCCTCTGAACCTGCTAATGATCCTAATAGTATTTCTATTTCTGATGCTGAAACTGAAAGTGGTAATGAACATGATAAAGATAATGATAAGAATGATACTCCTGATAAAGAAGAGGTTGAAGAAGAACCTGAAAAGCATGCTAAAAATAAAAAGTACACTAAAGAAGACTTTATTGCTGAGAAACATGGTAATGAAAGAGAACCTTGGGTGCAAAAGCAAATGCCTTTTCCTGCTAAGAAACTAAAATCAAAGGAAGAAGAACACTATAATAAATTTTGTGATTGGATGAAACCTTTATTCTTGCAAATCCCTTTGACTGATGCTATTAAATTGCCTCCTTATTCAAAGTATATGAAAGATATTGTTACTAACAAAAGGAAAATCCCCAATGAGGAAATTTCCACTATGCTTGCTAATTATTCTTTCAATGGCAAAGTTCCAAAGAAGTTGGGCGACCCAGGTATACCTACTATTCCTTGTTCTATTAAGAATAATTATGTTAAAACTGCTCTATGTGATTTGGGAGCCGGTGTTAGTGTTATGCCTTTTTCTCTTTATAAGAGACTTTACTTAGATAAGTTGATACCTACTGATATATCTTTACAAATGGCTGATAAATCTACTGCTATTCCTGTTGGTATATGTGAGGATGTTCCTGTTCAAGTTACTACTAACTGCTTGATATTAACTGATTTTGTTGTGTTGGAAATGCCTGAAGATGATAATATGTCTATTATTCTTGGGAGACCTTTTCTTAACACCGCAGGGGCTGTTATTGATTGCAATAAAGGAAAGGTTACTTTCAATGTTGATGATAGGGAGCATACCGTTTATTTCCCCAAGAAGATTGATAAAGTATGTGGAGTTAATACTATTTCTAATGTGAGAACTATCAAAGTGGGAACTATTGATTGTCCTATATATGAGCCTAAGGAAGAATATCAAACTCTCGTGATTGGATCCATATCAATACAATTCAAGGTAACATGATTGATTTGAGGTTTATTTCTTCTTATGCCATGTAAAATTTATTTGGTGGCAAGACTTGATCAACCTTGTTAACAAATACTTTTTATATGCATAGAGGAGGTAAACAACATCTCTTTCTTCCTCCACTTGCTCTAGTTGCTGTAGCATTTTTAATTTGCAAAGTTCCTTAGTTAATTGGAGATTTCAAAATTTTCCTGGCCAGTAATAATAAACTAAATACCCAGAAATGTGCATTTTTCAAAGTTTTCAAAAATTCACAAAAATTATACCGTTGGTCCTATTTTTCGACGAGGCACCTGGGAGCACCAGAGGATGACCTGTGGGGCACCAGAGGGTGCCACACCACAGGCCGGCGCGGCCAAGGAGGTGGGCGCGCCACCATGTGGTGTGGGCCCCTCCTTGCCCCACTATCTCATCTCTTTCTCCCAGCACCTTCTCTCTCCCGAAAAAACTCGTACCAAGTTCCTCTCACTCGCGTTTTTGCTCCAGAGCTCCAGATTTCTCGATCTCTTTGCTCAGCCCAGATTTCTTGCTGAAATTTGGCACATTTGCTCTTTGGTATGTGACTCCTCCACCCATCCAAGTAGAATTTTGTTTGGTTGAGTATATCTTGAATATTTTGCTGCTATAGGTAACATGTTTAGTGAGCTTGCATGCTTGTTCTAAGTGGTATAAACTAGTTTTGATGCATGATTAGTACTCTAGCAAGTTCCTATGGTAGTTTCCCTTAATTATATGTCACCAAATCAAATTTTATATCATTTGTTAAAAATTTCAGAGAAGAGATGAAGAAGTTCAACTTTGGAGAGTTGTTCAAGAAAGGAACAACCAGCACCGGGAGGCCTTCTAGGGCCGCCACCCGGATTAGGCGATCGTACAATGAGGATATCATCGCGCCTAGCTTCGCGCCCGAAGAGGACAACGGGGCTCCTAATGCTTCGTCTTTTCCATGCTATGATTTTCTGAGGAATGCAGGGATATTGGAGGATTTCTCACCCTTGTCAACAGGGCGGGCTTAACCACCTATGTGGGAGATGAAAGGGAGCAATACTACATGCTCACCAAAATCTTCGTCGAGAGCTTCAAGTTCCACAACAAGCAATATGAGCCGACAGTTGCATTCAAGATCTATGGTAATCCTGTTACTATGGGATTGGAAGATTTTTGTCGTGCATTGGATATTGCCCCTGTAGGTACAGCAAGTAGGATTGATGACAACCCCCGGGACTTGTTGGAGCTCTATCGAGGGATCACCGATGATGATTGTCGCACCATTCAGCGTGGCAAGATAAGGAACATTCAACTCCCCGCCATTAAGTATTTTGCATACTATATTGCTACTAGCATTCTTGGTAGGGAGAACACTAGCAATATTTCTAGTTACCATCTTGCTTTCTTGAATATTGCACTTACTGGACGGACATCTTATCATCTTGGTTCTCTTATTGCTCGCCGCCTGTCTACTAACAGGGGGCCTATTTTTGGAGGAACTATTGCACTGCGTGTTTTAACTTATCTAAGGCTTCCTATTGATCCAAATGATGTGCCATTGGCCCCTAGGAGACTCGATATTGCTGCTATGAAGAGTCATCATTTTGTTACCACTGACTCTACTTTAGATAATATGGTCTATAGAATGTTGTTTTCTGACGGGGATGAGAAGGAAATTCCTCTTCCCCAACCAGGTTTGTTCAGTATTGACAGGCAATCATGGTCGTGCACTAAGGAGGAGGTGGATGAACATATGAAGATACAAGACTTCCACCAGCAGCATGACTCCGAGGACGCCGAGGCCTCCCACGACTACACCGTCACGTATCCGGGTGCTTCTTCTAGCACATACCCGGAATACGATCCATCTTCGTCATACTACGGAGATATTACCTCATGGGATCGATGGGATTGAACTCCACTTAGGCCAAAAGCCTAAGCTTGGGGGAGGTATACCGGCATCACTCATTCTTTGCATATTATGGTTGCTGGATACTTGTACATATTTGTTTTGTTCGTTTGAGTGGTTTTCTAATGAGAGGAAGATGATATTTGGGGAAGTGCTGCCTGAAAACAGATTCTGGACTGTTACTAGAAAAATTGTACGCACAGCCAGAGCGTTATTTTGAGCTGCCAATTTTTGTGCAGGTTCCCTAGGTTGTTATCTAACTTTCATTAGGTGAACACTTTTCGAGCTGAGCAACGTAAGATTTTTGTAAAAATCGATTTCTGTACTGCTATCAGGTTTTGGCAGATTTCTGCCATCTCGCTTTTCTGTGTTTCTTTTAGTTTGCTATTTCTTGTTTTTGCTTTGTTTCTTTCCCAAAACACAAAAAGACCAAAAATATTTCTGTTGTTTCTCTTCACCATTTGTTTGCTTTGGTTTCTTGCATTTGTTTCGCTTTATTTGCTATTGCTAGTTTGCTATAAGAAAACCCAAAAAGATTTTGCTTTGTTTGTTTGTTTCCTCTTGTTCTTGTTCTCAAATTCGAAAACACCAAAAATATTTGCTGTTCTTCTTTGGTTTGTAAAGTTCTTTATGAGTTCAATGGTCTTCGGTGGCTGGAGCGTGGTTTTCATTTCATATTATCCAAGCTACACAAGTGAAAAGGCAATAATGACGATCTACGACAATCTGATTGTGGTGAGAGGCTGGTATGAACTCTATTTGCTTTCATTTTTGTACATATACTCATCCATGTGAGCATGCTTAGTTGGTTCATGTGAGGTATATGTTATTTGAGAAAGTCTAGTAGTTTATGATCTCTCATGTTTAGCTCCAATCTATTAATATGAGTAGCATGTCATGGATGTTTGCTTGCATTGTTTTATTCATAAGTAAGTATGGCATTGTAGTATCCTCCTCTGAATAATTCATTTATATCGACTTGGCACATGCTCACGCATGCATATGACTGAACAAAAAGTCAATTAAGCCTCGATGATCTATATTGCTTCAGAGTTCTTGTATCACTTTTATGCCTCCGTTAATTTATTTTGCCGCAAGCATGATTATGACAGTTACTGCTCTCTTGATTTGTCGCTCCCTAGTCTATTGCTAGCCTTCACTTGTACTGAGCGGGAACACTGCTCGTGCTTCCAAACACATGAAAACCAAGTTATTCCAGAGTGTCCACCATAAATACCTATGCATGGCATTTCAAACCATTCCAAGTAAATTCTCATGCGCTACCTTTAAAACCTTCAAAATGCTTCTCAATTTGTGTTTATGTTTTATAGCTCATGAGGAAGTATGTGGTGTTTAGCTTTCAACCTTGTCATTTACTTTTGACGGACTCTCATATGGACTAGTGGCACATCCGCTTATCCAATAATTTTGCAAAAAGAGCTGGCAATGGGATTCCCAGTCCCGAATTAATTAACTTAATAGACACTCCTCCATGGTTTGTGATTGTTGGACGGCACCCGAAGGATTCGGTTAGCCATGGCTTGTGTAAGCAAAGGTTGGGGGAGTGTCATCATCATAATAAAAATAAAATAAAAAGGCACTCCTTCATGGTATGAGATTGTTGGCAGGCACCCGAGGATTCGGTTAGCCATGGTTTGTGAAAGAAAGGTTGGAAGGAGTGCCAAATAAATATGCAATAATTCATGGGAGCCGCTCTTGAAAGTCCGGTTGGCGAGGTAGTTAGTGTACCCATTACCATTCGTTGACAACAACAAACACCTCTCAAAATGATTTTACTCCTGATTTCAAAAATGAAAAGCTCTAGCGCATGTTAATCCCTGCTTCCCTCTGCGAAGGGTCAATCTTTTACTTTTATGTTGTGTCTCCATTATTTCTTTGAGCACTATCTTGAGAGCACAACTGTCATTCTTAGTATAATATGCTTGTCTCAAAATATGATTGATTGTGGTATAACTTTGATGCTTTTATCTTTGACAATCACTACTTCTAGTCTTTCTATGAACTCCAGAGGTGCCTGGGCATTTATGTTTTGCCAATCAAATACGGGCAAGCGAGATACCACTTTATCATACTCTCTTATGAACATTGCAATCCTGCTTACATACATGATTCATGATGCTTATTATTAATTGTTGGTACCTTTTCATGATTGACATAGCTGTTAGATGATCTTATTTGCATGTATCTCACTATGAACTACTTAAGTATTAGCCATAGCATGAGAATATATACATCATATGAGCAAATGTGTTCGTGAAAGTTCTTTTATCGCTCAGTTGTTAACTGAATTGCTTGAGGACAAGCAATAAGCTAAGCTTGGGGGAGTTGATACGTCCAAAACGTATCTACTTTCCCGAACACTTTTGCTATTGTTTTGCCTCTAATTTGTGTATTTTGGATGCAACTAACACGGACTAACGCTGTTTTTCAGCAGAACGTTCTGGTGTCTCGTTTTTGTGCAGAAATCCAACTTTCGGGAAAATCCTCGGAATTTATGCAGAAGGCCCTATTTTACTGACGGAGCCAGAAGGACAAACCAGGTGGAGGCCCGAGGGCCCCACCATAGGGCGGCGCGGCCCGGAGGGGCCGCGCGGCCATGTGGTGTGGCCCCCTCGGCCGGCCTCCGACGCCCTCCTTCGGACTATTTATCGGCCTCGACCTAAAAACGCACGGGGAGAAGTCGAAGTCGCCGAACCCTCCAGAACGCCGCCACATCGCGAAACTCCGTCGTGGGAGCCAGAAGTCTCCGTTCTGGCACTCCGCCGGGACGGGGAATTGGAGGAGATCATCGCCATCATCACCGCCAACGCCTCTACATCAACCAGCCATGTTTCCCCCATCCATGTGTGAGTAATTCCCCCGCTGTAGGCCGAAGGGGATGGTAGGGATTGGATGAGATTGGTCATGTAATAGCATAAGATTGTTAGGGCATAGTGCCTAGTGTCCGTAATTGGTACTTTGATGATATTGTTGCAACTTGTTATGCTTAATGCTTGTCACTAGGGCCCGAGTGCCATGATCTCAGATCTGAACATGTTATTGTTTCATCATGATATTCATTGTTTATTGATCTTACCTGCAAGTTGTATACACATGTCGCTGTCCGGAACCGATGGCCCCGAAGTGACAGAAATCGGGACAACCGGAGGGAATGGTAGTGATGTGAGGATCACATGTGTTCACGGAGTGTTAATGCTTTGCTCCGGTACTCTATTAAAAGGAGTACCTTAATATCCAGTAGTTTCCCTTGAGGCCCGGCTGCCACCGGCTGGTAGGACAAAAGATATTGTGCAAGTTTCTCATTGCGAGCACGCACGACTATATATGGAACACATGCCTATTGATTGCTTTGTACTTGGACACCGTTTTATTATTATCTGCAAATGCCCTGCTATGATTGTTACATGAGTTTCTCTCATCCATGCAACGCCCGTCATCCGTCCCCGTGCCTACAGTATTTTAATCCTACTGTTTACTAAAATCACTACTTTGTCTCTGTTACTGCTGCTGTTATTTCACTACTACTGCTATAAAACTGTTACTACTGATAAACTCTTGCGAGCAAGTTTGTTTCCAGGTGCAGCTGAATTGACAACTCCGCTGTTAAGGCTTCCAAGTGTTCTTTGTCTCCCCTTGTGTCGAATCAATAAATTGGGTTTTACTTCCCTCGAAGACTGTTGCGATCCCCTATACTTGTGGGTCATCATGCTTCTTCCAGCACATACCCAGAATATGATCCATCTTCGTCATACTACGGAGGTGCTACTTCATGGGCACCGTGGGATTGAACTCCACTTAGGCCAAAAGCCTAAGCTTGGGGGGAGGTATACCGGCATCACTCATTCTTTGCATATTATGGTTGCTGGATACTTGTATATACTTGTTTAGTTTCTTTAAGTGGTTTTCTAATGAGAGGGAGATGATATTTGGGGAAGTGCTGCCTGAAAACAGATTCTGGGCTGTTACCAAAAAAATCTCAAAAATAGCCAGAACGATATTTTGCGAAGCCAATTTTTGTGCATGTTCCCCAGGTTGTTATCTAACTTTCATTAGTTGAACACTTTTCGAGCTGGGCAGCGGAAGAATTTCTTAAAAATCGATTACTGTACTGCTATCAAGTTTGACGAATTCCTGCTGCTTTGTGTTTATGTGACTCTTCTAGTTTTCATTTTCTTGTTTTTGCTTTGTTTCTTTCCTAAAACACAAAAAAACCAAAAATATTTCTGTTGTTTCTCTTCACCACTTGCTTATTTTGGTTTCTTGCTTTTATTTTGCTTTATTTGCTATCGTTGGTTTGCTATAAGAAAATACAAAAAGATTTTGTTTTGTTTGCTTGTTTCCCTTTGTTCTTGTTTCCAATTCAAAAACACCAAAAATAGTTGATGTTCTTCTTTGGTTTTGTAAAGTTCATTATGAGTTCAATGGTCTTCGGTGGCTGGAGCGTGGTTTTCATTTCATATTATTCAAGCTACACAAGTGAAAGGCAATAATGACAATCTACGACAATTCGACTGTGGTGAGAGGCTGGTATGAACTCTATTTGTTTTCATTTTTGTACATATACTCATCCATGTGAGCATGCTTAGTTGGTTCATGTGAGGTATATGTCATTTAAGAAATTCTAGTAGTTCATGATCTCTCATGTTTAGCTCCAATTTATTAATATGAGTAGCATGTCATGGATGTTTGCTTGCATTGTTTTATTCATAAATAGGTATGACATTGTGGTATCCTCCTCTGAATAATTCATTCGAATCGACTTGGCACATGCTCACGCATGCATATGACTGAACAAAAGTCAATTAAGCCTCGATGATTTACTTTGCTTCAGAGTTCTTGTATCACTTTTATGCCTCCGTTAATTTATTTTGCCGCAAGCATGATTATGACAGTTATTGCTCTCTTGATTTGTCGCTCCCAGTCTATTGCTAGCCTTCACTTGTACTGAGCGGGAACACCTCGTGCTTCCAAACACCTGAAAACCAAGTTGTTCCAAAGTGTCCACCATAAATACCTATGCATGGCATTTCAAACCATTCCAAGTAAATTCTCATGCGCTACCTTTAAACCTTCAAAATGCTTCTCAATTTGTGTTAATGTTTTATAGCTCATGAGGAAGTATGTGGTGTTTATCTTTCAACCTTGTCATTTACTCTTGACATACTTTCACTCTGGACTAGTGGCACATCCGCTTATCCAATAATTTTGCAAAAAGAGCTGGCAACGGGGTTCCTAGCCCCGATTAATCAAACTTCATTAATAATTCTCTTCACATGTTTTGCTCTGATTCATCAGTAAGCAACTTAATTTTGCAAATGGACACTCCTCCATGGTATGAGATTGATGGAAGGCACCCGAGGATTCGGTTAGCCATGGCTTGTGTAAGCAAAGGTTGGGGGGTGTCACCCATAATAAAACTAAAATACATGTGTAAACAAAAGAGAAGAGGGATGATCTACCTTGCTGGTAGAGATAACGTCCTTCATGGGAGCCGCTCTTGAAAGTCTGGTTGGCGAGGTAGTTGGTGTACCCATTACCATTCGTTGACAACAACAAACACCTCTCAAAATAATTTTACTCCTGTTTTAAAAATGAAAAGCTCTAGCGCATGTTAATCCCTGCTTCCCTCTGCGAAGGGTCAATCTTTTACTTTTATGTTGTGTCTCCATCCTTTCTTTGAGCACTTTCTTGAGAGCACAACTGTCATTCTTAGTATAATATGCTTGTCTCAAAATATGATTGATTGTGGTATAACTTTGATGCTTTTATCTTTGACAATCTCTATTTCTAGTCTTTCTATGAACTTCAGAGGTGCCTGAGCATTTATGTTTTGCTATTCAAATACGGGCAAGCGAGATACCACTTTATCATATCCTTTTATGAACATTGCAATCCTGCTGATAGACATGATTCATGATGCTTATTATTAATTTGTTGGTACCTTTCCATGATTGACATAGCTATTGGATGATCTTATTTGCATGTATCTTATTATGAATTGCCTAAGCACTTGTCCATGTCATGAGAATATTTACATCATATGAACAAATGTGTTCGTGAAAGTTCTTTTATCGCACTCAGTTGTTAACTGAATTGCTTGAGGACAAGCAATAAGCTAAGTTTGGGGGGAGTTGATACATCCAAAACGTATCTACTTCCCCGAACACTTTTGCTATTGTTTTGCCTCTAATTTGTGTATTTTGGATACAACTAACACGGACTAACGCTGTTTTCAACAGAATTGCTCTGGTGTCTCGTTTTTGTGCAGAAATTCAACTTTCAGGAAAATCCCCGGAATTTATGTCGAAGGTCTTATTTTTCCAGAAGATTACGGAGCCAGAAGGGCAAGCCTGGTGGAGGCCCGAGGCCCCCACACACTAGGCCGGCGCGGCCCAGGAGGGGGGCGCGCCGCCCTACTGTGTGGCCCCCTCGGCTGGCCTCCGACACCCTCCTCTGGACTACTTAAGGATTTCGATCTAAAAACGCGAGAGGAGAAGTCGAAGTCGCCAGAAACCTCCCAGTACGCCGCCACCGTCGTGAAACTCCATCTCGGGACCAGAAACTCCGTTCTGGCACTCCGCCGGGACGGGGAATTGGAGGAGATCATCGCCATCATCACCACCGACGCCTCTCCATCGACCAGCAATGTTTCCCCCATCCATGTGTGAGTAATTCCCCCGCTGTAGGCTGAAGGGGATGGTAGGGATTGGATGAGATTGGTCATGTAATAGCATAAGATTGTTAGGGCATAGTGCCTAGTGTCCGTAATTGGTACTTTGATGATATTGTTGCAACTTGTTATGCTTAATGCTTGTCACTAGGTGACATAGGCATCCCCAATGGGCCTGCCGAAGATAGTACCCGGGGTTTACTGAAGGCCCACTACTCGAAGAATAAGAAGATTCGGAAGCCCAAGATATTGTTAAGGAAAGCTAGAGTTGTAATAGGAAGCATTATTTGTAATCTTGCGGGATGAGTTAGAAACCTTCCCGGACTCTGTAACTTGTACAATACGAATCCCTCGGCTCCACCTCCTATATAAGGGGAGTCGAGGGACAAAGAAAGCATCGAATCATTGTCTCTCAAACCCTAGTTTTCGTAATCGTCGAGTACTTTTCGGCTGAAACCTTCGAGATCTACTTGCCCTCTACTTCTAACTAAACCCTAGTCTACAACCCGTAGGCATTGACAAGTTAATACCTTGTCAATTGGCGCCGTCTGTGGGAATTAGAGGCGTCAAGGATCTGATCTCGATGGCACGTTCAAGATTGTCGACTTCATCAACAGCAAGCAACGCGATGGATCGAGGTAAACAGATCGCAACTGGTCCTATCGATTTTGTTCCTCACCCGCCCTCCCGTTTGGATGCATATGCGTATCTGGAGGAGCCTATGGAGATGACGTTCGGAAGATTTCACTTTCGCGTCGAGAAAGAGGGAGCGTATCGTGTCGAAATTCCGATTTCGTCGGGATTGTCGGCGGTCGATTCCGATGTTTCGAACTCTACATCGTCAATCGAGTCAGGAGAGGAAGAAATTTTGTCATCACGCTTCATCAGCACTAGGGCAAGAGAAAAGCTCGCCAAGATCTTCAGCGACATGTCGTTTGAGTCATCTGCGGACTCCTATATAAGCGATGACTCAAGCAGTGTCGACAGCTTCAACTTCATCGACAAATCCACTACAGTGGGCAAGGTCTTCGCCAATCTTCATGATGGTGTCACCAAACCCAGCATAGATCTGAATACAAAGTATCATCAGATTTATGTCATCGGAGAGCCAAGCCGTGACCAGGAGGAAACATCTGAGGCTTTCGACGATTTGGGAAATCCATACGTCGATCCCTCTGATTTGCGACGAGGTCTAGGCAACAAATATATCGGATCTGAACCTCGAGATAGAGTTCAACTTCCGCAAGCAGCATGGGATAGAGCCGCAAGGGCTATGGATGGCTCAGAACCAATGGCTACCACAGCCACGCCAGAAGAGTTGCAAGCATATCAATATAGGCTCGCACGAGCTGCAAGGGAATTGCTTTAAACAGAAGAAAGGAGGCAGCCCTGCATCAAGCAGGCGAAGGGCAGAGCTGAGTCGACAATCTGGAACTTCGGGTGATAGCCACAGGGAAGCTCGGAACAGAGCAAGATCAAGGTTGCAAAACATACCTGAAGGAGAAAGAGAGCACTTGGTTCAAAACCTCGACATGTCTTTTATGTCGATAGACACGAGAGGGAACATCATCCCCAAGACACCAGAAGCTGGGTATATGGCGACACAAGCTTTCATCCTTGCATCCAGGCCACCTCCAGGAGATCCAAGAGAAGCATTGTACAACATGGCAATGGCAGGAGTTGGAGCCATGGGAACGGCGTTTGCATCAACACCTCCCGAAGGAACAGCAAGGCAAAATAGTCCACGACCTGCGGCAGTAACAGCAGCAGTTCCCGAAGGACCAAGTGGAGCAAGAGACACGGCAGCACAAGCAAGGGTCGACAGAGCGCGACAAAGTAGAAGGGAACAACGGCATTCCCCAGAACTAAACGACGAGGATATGTGCGGTCTGCCATGCTTCACGAGGAGAGTCCGAAAAACTCGAGTCCCTTCGGGATTCAAGTTGCTTGATAACTTCAAGAAATTTGATGGCCTGCAGGATCCAGAGGATTGGTTAGTTGATTACCTCGAGACGGTGAAGCTCACAGGAGCGACTAGAGCAACAGCTATGCAAAGCATCCAGGTGCATTTGAGTGGAGCCGCGCGATCTTGGATAAAGAAACTTCCTCCAGGATCTATCGACAGCTGGGATAGCTTCGAGGATGTATTCGTCAAGAATTTCCGGTCTACTTGTAAAAAACCTGCATCGCTAGAGGAACTGAGGGCGTGCCGACAAAAGCCAGACGAGCCAATGAGAAAGTATATCCAAAGGTGGAATATCATCAAAAACTCGGCAGAGAATATATCTGACGAGAGAGCAATAGATGCGTTTGTCGCAGGAATCAGGCGAGGAGATTTTGTCGAGGATTTGGGGAGAACCAATCCAAAGACAGTATCCGCGTTAATGGAGATAGCAAATAGATGGGCAGATGGAGAAGATGCTGTTCACAACAAACGACATAGGTCACCAGAGGAGGACCGCGGCCGAAATTATCAAAGTAGGCGACGATTTCCTCGGCAGTACTCAAGCTATGATGCTCCAGGGCAAATCTTGGCTGGCTTCCGAGCAAGCGCCGGAGGAAACAACAGAGATGATTACCAGAGGAGCAATGAGCAACGAGGCGACAATAGAGATGACTCTCGAAACAATAGGCAAAATACCGGGTCAAGGTTCCAGAGGCCTTTCGTGTCTCCCGAAGAGATGATGAACGGGCCGTGTCAGATGCACCCTCCACAAGAACGGAAAAGACAGTCAGGACATCTGCGAAGGATTGTCGAAATTTCCAGCAATGCTAAGGTGGACAGGGCATCCTAATGCTCGAGGCACAGAGAAATCCTCGAGAACCCAGGAGTGAGATTCACTTGCCACCTCCTCCCGCGATTACGGACGAAAATCGACATCAGCTCAGAATAGCGGCAGCACCTGCACCACCGCCTTATGTTGATCCTAACTCTAACGGCTGGGGAAGATTAATCTCGACGTTTAGTTTGGGACCCGAGAAAATTACAGAATCGAGAGGCTAGAGTTTGAAGTCGTAGATTTCCCATCACAGTACCACGCTTTGTTGGGACGGCCAGCATACACTAGGTTTATGGCGGTACCACATTACACGTACCTGTTGTGGAGGATGCCTGGACCTAAGGGACCAATCACGGTCAAAGGAAGCTTTGCCTTAGTCGATAAGTGTGACAAGGATTTTCATCGACTATCAGAAACTTTCGGGATGCAAGCCGAGTATATGGCGTCAAGGCTTGGTGACTACGACGTGCTGCCAGATGTCGGAAGGCCAAATAAAGAATCAACTTTCAACACTGAGAAAAATTCTAAGGAGGTGCAGATTCACCCGATAGACCCGAAAAGACGACGTCCATCGCAAAAGACATGGACCTCGCATAGGAAAGCGCGCTCATCGAGTTCCTCCGTGAGCACTGGAAAATCTTCGCATGGTGTCCAGCTGACATGCCAGGAGTACCCAGGGAACTTGCCGAGCACCACCTAAACTTGGATCCACTAGCGAGACCAATCAAACAACCTTTGCGGCGTTTTTCGGAACCAAAGGCTATGCTGTCAGAAATCGATCGACTAAGAGAAGCTGGTTTTATCAAGGAGCTGCATACAGAGGCCACATGGGTAGTAAACCCAGTGTTGGTGCCGAAGAAAAACACTAAAGTCCTTCGCATGTGCGTCGATTTTACGTGTCTCAATAAACATTGTCCAAAGGATCACTTTCCCCCCCGAGGATCGACCAAATTATCGACTCCACGGCAGGATGTGAATGTCTTTCCTTCTTGGACGCATATTCTGGTTATAACCAGATCAGATTGAAAGAAGAAGATGAGGTCAAAACAGCGTTCATCACACCTTACGGCGTGTTTTGCTACAGAACAATGCCTTTTGGTTTGAAAAACGCGGGAGCAACATACCAGAGGATGATGCAGAAGTGTTTGGCGACACAAATTGGAAAAATCGTACAAGTATACATCGACGATGTCATCATAACATCAAGGAAGGGGACGACGTTAATCGAGAATCTGAAGGAAACTTTCGACAACCTCGACAAATTCTGCCTCAAACTGGACCCGACGAAGTGTTCCTTCGGCGTCCCAGCAGGAGAACTTCTTGGTTTTCTAGTTTCAGCAAGAGGGATTGAAGCAAATCCCGATAAAATACAAGCTATCGTAACAATGAGGAAGCCAACAAAGTTGAAAGAAATACAGCAGCTAACTGGGCGAGTCGCAACTTTAAGCAGATTCGTTGCCAGGCTGGGAGAAAAAGCGTTACCGTTCTACGCTTTAATAAAGCAAGGAGAGAAATTCCAGTGGAATGAAGAAGCCGATAGAGCCTTCGAGGATTTGAAACGCACAATCTCGACACCACCAATCTAGTGGCGCCGAAAGAGAAAGAACCTCTCCTGCTATACATTGCAGCTACACCTCAGGTGGTTAGCACGGTGCTAGTCGTTGAAAGAGAGGAAGAAGGAAAACTCCATGGAGTACAAAGGCCGGTATATTTCATCAGTGAAGTTTTATCGCCTTCTAAACAGCGGTACCCGCAGTACCAGAAGCAGCATATGGAGTGATTACAACAGCAAGAAAGTTGCGCCATTATTTTTCGGCACACCCGATAATAGTGGTCAATGAAGCACCTCTTTCAAATATACTGAACAATCCAGAAGCTACAGGGCGTGTCTCCCTTTGGGGAATAGAACTTTCCCCTCGGGACATCACGTATGAAAAAAGAAAGGCAATCAAGTCGCAAGTTCTGCCAGATTTTATTGCAGAATGGATGGAGCTGCAAAACACAGGACCCCCAGATTTGTCGAGAACTTGGACCATGAATTTCGATGGATCCAAGAGAGTAGAAGGAGCTGGCGCAGGGGTAATACTCATATCACCTGAAGGCGACAAATTGAAGTATGTCCTACGGATGACGTTCCCAAACGCATCTAACAATGAAGCAGAATATGAGGCTCTCATACACGGGATGAAGATGGCGAAAGCTTGCGGCGCAACTCGACTAAAAATCTTTGGCGACTCACAATTGGTAGCTCAGCAGGTTATGAACCAATGTGATGCAGTCAATGACAGCATGATAGCATATAAGGAGGTGTACAACGAGCTTGAGAAGCTGTTTGATGGATGCGAAGTAAACCACATCAGCAGGTTGAGCAATGATGAAGCCGACGTTCTCGCAAACATCGGGTCGCAATGCCTTCCAATCCCGCCAGGTGTATTTTGGGAAGAGATAGCGGAGAGATCCACAAAGCCAAAGAAGGCGCAGAAGAAAACGAAGGAGGAGAAAACTTCGGCGCCTCTCAAAGAAGCTCCAGACGAAGAAGAGGACCAGGAGCTGGTGATGATGGTAGAAGTTCCATGGATGCAAGCGTACATATCGTATATCCTAAGGAAAGAAATACCCGACGATCCAGTCGAAGCAAGGCGAGTTATTCGACGATCCAAAGCCTTCACGGTGGTCAAAGGAGTTATACAAACGAAGTATTTCGGGCGTGCTGCAAAGGTGCGTTACACCCGAAGAAGGAAGAATCATCCTAAAGGACGTGCACGAAGGAATATGTGGTCACCACGCGAGCAGTCGAGCTATTGCCGCCAAAGTTTTTCGGGCAGGATTTTACTGGTTGACAGCAATCGAGGATGCAAAAGAGATAGTACGAACTGCGACGCGTGCCAAAGATTCGCCGCAAAACCTCACTCTCCGGCGGCAGAGCTGATGCCAATACCATTGTCTTGGCCCTTCGCCCAATGGGGACTCGATATGGTGGGAAAATTGCACAAGGCTTCGCCAGGAGGATATGAGTACATGTTGGTTGCTGTCGACAAATTCACCAAGTGGGTAGAAGCGAAGCCAATAAACTCACCAGATGCAGCGTCGGCAATAAAATTCGTGAAGGGCCTCGTTTTTCGGTTTGGAGTACCTCATAGCATCGTGACAGACAACGGCAGTAACTTTACAGCTAATGAGTTCAAGGCATACTGCGCAGAAGTAGGCATCAAATTGCACTTTGCGTCAGTTGGACACCCGCAAACCAATGGCCAAGTCGAGAAAGCCGATGGTATCATCTGCAACGGCATTAAAAAGTGCCTGTTAGGACCGCTTGAAAAGGCTCGACATACTTGGCCAGAGGAATTACCAAGTGTTTTGTGGAGCATCCGAACAACACCAAATACGGTGACACAAGAAACTCCATTTTTTCTCGTC
This sequence comes from Lolium multiflorum, assembly GCA_030979885.1. Taxonomy (NCBI): domain Eukaryota; kingdom Viridiplantae; phylum Streptophyta; class Magnoliopsida; order Poales; family Poaceae; genus Lolium; species Lolium multiflorum. Next base: position 286,792,239 of record CM061753.1, on the reverse strand, counting down.
CACGGAGCCGAGGAAGTACTACCAATTGAAATAGAGCAGAGTCCCCAGAGTATGATGAGGAAACTTCAAGAAAAGCTTGGAAGACGATGTAGATGCACTCGATGAAGCTCGAGATGAAGTACTATCACGAGTCACCAAGTACCAGCAGGACCTGAAAAACTACCACAGTCGACGATTGCGGCCAAGATCTTTCCAGGTCGGCGATTTGGTCCTACGGCTCAACCAGCAAAGTACTGAAAAGCTCGAGTCACCATGGTTGGGCCCTTACGTCGTCACAGAAGTAATCGACGGAGGAGCATACAGGATCAAGGACAAGAAGACAGGGGTTCCCGAGAAAAACCCCTGGAACGTGGCGCAGCTCAGGCGGTTCTACGCTTAGAGTCGAAATATAGTCCTCCTCTGTAAAAATACAATGTACTGAAACGCCCGCGAGTTTTCAGACGCACTCTTTTCCTTTTCGGGGCACCGAGTGGGGCTGGAAAGGTTTTTAATGAGGCGGGCTCGCGGTGCTGCAATATAATAAAGATAGTGGAGATATATTTCTTATTCTTCGACATGCTCGGGGGCTAAATGCCTTCAAGTTACAAAATATACACAATATAGATGAACTAGACTTACCGAAATATTTTGCCTTGGTACGAAAATACCTCGCCAAATAGAACATCGGGGGCTAACAACTATAAATATAGTGTACTCATCAAAAATCTATTGCTTTGGTCTGAAAACCTCGCAACAAAAATATAGAACGTCGCCACCAAGACACTCGGGGGCTGATCCCAAAAATAGAAACAATACATATTACAGAGTTGACAGCTTTACAATATAGATCATGTTTACAAATACACAAAGACGCATCAATGGTGAAATACAGCAGAAAGGAAAAACCCTCAATGGATGCCTAGCACATGGTCTATGGTTATTCGTTCATTGGAAGGACGAGTACTATGCTCGGCATAGCTACCCTTCACGAAGAACTCAGCATCCATCCGAAGAAGCTCATCCATCATATCTTCGGCTACAGGAGTCACAAGATCATCAATTTTGCCCATGTTTCTCTTCTTTTTTGACATCTTGGCCAGGCACTTGGAAACAATTTGATTCATGGGCAATTTTGGATAGCAAATCTTTATCATCATCATAGCAAATCTTGCGCCAGCAGAAAGTTGAGCTCGCACGAAGCCATGGATTCGAGGAGCATCTCGAAATTTCTCCATTAAAGCAGGAAGAGTTTCTGGCATCTTGTTGCGCGGGAACATGGTTCCATAAACTAAAAACAAAGTCTTCGTACAGAAGTCAAGGAAATCACGGACCTGAGCCGCGCGATCTTGGAATCTGACAATTTGGCGGGTACGCCAAAAGTTAGAACCATGTTGTGCAGCAAGTCTGAGTAGAACAGTGGCTCGAGCTTCAACGCGTTGATCTTCGGCAGCAGTATCCAAAAATGAGCCTGCTCCAGCGGAGAAATTATTAAGGGAATAGCAGGGATTACATCAAGTATGGTTTTGCACAGGAAGCATACCTGTCATGTCCAGACTGGCGTCATTCATTAGTTGAAGCATATAATCTTCTCGAGAAGAAGCTTCGGTAGCCTCAGCAACCGCAGCATCCTTTGCAGCAATAGCATCTTGAGCTTGTTGAAGAGCAATTTTTTCTCTCTCCGAAGATCTTCGAGACTGTTCAATTAGCACAAGCATTTGTTTCTTCATGGATTGAAGTTGTTGGCGAAGTTCTTGCAAATCTTGTGAGAAATGTTTACTCGAGGAACCTTCGATGAGGGTATCATCAACGAGTGTTTTCTTCGAGAAGGAGGAAGCAGGAGAAGTATCGGCAGGATGAGGATTTGCAGAGTAGTTATCAAATATCAACTGGAAAAGAAAATTTTAATATCAAATGATCGCGCAAGATAGAATTCCATTGACCTTCAGGAAATTTACACGGATATTACAGAAGGAGTTCCTCAAAAGGACTACTAAGACAATTGTCGCCAAAGCTATTGTGGCGACAACAGCAAAAGAAACAGAAAAAATAGAGAAAGAAAAAGAAGGGGCATTCAACTAGACCTCCGGCTTCGACGAGCTAGGAGTCGAAGTTGGCTTGATTCCGAGATAGGCAAGGATCTTCTTCGTGTTGGGCTTTGCTGCCCTGATCAGTGCTCGCCACTTCGTGGTCTCCATCTCTTGTGTGTCGCCCACTTTCGTCCAGTCGATAGTTTGCTGACTATCAGCAACCAAGGCGACAGTGCTTTCGACAGCAATCTTCATATTTTCTTGGCGCATCTTCAGTCCAAGATCTTCTGGTGGATTGAAGTCCTTGGCAAGAGCAAGGAAAGTCTTGGGTTCCGTTTTCTTCGGGAAGAAGTAAGGGAACAGCCGTGACAATCCTGCGTCAGCCTGTTCAATGCCTTCACGAGTTTCTGTTCCATGAAACTCAAGGACAGAGAGTGCGTCGAGAAGAGGATCGTTGTCGGGATCTTCAAGCTCAAATTCTTGGTTTGTTTTACCTGTCGAGGAAAATATATGTTGGTCGACAAGCAAGTAAAGAAAAGCAAGTCTAAAGAAGGCAAAATAGATCGAAAAACTTACTGACAAAGCGCCGATTCTGCGAGTTCAAGCGCTTGAGGATCGCTTTTCACGAGTAGCCTGCGCGGCTTTATGCTCGCTCAAGGCAGTTTCGGCATCATGAAGCCTTTTCTGCAGATCTTCGACACCAGCAGCTTCTGCCTTGGCCTTATCAGCCTCCGCTTTAGCTTTGCCAGCATCAAGTTCGGCCTTCTTGCGAGCCGCCTCACTTTGCTCTAATTTCTGAGCAAGCGTGTCGGCAAGTTTGTTGGCTCCGCAAGTTTTTCTGCCAAAATAGTTAAAATGGTCAAAATTGCGACACAACAGGAGCAAGAAGTTATGAACAAGGGCAAGCAGGAGTCATTACCTTCGGTCTTGCTGGCATACTCACGGTACGAATTGGGTACCGATGCGAATAAGTTCTTTGATCATAGGCTATCAAAGAAGGATAAAGAAAGAGAGTGTCGGTATGGGAAAAAACATGAGGGCACAACGAAGCAAACAGAGAAAATATAGACAATGGCAGAAATAAATTAAGGACTTACATCATCCAAAAGAGGACTCGAGGAGCTACCCAATTGTAGGGCAGGCTCCGTGATTGTTTCAACCCTTGTCCTTTTTGGTGAAGGGACAAGGGGGCTTGCAGGAGGAGTAGAAGCGTCGATGTTTTGTTGAGGAGGCGAAGATTCTTCTCCTTCAACTTGCACCTCGGAAACAACTAGAGTATGCGACGTACTCGTTCGAGCAGTCGCATCAGTAGCTGGCATTTCTTCCTCGTCACCACTACGATTAAATGGCGGCAGCATAAAAAAGCAAGATAGACAAAAATCTTCGAATAGCAAGGAAAGTAGAAATAAAAGATGACTTACGAGCTGACGAGGAAACAGCAGGAGGAGGAGACTGTGCCGATGTAGTAGCCTCAGAGGCAGCCTCCTTTTCAGAAGATCCCGCAGATTTTCGAGAACCTGCGGGTTCATTATCAAAAGAAGGGGCATCTTGGTTGTCATCCGTGACAACAGCTCGTTCTTCGACTTCTCCACCTTCAGGAAGGGGAGGAAGCGAGACAAGATTTGGATGGTTCTATACAAAAACAAGGGGAGGTGTCAATAAAAGAGTTACGTAAAGGATGGCAAAACAAGAACAAATTAGTCGACAAAGGTTACCTTGGGAAGCGCATTGGTGGCGCTATATGGTTTTACGCGACAAGAAGAAGGGACAGGATCTTTCTTGCTGAGGGAGGAGATTTTCCGGACAAGTTTCTCTAAGTCCTTGACCTCTAAATCCACCGACAACCGATCCGCATCCTTGTCGCCAGCATACTTCCAGAGAGGGTATTTGCGAGCCTGAAGAGGCTGCACTCTGATTCTAAGGAAATACGCCGTGATTTGGATACCTGACAGCTCTTTGCCGCGAGTGTTTTGCAACTCGTGGATGCGAGTCATCAATGCCTCTGTCGATATTTTTTCTTCATCGGTAGCCTCTGCATCCCAGGAGCGGCGGCGATAGATTTTCTCGGCACCGTCAAAAGGAGGAATATTGTCTTCAGCACATCCATGGTTCTCCTCATGGATGTACAGCCACTTCTTGCGCCACCCTTGAACTGAGTCAGGGAATTTGACATCGAAATATTCGACTTCGGGGCGAACGCAGATAACAACGCCGCCTATATTATAGGCGACATTGGGAGAGCCATTGCGGTGACAAAAGAAAATGCGCTTCCATAGCGCCCAGTTAGGCTGGACGCCAAGGAAGGCTTCACAGAGGGTGATGAAAATGGAAATGTGGAGGATAGAATTGGGCGTGAGGTGATGAAGTTGCAGACCATAAATAAAAAGCAATCCTCGAAGGAAAGGGTGAATGGGGGCAGAAAGGCCGCGGATGAGATGGTCAACAAAACTAACCCGATACTCCATTGGAGGGGTTGGGTAGCTTTCTTCGCTGGGGAAGCACAGCGCTTTGGGCTTCTTGCTGATCCCCAGTTTCTTCAGGAGGTTGATGTCTTGGGTAGAGATTTTGGATCTCTCCCACTCGGCGCTTCCCAGATCCACGGAGGCCATCGTCGATTCAGGCGTGCTGTGTCTGGTCAATCTACGCGGTGGCATTAACAATGGCGCAGGAATGCAGCTTGGAGAAGATGAGCTCAGGGAGTTGTGGGGCGCAAGAGGAGTTTTTGCAGAGGAGAGCAGGAGAACGGCGCGAGCGGAGGTGCTCGAGGAAGAAGAAGGAGATCTTATATAGAGGTGCGGCCAAGCGGCGTACCGTTGGATGGAAAAAGTGTGCGGCAGATGATGAACACGTGGAACAAGGGTAAAAAAGTAATTTAATCCTGGAGAAGTTACAGTGCGTGCGCCAGGAAAAGCGGAGGACGTGTGTCCCCCACTGCACGACGTGTCAATATGGTGCGTAATTTGGGCCCGCAAGGCAGCGGGAGAAGACTTCTCGCGATTTCAGAATTGCAATCGTGGCTATCGTCAGCAGTAACGTCACTTTAGTAGGAGAAAAATTCGACTCAACAACTTCATAAAAAAGGCGACTGCAGAAAAATATTGGAGAGCCTTTGATCAAATACAAGTTTTTGATCAAATGCTCGGGGGCTACTTTGAAAAAAATGAAAATATCAAGAAAGACAAAATAGAAATGGCGTGAGCCTATGATCAAATACAAATATTTGCTCATAGCCTCGGGGGCTACTCCCATCGGGAGCGCTGTTCGCGCACCCGAGAAATTTGAAAACTTCGGGAGAGAAAGAAAATATAGCAGCATAAGGCGTGGAGCCTACACCCAAGCACAAGTCCTTGGCTGTAGCCTCGGGGGCTACTCCCATCGGGAACGCTGTCCGCGTGCCCGATGAAATTATAAAAAAAAAGAGAAGAAGAAAGATAGAAGAACAATAGAGTATATTTCGAGTTATAAGTAACTCTACATATACTCCCATCGGGAGAGCAATATAAGTCATCCGTTGACTTAGTAAAATGTGCCATTCCAACAGCCGAAAAGCACTCGACAATATATTCTCAGAACGCCAAAGTTGCGAACAATTTCTGAATGCCGCAAAATTTTGCGAAGGTAAGACCCCAGATCCGTTCTGTGTGGCGTGGCATCGTCTCCGACGTCGGTTTGCTACTTTTATCCGTATCAACAGATACGAAGAAAAATCCTAACGGACGCGTTAGGTACCCGATAAATATGACCGGGACTTGACAGAATGGTAAGACCTTAAGCGGCACCTATCGAAGTTTACACCAGTATCCCGAGATCATGTCCGGGACGTGATCTTGAAGTAGGTTTTGCGGATTGCCACTAGAGCAGTTAACTAGTACCTGATCCGTCAGATGAACTAGCCCCAACTACCATTATCCCTGTACAATATAGAAATTCATGTGAAGAAATATAGAGAAGTTTTAAGTTGTCGAGTAAAAATAAACAGTGGAGATTTTCCCTGACTCTACGATTCAAGCAAAATCTCGGGGCTACTGACATAGACATCCCCAATGGGCCTGCCGAAGATAGTACCCGGGGTTTACTGAAGGCCCACTACTCGAAGAATAAGAAGATTCGGAGGCCCAAGATATTGTTAAGGAAAGCTAGAGTTGTAATAGGAAGCATTACTTGTAATCTTGCGGGATGAGTTAGAAACCTTCCCGGATTCTGTAACTTGTACAATACGAATCCCTCGGCTCCACCTCCTATATAAGGGGGAGTCGAGGGACAAAGAAAGCATCGAATCATTGTCTCTCAAACCCTAGTTTTCGTAATCATCGAGTACTTTTCGGCTGAAACCTTCGAGATCTACTTGCCCTCTACTTCCAACTAAACCCTAGTCTACAACCCGTAGGCATTGACAAGTTAATACCTTGTCACTAGGGCCCGAGTGCCATGATCTTAGATCTGAACATGTTATTGTTTCATCATGATATGCATTGTTTTATGATCTTACCTGCAAGTTGTATACACATGTCATGTCCGGAACCCGAGGCCCCAAGTGACCAATCGGGACAACCGGAGGGGATGGCGATGATGTGAGGATCACATGTGTTCACGAGTGTTAATGCTTTGCTCCGGTACTTTATTAAAAGGAGTACCTTAATATCCGGTAGATTCCCTAGAGCCCGGCTGCCACCGGCTGGTAGGACAAAAGATGTTATGCAAGTTTCTCATTGCGAGCACGTACGACTATATACGGAACACATGCCTATGGATTGCTTTGTACTTGGACACCGTTTTATTATTATCTGCAAATGCCCTGCTTTGATTGTTACATGAGTTTCTCTCATCCATGCAACGCCGTCATCCGTCCCTGTGCCTACGGTATTTTAATCCTGTTTACTATAATCACTACTGCTGTCTTTGTTACTCATATTGCTATAATCTGTTACCGATAAACTCTTGCGAGCAAGTCTGTTTCTAGTGCAACTGAATTGACAACTCCGCTGTTAAGGCTTTCAAGCAGTCTTTGTCTCCCCTTGTGTCGAATCAATAAATTGGGTTTTACTTCCCGCGAAGACTGTTGCGATCCCCTATATTTGTGGGTCATCAATGGCATAGTCGACATCGTCCAGTATGGGCCCGTCCGATAAGTATTCCAGGAAGGGTCAGTTCTGCACACACACAAGGAAGCTATGTCAAGCTTAACAAGGCAATGGTATGCACAAGCACAAGCAGGGAATGACATGGACAAGCACAACCAGGCAATGACATGGACAAGCACAAGCAGGCAACAGGCAATGGCATGGACAAGCACAAGCATGCAATGGCATGCACAAGCACAAGCAGACAATGTCATGCACAAACACAAGTAGGCAATGGCATGGACAAGCACAAGCATGCAATGACATGGACAAGCACAAGCAGGCAATGGCATGCACAAGTAGGCAACAGGCAATGGCATGGACAAGCACAAGCAGGCAATGGCATGCACAAACACAAGCAGGCAATGGCATGCACAAGCACAAGTAGGCAATGGCATTTTCAGCTGTTTGAGCTTGGCATTGCCAATGGCAATGCCAAGCTCAAGCACTGTCATGGACTTGCATGGCTAGCATAACCACATTGCAATGAACCGTATGTACATTCACATCTACAATGTCATCTAGTCGACGTAAACAAGCGAGAAGGAGATTGAGTCAAGGTACTTACGATTGGGTGGATCACCAACACCCTACTATGAGGAGGAAGAGGAGCAAATCCCGGTGGAGGGGGAGGCGGCGTAGCCGGTAAGTACATCCTCAGGTCCGGCCGTGGTGCAGTGGTCGGGAAGCGGGGCGCCGATGGTGCTGTCTGATGACCCACAAGTATAGGGGGTGTATCGTAGTATTTTTGATAAGTAAGAATGTCGATCCCAACGAGGAGCAGAAGGTGTTGACAAGCAGTTTCGATGAAGGATTCCCTGTAAATGCTCACAGACAAGTATTCAGGGGGTTTTGATGTAGCAGATGAATAAAGTACGAGTAAGTAAAATGCGAGAGTAACAATTGCAGCGAGTGGCCCAATCCTTTTTAGCACAAATGACAAGCCGGTTTGTTTACTTATAATGACCAAACGTTCTTTAGGACACACGGGAATTTAGTCTAGTGCTTTCGCTTCATACAGCCGATTAATCTTCATTGTTTTGATAAGTGTTGTGTGGGTGAACCTATGCTAATGCACCGCCCTTCCTAGGACTAATACATACTTGTGATTATACCCCTTGCAAGCATCCGCAACTACAAGAAAGTAATTAAGATAAATCTAACCACAACCTTAAACTCTGAGATCCTGCTATCCCTCCTGCATCGATATACCAACGGGGGTTCAGGTTTCTGTCACTCCGGCAACCCCACAATTGGCAAACGAATACAAGATGTATTCCCTAGGCCCATAAAGGTGAAGTATCATGTAGTCGACGTTCACATGACACCACTAGAAGAATAACACCACAACTTAAATATCATAACATTGAATATTACTCAACCATAATTCACTACTAACATTTAGACTTCACCCATGTCCTCAAGAACTAAACGAACTACTCACGAGACATCATATGGAACATGATCGGAGGTGATATGATGATGAATAACAATCTGAACATAAACCTTGGTTCAATGGTTTCACTCAATAGCATTAATAACAAGTAGAAATCAATACCAGGAGAGTTTCCCCTATCAAACAATCAAGATCCAACCCAAATTGTTACAGCGGTGACGATGTGCAGCGGTGGAGACGGCGGTGATGATGATAGAGATGATGTCCCGGCAGATTTCAGCATGCCGGAGAGCTCTTTTCTCTCTGGTGTTTTCCACCCCGCAGAGGCGGCTGTGACTCTTCGCGACTATCCTCTGGAGCTTAGGTTTTCGGGACGAAGATGTACGCGAAGGAGAGGAGGCCAGAGGGGCTGTGGGCCCCCTCCTCACAGGGCGGCGCGGCCAGGCCTGGGCCGCGCCGGCCTATGAGGGTGGGCCCATGGCGGCCCTCCTCGGCTCCCCCTTTTGGCTCCCTTCGTCTTCTGGAAAAATAGGATTTTTCATATAATTTCTGTCAATTGTTGATCTTCCGAAATATTGCCTTCTGACGACGCTTTTTCCAGCAGAATCCTGGCTCCGGTGCGCGATCCTCCAATAATCATGAAACATGCAAAATAGATGAAATAACATAAGTATCATCTCCAAATATGAAATATATCAATGAATAACAACAAATTATGATATAAAATAGTGATGCAAAATGGACGTATCAACTCCCCCAAGCTTAGACTTCGCTTGTCCCCAAGCGAAACTGAACTCGGTAAACAGGACCACATGTTTATGGAGTGAAGAGTTGATAAAGAAAATACGGACAAGAAGCATCATATCAATTCACACAAGATATTCTAGTAAATAACTTCCTCATATAATTCAACTTGAAACAAGTAAAAGGTAATCACAAATAAAGGTGCATAAGAAATCATAATTGGTGATGGCAAACTTCGTTCTTGGTCAGAGAACAATTAACATATTATGTTAAAGCTTATATGGCACAACTTGCATACTCAATCATAATAATCTCCTCATAATCATTGATAACCTTCAAAGCTATATTCATTCAGATAAAACTTGTACTAAACAAGGAAGAATAAGAGACATGATGAAGTAAATCACAATATAGATGGTTTGATCACAACAACTCAAATGCTTGCTTAAGATGGAGGGAAATAGGTTTAACGACTCAACATAAAGTAAAAACAGGCCCTTCGCAGAGGGAAGCAGGGATTAAATCATGTGCTAGAGCTTTTTCAGTTTTGAAATCATATAGAGAATAAAAGTAACATTTTGAGAGGTGTTTGTTGTTGTCAACGAGTGGTAGTGGGTACTCTAACCCCCTTGCCAGACAAACTTTCAAAGAGCGGCTCCCATAAAGTTATTTTTAGTTGACACTCCTTCCAACCTTTGCTTTCACAAACCATGGCTAACCGAATCCTCGGGTGCCTGCCAACAATCTCATACCATGAAGGAGTGCCTTTTTATTGTAGTTTTATTTAGATGACACTCCTCCCTGTAATATCCCAGGTTTAGAGGCGATCGAGGGGTAGATTTTAGAAAGGGATGTGCACTGCATTGTAAATTATGGGGAAATTTCGCGCTTTTAAAACAAAACTGCATCGAAGGGGGACAGGTTTCTCTCTCGACACCTTACAGAGTTAGGGTTTCGAGAGTGCGATGAACTTGTTCCTACTTATCTAAAGTAGGGTTTTGAGAAGAGAGAAGTGATATTACATTGAAATCTTAAGTTGCATGATTGAATTATAAGTTAAGTTGTTTGAATGAATTCAAACCAAATTTGAATTTGAATTTCAAATTCAAACATCAAATGATTATCAAATAATTCTAATTTGAGATAAATTAACACACAATTATCATTAAGCAAGAATATAAGTAATACAAGAATTGCATTAAGCTCATTAAGGAAAACTTGAGCTTTATTGATAATCACACACATGATACATTGTCTTTACAATATTTAGAATAGAATTATGAATTACAACATATTACAAGAATTGGACAAAATAGAAAAAGAAAAGAAAAGGAAATTTACAATTCAATGATCTATCCTAACACTACAAGCTAATCTTCATTTAGCCTTGTACTTGATGATCTCCATGATCCTTGGAGCATCAGGTTGATCCCTGCAAACAACACAACATAGAGCACATTATGCCAAGTGGCATTGCCACTTGGCAGGTTAGCAAACAATTGAAATGAAGAGGATATGATCAAGTCTCTGCCGAGCAGATCCATGCCACAGATAGGACCAAGTCCAAGTGCACAGCACTTGCACACACACACAACCAGGCAGCACACAAGGCAGTGTGCATGTGTAACACACACACAGTGAGTCACCATGGTAAGTTGTGGTGCTGTCGACCAAAGAAGCCAGGGCTGGCCATATAAAAGCTTTTCACAGCCAAACCCTAGTCATTTGATTCAACCATCGGCAGAACTGAACTGGTAAGCCACCAAGAACACCAAGAACAGCTAGAACAGATAGAACAGCTTCACTGTTCAATCTGCTCACTGAATTAAATCAAGCTTCATCAAGTCACCAGGAGGAGCAGGGCAAGCAAATCAACCATAAGATCAACACAGAGGCAAACCTCTACACCAACATCACATTCTAGGAGCTGGAGTGAGGTATACCAAGCATCATGGACAAACCAGATGGTTTTGTTCATATATAAGCATATGCATCAATCACACATAATCAAAAGGGTGTGATACCCAAGTTGTGTCATCATCTGGCTACTAAGCCATATGGTGCAAGCAAGAGCAGAAAGGCCACTGGTCAATCATCAAAAGGGAACAACAGATATGACAATCATTGCATAACTGAAGAAATCCAGCAAGAGATGAGAGCACAAGTTAGCCTAGTTACACACACTTAGCACCTACAGCTAGTTTGACCATCAGACCTAGACAAAACATTGTCTATTTGATTTCAACATCAAGAGCTACTGGCAATCCAATAAATGGATCACCCAGAAAGCATTTGGTGAGCAACAGCAAGCCAACAAATAGGGGAGCTACCCTAGGGCAGCATATGACTACTGCCAGGGTCACCTCAAACCCTAGAACAGCCAAACCAACAAGCCAAATACAAATATCATCACCCTGATTGGGTTCAAAGAAGAGCTAGGGTTCCCAACCACTGTTGGCATCCATCTAGCCAAGCCAATCAATTGTGATGATCATCACTGTATCACAGTTCACATCAATTATCCACTCCATCAATAAAGGCAACACAGATAATTGATATTAACAAGCAAATCTTGAAACAAACATTTGCTAATGATCCAGAGGATCACTGCAAGTATCAGCTGATGCTTGAGCAAGCACCAGCACTGATCTGTGCCACACACATACACATAGATAGGTAACAGCAATGCACAGGCAACAGGTAAGCAAACCAATTACCAGCTGTTGATGATCACATGATCATCAGAGCTTGCTATAGCATGCTAGAGCATCACTAAGCAACAGAGCATGGACCAGATATTTAATTGGCCACAGATAATCAACAATTGTTTCACAGATAACCAAATGGATAATCAAATGATTGTATCCAGAAGCACATCCAAGGCAGGATGAACCACTGGATCAAGATAAATAAGTAAAGCACTTAGTGCTCATCACTGAATCATGCAGTTAAACCAAAAGTAATGCTCAATTGAGCATACACATGAAATTGAGCACAAGGGACAGCATACCAGTGCCCTGGAACTTGCAAATTGCAAGGAATACACATAGTAATCAAGCCAGGGCAGCCAAATTGAATACACATGAGTGTCTAGCAAGAATAGTAACTAGAACAGAGGCACAGGGAAGGTTCAAGCCAGAAATGCAAGATTAAACAAGCATGTGGCTCTGGAACATGCACAGAAATGTGCACAACCAAGATAGCAAGAATTAAGCATAGCCATTAGGCAGAATAGGGCAGCACCGTAGCTAGGATTCATGGCAGTAGCAGCAGCACAAACAGCACGCGCAGCACAGCTAGCACGGCCAGCACCTCACGAGGACAAGCGGCCGTGGCCTAGCTAGACGAAGAAGAGGAGAAGAAGAAGAAGAAGGGTAGGAGAAGAACATACCAGGGAGATGGCCGACACGGTCATGGCGGGCGCGCGCGCCGGAGCACGGCGGCACCAGGCCTGGCCAAGCCAGGCTGGCGACCACCACCGCACCCTAGCGCTGCACCACGCGGCGAGGGGCGGCTACGGCCAGAACCCACGCACGGCGGCGCCACGGACCCGAAGGCCGGCGCACTGGAGGACGATGGCGAGCGAACCGACGCGCGACAGATCGACGCGGACCATCTGGTTCGCCGTCGAAAGGCGGTCCAGATTCCGCACCTCGTCGCCGGCGACGGCCGGCGAGGCGGCGGAGATAAAGCGGCGACGGCGGAGGCGATTTTGGTCGCCAGAAGGGGATTAGGGTTAGGGCGCCGAGGAGGAAGACGACGCGACTGGGTCGGTTGGACCGAGCCCACTGGGCTGGTCCAACCTAACCAGCTCGGCCGCCTGACAGGTGGGCCCAAGGGGTATTTTGGACATTTCCAAAATACCCATTTAAGTGAGTATTTCTAAGAATTTTATAAAATAGAATATAACTCTAAAAAAATAATTAAAAATATGAAAATTGACCAGCATAAAATTCTCTATCTAAATAAAATATCAAAGAGAATTTTTGAAGACAATTAAAGAATAAGTCTTAATTTCATGATTTAAATAATGATTTAAATCACATATATTATTTTCAATAATGAAAATAAGTCCATAAATACAATTAGAGTTTAAAAACACCTTGACAACATTTCAAGGTTGTATTTTACCCTAAATAGAGTATCCCTAAATTATTCTTAATATTAACCTCTCACATGAAATAATAACGACATCGGAAGGGGGGAATCAAACCCTAAAACTGGAATCATGCATTATTGCTTCTTTAACCATTGCCCTTATCGGACAATGATACTATTTTTCAGAGACAGAGGACAAGGGTCAGTCCACACCTTCCAACTGCAAAACTTTGCAGTGTTCAGGCAAGTTCATCACTTGCACATGTCATTTGAGTATTTCTAACAAATTACTTGCAAAGTACTATGGTTATCACTATTGCATAAAAACCAAAACCACTACTTTCATAACTATGAATATGACTATGTGGTGGGCAATGGAACCATGGATTGTGTTGATATGGTGGAGGTTCCATTGCAAGGGTTTATATCCATCTAGGATTAAACAACAAATGTCGCCAGTGATTCTTGTGCCGTAATACCCGTGTTAACCATAAGATCCGGAGTGGGACGGAGTAGTCAAAAGTGTTTCCACCTCTCGTTCATCAACGGATGCGCTTTACCGTAGTACACTTGTAATCCAAGGGGGCAAGCTGGTGAGGCTGGGGAGTCCTAAGTCCCCACGGCATAGTCCGTAGTACACTTGTCGCCCGAAGGAGCAAGCGGTGAGGCTGGGGAGTCCTAAGTCCCCACGGTATTGCGGTCTATGATGGGTTGCAGCTACCGGCGTAGGAGTGTATGGTAGAGCCCAGCACTGTCATCGTGGTCGGGGTCCACCTTGAAATCTACAGGAATAATGGGACCGGCGTGGACCCAGGGTCGGGGCATGCAACAAAGGGTGGGTGTTCGAGGTAGCGGAGGAACATGATTGGCTAGACCTTATACCGGGCCTCACACCGAAGGAAGTGTGGACGGGAAAGCTGCCCGGTTGGCACCAAGGTTAAGATCTCTTATGGGTAAAGCAACACACTCTGCAGAGTGTAAAGAGCGTGACTGTCACTCCCTGTTCCGGGATAAGGAACTGCGAACCGGCCGGAAAGGAGCTCCATGAAGTTCTAGTAAACCGGTGAAGGCTGACGGACATAGCTCTTTGGAATAAAAGCAATCTCTTGAAGAAATGTTTACCAAAACTGCATTGGTATTAGACTTTCTGGTCTAATATCGTAGCTAGTGCATTAAACACCTCTTATCTATAATGAACTTGTTGAGTACGCTCGTACTCATACCACTCTTAAATCCCATGCTTAGATTGTCGTCTGGAGGAGGACTACGACAACAATGAAGGAGCCGAGATCATCGGCTATGAAGAACCAGACCTCTCTGGAGGTATCGAAGGCGTAGACTATCTCATCGTCTACGGAACCGGGGAGGCTTCCGGAAGAGATCAAGCCTAGAGACATCCAGTAGTAGTAGTAACCGAGCAGCCCAAACTCTTAGTATTTAGCTGCTCGAGGAAATAAATGTATAACTTAATGAGACTCTTATATTGTAAGCTAAGTTGGGTTCGCCTCGAACCCAGGAGTATCCCTCTTAGGACCCAAGAGGAGCTCCGAGACGATATGTGTATGATGTTTGTAATAATAAATGAATGAGTTATGGACCTGCTATGTTCTGTTGTACTACTCTGAGGGATGTAATATTTGCGGAATGGTACTTCGTGAATGTTATATCAATGACTGGCATACTACAACATGCAGTGGTATGCATGGTCACCACAGTTGGTATCAGAGCAAAAGCTTTGACCTTAGGTTGGAACCTAGTAAATGGGACCGAACGTTAGGAGTCAAATAGGACTAGTAAAGAATTCTCTAAAAATATGGTGTATATTCAATTGAGAATACAACAATCATATCTTTTAGTGCGATAATTCTTTATTATCTCTATTATGATGCATTATTACTAATCTTATAATCTTTCTATTTCTACAGCCAACATGGCAAGTTCACGTCCCGGACGAAACGTGAAAGTGATGGATTCCACACTGAGTGAATATGAAGGAGGACTTGCAGATATTCTACGAGCCATGCTACTTGAATTTGGGTGTGATCCCCAGATCCAAGTAAAGAAATACATGTACTATGATGGTACTGTATTGGCCAAGTGTAGGGTAGGACTGCGACTTCCCGAATCTTTGGGAATGAGCGTAGTAATGCCAGCAGGGGAAGCCAGAACTATCAACACAGCCTACCATATAGCCGTTATGAGAGCCATCACAGATATTCGGGAGCATAAGACGAAAGAGCTTATGGGTTCCGAATTCACCCACATTCCTCATAATCAGGAGGAAGAGGATCCCATGCTTAACCACTACAAATATGCAAAACGCAAACCAATAGCAGCTGCAAAATACATGGATAATAGCCGCAACTTCATATCATTGCTCTTTCAGTTGAACCATCATCTGACGGGAGCAATTGATACGATGCTAGAGGAGTTTACTGAACCCAAGGAGGAGATTAGGGGGAAAGAACCTATGGAGAATGTGGTGCATACACCAGTTTACTCAGCTGGTGACTACATTAGTATTGATCCTCTTGAGCGTGAAACTACACCTGTTACACCTGGGAACTATCTGGGTAGTTCCTATGGGGGATATGAGGGTGGAGAGGAATCCGGAAACAATCAGCGTTCCGAGACTCCTATAGAAAATTCCACGGGTTGGCGTTGGGGATCTGATACGGGAACTCATAGTACTTCAGTGTATTATGACGGGGAGATGAATGATGACGCCACAACCCAGAACCAGAGTTATCCTAGTAATGAAGGAGTTGATGGAGGGTATCCGACACAGGTTGAGTCGGGTACGAGTGTTGGAAACACCTATGGTGGAGCTACAGGGGAGTACACCCGATGGGTGGACTATGATGCACTGAACGATCAGTTTGTGAACACTGATTTCTCCCTAGGATCGTCATCTGATTCCGACTACCAGCCGACGGGGAGACCTTATGTTCCAGGGTCTATCAGGAGGACGACACGTTCGACCGGATGGAAGCCTGGGATGTATCGGGAGTGAAGATCGACTAGAGTCCACCAAGGAAGGCGGGACTACAATACACAAGTACCACGTGTATTGTAGAGTGTAATATTTGTAGAAATTTGTACATATACTTTAATAAGTGAGTTTGCATACTCATATCAACTTGAGTATTGTAATAAGACCACTTAAGTATGTATATACATGGTATATGTTTGTATGATTTGGATTTGCTTCTTGATTTCCATTGCGTGACTAGTTCTGTGCACAAAGTTGAGCTCAGAAAACTTGCGCATGGAGTAATTATGAGTATCATCTTGTGTTGCAGAACTAGGGGGTTATGTCGGGAGCGTTAGGAGAGGAGACCGAAGCGCAGCGCATGGAGCGCGAAGCAAAACAAAAGGAAGAGGCTGAGGAAGCAGCCAGAAATCAATTTCCACCACCACCACCACCCATGACGCAGCAGAATTTCGTTCAGTACATGCAGCTGGTGGAGGAGAGACAACGTGTAACGTTGGAGCAGCAGAACAAATTCTTTCAAGTGTTGCTGCAACAGAACGGGTGGAGAGACCCGAGAATCAGGGAGTCACTTTATCAGACTTCCAGAACACCAAGCCTATATCTTTCGCATACGCGCCCGAGCCAATGGACGCGGAGGATTGGCTTATGGACACCGAGCGAAAGCTCAATACTGTTGGTTGTAACGACCAGGAGAAGGTTCGTTATGCTACACATTTGTTGTGTGGACCCGCCGCATCATGGTGGGATAACATAGTAGCCATTTACCCGGCCGGAAAAGTATTCACCTGGGAGGAGTTTGCAAGGAAGTTCAGGGAATCCAATGTCCCTGAAAGTATAGTGGAACTGAAACATCGAGAATTTGAAAGTCTCGAGCAGAAGGACAAGGCCATCCTGACCTATGTCAGGGAATTCTCAAAGCTGTCCCGGTACGCTGTTGATGAAGTCAACACCGAGGACAAGAAAAAGAAGAGGTTTTTGAGGGGGTTAAGTCCCCAGTTCAAGGTACAGCTCCGGATGATGAGAGCGACGGAGTTTCAAGAGTTGGTGGATGCTGCCATCACTCTGGAAGATGATTTCAAACAACTGCAGGAGGAAAAGAGGAAGAAGGCCAAATTTGAGCCTAAAAGATTTTACAGTAACAAGCCCAATACCAGCTTGAGTTTCAAGCCAAGGTACAACAACAACAACAACAACAACAACAACAACTACTATGGTAACGGAAGAATCGGGCATTCCAGACCGCAAATCAAATAGTTTGCAGAAGCTGTGGACTCACAGGGCATTTCGCCAAGGATTGCAAGAAACCAAGGATTATATGCTTTGGTTGTCGCCAGGAGGGGCACATGTTGAAGGACTGCCCCAAAAGAAATAATGGAGGAGGTCAGTCAGGAGGAGGAGGAAATCGTGGAGGAAACACCGGAGGGAACTGGAAGAACAAGAAACCCTTCGGCAAGCTGAACTGCACTAGTCTGGAGGAGGTGGTCAACTCCGATCAGGCGGTGATAGGTACGCTCCAGATACTCACTCATCCTGGCAAAGTACTTTTTGATACTGGTGCAACTACATCATTCATTTCTCAGCAATTCATCATCAAACATGGGATTAGTTGCACTAAGTTAGATACACCCATAACCATACTTTCTGCGGGGGGAACGATAGTAGTAACCCACACCAAACAAAAACAAGTCATCATGATCAATAAGTGCGCGTTTGACGCGGACCTGTTCATTTTACCGATGAAGGACATTGATGTCATTCTTGGTATGAACTGGTTATACGTCTCCGACGTATCGATAATTTCTTATGTTCCATGCCACATTATTGATGTTATCTACATGTTTTATGCACACTTTATGTCATATTCGTGCATTTTCTGGAACTAACCTATTAACAAGATGCCAAGTGCCAGTTCTGTTTTCTGCTGTTTTTGGTTTCAGAAATCCTAGTAAGGAAATATTCTCGGAATTGGACGAAATCAAAGCCCAGGGGCCTATTTTCTCACGAAGCTTCCAGAAGTCCGAAGGAGAGACGAAGAGGGGCCACGGAGGGGCCACACCATAGGGCGGCGCGGCCCCCCTTGGCCGCGCGGCCCGTGGTGTGGGGCCCCGTGCCGCCTCTTGACCTGCCCTTCCGCCTATAAAAAGTCTCGTGTGAGAAACCCCGCAGGAACCACGATACGGAAAACCTTCCAGAGACGCCGCCGCCGATCCCATCTCGGGGGATCCAGGAGATCGCCTCGGCACCCTGCCGGAGAGGGGAATCATCTCCGGAGGACTCTACGCCGCCATGGTCGCCTCCGGTGTGATGTGTGAGTAGTCTACCCCTGGACTATGGGTCCATAGCAGTAGCTAGATGGTTGTCTTCTCCCCATTGTGCTATCATTGTCGGATCTTGTGAGCTGCCTAACATGATCAAGATCATCTATCTGTAATTCTATATGTTGCGTTTGTTGGGATCCGATGAATAGAGAATACTTGTTATGTTGATTATCAAAGTTATGCTATGTGTTGTTTATGATCTTGCATGCTCTCCGTTACTAGTAGATGCTCTGGCCAAGTAGATGCTTGTAACTCCAAGAGGGAGTACTTATGCTCGATAGTGGGTTCATGCCTGCATTGACACTGGGACGGTGACAGAAAGTTCTAAGGTTGTGTTGTGCTGTTGCCACTAGGGATAAAACATTAGTGCTATGTTCAAGGATGTAGTCACTAGTTACATTACGCACCATACTTAATGCAATTGTCTGTTGTTAGCAACTTAATACTGGAAGGGGTTCGGATGATAACCTGAAGGTGGACTTTTTAGGCATAGATGCAGTTGGATGACGGTCTATGTACTTTGTCGTAATGCCCAATTAAATCTCACAATACTCATCATAATATGTATGTGCATGGTCATGCCCTCTTTATTTGTCAATTGCCCAACTGTAATTTGTTCACCCAACATGCTGTTCGTCTTATGGGAGAGACACCTCTAGTGAACTGTGGACCCCGGTCCAATTCTCTTTCTGAAATACAATCTACCGCAATACTTGTTCTGTTTTCGCAAACAATCATCTTCCACACAATACGGTTAACTCTTTGTTACAGCAAGCCGGTGAGATTGACAACCTCACTGTTTCGTTGGGGCAAAGTACTTTGGTTGTGTTGTGCAGGTTCCACGTTGCGCCGGAATCCTGGTGTTGCACCGCACTACATCCCGCCGCCATCAACCTTCAACGTGCTTCTTGGCTCCTCCTGGTTCGATAAACCTTGGTTTCTTTCGAGGGAAAACTTGCTGCTGTGCGCATCATACCTTCCTCTTGGGGTTGCCCAACGAACGTGTGAAATACACGCCATCAAGCAACTGGTTAGAAGCTAATGGAGCATTGATCGACTGTGTGGATAAGACGGTATCTTTGAAAAGCCCCGATGGAAGTAGAATGATCTACCAAGGCGACAAACATACACAGATTGAAGTTACAGCTGAACAGCATGAAGGAAGTGAAATTAGAGGATATACCTGTAGTGAATGAATTCCAGGATGTATTTCCTGCGGAATTACCTGGTATGCCACCAGATAGGGAGATAGAATTCACTATCGACCTAATTCCAGGAACAGCTCCGATTGCTAAAGCACCATATAAAATGGGGCCAAAGGAGTTGAAAGAACTAAAGGAGCAATTGGATGATTTGGAACAGAAAGGATTCATACAGGAAAGTGTTTCACCATGGGGATCACCTGTAATCTTCGTGGATAAAAGAGATGGAGGAAGAAGGATGTGCGGAGACTACAGGAATCTGAACAACGTCACAATCAAGAACAAGTATCCACTTCCAAGAATACAAGATCTATTCGATCAAGTTAGAGGCGCGGGAGTCTTTTCCAAAATTGATCTAAGATCCGGTTATCATCAGATAAAGATCAAGAAGGAAGACGTTTCGAAAACTGCCTTTGTCTCAAGGTATGGACATCATGAATACCTTGTAGTACCTTTTGGATTAACCAATGCCCCAGCAATTTTCATGAATCTCATGAATAAGATTTTCATGCCATATCTAGACAAGTTTGTCATCGTATTCATTGATGATATCTTGATCTATTCCAAAGACAAAGCTGAACATGCTGAACATCTGAGGTTAGTGTTTCAAACACTAAGGGAACATCAACTCTATGCCAAATTTAGCAAGTGTGAATTTTGGCTAGATCAAGTGGAATTTCTTGGGCATGTCATAAGTAAAGATGGAATAGCTGTTAACCCGAGCAAGGTAGCAGCAGTTCTACAATGGGAAGCACCCAAGACTGTCAAGGAAATCCGAGGATTCCTCGGAATGGCAGGATATTATCGGAGATTCATTGAAGGATTCTCCAAGATAGCAGGACCAATGACGAAGCTGTTAAGAAAGAACACACCATTCGTGTGGTCAGAGGAGTGTGAGAAGAGTTTTCAAACTCTGAAGGAGAAACTCACCATGGCACCGGTGTTAGCAGTTCCAGAAGTTGGCAAGGACTACACCGTGTACTGTGACGCATCCAAGCATGGATTGGGTTGCGTACTCATGCAAGATCGGAAAGTGATATCTTATGGATCGAGGCAACTCAGACCTCATGAAGTGAATTATCCAACACATGATTTGGAATTAGCAGCAGTTGTATTTGCACTCAAAACTTGGAGACATTTTCTCTATGGAGCCAAGTGTGAGCTCTATACGGATCATAAGAGTCTCAAATACTTCTTCACTCAGAAGGAACTCAACATGAGACAGAAAAGATGGCTTGAACTGATCAAGGATTATGATTTGACAATCAATTATACTCCAGGAAAGGCCAATGTTGTAGCAGATGCCTTGAGTAGGAAGAGCACCGGAGGAGTGGAACAAGAAATATCACCGGAGTTGAGGAAGGAAATAAGTCAAGCCCAAATACAACTTTGGGAGAAGGAAGCTCATGAAGGACTATCGGCTTTACAAGTAGCCGATGAGCTAAATGTTAACTTGAAGAATGAGATAATGATGGGTCAGCTAGACGATCCATTCATCATGGAGGAGATGAGAAGAATAGATGAAGGAAGACCATCGGAATTTCACCGCGGAGAATCGGGATCATTATGGTTCCAGAAGAGGATTTGTGTTCCGGATATTGCTGAAATTAAGGAACTAATACTCCGAGAAGCCCATCAAACACCATACTCCATACATCCGGGAAGTACAAAGATATACATGGATCTAAAGGAGTTATTCTGGTGGAATAACATGAAGAGAGAAATAGCACAATACGTGGCGGAATGCCATACCTGCCAAAGAGTGAAGGCTGAACATCAGAGTCCGGCAGGAAATTACAACCTTTACCTATCCCAGAATGGAAATGGGAGGAGATAGGAATGGATTTCATCACCGGACTACCCATGACCAATAAAAAGAAGGACATGATATGGGTAATCGTGGACCGGTTGACGAAAAGTGCACACTTTTTAGCGGTAAATCAGCAGGACAAAGGAGAGAAACTCATCGATCTTTACATCAAAGAGATCGTGAGTAAACATGGAGTGCCCAAGAAGATCGTGTCGGATCGAGGATCCGTGTTCACGTCAGCATTTTGGAAGCA
Organism: Lolium multiflorum; assembly: GCA_030979885.1. Taxonomy (NCBI): domain Eukaryota; kingdom Viridiplantae; phylum Streptophyta; class Magnoliopsida; order Poales; family Poaceae; genus Lolium; species Lolium multiflorum. Next base: position 286,770,297 of record CM061753.1, on the reverse strand, counting down.
ACTACATGAAGCTTTAGGATCCAAGTTGGACTATAGTACCGCCTATCATCCTCAGACAGGTGGACAAACGGAAAGAACTAACCAGATTCTAGAGGATATGCTTAGGGCTTGTGCCCTAGACTTCGGAGGATCATGGGAGGAGCACTTGCCACTAGCAGAGTTTTCATACAATAATAGCTATCAAAGCAGCATCAAGATGGCACCGTTTGAAGCTCTGTATGGAAGAAAGTGTAGATCACCGATATGTTGGTATGAAGCCGGAGCAAGCAAAGAGTTCAACCCTGATTATGTCAAGGAAAAGCAACAAATAATTGACATTATCAGAGATAGGCTCAAGATAGCCCAGAGCCGACAGAAGAGTTATGCCGATCAAAAGAGGAGAACATGGGAACCACGAGTTGGAGACATGGTATACCTTAAGGTGAGCCCAATGAAAGGACTTCAGAGGTTTGGAGTAAAAGGAAAGCTAAGCCCTAGGTACATCGGACCTTTCAAGATTTTGAGTCAAAACCGAGGGTTAGCCTTTGAATTGGAACTACCGGGAAGGTTATCTCAGGTTCACAATGTATTCCATGTGTCGCAACTCCGAAAGTGTCTGAAGACCCCCGATGAACCAGTATCACATGAAGAGCTCGAGTTGCAACCAGATTTGACATACATCGAGAAGCCAGCAAAGATTCTCGAGGAAAACTGGAAACAACTCAGGAATCGAGCTATAAAGTATTGCAAGATACAATGGAAGCATCATCCCGAGAGGGAAGCCACCTGGGAAAAGGAGGAAGACCTGAGGAAAACATACCCCGAACTTTTCAGGTATTACAACCACAACTTCGGGACGAAGTTTTCTTTAAGGGGAAAGGCTGTAATATCCCAGGTTTAGAGACGATCGAGGGGTAGATTTTAGAAAGGGATGTTTCCTACAGGAAATTTCCTGCTTTTAAAACAAAACCTGTGGCACCCCCGGGATCAGGGTTAGACAAATACCAGATCTTCGTCTGACATAAGCCTAACCTAGAGCTCGAGAGACTACAGTGAGAGAATCGGTAACACAACAGTGACTCTACGACTCAAAGAGGTAATACAAGCTCATAACTGAGCGAAGAACCAAAGTATTACAAGCAGAGGTCACTGACCTGTCATTCATCAATCAACGGAAGCGAAGTTATGCTATTAGACATAGCAAGATAGCAAAAGGCCTAAGAGGCCAGGAGCATAACGGCGACGTCCCAGCCCATAGATTCCAGGCTGCCACCTGGGAACCCCAAGCTACTCGTCGATGTCGACTAGAAACCACCATCTGTTGGAGCGACTTCGTCTGAAACAAAAGCATGCAAAGCTGAGTACAGGGACTCAGCAAGACTTAGTACAACCTTTTAGCAAAGCGGGTATGCGGGCTTTCTGGTAGATCTTCTTTTGCGTAAAGCCAGTTTTCCTTTGTAAGATAAGAGAGAAGAGAACCTCGACTACTCAGAACCTTTGAAAGGGGATAAGAGAGCGATATCTCTATCTTTATTGATCATCATATTGTATCCACCAATCTTCATCATCTTGAACCACTATCCTCGGATCACCCCCTCAACACCCGAAGAAGGTGTCCGTAAACACACATTGTTTGCCAAGTTTTACGATCAGGTTAAAGTTGTCTATGATCACAGAATCCATTCCCAAGTCGTCCGTAACCGTGGACACGGCTTTTCGAAAAGATTTAACCCTGCAGGGGTGCACAACTTTACCCACACGTGCCAACCGATTCTTAGTGCCAGACATTAGCTCTCTTCCTTGGAAAGCCGGCAGAGAGTGGTTGACCACGACCTTTACCTTGCTGTCGCCGAGACCATGAGTCACGCGCTAAGGATTGTTCCGCCGTAACGGGTCAAGTCCCGAAGTCGGTCCTTAACGATGTGAGGCGAGGTGGGTTTCCCCAGAGGCCGCAACCCCCAGCCACCACGGCCACGCTTACCTACCTGTTATGTACCTTATCCCCCAAGCAAAATGCAATGCATATGTCCAGGTAAAGCGCAAACTATGTGACTCATGGAATCTACTAGGCAAGTTAGTGAGTCGAGAGGGTACCATAATAGGGCCTCGTGTGGTTGTACGCTCGGTCTTGGTTCAAGAGGCGAGAACTCGGTTCCTAGGGTCGGCAGAAACGAAACAACCCACCACATCCCAATGTGGCCTCTCGTCTGAGCCTTTAATCATTTTAACAACATCTCTACACTTACCACGCCAACCTGTCATGCTAGATTCATTTCATTGTAAGGCTCCAGTCCGAAGACCGGAGTAGCAGCGTAACAAACTAAGCATGGCTAAGCATAAAGAGATAAAGGCTCTAGCGATGCACACATGCCAAACCTAGTTATGCTAGGAGCAGTGGATCATGGATTTGAGGCTACAAGGGTGAAACATGCAATAGATAGGGTAACTCTACCTATCGATAAAAGACAGTTGAATCGCATGCAATATGAAGGAACCAGAGTAAAAGCATTTGTAAAACTTATATGAACCAGGCTAGGGCTTGCCTTTGTCCCTATCAAAGAAATATGGAATCTTCGAAGATCTTGTGATTGACTTGTTCGTCGGAGGATAATTATTGATCTTCGGTGTTGTCGTTCTTCATTGTCTCGGGCACGTGTTCTATCGATCGCGAAGAAGCAAACACTAGAAATAGAGAAATAACATTCAATACATGGCATAATGCAATGCACATACAATATGGATGATATGTCATATTAAAGGAATTAAGTAAGCCCTAGGTGCATCATCAGGTTAAAGGGGTTCCGGCATCGGACCCCGACATATGAGAGGGGTGTATTAGGGTTTTCTACTAAGCTCCACATTTAATTGGTTCAAAGATGTATGAAACATGGATAAACAATTAGGAAATGTTTTTCTGATCATTTTGATATATAATTTTATATTTTTCTGATTTAAAATGAATTATTTATGAATTTCCCAAGTTTAATTCATTTTAAATCAATTTCAGAAAATTATATAAATAATAATAAAGTTGGACCCACATGTCATAATATTATTCTTTTCCAAATATTTATGAAATTATTAAAATTCTAACAGATGGGGTCCACCTGTCATATTATTTTCTATTTAAGAAATACAGAAAAATAAAACAGAAAATAGGAAAAGCTATTAATGACCTCACGCTGACGTCATGCTGACGTCAGCGGCGCCATGAGCTCAAAATTGAGCTGGCTCTCAATCGGCGTTCGGCGCGATTGAAAGCGGCGAGGGGAAAGAGCGGGGCGGCGAGCAATTTGGTGGCGGCCGCCATGTCGCCGGAGCGACGCCGGCGTTGAGCGGCGGCCGGGTGCGGGCTCGCGACGCGGCGGCGTTCCGGGGGAAATAGAGGAGGCGGAGGGGACCGGGAGGAAGCCCAGCTCACCGTGACGCGTGAGTCGACGGCGTCGCCGGAGATGGCCGGGAACGCCGGCGAAGGCGGTGGCGGCGCTCGGCTCCGCCCGATTCGCACGATTCCGGCGCCTCTGGTTGGCGGGGAAGGACGAGGGCGTCACGGCGGACCTCCTGGGCTGCTCGGCTGGGTGCGGGGAGGCGCGTAGAGGCGGCGCCGGCGAGGTCGGCGGCCGGCCAGGGTTAGCCCCGCGCGCTTGCAGAGAAGAGGAGAGGAGAACAGCGCGAGGGAGAAGAGGATAGGGAGAAGGAGGGCGTCGAGGTCGGGGTGCTCTCCTCGTTCAGCGGCGGCCAGCAGGAGGTGGCAGTGCAGGGAGCAAGGAGCTCGACACGCAGGTGCCTGCCTAAGCATGAGGAAGAAGACAACAGCGATTTTTGTAAAAAGCCCCCTGGCATTTGAGGGTTTTCCTGGAAACTTGAGAACAAGCTTTAAAACTATAGTATTTTGATATTTCAACTCTTCTGCAAATCCAAAATAACTCCAAGCTTTATGTAAAATATTCAGTGGCCTTTCTATTTGTATTTGAGAGACCAACTATTTGGTTTGAAACATTTTGAGAGGATTTTAAACGGAGGGAAATTGCACACATTAGGGTTTCCACTTTATTTGAAAAGCAAATTTTTCTTGATGCAAAATATATGATGCTCATGATGCACAAAACAACTCCTAATTATGTTTAGCAAAACAGGGATGTTACAACTCTACCCCCCTTACAAGAATCTCGTCCCCGAGATTCCTAAGGTAGGAAAAGAGAAGGTAACAAGAACTACACCGGTCTTCAACGAGCTTGTTGATACCACGCCGATCTTCTTTGTTGAAGGAGTTGATCCACGACACCATGAAGAAGTTTGATCCACTACACCATGAATGAAGCGCTTCATTTTTCTTCCTTCGAGGTTGTTGCTCAGCAGCACCTAAAGGAAAGAGGGAATAACTCTGGAACGATGGATCTTCACAAAGATCGAGTATCTCATGGTCAACTCATGGAAGGAGTGTTTAAAAACAACTCTTGAGCTAACAAACATGAAACACGTCAAGGTAACGGAGAAGACGGAAGAAGTTTCAACTTTTGGTAGGCAATTGCTCCACGCTTGATAAGAACACGAAGGACAAGGTAGCGAGGAGTTAAACTGCCTTTGATACCATGACGAGGCATTCTTAGAGAGGGTGACTCGTGGAAACACAAATGATTATCCAACCATAGCAACTTTGGATTTAAGAATCATAGTCACTTTTCTGGCAAGGGTACATGAAATGATTGTTGTCTACTCAAAAGGCTAGGGCCTAGATGACTGACGAATTCACACAACGTGTGAATTGATTAGAATTTCAGGTAATGACCAACGGAAAGGGAAGGGTACTGGCTAGAGAAGTGCCAAGGATCAGCGGTGAGTGAAATTTCTCCGAACGAAGTTCCTGTCACCGGAGAAATGATTTCGAGGGATTGACCGAGAGACATTTAGCAACACTGCTTATGATGTTCTCCTTGATGTTCTAGACACCAATATTAGGCTATTGACTAGCCTTCAATAGGTCATCAAGCGGAGGTCAAGACTTCAGGATTTGAAAAGCATCATAAGGGCAACTCCTAGAATAAGTCATACAAGATCCTTATGGAGAATGGTTATTCTTGATGATTCAAGAGATTATGGCATTAGGCCTTCCGACTAATTGTGTTAACCACGACATCAATCTTGTCGGAGTTACAAAGAGACCTATCCAAAAAATCCTTGAGAAACACCAACCATCATTGCCGCTTGAGATTCAGTTTAGGTTAGGTGTAAAGATACTTTCGGACTCAGAATGTTTGAATGTAAGATTTGCAACAGTTACCCCCAAGGTAAAGTTGCTAGATTCTCAAGACATGGACCACAATGTCAAGATCCAAAGGATTGAGCTAGATTGCGTAATACATGTGGTTGCGACTGCAAAGGCAATTGCGTGCACACAAACTTGCAATGTAACACAAGTGAGTCCTGGTGGGGACATCAAAGAAGATATTGAAGCTCTTAAGCTTCTTCTCTTTCTTGAACAAACCAGTCAGTGGCTTAGTGTGCATAGAGGAACTTTTCAAGGAATGGAGGTAACAACCTTCCATCTCAAGATAATTCCGCACATGCATTACCGACCTGCGATGATTCCCGAGGAAAGGAAAGGGAACTCTACTCGGATCCACGGCGACATCTTTCAGCATATGCACGTGTACCAGAGAAGGTCACTTCCAACATCCAGAACACATACTTCATGATAACACAAAGATGGTTCTCAAAAGTTTCCAATATTAGTGCCAATTCAATATGAATCTATTTAAACTTGGAGAAAATAGGAATGTCATCGATGGGCTCAATAACAAACTTATCAAGATACTCCAATGAGAATTCATATTAATTTTGCATGAACGAGGCAGAAGTATTGGTCAGACCAAAGGACATGAAGATATACTCAGACGAGGCACCATGAGTATAAACATCATCAATATAGTCCTTGGAACTGAGTTTGATTTGATGATAGCCCAAACTCAAATCAAATATGGGGAATATAGCATATCCACAAAGGAGATACTTTCTGACTTCAACACAAACAACACTAGACATCCCTTTATGAAGGAACAAAGTTGGATAGACCTTTTGTCTTTCAACTCTCCAAGTTGTTGATTAAGCTCAACCAACTAGTCCAGGGTTATCCAGCACGGTTCTTGGAGAAGGAGTAGTTCAACGAACCAACGTACTCATGAACTCGACAACACGGTCATGTAACAACATGGCGATACTTCTAGAAGACAACTAGAATATCACGAACCACCGGTATATCACTGAATTCAAGAGGGGAACTTGCTTTACAAAGCAAACGATATGGTCTTGAGAGCTTCAGCATAAACCTAACTCTTTGACCGAAGATGTGCGCCTGAACAAATGGACTTGGTAGCACAATCAGACTTCGCTTAATAATTGGCGAACCAATCATGCTAAGAATGACATCAATTGTCCTTGGATTTCAAAGCAATGAGAATTGCTAAGAATCTCGGATGGCCACATCAATACGCAAACCCCAACATTCCCAAGCATAGACAGCTCGGAGAAAGGGTGAGTAAAGATATGTAAGATTATCACTTCATCAATAAGGTCATGATACAACACGATCTCATGATATAGAAGAGGGTGATAGTCTAAGGTAGAACAGAACAGAAGCTAACGAGACCTCTTAATCTGCGGATTACAACACTTTGACCAAGTCTTAGAAACGGACGAGGTACTGGAGTTTGTTTCTCCTGACATACTGAAGTGGAATGTCTTGAAGAACCACAAGAGTAACATACAATGGTAAACACCAATGCACATTTAGAACTTGTCTGCTAACTAGCAGACGGAAAAACTAAAGAGGAGGAACACAATCAGGATCAGAATTCCTGAGAGGTAGATGCACAAGTTAACACTTTTGTGTAACTCATGTTGGAAAGGGAGGTGTGGCAGAGTCACGGACATAGATATGAGACTCTCAAAGAGCACTCTTGTCGTGATCCATTTGGTTTCATGTAAGAACCTCTACGAATAGCTAGTGGAAGGGAAAGATATTTATTGCCGCAATTCAACACGACAATAACCACAAGCTTGAAGGCTAGCTTGATTTGAATTTAGCCATCCCGATATAATGTTTGAACATTAACATCAGTGTTCAATGGCATGGATCTTGGGTTAAAGGCCAGCTTCATGTACTAAGATTCATTAGAATCCAGCACAATCGGGGACCTTCGGTTCAAGTCCAAGGGTTAAAACCCGAGAATGAAGTAACTACTAGATGAGTGACACAGAGGACACTACGAGGTAGTAATCACGGTGTAGCTTCTACAAGCAATGCATAGCTTCTGAAGTACCCAAGAAAATAGAAAGGAGGCATTCAAGGTGAAAGGAAACCTCGAAGCCTAGAACAGAATGATGTGGAACCCACAAAATAGAGAGATCATGATGGAAAGGAATCTCTCTGTTGAAACAAAACAAGGAGGATGCACAGAACACACACGACTCTAGAGAACTCTGCACTAGGTCAACTGGTTTAGAAACGGCATGCCCTTGAGGCACCTAAGTTTGAAAGACTAGAAGAGATAGAAAAACTTTCAAATCAACACAAGGTAAGGCACTTTAGAATTAGAGCGATACCAGATAAGGAGTAAAAAGAAGCCTACTCAGATTTTCGCAAATACTTTTAGATTTCAAATAGTTTTCACAAACACTAGACTCAACATCGACCAGTAGAAAGGGTTTCCTACAGGCAGTCCTGCTCTGATACCAAAACCTGTGGCACCCCCGGGATCAGGGTTAGACAAATACCAGATCTTCGTCCGACATAAGCCTAACCTAGAGCTCGAGAGACTACAGTGAGAGAATCGGTAACACAACAGTGACTCTACGACTCAAAGAGGTAATACAAGCTCATAACTGAGCGAAGAACCAAAGTATTACAAGCAGAGGTCACTGACCTGTCATTCATCAATCAACGGAAGCGAAGTTATGCTATTAGACATAGCAAGATAGCAAAAGGCCTAAGAGGCCAGGAGCATAACGGCGACGTCCCAGCCCATAGATTCCAGGCTGCCACCTGGGAACCCCAAGCTACTCGTCGATGTTGACTAGAAACCACCATCTGTTGGAGCGACTTCGTCTGAAACAAAAGCATGCAAAGCTGAGTACAGGGACTCAGCAAGACTTAGTACAACCTTTTAGCAAAGCGGGTATGCAGGCTTTCTGGTAGATCTTCTTTTGCGTAAAGCCAGTTTTCCTTTGTAAGATAAGAGAGAAGAGAACCTCGACTACTCAGAACCTTTGAAAGGGGATAAGAGAGCGATATCTCTATCTTTATTGATCATCATATTGTATCCACCAATCTTCATCATCTCGAACCACTATCCTCGGATCACCCCCTCAACACCCGAAGAAGGTGTCCGTAAACACACATTGTTTGCCAAGTTTTACGATCAGGTTAAAGTTGTCTATGATCACAGAATCCATTCCCAAGTCGTCCGTAACCGTGGACACGGCTTTTCGAAAAGATTTAACCCTGCAGGGGTGCACAACTTTACCCACACGTGCCAACCGATTCTTAGTGCCAGACATTAGCTCTCTTCCTTGGAAAGCCGGCAGAGAGTGGTTGACCACGACCTTTACCTTGCTGTCGCCGAGACCATGAGTCACGCGCTAAGGATTGTTCCGCCGTAACGGGTCAAGTCCCGAAGTCGGTCCTTAACGATGTGAGGCGAGGTGGGTTTCCCCAGGGGCCGCAACCCCCAGCCACCACGGCCACGCTTACCTACCTGTTATGTACCTTATCCCCCAAGCAAAATGCAATGCATATGTCCAGGTAAAGCGCAAACTATGTGACTCATGGAATCTACTAGGCAAGTTAGTGAGTCGAGAGGGTACCATAATAGGGCCTCGTGTGGTTGTACGCTCAGTCTTGGTTCAAGAGGCGAGAACTCGGTTCCTAGGGTCGGCAGAAACGAAACAACCCACCACATCCCAATGTGGCCTCTCGTCTGAGCCTTTAATCATTTTAACAACATCTCTACACTTACCACGTCAACCTGTCATGCTAGATTCATTTCATTGTAAGGCTCCAGTCCGAAGACCGGAGTAGCAGCGTAACAAACTAAGCATGGCTAAGCATAAAGAGATAAAGGCTCTAGCGATGCACACATGCCAAACCTAGTTATGCTAGGAGCAGTGGATCATGGATTTGAGGCTACAAGGGTGAAACATGCAATAGATAGGGTAACTCTACCTATCGATAAAAGACAGTTGAATCGCATGCAATATGAAGGAACCAGAGTAAAAGCATTTGTAAAACTTATATGAACCAGGCTAGGGCTTGCCTTTGTCCCTATCAAAGAAATATGGAATCTTCGAAGATCTTGTGATTGACTTGTTCGTCGGAGGATAATTATTGATCTTCGGTGTTGTCGTTCTTCATTGTCTCGGGCACGGGTTCTATCGATCGCGAAGAAGCAAACACTAGAAATAGAGAAATAACATTCAATACATGGCATAATGCAATGCACATACAATATGGATGATATGTCATATTAAAGGAATTAAGTAAGCCCTAGGTGCATCATCAGGTTAAAGGGGTTCCGGCATCGGACCCCGACATATGAGAGGGGTGTATTAGGGTTTTCTACTAAGCTCCACATTTAATTGGTTCAAAGATGTATGAAACATGGATAAACAATTAGGAAATGTTTTTCTGATCATTTTGATATATAATTTTATATTTTTCTGATTTAAAATGAATTATTTATGAATTTCCCAAGTTTAATTCATTTTAAATCAATTTCAGAAAATTATATAAATAATAATAAAGTTGGACCCACATGTCATAATATTATTCTTTTCCAAATATTTATGAAATTATTAAAATTCTGATGGGGTCCACCTGTCATATTATTTTCTATTTAAGAAATACAGAAAAAATAAAACAGAAAATAGGAAAAGCTATTAATGACCTCACGCTGACGTCATGCTGACGTCAGCGGCGCCATGAGCTCAAAATTGAGCTCGGGCTCTCGGCGCACAGCGCGATTGGCGTAGCGAAGGGAAAGCGGGCGGCGCGAGCAGGTGGGCCGCCCGCCAATTGTCGCCGGAGCGACGCCGGCGTTGAGCAGCGCGGCGGCCGGGTGCGGGCTCGCGACGCGGCGGCGTTCAGGGGGAAATAGAGGAGGCGGAGGGGACCGGGAGGAAGCCCAGCTCACCGTGAGCGCGTGGAGGTCGACGGCGTCGCCGGAGATGGCCGGGAACGCCGGCGAAGGCGGTGGCCGCGGCTCGAGCTCCGGCGATTCGCACGATTCGGGCGCCTCGGGTTGCGGTTGGCGGGGAAGGACGAGGGCGTCACGGCGGACCTCCTGGGCTGCTCGGTGGGTGCGGGGCGCGAGGCGGCGCCGGCGGTCGGCGGCCGGCTAGGGGTTAGCCCGCGCGCTTGCGAGAGAGAGAGGAGGAAACGCGCGAGGAGAAGAGGATAGGGAGAAGGAGGCGTCGAGGTCGGGGTGCTCTCCTCGTTCAGCGGCGGCCAGCAGGAGGTGGCAGTGCAGGGAGCAAGGAGCTCGACACGCAGGTGCCTGCCTAAGCATGAGGAAGAAGACAACAGCGATTTTTGTAAAAAGCCCCCTGGCATTTGAGGGTTTTCCTGGAAACTTGAGAACAAGCTTTAAAACTATAGTATTTTGATATTTCAACTCTTCTGCAAATCCAAAATAACTCCAAGCTTTATGTAAAATATTCAGTGGCCTTTCTATTTGTATTTGAGAGACCAACTATTTGGTTTGAAACATTTTGAGAGGATTTTAAACGGAGGGGAAATTGCACACATTAGGGTTTCCACTTTATTTGAAAAGCAAATTTTTCTTGATGCAAAATATATGATGCTCATGATGCACAAAACAACTCCTAATTTTGTTTAGCAAAACAGGGATGTTACAAAGGGGGACAGGTTTCTCTCTCGACACCTTACAGAGTTAGGGTTTCGAGAGTGCGATGAACTTGTTCCTACTTATCTAAAGTAGGGTTTTGAGAAGAGAGAAATGATATTACATTGAAATCTTAAGTTGCATGATTGAATTATAAGTTAAGTTGTTTGAATGAATTCAAACCAAATTTGAATTTGAATTTCAAATTCAAACATCAAATGATTATCAAATAATTCAAATTTGAGATAATTTAACACACAATTATCATTAAGCAAGAATATAAGTAATACAACAATTGCATTAAGCTCATTAAGGAAAACTTGAGCTTTATTGATAATCACACACATGATACATTGTCTTTACAATATTTAGAATAGAATTATGAATTACAACATATTACAAGAATTGGACAAAATAGAAAAAGAAAAGAAAAGGAAATTTACAATTCAATGATCTATCCTAACACTACAAGCTAATCTTCATTTAGCCTTGTACTTGATGATCTCCATGATCCTTGGAGCATCAGGTTGATCCCTGCAAACAACACAACATAGAGCACATTATGCCAAGTGGCATTGCCACTTGGCAGGTTAGCAAACAATTGAAATGAAGAGGATATGATCAAGTCTCTGCCGAGCAGATCCATGCCACAGATAGGACCAAGTCCAAGTGCACAGCACTTGCACACACACACAACCAGGCAGCACACAAGGCAGTGTGCATGTGTAACACACACACAGTGAGTCACCATGGTAAGTTGTGGTGCTGTCGACCAAAGAAGCCATGGCTGGCCATATAAAAGCTTTTCACAGCCAAACCCTAGTCATTTGATTCAACCATCGGCAGAACTGAACTGGTAAGCCACAAGAACACCAAGAACAGCTAGAACAGATAGAACAGCTTCACTGTTCAATCTGCTCCAGCACACCACTGAATTAAATCAAGCTTCATCAAGTCACCAGGAGGAGCAGGGCAAGCAAATCAACCATAAGATCAACACAGAGGCAAACCTCTACACCAACATCACATTCTAGGAGATGGAGTGAGGTATACCAAGCATCATGGACAAACCAGATGGTTTTGTTCATATATAAGCATATGCATCAATCACACATAATCAAAAGGGTGTGATACCCAAGTTGTGTCATCATCTGGCTACTAAGCCATATGGTGCAAGCAAGAGCAGAAAGGCCACTGGTCAACCATCAAAAGGGAACAACAGTTATGACAATCATTGCATAACTGAAGAAATCCAGCAAGAGATGAGAGCACAAGTTAGCCTAGTTACACACACTTAGCACCTACAGCTAGTTTGACCATCAGACCTAGACAAAACATTGTCTATTTGATTTCAACATCAAGAGCTACTGGCAATCCAATAAATGGATCACCCAGAAAGCATTTGGTGAGCAACAGCAAGCCAACAAATAGGGGAGCTACCCTAGGGCAGCATATGACTACTGCCAGGGTCACCTCAAACCCTAGAACAGCCAAACCAACAAGCCAAATACAAATATCATCACCCTGATTGGGTTCAAAGAAGAGCTAGGGTTCCCAACCACTGTTGGCATCCATCTAGCCAAGCCAATCAATTGTGATGATCATCACTGTATCACAGTTCACATCAATTATCCACTCCATCAATAAAGGCAACACAGATAATTGATATTAACAAGCAAATCTTGAAACAAACATTTGCTAATGATCCAGAGGATCACTGCAAGTATCAGCTGATGCTTGAGCAAGCACCAGCACTGATCTGTGCCACACACATACACATAGATAGGTAACAGCAATGCACAGGCAACAGGTAAGCAAACCAATTACCAGCTGTTGATGATCACATGATCATCAGAGCTTGCTATAGCATGCTAGAGCATGCTAGAGCATCACTAAGCAACAGAGCATGGACCAGATATTTAATTGGCCACAGATAATCAACAATTGTTTCACAGATAACCAAATGGATAATCAAATGATTGTATCCAGAAGCACATCCAAGGCAGGATGAACCACTGGATCAAGATAAATAAGTAAAGCACTTAGTGCTCATCACTGAATCATGCAGTTAAACCAAAAGTAATGCTCAATTGAGCATACACATGAAATTGAGCACAAGGGACAGCATACCATTGCCTGGTACTTGCAAATTGCAAGGAATACACATAGTAATCAAGCCAGGGCAGCCAAATTGAATACACATGAGTGTCTAGCAAGAATAGTAACTAGAACAGAGGCACAGGGAAGGATTCAAGCCAGAAATGCAAGATTAAACAAGCATGTGGCTCTGGAACATGCACAGAAATGTGCACAACCAAGATAGCAAGAATTAAGCATAGCCATTAGGCAGAATAGGGCAGCACCGTAGCTAGGATTCATGGCAGTAGCACAGCAGCAGCACAAACAGCACAGCAGCAGCACAGCAGCTAGCACGGCCAGCACCTCTACGAGGACAAGCAGGCCCGTGGCCAAGCTAGACGAAGAAGAGGAGGAGAAGAAGAAGAAGAAGGGTAGGAGAAGAACATACCAGGGAGGAGATGGCCGACACGGTCATGGCGGCCATGGCGGCGCGCGCCGGAGCACGGCGGCACCAGGCCTGGCCAAGCCAAGCCCTGGCGACCACCACCGCACCCTAGCGCTGCACCACGCGCAGGGGAAGCGCCTGGAAGAAGGGCCACGGCCTCTCCAACGCCGGCGGCGGACGCCGAAGGCCTGGCGCACTGGAGGGACGATGGCGAGCGAACAGCGACGCCAGCGACAGATCGACGCGGACCATCTGGTTCGCCGTCGAAAGGCGGTCCAGATCCGCATCACCTCGTCGCCGGCGACGGCCTGAGGCGGCGGAGATAAAGCGGCGACGGCGGAGGCGATTTTGGTCGCGGGAGCCGAAGGGGATTAGGGTTAGAGAGCGAGGGAGGAAGACGACGCGACTGGGTCGGTTGGACCGAGCCCACTGGGCTGGTCCAACCTAACCAGCTCGGCCGCCTGACAGGTGGGCCCGAGGGGTATTTTGGACATTTCCAAAATACCCATTTAAGTGAGTATTTCTAAGAATTTTATAAAATAGAATATAACTCTAAAAAAATAATTAAAAATATGAAAATTGATCAGCATAAAATTCTCTATCTAAATAAAATATCAAAGAGAATTTTTGAAGACAATTAAAAATAGGTCTTAATTTGATGATTTAAATAATGATTTAAATCACATATATTATTTTCAATAATGAAAATAAGTCCATAAATACAATTAGAGTTTAAAAACACCTTGACAACATTTCAAGGTTGTATTTTACCCTAAACAGAGTATCCCTAAATTATTCTTAGTATTAACCTCTCACATGAAATAATAACGACATCGGAAGGGGGAATCAAACCCTAAAACTGGAATCATGCATTATTGCTTCTTTAACCATTGCCCTTATCGGACAATGATGCTATTTTTCAGAGACAGAGGACAAGGGTCAGTCCACACCTTCCAACTGCAAAACTTTGCAGTGTTCAGGCAAGTTCATCACTTGCACATGTCATTTGAGTATTTCTATCAAATTACTTGCAAAGTACTATGGTTATCACTATTGCATAAAAAACCAAAACCACTACTTTCATAACTATGAATATGACTATGTGGTGGGCAATGGAACCATGGATTGTGTTGATATGGTGGAGGTTCCATTGCAAGGGTTTATATCCATCTAGGATTAAACAACAAATGTCGCCAGTGATTCTTGTGCCGTAATACCCGTGTTAACCATAAGATCCGGAGTGGGACGGAGTAGTCAAAAGTGTTTCCACCTCTCGTTCATCAATGGATGCGCTTTACCGTAGTACACTTGTAATCCAAGGGGGCAAGCTGGTGAGGCTGGGGAGTCCTAAGTCCCCACGGCATAGTCCGTAGTACACTTGTCGCCCGAAGGAGCAAGCGGTGAGGCTGGGGAGTCCTAAGTCCCCACGGTATTGCGGTCTATGATGGGTTGCAGCTACCGGCGTAGGAGTGTATGGTAGAGCCCAGCACTGTCATCGTGGTCGGGGTCCACCTTGAAATCTACAGGAATAATGGGACCGGCGTGGACCCAGGGTCGGGGCATGCAACAAAGGGTGGGTGTTCGAGGTAGCGGAGGAACATGATTGGCTAGACCTTATACCGGGCCTCACACCGAAGGAAGTGTGGACGGGAAAGCTGCCCGGTTGGCACCAAGGTTAAGATCTCTTATGGGTAAAGCAACACACCTCTGCAGAGTGTAAAGAAGACCTGTCACTCCCTGTTCCGGGATAAGGAACTGCGAACGCGGCCGGAAAGGAGCTCCATGAAGTTCTAGTAAACCGGTGAAGGCTGACGGACATAGCTCTTTGGAATAAAAGCAATCTCTTGAAGAAATGTTTACCAAAACCTGCATTGGTATTAGACTTTCTGGTCTAATATCGTAGCTAGTGCATTAAACACCTCTTATCTATAATGAACTTGTTGAGTACGCTCGTACTCATACCACTCTTAAATCCCATGCTTAGATTGTCTGAATCGTCTGGAGGAGGACTACGACAACAATGAAGGAGCCGAGATCATCGGCTATGAAGAACCAGACCTCTCTGGAGGTATCGAAGGCGTAGACTATCTCATCGTCTACGGAACCGGGGAGGCTTCCGGAGGAGATCAAGCCTAGAGACATCCAGTAGTAGTAGTAACCGAGCAGCCCGAACTCTTAGTATTTAGCTGCTCGAGGAAATAAATGTATAACTTAATGAGACTCTTATATTGTAAGCTAAGTTGGGTTCGCCTCGAACCCAGGAGTATCCCTCTTAGGACCCAAGAGGAGCTCCGAGACGATATGTGTATGATGTTTGTAATAATAAATGAATGAGTTATGGACCTGCTATGTTCTGTTGTACTACTCTGAGGGATGTAATATTTGCGGAATGGTACTTCGTGAATGTTATATCAACGACTGGCATACTACAACATGCAGTGGTATGCAGGGTCACCACACTCCCCTCCTTTGCTTTCTCAAGCCATGGCTAACCAAATCCTCGGGTGCCGTCCAACAATCACATACCATGGAGAAGTGTCTATTTGTAAAATTATGAAGGTTAATTAATTGGGGCTGGGAACCCCATCGCCAGCTCTTTTTGCAAAGTTATTGGATAAGTGGATGAAGCCACTAGTCCATTGGTGAAAGTCGCCTAACAAGATTGAAAGATAAAACACCACATACTTCCTCATGAGCTATAAAACATTGACACAAATAAGGGATAATAAGTTTTGAATTGTTTAAAGGTAGCACACGAAGTATTTACTTGGAATGGCAAGTAATACCATGTAGTAGGTAGTTATGGTGGACACAAATGGCATAGGTTTGGGTCAAAGTATGGATGCACGAGAAGCATTCCCTCTTAGTAGAGGTCTTTGGCCAGCAAGGTTAATTAGCAAGCATAAGAGTTGAGGGAAAACAAACAAATATACATGTGATAGAAACAATCATGCATCTTCCTTGTAAGCACAAACAATTTTAACTTCAGAATAATAAGCTATGAGCTAACAAGAAAGGAAGACAATGAAACAACTACATGTATTTCTCTTTTCTACTTAAACCTCAAAGTGTTGTTGCTATTGACCAATGCTAAGTTTGCCAAAACCAAATAGATTTACTCAATGCTCCCAAAGTGATACCAATACTAATAACAAGATCAATCATATAATAGAGATTGCAAACTAAAATAAGATGTGCAATATGTAAATGATAAGACTTCTCATTAATATTCCATAACGATAACTCACACCAAGGGATACATAGACAACCAACTAAAGAAGAGATACTTCCACACTGCAACCCATCTTATATGATAACTTCCCTACTCATGATATGACACTACTTGATAGTAAAAAGTAAAAGATAGTGATGATGTGATACCGCGGCACTCCCCCAAGCTTGGAACAAACCAAGGGGATGCCAATACCGATGATGAATTACTCCTTCGGCGGTGGTGGTGATGAATTCCCATCATCAGACTTCCAAGGAAGAGGCTCTCCATCAACAAACGACATCTTGGTCTCGGGAATCCTGAAACTAGCAGCATAACTTATGTGTTTAAACCTGTTTTCATACTCACAGTTCTGATTCTGAACGTCATAGAGTTGAGCTTGGAGTTTGTTGGTGGTGTCGTGAAGCGAGAGGATGTCGTCCCACAGCCTTGCAGTCTCCTTCTTGTGTGCATCAATAAGTTCAGACACAATCTTGTGGAAGATGTCCACTTCACGCTCAGCCATCTTCTTGTAGTTGAAGACCTCTTGTTCTAGCTTCTCCATCCTGTCTTCCAAGCTTCCTTCTCCTTTAGGACCCTGGACATCTTTGATCTGCAACTCTCCATCAACGAGCAGCAACTCCTTGGGGTGCATCTTCAGCTCATTCATGTATAGGTTGACGACGTCCTCACAGACGCTGTCCTTCGGAGTTTCCGATGAAGACATGATGGCTCTAGATCCGAAGCAGATCCTGGCAGAAAATAGCTCGAAACAAAACACGTCGAGAAAACGATATACGGACCTCTAGGGGTCGGGGGATATATAGCAGGAATTTTACGACATAAGGAAAGTACCGAGTCGAACTGAGTGGAGGGGCAACGAGGGACCCACCTCATAGGGCGGCGCGGCCAGGCTGGGGCCCGCGCCGGCCTATGGGGGCACACCCTCGTGCGTCTCCTCCACTCCGTTTCGATCTCGTAATTTTTCATATTTTCCAAAAACAGCAAAAACATTGTTCGAAAAGTAAAACGCGAACTTTTTATTACCAGTACTGTTACCTATTCAAATTCGAACTCTGCCGGACTGTCAATTTGACCTTTGATAAAAGCTTCCGGAGTTTCCACTCGAATAACATCAACATCTTCATTATAAGAATCACCTGAGATATAATGCTTGAGTCTTTGTCCATTCACCACTTGTGTGGCATCGCCTTGGAGAGAGCTAATTTTAATTGCTCCTGAACGATACACCTCCTCAATGACATATGGTCCTTCCCATTTTGAGAGTAATTTCCCTGCAAAGAATCTGAGACGAGACCGATACAATAGGACTTTATCCCCAATATTAAATTCTCTTTTGATAATTCTTCTATCATGCCATTTCTTAACTTTCTCTTTAAAGAGTTTAGCATTTTCATAAGCTTCACTTCTCCATTCATCTGGAGAACTCAATTGTAGCAACCTCTTCTTACCGGCTAATTTAGAATCTTTATTTATTTCTCTTACATCCCAATAAGCTTTGTGCTCTAGTTCTAAAGGAAAATGACAAGCTTTCCCATAAACCATTTTATAAGGTGACATACCCATGGGATTTTTATAAGCAGTTCTATAAGCCCATAATGCTTCCTTCAATTTACTAGCCCAATTCTTTCTAGATTTATTAACAGTCTTTTGCAAGATAGATTTAATTTCTCTATTTGATAGTTCTACTTGCCCACTAGTTTGAGGATGATAAGCGGAAGCAATTCTATGATTAATACCATATTTAGCAAGAGTTTTTCTAAAACCACCATGAATAAAATGGGAACCTCCATCAGTCATAAGATATCTAGGAACTCCAAATCTAGGAAAAATAATATCTAAAAGCATTCTTAAAGAGGTCTCACCATCAGCACTTTTTGTAGGTATGGCTTCCACCCATTTAGTAACATAATCAACAGCAACAAGTATATGAGTGTTACCTTCTGAAGAAGGGAAAGGTCCCATGAAGTCAAATCCCCAACAATCGAATGGTTCAATAACAAGAGTATAATTCATAGGCATTTCATTGCGTCTGGAGATATTACCAACCCTTTGACATTCATCACAAGATAAGATAAACTTCCTTGCATCTTTGAAGAGAGTTGGCCAATAAAAACCTGATTGTAGAACCTTTTGCGGTTCTATCTCCAGCGTGATGTCCTCCATAAGCACTACCATGACATTTACTCAATATCTCTTGTTGTTCATATTCGGGAACACATCTTCGCATAATACCATCCACTCCTTCTTTATATAAGTGTGGGTCATCCCAAAAATAATGCCTCAAGTCATAAAAGAATTTCCTCCTTTGCTGAGCTGAAAAGGTTGGAGGCAAGTACTTGGAAACAATAAAGTTAGCATAATCAGCATACTGATACGTCTCCAACGTATCGATAATTTCTTATGTTCCATGCCACATTATTGATGATATCTACATGTTTTATGCATACTTTATGTCATATTTATGCGTTTTCCGGAACTAACCTATTGACGAGATGCCGAAGGGCAATTCTTTTTCTGCTGTTTTTGGTTTCAGAAATCCTAGTAAGGAAATATTCTCGGAATCGAACGAAATCAACGCCGAAGATCTTAGAATCCCCGGAAGCATCCAGAACACCCGAGAGTCGCCATAGGGGGGCCACAGGCCCACCAGACCATAGGCCGGCGCGGCCTAGGGGTGGCCGCGCCCCTATGGTGTCGTCGCCTTGTTGACCTTCCGCGCCGCCTCTTCGCCTATATAAGGTCCACGACCTAAAACCTCGAGACGAAAAAGCCACGGTACGAGAAACCATCCAGAGCCGCCGCCATCGCGAAGCCAAGATCGGGGACGGACTCTCGTTCCGGCACGCCGCCGGGATGGGGAAGTGCCCCCGGAAGGCTTCTCCATCGACACCACCGCCATCTCCATCAACGCTGCTGTCTCCCATGAGGAGGAGTAGTTCTCCATCGAGGCTCGGGGCTGTACCGGTAGCTATGTGGTTAATCTCTCCCTATGTACTTCAATACAATAATATCATGAGCTGCCTTACATGATTGAGATTCATATGATGATGCTTGTAATCTAGATGTCATTATGCTAGTCAAGTGGATTTTACTTATGTGATCTCCGGAGACTCCTTGTCCCACGTGTGTAAAGGTGACAGTGTGTGCACCGTGTGGGTCTCTTAGGCTATATTTCACAGAATACTTATTCATTGTTATGAATGGCATAGTGAAGTGCTTATTTATATCTCTTTATGATTGCAATGTGTTTTGTATCACAATTCATCTATGTGCTACTCTAGTGATGTTATTAAAGTAGTTTATTCCTCCTGCACGGTGTAATGGTGACAGTGTGTGCATCGTGTAGTACTTGGTGTAGGCTATGATTGTGATCTCTTGTAGATTATGAAGTTAACTATTGCTATGATGGTATTGATGTGATCTATGCCTCCTTTCGTAGTGTGAAGGTGACAGTGTGCATGCTATGTTAGTACTTGGTTTGGTTATGTTGATCTGTCATGCACTCTAAGGTTATTTAAATATGAACATCGAATATTGTGGAGCTTGTTAACTCCGGCATTGAGGGTTCGTGTAATCCTACACAATTAGTGGTGTTCATCATCCAACAAGAGAGTGTAGAGTCTAGCATCTATCTATTTATTTATGTGATCAATGTTGAGAGTGTCCACTAGTGAAAGTATGATCCCTAGGCCTTGTTCCTAAATACTGCTATCGCTGCTTGTTTACTGTTTTACTGCATCTGTACTTCCTGCAATATTACCACCATCAACCACACGCCAGTCCTGGACAGCAAAGCACTTTTCTGGTGCCGTTGCTACTGCTCATATTTATTCATACCACCTGTATTTCACTATCTCTTCGCCGAACTAGTGCACCTATACATCTGAAAAGTGTATTAGGTGTGTTGGGGACACAAGAGACTTCTTGCTTTGTGGTTGCAGGGTTGCATGAGAGGGATATCTTTGACCTCTTCCTCCCTGAGATCGATAAACCTTGGGTGATCCACTTAAGGGAAACTTGCTGCTGTTCTACAAACCTCTGCTCTTGGAGGCCCAACACTGTCTACAAGAATAGAAGCACCCGTAGACATCAAGCACTTTTCTGGCGCCGTTGCCGGGGAATGAAGAAAAGCTACACCATTTCCTCCCTCGTCAACTACGCGCCAAGCACTTTTCTGGCGCCGTTGCCGGGGAGGAAAGGTAAAAGGCACTCATACTCCGGTTCTAGGTAACAGTACTTTTCTGGCGCCATTGTATTTGTGCTCGAAGCTATTTCCTTTAGATCCTGCAATTGCATCTTTTTGTTTCTTGTTTACACTAGTTAGGCATAATGGAAAACAACAAAAATATGAGAGATCTTTATGAACTTTATCTTGAATTAGGACATGATGTGTTTGAAGAGAGAATTAAAAAACCCATGGAACTTTATATGCATGCTAATGGGAATGTTATTAATATGAATGCTTTGAAAACTATTGTTGCTAATGCTATGGAAAATTCTAAGCTTGGGGAAGCTGGCTTTGATGAGCATGATCTTTTTAGTCCCCCAAGCATTGAGGAGAAAATTTACTTTGATGATACTTTACCTCCTATTTATGATGATTATAATGATAGTGGTCTTTTGGTGCCGCCTACTATGGAGAGTACATTTTATGATGATTATACTATGCCTCCTACACTTGATGAGAATAATAATGATAGCTACTTTGTTGAATTTGCTCCCACTACAACTAATAAAATTGATTATGCTTATGTGGAGAGTAATAATTTTATGCATGAGACTCATGATAAGAGTGTTTCATTTGATAGTTATATTGTTGAGTTTGCTCATGATGCTACTGGATATTATTATGAGAGAGGAAAATATGGTTGTAGAAATTTTCATGTTACTAAAACACCTCTCTTTTTGCTGAAAATCTTGAAGCTGCACTTGTTTTATCTTTCTATGCTTGTTGCATTATGCTTCTTGAATTTGTTTATTTACAAGATTCCTATGCATAGGAAGCATGTTAGGCTTAAATGTGTTTTGAATTTGCTTCTTGATGCTCTCTTTTGCTTCCAATACTATTTCTTGCGAGTGCATCATTAAAATTGCTGAGCCCATCTTAATGGCTATAAAGAAAGCACTTCTTGGGAGATAACCCATGTGTTTATTTTGCTACAGCAACTTTATTTTATATTTGAGTCTTGGAAGTTGTTACTACTGTAGCAACCTCTCCTTATCTTATTTTGTTGCATTGTTGTGCCAAGTAAAGTCTTTGATAGTAAGGTTCATACTAGATTTGGATTACTGCGCAGAAACAGATTTCTTGCTGTCACGAATCTGGGCCTAATTCTCTGTAGGTAACTCAGAAAATTATGCCAATTTACGTGAGTGATCCTCAGATATGTACGCAACTTTCATTCAATTTGAGAATTTTCATTTGAGCAAGTCTGGTGCCTCAATAAAATTCGTCTTTACGGACTGTTCTGTTTTGACAGATTCTGCCTTTTATTTGGCATTGCCTCTTTTGCTATGTGGGATGGATTTCTTTGTTCCATTAACTTTCAGAAGCTTTGAGCAATGTCCAGAAGTGTTAAGAATGATTGTGTCACCTCTGAACATGTGAGTTTTTGATTATGCACTAACCCTCTAATGAGTTGTTTCGAGTTTGGTGTGGAGGAAGTTTTCAAGGGTCAAGAGAGGAGGATGATACAATATGATCAAGAAGAGTGAAAGCTCTAAGCTTGGGGATGCCCCGGTGGTTCATCCCTGCATATTTCAAGAAGACTCAAGCATCTAAGCTTGGGTATGCCTTGGGCATCCCCTTCTTCATCGACAAATTATCAGGTTCCTTCTCTTGAAACTATATTTTTATTCGGCCACATCTTATGTACTTTACTTGGAGCATCTGTTTGTTTTTATTTTTGTTTGAATAAATGCTTGTGTGGGAGAGAGACACGCTCCGCTGGTTCATATGAACACATGTGTTCTTAGCTTTTAATTTTCATGGTGAAGGTTGAAACTGCTTCGTTAATTGTTATATGGTTGGAAACGGGAAATGCTACATGTGGTAATTGGTATAATGTCTTGAACAATGTGGTACTTGGCAATTGTTGTGCTCATGATTAAGCTCTTGCATCATATACTTTGCACCTATTAGTGAAGAAATACATAGAGCTTGCTAAAATTTGGTTTGCATAATTGGTCTCTCTAAGGTCTAGATAATTTCTAGTATTGGGTTGAACAACAAGGAAGACGGTGTAGAGTCTTATAATGTTTACAATATGTCTTTTATGTGAGTTTTGCTGCACCGGTTCATCCTTGTGTTTGTTTCAAATAACCTTGCTAGCCTAAGCCTTGTATCGAGAGGGAATACTTCTCATGCATCCAAATCCTTGAGCCAATAACTATGCCATTTGTGTCCACCATACCTACCTACTACATGGTATTTCTCCGCCATTCCAAAGTAAATTGCTTGAGTGCTACCTTTAAAATTTCCATTCTTCACCTTTGCAATATATAGCTCATGGGACAAATAGCCTAAAAACTATTGTGGTATCGAATATGTACTTATGCACTTTATCTCTTATTAAGTTGCTTGTTGTGCGATAACCATGTTCCTGGGGCCATCAACTACTCTTTGTTGAATATCATGTGAGTTGCTATGCATGTTCGTCTTGTCTGAAGTAAGGGAGATTTACCGCTAAAATGGTTAGAGCATTGCATAATGTTAGAGAAGAACATTGGGCCGCTAACTAAAGCCATGATCCATGGTGGAAGTTTCAGTTTTGGACAAATATCCTCAATCTCATATGAGAAAATTAATTGTTGCTACATGCTTATGCATAAAAGAGGAGTCCATTATCTGTTGTCTATGTTGTCCCGGTATGGATGTCTAAGTTGAGAATAATCAATAGCGAGAAATCCGATGCGAGCTTTCTCCTTAGACCTTTGTACAGGCGGCATAGAGGTACCCCTTTGTGACACTTGGTTAAAACATGTGCATTGCAATGATAATCCAGGTAATCCAAGCTAATTAGGACAAGGTGCGGGCACTATTAGTATACTATGCATGAGGCTTGCAATTTGTAGGATATAATTTACATAACACATATGCTTTATTACTACCGTTGACAAAATTGTTTCTTGTTTTCAAAATCAAAGCTCTAGCACAAATATAGCAATCGATGCTTTCCTCTTTGAAGGACCTTTCTTCTACTTTTATGTTGAGTCAGTTCACCTATTTCTCTCCATCTCAAGAAGCAAACACTTGTGTGAACTGTGCATTGATTCCTACATACTTGCATATTGCACTTGTTATATTACTTTACATTGACAACTATCCATGAGATATACATGTTACAAGTTGAAAGTAACCGCTGAAACTTAATCTTCCTTTGTGTTGCTTCAATACCTTTACTTTGAATTATTGCTTTATGAGTTAACTCTTATGCAAGACTTATTGATGCTTGTCTTGATAGTACTATTCATGAAAAGTCTTTGCTATATGATTCATTTGTTTACTCATGTCATTACCATTGTTTTGATCGCTGCATTCATTACATGTGCTTACAATAGTATGATCAAGGTTATGATGGCATGTCACTCCAGAAATTATCTTTGTTATCATTTACCTGCTCGGGACGAGCAAACTTGGGGATGCTGATACGTCTCCGACGTATCGATAATTTCTTATGTTCCATGCCACATTATTGATGATATCTACATGTTTTATGCATACTTTATGTCATATTTATGCGTTTTTCGGAACTAACCTATTGACGAGATGCCGAAGGGCTAGTTGCTGTTTTCTGCTGTTTTTGGTTTCAGAAATCCCAGTAAGGAAATATTCTCGGAATCGGACGAAATCGCCGAAGATCTTAGAATCTCCGGAAGCATCAGAACACCCGAGAGTCGCCGAGAGGGGGGCCACAGGCCCACCAGACCATAGGCCGGCGCGGCCTAGGGGTGGCCCGCGCCCCCCTATGGTGTCATCGCCTCGTTGACCTTCTGACGCCGCCTCTTCGCCTATATAAAGGTCCCTGACCTAAAACCTCGAGACGAAAAAAGCCACGGTACGAGAAACCATCCAGAGCCGCCGCCATCGCGAAGCCAAGATCGGGGGGGACTCTGTTCCGGCACGCCGCCGGGACGGGGAAGTGCCCCCGGAAGGCTTCTCCATCGACACCACCGCCATCTCCATCAACGCTGTCTCCCAGGAGGGAGTAGTTCTCCATCGAGGCTCCGGGCTGTACCGGTAGCTATGTGGTTAATCTCTCTCCCTATGTACTTCAATACAATAATCTCATGAGCTGCCTTACATGATTGAGATTCATATGATGATGCTTGTAATCTAGATGTCATTATGCTAGTCAAGTGAATTTTACTTATGTGATCTCCGGAGACTCCTTGTCCCACATGTGTAAAGGTGACAGTGTGTGCACCGTGTGGGTCTCTTAGGCTATATTTCACAGAATACTTATTCACTGTTATGAATGGCATAGTGAAGTGCTTATTTATATCTCTTTATGATTGCAATGTGTTTTGTATCACAATTCATCTATGTGCTACTCTAGTGATGTTATTAAAGTAGTTTATTCCTCCTGCACGGTGTAATGGTGACAGTGTGTGCATCGTGTAGTACTTGGTGTAGGCTATGATTGTGATCTCTTGTAGATTATGAAGTTAACTATTGCTATGATGGTATTAATGTAATCTATGCCTCCTTTCGTAGTGTGAAGGTGACAGTGTGCATGCTATGTTAGTACTTGGTTTGGTTATGTTGATCTGTCATGCACTCTAAGGTTATTTAAATATGAACATCGAATATTGTGGAGCTTGTTAACTCCGGCATTGAGGGTTCGTGTAATCCTACACAGTTAGTGGTGTTCATCATCCAACAAGAGAGTGTAGAGTCTAGCATCTATCTATTTATTTATGTGATCAATGTTGAGAGTGTCCACTAGTGAAAGTATGATCCCTAGGCCTTGTTCCTAAATACTGCTATCGCTGCTTGTTTACTGTTTTACTGCATCTGTACTTTCCGCAATATTACCACCATCAACCACACGCCAGTCCTGGACAGCAAAGCACTTTTACTGGTGCCGTTGCTACTGCTCATATTTATTCATACCACCTGTATTTCACTATCTCTTCGCCGAACTAGTGCACCTATACATGACAAGTGTATTAGGTGTGTTGGGGACACAAGAGACTTCTTGCTTTGTGGTTGCAGGGTTGCATGAGAGGGATATCTTTGACCTCTTCCTTCTTGAGACCGATAAACCTTGGGTGATCCACTTAAGGGAAACTTGCTGCTGTTCTACAAACCTCTGCTCTTGGAGGCCCAACACTGTCTACAAGAATAGAAGCATAATCACATACCAAGGGCTATCTCGTGAGCTCACCTTTATTACAGCCAATTGTTCATTTGGAAAACTATCATTAACAGGAACAGGATCATAAGCAATATTTTCCAATCTAGACAAATTATCAGCAACAGGATTATCAGCACCTTTCCTATCTATAATATGCAAATCAAATTCTTGCAATAGAAGCACCCATCTAATAAGCCTTGGCTTAGCATCTTTCTTTTGCATAAGATATCTAATTGCAGCATGATCAGTGTGAATTGTAACTTTAGAATCAACAATATAAGATCTAAACTTATCACAAGCAAAGACTACAGCTAGCAATTCTTTTTCAGTTGTAGCATAATTTCTTTGAGCAGCATCAAGAGTTTTACTAGCATAATGAATAACATTCAATTTTTATCTACTCGCTGTCCAAGAACAGCGCCTACAGCTGTTGCGGTCAGAAACCCACCGGCGAGCAGCGACGGGCAACACAGTAGAGCCGGGAGGCTCCCAGCTACGGCTGGCCCTGGTCCCTCGACGACGGCCCGCAAAGATTCGGCACGCACGTCCGATCTGGTGCAAGGCGTGCCACCTGACCTATACCTGGTCAGGAAGGTGATGGATGTGCCTCGCTTAGTTTCTTGCATGGCATACACGTAAACATTAAATACGAGCCTCGATCGGCTCTCAGGTTGTCCTGTAGATCGGCTCAAGAGCCGATCCACCCATGATCCGTACGGGGTGTACGAATATATGGTGGTCCTGCTTGATCAAAATAAAGCTAAAATGACCTACTACGATTTAGGGTTTTCACCACATAATCGGAACATCCTACTCGTGATTGAGCCTGGCGGCCACGCACGGTGATCGTAAGCACGACCTAGACAAGGCCTAAAAACCAACACGAGGTTGATCCCCGGAACATCCTGTCTAGGGCTAGCAAACTACACCCTACGCGCCACTGGATCCTTCAACCCGTTTGTAAGGCCTAACTATGCGGATATTAAACTAATCCTTGAAGAACAAGGAGCAATCATAACGGATCGGATCTACTAAATAATGATCAAGCGGGGTGCCGCCCTTACACCTAAGATAGGCGTAAGGGCGGCTAGATGTCTAAGGGTTGCACGACGATAGCATATGATACGATGAACAATGCTAACCCTAACACATCTAAGATAACTACGTTGCTCGCCATAAAAAAGGCTTCAGTACGAGCAACGCATGAACAGCGAATAAACTTGTACTGCCTAGATCGCAAGATGCGATCTAGGCAGCATGATGCTTACCCGGAAGAAACCCTCGAGACAAGGGAGTTGGCGATGCGCCTAGATTGGTTTGTGGTGAACGTGATTGTTGTTTATTTCATAAACCCTAGATACATATTTATAGTCCGTAGACTTTCTAATCGTGGGAATAATCCCAACCGGGCACGAGCCAAACTCTATCTAACCGACACGTATCCTACTATATTACAGATACACGGGCAAACTAGCCCAAACTTTGCATATAAGGCCGATTCACGTATTTCTTCCATGTATATTCTTCAAGCCCATCTTGATCGCGGCCCACCTCTGACTCGGTCAAATTCTGGTGATAACACATGCCCCCCTGGTTTTGGAATTGATAATTCCAAAATCACTCTGCTTTTCTTCGTCGGGTCATGTCGTGGCAGAGCAAAACCATCGCAGTATCCATCATCACGATGCCTTGCCTTCTCAACTTCTCCGCGTGACCTGGCAGTTTTTTTTTCTTTTTTTCGTTGGGCACCACTTCCTCGGAAACTACTGTGGCATTGAATTTCCACTATATCCCCTTTATTTAACTGTGCCGAACGGTTCACTTCTTCATCCCCTTCGCATTAGCACTCCAAAAGCCCTCCTCGCCACCATGTCTTCTTCTTCCTCTGCCTCATCGGGTCTTTCCACCCAATCCTCCTCCTCCCGCGAGCCCGGCCGGAGTGGAACCGGAGGAGGCCCATGCGCGAACATCCGCCGTGCCATCGGCCGGGGAGGAATCTGTCACGATTTCTCCGTCTGGTCCGAGGACGACAAGTCCTCGACCAGGGGGTGACCTCCGCTTCCTTGCCGACGGGGAAACGGAGGAGGAGAGCGATGACGATCGCTTCTCCTGTGACGACTTCACCTCCCCCGAGGAGGAGGAGGAGGAGGAGAAGGAGGAGGAGGAGGACGACACCTCCTCCGACGAACCGCCGGCCAAGCGCTTCTGCCCCTGGCCGGGGAACCTCAGCGACCGACGGCGACGACAACGCCCGGAGGAGGACGAGGACAACGAGGGCCTGGCGGCGGCTGCAGCAGCGATGACGAGCCCGGCGGGAGTAGCGCCGACGGCGGCGACGACGGCGGCGACGAGGCAGCGACGGCCCGTAGATAGGCCGTAGCATAGGATCAGCGTAGTAGATGGGGCAATGTACCCCCTAGTATTTCCTTTTGAGAGCAATCAGCTCTTATGTAAGAAATCTTATTTATCAATGAAGAATTTCCCCAGTTTGATTTTGCCGATTTCCTTTAAGCTAATTTAGCCGATTCCCCTTCATACTGACTTTGCCGATTGTTCACTTAGCCAATGCTCAATGAGCCGATAGCAACGCATCGGTTCTTCACAATCCATCCTTCAATTCTTCAACTGATGACTTTGAGATCTGGTGGATAATGTGGAGTCTTCAAGAGAGCCCTTAAATTCCTCCCACCAGGTCCAGTGATCCTCTTCTGCAAGAACTCACCATTTTTGAAGAAGGTTGCGACGAAGGATCAGCCGATGACACCCCAATCGGCTTCTAAAACAGAGCATCTACCAGGCCAGCTGCCCCCCGAGCCTCAGTCAAGGCGAGAATATCGGTGAGGATGCACAGATCAGACAAAGGGCTTTGAACTCAGGTAATTCTGAGACAGCCACCATGCCGAGCCAGCCAAACTTGCCCCCATCGATCGCCTCTTCTTCCGTTGAAAGCCGATATTGTAGACGAAACACCAACGGCTTAATGAGCAAAAGGCTGCCTTGCATGCCAAAAATCTGACAGTACTGCTGAACTGGCGCAAAGGGTTGGAAGTCCTCGAAGAGAAAGTTCGGGCACCAAAATCGGCCTTGAAGCTGAACTGAAGACCGACTTGGGGAAAATCCGCGTCTTGAACACGCAGCTGGTAGATCTTGTGTAATTTGTACTAGAGTCGATGGCTGTGCATCGGCTTTGTTTCTTAGCTCTAAAGTCGATGTCCGTGCATCGGCTGTATATCATGAGAATTTTTTTTTACTGGCCGATTTTTCTATCGGCCCCCAATATTTCACTGCACACATGTTCATCTGCACATGTTCATCTGATTAGGTGCCCCCCGAGCCGAATCTGTCAGGTAACTGCAGATATCGGCTCTGTAGTTAGCCAAGGCACTGTATTTGAACGTCGGCTCCGTTAGGACTAATGTTGACTCTCATCAGCCGACGTAAAACCGCTGCCCATTAGATCGACGTTGAACACAGGCAGAATGTGTGGTGAGGATAATTTTGGCCGATTGCTGGAATCGGCCTCCATGTTGATTGAATCGCTCAATGAAGGTTTTGCAATGTTCCTCCATAGATCTTTGGGGCCGATCCCAAGGATCGGCCTCGCCACGTTTGTCCATCGGTTTGTTCTTGCTACACGGTCAGGCCGGTGGATAAGACCAGCCTAACCCCATCCTTTGTCACGTCGATGCGCTCGCAGTCGTCCAAATTGATGCCTGAGAGTGGCTCTTGGCCTGCTGTTTCCCAAGCGTTCATGCCAGCCGTTGAAATCTCGGCTGAGTCATCTGCATGGACGACCTCTACCTCATCTCCATCCCATTGTATTACGCATTGGTGCATCGTGGAGGGAATGCAACAGTTGGCGTGGATCCAATCTCTTCCTAGCAGGACAGCATAGGTGCTCTTGCTATCGACAATAAAGAACGTCGTAGGGATGGTTTTCCTTCCTACGGTCAGATCCACGTTCAGAACACCTTGTGCGTCAGACGCTTGGCCGTTGAAATCGCTCAGTGTCACGTTGGTCTTGATCAGATCCGAGCTAGAGCGTCCCAACCGACGTAGCATGGAGTATGGCATAATGTTGACTGCCGCTCCGGTGTCCACCAGCATCTTGTTGATAGGCTGCCCATTGATATAACCTCGCAAGTACAGGGCCTTCAGATGTCTGTAGCTTCTTTCTCGTGGCTTCTCAAAGATAACTGGCCGTGGGCCGCAGTCAAGTTGTGCCACAGGTGCTTCGTCTAATCCTGGAGCACTAAACTCCGTCGGAAGGATGAACACCATGTTTGTGCCAGCCGATGTTTCATCATCGGCTTTCTTTTGTCTGGGGCGCCACTCTTTCCTTTGTGGCCGACCTTCTTCGTCCAGGGTTCGCTGAATTTTAGCGGCCAGATCAGGCCGCGCCTTCCTCAACGTGTGCAGGTACAACCTTTCGGCTTCCTCCAAACCACGTAGTCGCTGAACCCTACGCTTTTGGGAACGGCTGAGTCCATCAGGGCACCACCTTGGCCGGTGGTACTTATCTTCTTCTTCTTCATCCTCGAGATCTTCCACCCGAGAGGACTCAGCGTGCTTGTTCCGAGGCGGGAGAGGCCCTAGACGTTTGAACACGGACACGTTAGCTGCATCCTTCTTCTTCTGTCTACATTCTGGACAGTTGCCGATTGTGGGCAATCGGCTCATTCCTGAATCCCAGCAGTGTCTGAAGAAGGGACAGTCCCAGTGCCTATCCTCGTCGTCTTGCTCTCTTGACCTTTCCTTGGCGTGGCGCTCATATCTCTCCTCGTCGCGATCATGCCGACGATGTCTCCTGGCGTCCCTAGCCAGACGATCTCTTTCATCATCGTCGTTGGACCGTCGGCGTTGGTCATATTGACTCACATACTTGTTGAGGAGGTGATCAGAGAGAGGTCGCTGATATCTCACATTCCTCACTTCTCCCTCTGTGATGTAGCGCTTGCCATCGTGACGGAGCCGATCGCGTGGAACGGCTTCCTCTGTGTCCTTGCTATGAGAGCAGCTGCCCTCGTCTCCGTCCTTACCAGAGTGGTGTCCAGGTCCTACCATGTTGATGTTGAATGAGAATCCTGGCTGGCACCCTCCAGGGTAAGTGCACTCCACCATGTTAACGGCGGGGAAGGGGTGAGTGTCGACTTTCATGGCGTACTGGTTGAAAATTAGACGTCCTTGTTCTATCGCCATTTGGATCTGCTGACGCCACACCCTGCAGTCGTTGGTGGTATGGGAGAACGAGTTATGCCATTTGCAATATGGCTTTCCGTTCAGCTCCTGTACCGTGGGGATTTTGAGGCCTTCGGGTAACTTCAACTGCTTCTCCTTAAGTAAGAGGTCAAAAATTTGCTCAGTTTTAGTTACGTCAAAATCAAACCCTCTGGGCGGACCTGGTGGCTTAACCCATTTGCAGGATATGGGGGTTGCCCCCCGAGTCCATTCAGCCACTGCTACCTCTTGATCTCCCGCGGACCCTTCATCTTCATCTGCTTCAACCAAGACTACCGCACGCTTGAATTTGTCCTGGTACAGCTCTGGGTGGCGCTGCTCATATAATGACAGTTTCTGAACCATGTGCGCCAGTGAAGGGTAGTCTGCTTGGGAAGCCATATCCTTGATCGGTGATGCGAGACCCACCACCGCCAACTCGACTGCTTCCTTTTCAGTCAAACGAGCCGAATAACATCGGTTCCTCACGGTCCTGAAGCGCTGGATGTACTCTGACACTGTTTCTCCGCGCTTCTGACGTACTTGTGCTAAATCGGCAATGCCAGCCTCGGAAGCCTCTGAGTGATACTGCATGTGGAATTGCTCTTCCAACTGCTTCCAAGTCCGGATTGAGTCTGGTGGCAGCGATGTGTACCATCCGAAAGCCGATCCTGTGAGGGACTGTGCGAAGAACCTCACACGCAGCTCATCTGATGCTGAGATCGTGCCCAGCTGTGCCAAATATCGGCTCACATGCTCGATGGAGCTGGAACCATCTGATCCATTAAACTTGGAGAAATCAGGGAGCCGATATTTGGGTGGTAGCGGGATCAACTCGTACTCGTTGGGGTACGGCTTGGAATAGCCGATTGTCCTCCTTTTCGGCACCATGCCGAACTGGTCTCTCGATTGTACCGATCGATCCGCGGTGCTGGCTGCAGGAGTCGAGCTCTGAAGATTCGCCGGAGTGGCATACTTAGCCAGCCATGCTTGCTTTTCTCTGAGTGCAGGAGCTGAGCTCTGGAGGTTTGTCGGAGTGGCATACTTAGCTAGCCATGTCGCTTCTCGAGATCCGTTCCCGAAGTTCCTCCGTTGTTCAGAAGTCCCCGCTGTGGGTCTGGTTTGTGAGTGCCCGATTCTGCGGTCGCACGTATGTGCACGTGTATCCGTGAGGGATCTCCTTAGGCGCCTCGTGCAAGAACTGGTAGTCGCTAGGGTCACCACCGATCTTGTAAACGACGTATGCCGGTGAATTCGGCACTTCTGGTGCTGCCAACGCGAATGGCAGCGGCGGACGGGACGGAGAGTACTGATGCCTCATGATCTCCTGGATCACCCGAAGAGCGACACGCTCCAAAGTGTTCACCAGGCTCTCAGAATGGCGGTGTAGCGAATGAGCTACCATGAAGTTAATCTCCTGACGCAGAGACCTGGTGCGTTCTTCTGACGGGGCGGATAGGTCCACTCCATCAAGCGCGCCTTCAGGTGAGAACCCTTTCCACCTGACGCCATGTGAGCGGGTTCTGTGAAAAGAGCCGATGAGGTCGGCTTCGAGGATCGCTTTGACCTCGTCATACTTCTTCTTGAGCTCCTCGGTCAAATCCTCGTACGTGACTGGAGTGCCTTCCGCCATCTCGGATGTAGATGGCGATGCGGTTGATGTCGAAGATGGTCCCACCGGCGTGCCGAATGTGTTGCGGTCGAACCCACCGGCGAGCAGCGACGGGCAACACAAGAGAGCCGGAGGCTCCCAGGACTGCGGCTAGCCCTGGTCCCTCCGAGCGACGGCCCGCAAGATTCGGCACGCACGTCCGATGGTGGTGCAGGCGTGCCACCGACCTATACCTGGTCGGGAAGGTGGTGGATGTGCCTCGCTTAGTTTTCTGCATGGCATACACGTAAACATTAAATACGAGCCTCGATCGGCTCTCGGGTTCCCTGTAGATCGGCTCAAGGAGCCGATCCACCCATGATCCGTACGGGGTGTACGAATATATGGTGGTCCTGCTTGATCAAAATAAAGCTAAAACGACCTACTATGATTTAGGGTTTTCACCACATAATCGGAACATCCTACTCGTGATTGAGCCTGGCGGCCACGCACGGTGATCGTAAGCCGACCCTAGACAAGGCCTAAAAACCAACACGAGGTTGATCCCCGGAACATCCTGTCTAGGGCTAGCAAACTACACCCTACGCGCCACTGGATCCTTCAACCCGTTTGTAAGGCCTAACTATGCAGATATTAAACTAATCCTTGAAGAACAAGGAGCAATCATAACGGATCGGATCTACTAAATAATGATCAAGCGGGGTGCCGCCCTTACACCTAAGATAGGCGTAAGGGCGGCTAGATGTCTAAGGGTTGCACGACGATAGCATATGATACGATGAACAATGCTAACCCTAACACATCTAAGATAACTACGTTGCTCGCCATCAAAAAGGCTTCAGTACGAGCAACGCATGAACGCGAATAAACTTATCTGCCTAGATCGCAAGATGCGATCTAGGCAGCATGATGCTTACCCGGAAGAAACCCTCGAGACAAGGGAGTTGGCGATGCGCCTAGATTGGTTTGTGGTGAACGTGATTGTTGTTTATTTCATAAACCCTAGATACATATTTATAGTCCGTAGACTTTCTAATCGTGGGAATAATCCCAACCGGGCACGAGCCAAACTCTATCTAACCGACACGTATCCTACTATATTACAGATACACGGGCAAACTAGCCCAAACTTTGCATATAAGGCCGATTCACGTATTTCTTCCATGTATATTCTTCAAGCCCATCTTGATCGCGGCCCACCTCTGACTCGGTCAAATTCTGGTGATAACAACAGCAAAATCACTAGCATCACACATAATTTCAAAAGGTAAGTTCCAATCAGGAGGTTCAACTATAGGAGCAGTTGTTAAGGCTTTCTTTAGAGTTTCAAAAGCTTCCTTACAATCATCATCAAAAACAAAAGGTACATCTTTTTGAAGAAGATTAGTAAGAGGCTTTGAAATCTTGGAGAAGTCTTTAATAAATCTCCTATAAAACCCAGCATGACCAAGAACACTACGAATACCTTTAACATCCCTGGGATAGGGCATCTTCTCAATTGCTTCAACTTTAGCTCTATCAACTTCAATACCTCTCTCGAAATTTTAAGTCCCAATACAATTCCTTCATTAACCATAAAGTGGAATTTCTCCCAATTAAGAACAAGGTTAGTTTCTTCACATCTCTGCAAAACTTTATCAAGGTTCCGCAAGCAATTATCAAAAGAATTCCCATAGACGGAAAAATCATCCATGAATACCTCTACAATACTCTCGCAAAAGCCATGAAAAATAGCAGACATGCATCTTTGAAAAGTAGCAGGAGCATTACATAAACCAAAAGGCATACGTCTATAAGCATAAGTTCCATAGGGACAAGTGAAAGTGGTTTTCTCTTGATCCTTAGTTTTAACAGCAATTTGTGAAAACCTAGAATAACCATCAAGAAAGCAAAAATGAGTATTTTTAGACAACCTTTCTAACATTTGATCAATAAAAATTAAAGGGTAATGATCTTTCTTAGTAACTTTATTAACTTTTCGATAATCAATGCACATTCTATACCCTACAACTACTCTTTGAGGTATGAGCTCATCATTATCATTAGGCACAACAGTCATTCCTCCTTTCTTAGGAACACAATGCACATGACTAACCCATCTACTATCAGCAATAGGATATATAATACCAGCTTCAAGAAGTTTTAATACCTCATTCCTTACCACATCCTTCATCTTAGGAATTAGACGACGCTGATGTTCAACAACAGGCTTTGCATCATCTTCCATATTAATGGCATGTTGGCAAATAGAGGGAGAAATCCCCTTCAAGTCATCAAGAGTGTAGCCAATAGCTCCTCGGTGTTTCTTCAATATTTCCAATAACCTTTCTTCCTCAATCTCTGAAAGCTTAGAACTAATAATAACAAGATATATTTTCTTATCATCAATATGAGCATATTTAAGATTATCAGGCAATGGTTTTAAATCAAAAACAGGATCTTCCTTTGGTGGCGGTGTTGTACCTAGATCTTCTACCGGTAAATCATGCTTAAGA
Source organism: Lolium multiflorum (assembly GCA_030979885.1). Lineage (NCBI taxonomy): Eukaryota > Viridiplantae > Streptophyta > Magnoliopsida > Poales > Poaceae > Lolium > Lolium multiflorum. The sequence continues at coordinate 286,734,978 of CM061753.1, read as the reverse complement.
ATAGGTTGACGAAGGAAAATTTCATCAAGCTCATTTCTTTCTTCTCTAAAAACTTCACTCTCACTATTCTCCAAATGTTGCTGCAAAGGTGTAATAACCCAGAACATAGGAACAACGAAGGGTAGATTTAGAAATGGGATGTGCATTTCATCGCAAAACGGGGGAAATTTTCGCGCCTTATTGCAACTAAACCTAAGAGGGATCGAGGTTCTCTCTCATTTTGCACTTAGGGTTAGGCAATGTGAGTTAGGGAAATTTCGACATGATCTCTTTTGTAACTTGTTACTTTGGGGAATGATTGCATTTGATAAGTGTTAAACAATTAAAGATAAACATCACACAATATAAACAATGAATTTAAAATTCAAACACAAGATATAAATTCAAATCACTTTGAATTTCAAAGTGAATATCAAATACAATATTTAATCAAGAATATAAACATTACATAATACAAAGCTCATAAACCAAAACTTGAGCTTTATTGATATACAACACATTACAAAGTCTTTACAATATTCTTGATACAAGAATTGAGACATAATGATCAGTAATAAGAGAAAAGGAAAATTACAAGTTTAATTCTAAACTAAACCTAAACTAAGTGGCTGGAGGATGATCTTCTTGCCATAGCATCATTCAAACCTGCAAAACAAAACAGAGAACAAGAACTAGCCAGAATATAAGTGTTAACACAAGGTTCAGTTTGGACAGTTAGCAAAATAACACAAAGTTCAGTTTGGACAGTGAAACTGTCACAGCACACTTGTGCTTGTCCAAAATCCTGGACAGCACCAGATAAACATAGGCAGACCAGCACTGAGCAAGCCACAGGGGCTCAAGTTTCACCATATGAAGGCTGTTGCTAGGCAAGCAACAGCAAGGCAATGCAAGGGGTGAGTCATAAAGTAAATGAGCTTGTGTGTCATGGCCAGGGAAGAAGTAGAGACCATATAAATAGCACACAAACCCTAGAACCATGACAGTCGACCACATTTGCAAATCACCAGGTAAGGGTGAAGCAAGAACAAGCACAGTTCATCCAGTTCATACTCAAGAACAGAAACCAACACAACCAACTTAGCCACCAGGAATCATGGTGACCTGAGAAGATCAACCAGAGATCTGGAGGTGAAGGGCTGTGCACAACCCCAAGTCTGCATCAACCAAATATTTCACACTAGGAGCTGGAACAAGGTATACCAAATACCTGGACAGATCCAATGGATCTGATCCATCACATATGCATGAAATAAGCATGGGATGAGCAGATGCTCATATGGGTAGATCATCACTTGGTTTTCACCAAGGATTACTGCCAGTCAAAAGCTACTAAAAATAGAAAGCATCTAGGTACAGATCTTGTACACAGAAACTAGCACACATGCACAGATGCACACCATAGCCAGATCACATGCACAGATAGCACCAGTAGATGAATTGCAAGGATTAGCAGCTAAGACTACACAGTAAATCCTAAGCTATGAACCATCAGTAACCCTAGATTTTCATCAGGCAAACATATTGGCATTCATATCAAGTATGATTCCCAAATATGCAAGCAAAGGTTGAGTAGCCACAAGATCCAACTAAATAGGTGAGCAACCAATCAGTAGCAAGGCTACTGAGGTCACATCACACTTAGCATCAATTAAAAGGAAGCCAAACATAGCACATCATTATCCAGGAATGGATTCAGATTCAATTGCTTGCTAAACACTCATGAATAGCCAAATCATTTGCAAGCAAGTCATTTAAATCATTACTGCATAAGCAGTTCATCATAATTTAATTAATACAAGCATGAATTTATCACAGATCCATGCTAAGCACTGACAGTAGCATACTATTAAGCAACACAATTTAATCACTGCACCAGAACCACTGGAGCAAGTCCAGTAGCTTGAATGAGCAACAGCATAGTGATGCTTGAGCATCAGCATCACAAGGAAATTGAATCACTTAGCCACAGTATTAATCAGTAAGCCATCACTGACATTGAATTGATCAAATGGATCAATTATAGCAAGCCAAGCTACACAGGGAAGTTAGCCAACAAGCAAGGAATGATCCAATGGATCATTGGCTTGCATAGATAGCACTGAAGCAGATCACAGGCACCACTGGCACACACACAAGTGTCACTGATGCATCACAAATACACCTAGACAAGCAAGTATGATATCCCAGTAAGAATAAGCAAGCCATAATCAAGCATAGCATGGCATAGCTAGCTTTTGAGCAAGCACAACAGAGCATGGCAAGTATAGAGCATGCTAGGAGCAGCAGAGAAGCAAGCACAGCATGAATAGCAAGCAAAGCAGCATGTGCCAGTACCAGTAAATGGTAATTGGGCCATGAGCTTGCAGTAGACATAAGCACAGGAAGATTGCACAGCAATAGCATGGCTCTGCGTGATCACAGGATCACCAGAGAGCAACAGAGCATGAGGAGGAAGAAGAACAGTGGCAAGGGAGGCGCACAGAAGAGAAGGAAGAGATGCAACACTTACTTGCGCCTGGAAGCAGAAGCTAGGGCATGGCGAGGCAGTGCTCGCGCGGCCCTAACAGCTGCAAGTCCAGGGAAGGCGCCGACGTTACGCCGCGAACCCAGACACGAACCAGCACCACCGTAGCAAGCAGAGGCGACGGCACGAGTACTGCGAGCAGCACCCGCGCCAGGTCAACCCCAGGCGCGTACCCATCGTCGGCGAGGACGAGATCTCGCCGGAGTTCGTCGAGGCGATTCTCCACGAGATCCAGATCGGAGGCGATTCGCCAGGAGAGGACGAGAAGGGAAAAACTGCGCGGACAGATCGATAGATCTGCACGCGGCGGTTCAGGATCGGTAGGTGGCTACGGCGGAGGAGCACGGCGATGGCCGGAGCGAGGCGGCGGCCATGGCGGCGACGCCATCGCCAGGGCGTCGCGAGAGAGGCTAGGGTTAGAGACGAAAAGCGAGAGAGGGCCGAGTGAGTGAGAGCGTGGTGGGCCGTTCGGCGCCACCGAACCCAAAAGGGATTAGCCTTATTGGGCCGTCCCTGGGTTTAGGTAAATGGGCTGGGCCCAATATGGGTCCAGGGGGTATTTTGGTCTTTTAACATTTAATAAAAGGCCAGAACTTTACCAAATTTTAATAAATCAAATACAACTCTAAAAATCCATTAAAAATTGGATTAATGAATGAAAAATAAATCTTAACAAGAATAAAATATGAAATGGAATTTATGAAACAAATTCAAAATTATGAATTTTAAGAATTTAAATAATAACTTGGAATTTAAAATTATTATTTACTTGTATTTAAAATTCAAGGAAAAATCTCAAATAAGTTCAAATACTTATTTTCAAACATTTCAAAATGAGATTCTATTATTCCAAGTCATTTCTTTTGGAAAAGGGTATTTTTCCCAGAAAAATACTATATTCCTTTTTATTCCAAAAACTATAGAGGTAACTCTATAATTTTCAATTATTTTTGGAATGATTAAGGGAATCAACAAGTAAATAGTTTTACTTTGAATTGTTGTACTTTGTGTGAATTAAAATGGTTTATACTTTTAAATCAATTGTAAATTACTGTCAAAGACATAAATCTTAAACGCAACCCTAAATTGATATGACTCAGCGGGGTAAAGGGATTCAACATAAAATAATACATCCATGATTGCATTATTTGGATTTTATAACATTGTCCTTACCGGACAATGATGCTTCTTACAGAACCCGAGGTCCAGGTTCCATCAACTGCATTGAACTGCACTATCTCGCAGTCCACAGGCAAGTTCACCCTTGCTCATGTCAACTTGAGTATTTTCTACTACTTTAATGCAAAGCTATATACTTATCATTCCTGCATCGCAAATGAAATGTTACTTTCCAACTATGAATATGACTATGTGGCTGGCAATGGAACCATGGTATGTGTTGATATGGTGGAGGTTCCATTGCAATGGGTTATATCACCCTAGGATTAAATTACCAATGCCGTCCAGTGATTCTAGCGCCGTACAAATCGCGTTGACCATGAGATCTATAATGGCTCTGGGGAAGCCAGCGTATCTTTTCCCTTCTGCACGCCAACGGATTGGTAGAGCCGGCGGGGTGTTGGAGGCACTGCCGTAGGTTGGGATAGCCTTTTAAATCCCCATCCATTAGTGATGATGGCTCTACGATCTATGAAGGATTGTCCGGAGTACACCATGAGTAAAGCCGTATTATCGGGGGAAGTCTACTGGAGGTGTACGGTTGGACAAAAGGGTGGGTTTGCAGTCGCGGAGAAGGCGGTGTGGGCTTGGATCTTTATACCTGGCCTCACACCAAAGGAAGTGTGAACGGGGGCAAGTCCCTGCGGATGGCAAAAAGGGTGAGATCTCTTGTGGGAAAAGTAACGCACCTCTGCAGAGTGTATCAAATTGTGGCTGTCACTCCTTGTTCCGGGAAGGGAACTGCGAACGCGGCAGGAAAGGAACTCCACGAAGTTCTAGTCAACCTGTGAAGACTGACGGGCATAGTTTTCATAATAAAAGCAACCTTTTGAAGAAATGATTTCAAAACATGCATTGACCTGCGATTTCCTGATCAATGGTCGTAGCTAGTGCATCAAACACCTTTTACTCTTTTAGAACTTGCTGAGTACCCCTGTACTCACTTTCTTTCGACACCCTTGCTAGACTGTGATCCGGAAGTGGAGGCCATCAACGATGGAGCACCAGAAGGAAGTTACGAGCTGGTCTACGAAGAACCTGATCTTACCGGCGGAGTGGAAGGCGTAGACTATGGGATAGTCTACGGACCAGATGACACGGAGGTGGAGGAGTAGTGACATACCCTAGCATCATAGAGCCGAGCAACGTAGAACTTACCTAAATAAGTTGTTGAGCTCTTTATATTTGTTATGAGTTGTAATCGTACTTAAGTAGTATCTTAGGGTGTTCTCATAGGACCTGTGAGAATACCAACTTGTTAAGACAATGATTGTAATAAAGTATGGAGTGTTATGACCTGCAATGTTTCTGTTGTACCACTCTGAGGGATATGGCAAATTGTGAAGAAGTCCCTTCGCAAAGATCATATCAACGACTTGTATACTACAACATGCAGTGGTATGCTGGGTCACCGCAGCTGGTATCAGAGCAAATGTTGCGACCTTAGGTTGGAAAAACCTAGTATAGGGAAGAAACCTGTAGGAGTCTAGTAGAAATAGTAAAGGATTCTCTAGAAATATGGTGATTATTCACTTGAGAATAGCAAAACCATATATTTTAGTGCGATAATTCTTTATTATAGCTATTATGATGCATTATCACTACTAATATTCTGCTTTTGTATACAGCCATAATGGCGAATACTTTTCCTAAGAGGACTTTGAGGAAGGTTGAGGGATGGCTTGGTGATTATGATGGACCAATAACAGCTCTCCTGTGTGGGATGCTGAAGGAACTTCATTGTGATCCACGGATACCTGTTATCAAGTATACCTACTATGATGGGGAAATCCTAGCCAAGTGCAGAGTATCGGTCCAACTACCGGAAAAACTGCTGATGAGTCGTATAATGCCATACGGAGAAGCCAAAACTATCACCACAGCCTACCACATGGGCCTATTCAAGGCAATCCTTGAGATAAGGCAGCACAAGTCAGTAGAACTGCTATGTTCAGAGTTTTCTCATATACCTCATGCCGAGGAAGATGAGGATCCCACTCTGAATCATTTGGTGTTAGCACACAGAAGTCCTGAAGCTGCAGCACAGCACATGGATAGCTGTAAGTCTTTATTGACCACGATGTACCTTTTACACATGAAGATGAGAGGTGAGATTGACCACATGCTAGCTGAGTTCACGGACCCTGATAAAGTCCAAACTCGGATGCGTGATTTGAGGGCACAACCACAACATACTACACCTTTCTTTAGCCTAGACAGCTATGTAGATTTGAGTGACCAGTTATCCCATAAAGATCCACTTACACCCAACTTTGTTCCACACTATCCACATGTGTCAGCATCATATGAGTCTGGATATGGGGGAGATGATTCCAGGAACCTAAACTGCTCGGAGTCACCAATCGAGAATTCGACTGGTTGGCGTTTCGGGGAACCATTTGGAGATGAAGGAGAACCCATCACTTGTGAGTCAGAGGATGAAGGAGGCGCGGTTAACCAGAATGTTAACCAAAGCTTTGGGCAGGAAGAGAAAGACACCAACTCCATTTCTTTAGATTTGGAGATGGGGTTACCCAAAACATCCCAGTACGTCGTAGGTGAGAGTTCTGGAACCAAGAAAAAGAAGAAGAAGAAGATGAGGGGTCAAGTGAATAGGAATCCTCCATGGATGACAGGAGAAGATGAGCTGTATCCCACTGGGGATATATATGAGTCTTTATCTAGTTACTTTGGCATGACAGATCTCTGTCTCGGCACTTCGTCCGATTCAGACTACATACCTACGGGAAGAACCTTCATTCCGGACGGTGTTCGGAGGACAAACCGCTGTACCGGATGGACCCCAGGGATGTACGCGGAGGCGAGCTATGATGACGAGGAGTAGAGCTCCGAGGAAGAATAAAGTAATCTAGGTGGTATTGTAATAGAGCGTATTTTAAATTCCCGTTGGCTTGGGCTTTGAGCCAAATAAGTGGTTTATATGTACCACATGTAATATAAGTTTGTGAGTGTGTTATGTATTATACAAAGTATATGCATAATAAATGTTTGTTTTGTATTTGCTTCTTGATTTCATTGTGTGACTAGTTCTGGGCATTGAGTTGAGCTCAGAAAGCATTTGCATGGTGTAATTATGAGTAATCGCTCTTTGTTACAGGACTAGGGGGAAATGGCGTTAGTAGAAACCGAAGAGGCTCGCAGAGAGCGGGAAGCAAGAGAGAAAGAGGAGGCAGATGCAGCAGCTAGAGCAGAGAATGCACCACCACCACCACACCCAATGATGCACCCAGACTTCCAACAGTATATGAGGTCAATGGAGGAAGATAGGAGGCGTTACCAGGAAAGCCAGAGCAAGAACATGCAAGATTTCTTTACCCACGTCATCAATGATAGGGGTAATGAAGGCAAGGGAGTAACACTATCGGACTTCCAAAATGCAAGACCACTACCATTTACATCAGCTCCAGAACCAATGGACGCTGAAGATTGGCTTATGGATACGGAACGGAAGCTGAAGACCGTTGGTTGCAACGATGAGGAGAAGATTAGATATACCACTTATCTGTTGTCAGGACCAGCAGCGTCATGGTGGGAGAACCTTGTAGCAGTACACCCTCCAGATAAGGTGTTCACCTGGGAGGAGTTCAAGAAGAAGTTCCGGGATGCTCATGTTCCGGACAGCGTGGTGGAGCTGAAGAAGAGGGAGTTTGAAGAACTAAGACAGAATACTGCACCCATCATGCAGTATGTTCGGGATTTCAACAGGTTATCCAGGTATGCACCTGAGGATGTAGATACAGAGGAGAAGCGGAAGAAGCGGTTCATGAAAGGCATGAATCCATACATGAAGATGCAACTGAGGTTGGCACGGACTGCCGAATTCCAGGAACTGATTGACTCGGCAATCACTTTCGAGGATGATTATAGGCAAGTCCAGGAGGACAGGAGGAAGAGGGCTCGTATAGAGCCAAGGAAGTACCCAATCAGTAAACCAACACCTGATCGGAGTTTCAAACCCCGATACCGACCTACTACTGGTAATCAATACAACCGGGGAGGTCAGAGTCAGAATCCAATCAGCCAAATCATCTGCAACAATTGTGGCCTAAAGGGTCATTTGCAGAAGGATTGTCAGAAACCCAGAATCATTTGTTATGGTTGTGGGAAGGAAGGACACATCAAGCCGGAGTGTCCAAACAAGGCGTCTTGGAGCGGACAGAGCTCTGGAGGACGAGGTGGAAACAACAACAACAACAACAACAACAACAACAACAACAACAACAACCGCAACTACAACTACAACAACAAGAGGGGAAAGCCTTATGGAAAGCTGAATTGCACATCTTTGGAACAAGCGGAAGAGTCGGATCAAACAGTCTTAGGTACGCTAAGCATTCTTACTCATCCTGGCAAAGTATTATTTGATACTGGAGCAACCACATCATTTCTTGCATTGGAGTTTGTGGAAAGATTCGGGCTTAGATGTTCTAAGTTAGAAACCCCTATAACTGTTCTATCCGCGGGGGGAACGATCTTAGTAACCCACGTGAAAGAAGCACAAGTCCTAACCATATGTGACTGTGTGTATTTCGCGGACCTATTCATCATACCCATGAAGGACATATCAGTCATCCTAGGGATGGATTGGTTGACAGAAAATGGAGCGGTGATTAACTGTGGAGACAAAACAGTATCACTTCGCAACTCCATCGGAGGTCGAATAGTGTTCCAAGGAGATAAGTACAGTGAGTTGGAGATTGGATTGGAACTCAATAGTCTGAAGGAGGTGAGAATTGAAGATATTCCTGTAGTGAATGAGTTTAAGGATGTATTTCCTAAGGAACTACCGGGAATGCCACCCGATAGAGAGATAGAATTCACAATCGATCTGATTCCAGGCACAGCACCAATAGCACAACCACCATATAAGATGGGGCCAAAGGAATTAGTGGAACTGAAAGCTCAGATTGATGAGTTAGAACAGAAGGGATTCATTCAAGAAAGTGTGTCACCATGGGGTACACCAGTTATTTTTGTGGATAAAAGAGATGGAGGAAAGAGAATGTGTGGAGATTACAGAAATTTGAACAATGTAACTATCAAGAACAAGTATCCTTTACCTAGAATCCAAGACCTTTTTGATCAAGTTCAAGGAGCTGGAGTCTTCTCAAAGATAGATTTAAGGTCAGGATACCATCAAATCAAGATCAAGAAGGAGGATGTACCAAAAACAGCATTCGTATCAAGGTATGGACACCATGAATACTTGGTTGTACCATTTGGACTAACAAATGCACCAGCAATTTTCATGAATTTGATGAACAAGATATTCATGAAGTACTTGGACAAGTTTGTGATAGTGTTCATAGATGATATTCTAATCTATTCCAAAGATAAAGAAGAACATGCCAAGCATTTGAAGATAGTTCTGCAAACTTTGAGGGAACATCAGCTATATGCGAAGTTTAGCAAGTGCAAATTTTGGTTAGATAGTGTTGAATTTCTTGGACATGTCATAACCAAAGAAGGCATAGCGGTGAATCCAAGCAAGGTTCAGTCCGTATTGGAATGGAAATCACCTAAAAATGCTAAGGAGATACGAGGATTTCTTGGTATGGCAGGCTATTATCGGAGATTCATAGAGGGATTTTCGAAGATTGCAGGACCAATGACCAAGTTACTCAAGAAAAATACTCCATTTGTGTGGACTGATGAGTGTGAAGCCAGCTTCCAAACACTCAAAGATAAGTTAACCACAGCACCGGTGTTAGCAGTTCCTGAACCTGGAAAGGATTACACGGTGTATTGTGATGCTTCCAAGAATGGACTTGGATGTGTTCTTATGCAAGATCGGAAGGTAATAGCTTATGGATCAAGACAGTTGAAACCCCATGAACACAACTACCCAGTACATGATCTAGAGTTAGCGGCAGTTGTGTATGCTTTGAAGAGTTGGAGACAATTTCTATATGGATCCAAGTGTGAGTTATACACCGATCACAAAAGTTTGAAATATTTCTTCACTCAGAAGGAATTAAACATGAGACAGAAGAGATGGTTAGAGTTGATTAAGGATTACGACCTTAAGATCAACTATACACCAGGCAAGGCTAATGTAGTAGCAGATGCCCTAAGTAGGAAGAGTACGGAGAATCAACCTACGGAATGGGAGATTCCAAAGGAACTTCGGAAAGAGCTAGAGGAGGCTCAGATTTTGTTTATTCAAGGTGATGATAAGGGAAGTATAGCAACCATGAGGATTATGGATGAGATGTATTCAGATTTGAAATATGAGATTATCCGAAAGCAAGCGGATGATTTGTTCATACAAGAGGAAATCAAGAGGATTGGTGAAGGAAGACCATCGGAATTCCATCTAGGGGATTTTGATTCATTATACTTCCAGAAAAGGATCTGTGTACCAGATGATCCAGAAGTGAAGTCAATCATATTAAAGGAAGCACATGAAACCCCTTATTCCATACATCCGGGAAGTACTAAGATGTATATGGATTTGAAGGAGATGTTCTGGTGGAACAACATGAAAAGAGAAATAGCACAATATGTCTCGGAATGTCATACATGTCAACGAGTGAAGGCAGAACATCAAGTCCTGCGGGATTACTCAAACCACTAGAGATACCGGAATGGAAATGGGATGAAATCGGAATGGATTTTGTTACTGGTTTACCAATGACTAGTAAGAAGAAGGATATGATATGGGTAATAGTGGACAGACTTACCAAGAGTGCTCATTTCATAGCCGTAAACACAAAAGATACTGCAGAAAAGCTTGTGGATATATATGTGAAGGAGATTGTGAGTAAGCATGGAGTACCAAAGAAGATAGTCTCAGATAGAGGTTCAATTTTCACATCAGCATTCTGGAAACGACTACAAGAAGCTTTGGGATCCAAGTTGGATTTCAGTACAGCATATCATCCACAAACCGGAGGACAAACCGAAAGAACCAATCAGATACTTGAAGACATGCTTAGAGCTTGTGCTCTGAACTTTGGAGGCTCATGGGAGGACCATTTACCTTTAGCGGAGTTCTCATATAACAATAGTTATCAGAGTAGCATCCAGATGGCACCGTACGAAGCATTGTACGGAAGAAAGTGTCGATCACCAATTTGTTGGTTTGAAACCGGAGAAAACAAGGAGTTTACACCGGACTACATCAAGGAGAGACAAGAAGTCATCGAGGTGATCCGGGATAGACTCAAAATAGCTCAGAGTCGTCAGAAGAGTTACGCTGACTTAAAGAGAAGAGATTGGGAACCGAAAGTGGGAGACATGGTTTATTTAAAGGTTAGCCCAATGAAAGGACTTAAGAGGTTCGGAGTGAAAGGAAAGTTAAGTCCTCGATATATTGGACCATTTAAGATACTCAGTCAGAATCGAGGAACAACTTTTGAGTTGGAGTTACCGGCACAACTAAGTCAAGTTCATAATGTGTTTCATGTTTCACAACTCAGAAAGTGTTTGAAGGCACCGGATGATCCCATCACATATGAAGAAATAGAATTGCAATCTGACCTAACTTATGTGGAAAGACCGGAAAAGATCTTAGAAGTACAATGGAAGAAGTTAAGAAACAGAGCAATCAAATACTGCAAAGTTCAATGGCAACATCATCCTGAGCGAGAAGCAACTTGGGAGACGGAAGAAGAATTAAGGAAGTCTTACCCCGAGATGTTCAGGTACCAATCTTAACTTCGGGACGAAGTTTCTGTTAAGGGGGAGAGGCTGTAATAACCCAGAACATAGGAACAACGAAGGGTAGATTTAGAAATGGGATGTGCATTTCATCGCAAAACGGGGGAAATTTTCGCGCCTTATTGCAACTAAACCTAAGAGGGATCGAGGTTCTCTCTCATTTTGCACTTAGGGTTAGGCAATGTGAGTTAGGGAAATTTCGACATGATCTCTTTTGTAACTTGTTACTTTGGGGAATGATTGCATTTGATAAGTGTTAAACAATTAAATATAAACATCACACAATATAAACAATGAATTTAAAATTCAAACACAAGATATAAATTCAAATCACTTTGAATTTCAAAGTGAATATCAAATACAACATTTAATCAAGAATATAAACATTACATAATACAAAGCTCATAAACCAAAACTTGAGCTTTATTGATATGTAACACAAATACAAAGTCTTTACAATATTCTTGATACAAGAATTGAGACATAATGATCAGTAATAAGAGAAAAGGAAAATTACAAGTTTAATTCTAAACTAAACCTAAACTAAGTGGCTTGAGGATGATCTTCTTGCCATAGCATCATTCAACCCTGCAAAACAAAAACAGAGAACAAGAACTAGCCGAATACAAGTGTTAACACAAAGTTCAGTTTGGACAGTTAGCAGAAATGACACAAAGTTCAGTTTGGACAGTGAAACTGTCACAGCACACTTGTGCTTGTCCAAAATCCTGGACAGCACAAGATAAACATAGGCAGACCAGCACTGAGCAAGCCACAGGGGCTCAAGTTTCACCATATGAAGGCTGTTGCTAGGCAAGCAACAGCAAGGCAATGCAAGGGGTGAGTCATAAAGTAAATGAGCTTGTGTGTCATGGCCAGGGAAGAAGTAGAGACCATATAAATAGCACACAAACCCTAGAACCATGACAGTCGACCACATTTGCAAATCACCAGGTAAGGGTGAAGCAAGAACAAGCAACAGTTCATCCAGTTCATACTCAAGAACAGAAACCAACACAACCAACTTAGCCACCAGGAATCATGGTGACCTGAGAAGATCAACCAGAATCTGGAGGTGAAGGGCTGTGCACAAAACCCCAAGTCTGCATCAACCAAATATTTCACACTAGGAGCTGGAACAAGGTATACCAAATACCTGGACAGATCCAATGGATCTGATCCATCACATATGCATGAAATAAGCATGGGATGAGCAGATGCTCATATGGGTAGATCATCACTTGGTTTTCACCAAGGATTACTGCCAGTCAAAAGCTACTAAAAATAGAAAGCATCTAGGTACAGATCTTGTACACAGAAACTAGCACACATGCACAGATGCACACCATAGCCAGATCACATGCACAGATAGCACCAGTAGATGAATTGCAAGGATTAGCAGCTAAGACTACACAGTAAATCCTAAGCTATGAACCATCAGTAAACCCTAGATAGGGGATCGCAACATCTTGGAAGTAAAACCCAATTTATTGATTCGACACATAGGGGAGACAAAGGTTGAGTAGCCACAAGTTGTCAATTCAGCTGGAAACAGACTTGCTCGCAAGAGTTTATCGTAGTAACGTTTTATAGCGATGAGTAGTGAAATAACAGCAGTACGAGACAGCAGTAGTGATTTTAGTAAACGGCAGGATTAAAATACTGTAGGCACGGGGACGGATGATGGGCGTTGCATGGATGAGAGAAACTCATGTAACAATCATAGCAGGGCATTTGCAGATAATGATAAAACGGTGTCCAAGTACAAAGTAATCAATAGGCATGTGTTCCATATATAGTCGTGCGTGCTCGCAATGAGAAACTTGCACAACATCTTTTGTCCTACCAGCCGGTGGCAGCCGGGCCTCAAGGGAAACTACTGGATATTAAGGTACTCCTTTTAATAGAGTACCGGAGCAAAGCATTAACACTCCGTGAACACATGTGATCCTCACATCGCTACCATCCCCTCCGGTTGTCCCAATTCTTGTCACTTCGGGGCCATTGGTTCCGGACAGCGACATGTGTATACAACTTATAGGTAAGACCATAAACAATGATTATCTTGATGAAACAATAACATGTTCAGATCTGAGATCATGGCACTCGGGCCCTAGTGACAAGCATTAAGCATAACAAGTTGCAACAATATCATCAAAGTACCAATTACGGACACTAGGCACTATGCCCTAACAATCTTATGCTATTACATGACCAATCTCATCCAATCCCTACCATCCCCTTCGGCCTACAGCGGGGGAATTACTCACACATGGATGGGGGAAACATGGCTGGTTGATGTAGAGGTGTTGGCGGTGATGGCGGCGATGATCTCCTCCAATTCCCCGTCCGGCGGAGTGCGGAACGGAGACTTCGGTTCCCGCGACGGAGTTTCGCGATGTGGCGGCGTTCTGGAGGGTTTACGGCGACTTCGACTTCTCCCGTGCGTTTTTAGGTCGAGGCCGATAAATAGTCCGAAGGAGGGCGTCGGAGGCCGGCCGAGGGGGCCACACCACGGCCGCGCGGGCCCCCTGGGCCGTGCCGCCCTATGGTGTGGGGCCTCGGGCCTCACCTGACTTGTCCTTCGCTCCGTTAGTTTCCTGGGAAAATAGGGCCTTCTGCATAAATTCCGAGGATTTTCCCGAAAGTTGGATTTCTGCACAAAAACGAGACACCAGAGCAGTTCTGCGGAAAACAGCGTTAGTCCGTGTTAGTTGCATCCAAAATACACAAATTAGAGGCAAAACAATAGCAAAAGTGTTCGGGAAAGTAGATACGTTTTGGACGTATCAACTCCCCCAAGCTTAGCTTATTGCTTGTCCTCAAGCAATTCAGTTAACAACTGAGCGATAAAAGAACTTTCACGAACACATTTGCTCATATGATGTATATATTCTCATGCTATGGCTAATACTTAAGCAGTTCATAATGAGATACATACAAATAAGATCATCTAACAGCTATGTCAATCATGGAGAGGTACCAACAATTAATAATGAGCATCATGAATCATGTATATAAGCAGGATTGCAATGTTCATAAGAGAGTATGATAAAGTGGTATCTCGCTTGCCTGTATTTGATTGGCAAAACATAAATGCCGGGCACCTTGGAGTTCATAGAAAGACTAGAAGTAGTGATTGTCAAAAGATAAATGCATCAAAGTTATACCACAATCAATCATATTTTGAGACAAGCATATTATACTAAGAATGACAGTTGTGCTCTCAAGATAGTGCTCAAAGAAATAATGGAGACACAACATAAAAGTAAAAGATTGACCCTTCGCAGAGGGAAGCAGGGATTAACATGCGCTAGAGCTTTTCATTTTTATAAAGACAGGAGTAAAATTATTTTGAGAGGTGTTTGTTGTTGTCAACGAATGGTAATGGGTACACTAACTACCTCGCCAACCGGACTTTCAAGAGCGGCTCCCATGAATTATTGCATATTTATTTGGCACTCCTTCCAACCTTTCTTTCACAAACCATGGCTAACCGAATCCTCGGGTGCCTGCCAACAATCTCATACCATGAAGGAGTGCCTTTTTATTTTAGTTTTATTATGATGATGACACTCCCCCAACCTTTGCTTACACAAGCCATGGCTAACCGAATCCTTCGGGTGCCGTCCAACAATCACAAACCATGGAGGAGTGTCTATTTAAGTTAATTAATTCGGGACTGGGAATCCCATTGCCAGCTCTTTTTGCAAAATTATTGGATAAGCGGATGTGCCACTAGTCCATATGAGAGTCCGTCAAAAGTAAATGACAAGGTTGAAAGCTAAACACCACATACTTCCTCATGAGCTATGAAACATAAACACAAATTGAGAAGCATTTTGAAGGTTTTAAAGGTAGCGCACGAGAATTTACTTGGAATGGTTTGAAATGCCATGCATAGGTATTTATAGTGGACACTTTTGGAACAACTTGGTTTTCAGGTGTTTGGAAGCACGAGCAGCGTTCCCGCTCAGTACAAGTGAAGGCTAGCAATAGACTAGGGAGCGACAAATCAAGAGAGCAGTAACTGTCATAATCATGCTTGCGGTAAAATAAATTAACGGAGGCATAAAAGTGATACAAGAACTCTGAAGCAATATAGATCATCGAGGCTTAATTGACTTTTTGTTCAGTCATATGCATGCGTGAGCATGTGCCAAGTCGATATAAATGAATTATTCAGAGGAGGATACCACAATGCCATACTTACTTATGAATAAAACAATGCAAGCAAACATCCATGACATGCTACTCATATTAATAAATTGGAGCTAAACATGAGAGATCATAAACTACTAGACTTTCTCAAATAACATATACCTCACATGAACCAACTAAGCATGCTCACATGGATGAGTATATGTACAAAAATGAAAACAAATAGAGTTCATACCAGCCTCTCACCACAATCCAATTGTCGTAGATCGTCATTATTGCTTTTTCACTTGTGTAGCTTGGATAATATGAAATGAAAACCACGCTCCAGCCACCAAAGACCATTGAACTCATAAAGAACTTTACAAACCAAAGAAGAACAGCAAATATTTTTGGTGTTTTCGAATTAGAAACAAGAACAAAAGGAAACAAGCAAACAAAGCAAAATCTTTTTGGGTTTTCTTATAGCAAACTAGCAATAGCAAATAAAGTGAAACAAATGCAAGAAACCAAAGCAAACAAATGGTGAAGAGAAACAACAGAAATATTTTTGGTCTTTTTGTGTTTTGGGAAAGAAACAAAGCGAAAACAAGAAATAGCAAACTAAAAGAAACACAGAAAAGCGAGATGGCAGAAATCTGCCAAAACCTGACAGCAGTACAGAAATCGATTTTTACAAAAATCTTACGTTGCTCAGCTCGAAAAGTGTTCAACTAATGAAAGTTAGATAACAACCTGGGGAACCTGCACAAAAATTGGCAGCTCAAAATGACGCTCTGGCTATTTTTGAGAATTTTTACGGTAACGTTCCAGAATCTGTTTTCAGGCAGCACTTCCCCAAATATCATCTTCCTCTCATTAGAAAACCACTCAAACGAACAAAACAAATATGTACAAGTATCCAGCAACCATAATATGCAAAGAATGAGTGATGCCGGTATACCTCCCCCAAGCTTAGGCTTTTGGCCTAAGTGGAGTTCAATCCCATCGATCCCATGAGGTAGTGTCTCCGTAGTATGACGAAGATGGATCGTATTCCGGGTATGTGCTAGAAGAAGCACCCGGATACGTGACGGTGTGGTCGTAGGAGGCCCCGGCGTCCTCGGAGTCATGTTGCTGGTGGAAGTCTTTTATCTTCAAATGTTCATCCACTTCCTCCTTAGTGCACGACCATGATTGCCTGTCAATACTGAACAAACCTGGTTGGGGAAGAGGAATTTCCTTCTCATCCCCGTCAGAAAACAACATTCTATAAACCATATTATCTAAAGTAGAATCAGTAGTCACAAAATGATGACTCTTCATAGCAGTAATATCGAGTTTCCTAGGGGCCAATGGCACATCATTAGGATCAATAGGAAGATTTAGATATGTTAAAACGCGCAGTGCAATAGTTCCTCCAAAAATAGGCCCCCTGGTAGTCAGGCGGCGAGCAATAAGAGCACCAAGGTGATAAGATGTCTGACCAGTAAGTGCAATATTCAAGAAAGCAAGATGGTAACTAGAAATGTTGCTAGTGTTCTCCCTACCAAGAATGCTAGTAGCAATGTAGTATGCAAAATACTTAATGGCGGGGAGTTGAATGTTCCTTATCTTGCCACGCTGAATGGTGCGACAATCATCATCGGTAATCCCTCGATAGAGCTCCAACAAGTCCCGGGGGTTGTCATCAATCCTACTTGCTGTACCTACAGGGGCAATATCCAATGCACGACAAAAATCCTTCAATTGCATAGTAACAGGATTACCATAGATCCTGAATGCAACCGTCGGCTCATATTGTTTGTTGTTGAACTGGAAACTCTCGACGAAGATTTTGGTGAGCATGTAGTATTGCTCCCTTTCATCTCCCACATAGGTGGTTAACCCTGCCCTGTTGACAAGGGTTAAGAAATCCTCCAATATCCCTGCATTCCTAAGAAAATCATAGCATGGAAAAGACGAAGCATTAGGAGCCCCGTTGTCCTCTTCGGGCGCGAAGCTAGGCGCGATGATGTCTTCATTGTATGATCGCCTAATCCGGGTGGCGGCCCTAGAAGGCCTCCCGGTGCTGGTTGTCCCTTTCTTGAACAACTCTCCAAAGTTGAACTTCTTCATAGCTTCTCTGAAATTTTTAACAAATGATATAAAATTTGATTTGGTGACATATAATTGAGGGAAACTACCATAGGAACTTGCTAGAGTACTAATCATGCATCAAAACTAGTTTCTACCACTTAGAACAAGCATGCAAGCTCACTAAACATGTTACCTACAGCAGCAAAATATTCAAGATATACTCAACCAAACAAAATTCTACTTGGATGGGTGGAGGAGTCACATACCAAGGAGCAAATGTGCCAAATTTCAGCAGGAAATCTGGGCTGAGCAAAGAGATCGAGAAATCTGGAGCTCTGGAGCAAAAACGCGAGAGAGAGGAACTTGGTACGAGTTTTTTCGGGAGAGAGAAGGTGCTGGGAGAAAGAGATGACAAAGTGGGGCAAGGGGGGCCCACACCACATGGTGGCGCGGCCACCTCCTTGGCCGCGCCGGCCTGTGGTTTGGCGCCCTCTGGTGCCCCACAGGTCATCCTCTGGTGCTCCCAGGTGCCTCGTCGAAAAATAGGACCAACGGTATAATTTTTGTGAATTTTTGAAAACTTTGAAAAACGCACATTTCTGGGTATTTAGTTTATTATTACTGGCCAGGAAATTTTTTGAAATCTTCAAATAACTAAGGAACTTTGCAAATTAAAAATGCTACAGCAACTAGAGCAAATGGAGGAAGAAAGAGATGTTGTTTACCCTCTCTATGCACATAAAAGGTATTCGTTAACAAGGTTGATCAAGTCTTGTCACCAAATAAATTTTACATAGCATAAGAAGAAATAAACCCCAAATCAATCATGTTACCTTGAATTGTATTGATATGGATCCAATCACAAGAGTTTGATATTCTTCCTTAGGCTCATATATAGGACAATCAATAGTTCCCACTTTGATAGTTCTCACATTAGAAATAGTATTAACTCCACACGCTTTCTCAATCTTCTTGGGAAAATAAACGGTATGCTCCCTATCATCAACATTGAAAGTAACCTTTCCTTTATTGCAATCAATAACAGCCCCTGCGGTGTTAAGAAAAGGTCTCCCAAGAATAATAGACATATTATCATCTTCAGGCATTTCCAACACAACAAAATCAGTTAATATCAAGCAGTTAGTAGTAACTTGAACAGGAACATTCTCACATATACCAACAGGAATAGCAGTAGATTTATCAGCCATTTGCAAAGATATATCAGTAGGTATCAACTTATCTAAGTAAAGTCTCTTATAAAGAGAAAAAGGCATAACACTAACACCGGCTCCCAAGTCACATAGAGCAGTTTTAACATAATTATTCTTGATAGAACAAGGAATAGTAGGTATACCTGGGTCGCCCAACTTCTTTGGAATTTTGCCATTGAAAGAGTAATTAGCAAGCATAGTGGAAATTTCCTCATTGGGGATTTTCCTTTTGTTAGTAACAATATCTTTCATATACTTTGAATAAGGAGGCAATTTAATAGCATCGGTCAAAGGGATTTGCAAGAATAAAGGTTTCATCCAATCGCAAAATTTATTATAGTGTTCTTCTTCCTTTGATTTTAGTTTCTTAGCAGGAAAAGGCATTTGCTTTTGCACCCAAGGTTCTCTTTCATTACCATGTTTCTCAGCAATAAAATCTTCTTTAGTGTACTTTTTATTTTTAGCATGCTTTTCAGGTTCTTCTTCAACCTCTTCTTTATCAGGAGTATCATTCTTATCATTATCTTTATCATTATCATGTTCATTACCACTTTCAGTTTCAGCATCAGAAATAGAAATACTATTAGGATCATTAACAGGTTCAGAGGATTCTACAACATTTTTATGTTTCTTCTTCTTTTTCTTCCTAGAATGAGCACTAGGTTCAATGTGTTGAGAATCTTGTTCAATTCTTTTGGGATGCCCTTCAGGATATAGAGGATCCTGGGTAGAGACACCACCTCTAGTTGTTACTTCATAAGCATGTTTCTCTTTAGAATTATTCCCCAACAAGTCATTTTGCACTTTAGTGAGTTGATCAATTTGAGTTTGAATCATATGAAAATGTTTAACAAGCATCTTAACATCATTGGAGGTTCTCTCCACAATATCATGCAATTCACTAATAGCTCGAGAATTTTCCATTAAATGATTCTCTACTCTCATATTAAAATTTTCTTGCTTAACAATATAATTATCAAACTCATCTAAGCATTGTGCAGGAGGTTTTGAATACGGAATATCTTCCCTAGTAAAGCGTTGAAGGGAGTTTACCTCAATCATGGATGAAGGGGGAATTATCTCACATATATCTTCTATAGGAGGTAGATTCTTCACATCTTCGGATTTAATACCTTTCTCCTTGAGAGACTTCTTGGCTTCCCTCATATCTTCATCATTCAATTTAATTAAACCCCTCTTCTTCAATATTGGTGTTGGAGTTGGTTCAGGCGTAGTCCAATCATCATGATTCCGGCTTATTTTAGCCAATAATTCTTCAGCGTCGTCTGGAGTTCTTTTCCTGAAAACACAACCAGCACAACTATCCAGGTATGCCCTAGACTCAATGGTTAGTCCACTATAAAATATATCAAGTAAATCATGCTTTTCCAAATCATGATCAGGCCGAGCTCTAATAAGAGAGCAAAATCTCGCCCAAGCCTCAGGCAATTTCTCTTCATCTCCCTGGTCAAAATTATAAATTCTCTGCAAAGCAATATGTTGAGCACTAGCAGGAAAGTATTTGCGGAAGAAAACATCAAGCAGTTCTTTTGGACTTCTAATAGAATTAGGTGGCAAATTATTATACCAAGTTTTAGCGTCATCCTTTAATGAGAATGGAAAGATTTTAGCAACAAAGTAAGTACGCATCTTGACATCATCAGAAAACAAGCTACTTAGAGTAGATAACTCAGTCATGTGTTCAACAGCACTTTCTTTTTCAGTACCACAAAAGGGTGTTTTCTCAACAATAGCTATATGAGATAGATCAAGAGAAAAATCATAATCTTTATCCCTAATGTTTATAGGAGATGTGGCAAATTTAGGATCAGGAGATAGTTTATATCTAACAGCATGTTCTGCAAGCAACTTTTTAATTTTTCTTGCATCAGTAGTAGCATTGCATTTTTCAATAAAATCATCATTAAGCTCCACATAATCTTCATCAGGATCATCACTAAAATAATCAAGTTCAGGTGAATTAACAGGTGTAGTAGCATTAGGAGTTTCAGTATTTTCAATTTGTCTAGACCTAGCAATTGTAGCATCTAGAAAGGATCCCAATGAACCACTATCATCAAGCACAGCAGAAATATTATCAATATTATGAGAGTTTTCAGATTCAGCAGAAGTACCGCATGTGAAGCATGCGGCGGTGAAACAAGTTTATCAATCACAGATGGTGAATCAAGAGCAGAGAGGTACTCAGAATTGTACCTTTTCTTGTAGTGGATGGTAATATGGCGATCTTAGTATCGCGAGGTTTACCCATGATGGAGAATTTGCAGCGAACAATATTAATCCAAGTGAACTTCCAAATAAAGCTATGCTCCCCGGCAACGGCGCCAGAAAATAGTCTTGATGACCCACAAGTATAGGGGATCGCAACAGTCTTCGAGGGAAGTAAAACCCAATTTATTGATTCGACACAAGGGGAGACAAAGAACACTTGGAAGCCTTAACAGCGGAGTTGTCAATTCAGCTGCACCTGGAAACAGACTTGCTCGCAAGAGTTTATCGGTAGTAACGTTTTATAGTAGTAACGGTAGTGAAATAACAGCGACGAGTAACGAGACAACGGTAGTGATTTTAGTAAACGGCGGGATTAAAATACTGTAGGCACGGGGACGGATGATGGGCGTTGCATGGATGAGAGAAACTCATGTAACAATCATAGCACGGCATTTGCAGATAATGATAAAATGGTGTCCAAGTACAAAGTAATCAATAGGCATGTGTTCCATATATAGTCGTGCGTGCTCGCAATGAGAAACTTGCACAACATCTTTTGTCCTACCAGCCGGTGGCAGCCGGGCCTCAGGGAAACTACTGGATATTAAGGTACTCCTTTTAATAAAGCGGAGCAAAGCATTAACACTCCGTGAACACATGTGATCCTCACATCGCTACCATCCCCTCCGGTTGTCCCAATTCTTGTCACTTCGGGGCCATTGGTTCCGGACAGCGACATGTGTATACAACTTATAGGTAAGACCATAAACAATGATTATCTTGATGAAACAATAACATGTTCAGATCTGAGATCATGGCACTCGGGCCCTAGTGACAAGCATTAAGCATAACAAGTTGCAACAATATCATCAAAGTACCAATTACGGACACTAGGCACTATGCCCTAACAATCTTATGCTATTACATGACCAATCTCATCCAATCCCTACCATCCCCTTCGGCCTACAGCGGGGGAATTACTCACACATGGATGGGGGAAACATGGCTGGTTGATGTAGAGGTGTTGGCGGTGATGGCGGCGATGATCTCCTCCAATTCCCCGTCCGGCGGGTGCCGAACGGGGACCACGCTCCAGCGACGGAATTTCACGATGTGGCGGCGTTACGGAGGTTTCGGCGACTTCGACTTCTCCCCGTGCGTTTAGGTCGAGGCCGATAAATAGTCCGAAGGAGGGCGTCGGAGGCCGGCCGAGGGGGCCACACCACGGGCCGCGCGGGCCCCCTGGGCCGCGCCGCCTATGGTGTGGGGCCCTCGGGCCTCCACTTGACTTGTCCTTGGCTCCGTTAGTTTCTGGGAAAATAGGGCCTGCATAAATTCGAGGATTTTCCCGAAAGTTGGATTTCTGCACAAAAACGAGACACCGAGATTCTGCTGAAAACAGCGTTAGTCCGTGTTAGTTGCATCCAAAATACACAAATTAGAGGCAAAACAATAGCAAAAGTGTTCGGGAAAGTAGATACGTTTTGGACGTATCAGTAACCCTAGATTTTCATCAGGCAAACATATTGGCATTCATATCAAGTATGATTCCCAAATATGCAAGCAAAGGTTGAGTAGCCACAAGATCCAACTAAATAGGTGAGCAACCAATCAGTAGCAAAGCTACTGAGGTCACATCACACTTAGCATCAATTAAAAGGAAGCCAAACATAGCACATCATTATCCAGGAATGGATTCAGATTCAATTGCTTGCTAAACACTCATGAATAGCCAAATCATTTGCAAGCAAGTCATTTAAATCATTACTGCATAAGCAGTTCATCATAATTTAATTAATACAAGCATGAATTTATCACAGATCCATGCTAAGCACTGACAGTAGCATACTATTAAGCAACACAATTTAATCACTGCACCAGAACCACTGGAGCAAGTCCAGTAGCTTGAATGAGCAACAGCATAGTGATGCTTGAGCATCAGCATCACAAGGAAATTGAATCACTTAGCCACAGTATTAATCAGTAAGCCATCACTGACATTGAATTGATCAAATGGATCAATTATAGCAAGCCAAGCTACACAGGGAAGTTAGCCAACAAGCAAGGAATGATCCAATGGATCATTGGCTTGCATAGATAGCACTGAAGCAGATCACAGGCACCACTGGCACACACACAAGTGTCACTGATGCATCACAAATACACCTAGACAAGCAAGTATGATATCCCAGTAAGAATAAACAAGCCATAATCAAGCATAGCATGGCATAGCTAGCTTTTGAGCAAGCACAGTAGAGCATGGCAAGTATAGAGCATGCTAGGAGCAGCAGAGAAGCAAGCACAGCATGAATAGCAAGCAAAGCGCATGTGCCAGTACCAGTAAATGGTAATTGGGCCATGAGCTTGCAGTAGACAGAAGCACAGGAAGATTGCGCAGCAATAGCATGGCTCTGCGTGATCACAGGATCACCAGAGAGCAACAGAGCATGAGGAGGAAGAAGAACAGTGGCAAGGGAGGCGCACAGAAGAGAAGGAAGAGATGCAACACTTACTTGCGCCTGGAAGCAGAAGCTAGGGCATGGCGAGGCAGTGCTCGCGCGGCCCTAACAGCTGCAAGTCCAGGGGAGGCGCCGACGTTACGCCGGCGAACCCAGACACGAACCAGCACCACCGTAGCAAGCACCTGAGGCGACGGCACGAGTACTGCGAGCAGCACCCGCGCCAGGTCAACCCCAGGCGCGTACCCATCGTCGGCGAGGACGAGATCTCGTCGGAGTTCGTCGAGGCGATTCTTCCCGAGATTCAACACGGAGGCGATTCGCCAGTAGAGGAAGCAAAAGGGAAAAACCATGCGGACAGATCGATAGATCTGCATGCGGCGGTTCCGAATCGGTAGGTGGCTACGGCGGGGAAGCTCGGAGATGGTCGGAGCGAGGCGGCGGCCATGGCGGCGACGCCATCGCCAGGGCGTCGCGAGAGAGGCTAGGGTTAGAGACGAAAAGCGAGAGAGGGCCGAGTGAGTGAGAGCGTGGTGGGCCGTTCGGCGCCACCGAACCCAAAAGGGATTAGCCTTATTGGGCCGTCCCTGGGTTTAGGTAAATGGGCTGGGCCCAATATGGGTCCAGGGGGTATTTTGGTCTTTTAACATTTAATAAAAGGCCAGAACTTTACCAAATTTTAATAAATCAAATACAACTCTAAAAATCCATTAAAAATTGGATTAATGAATGAAAAATAAATCTTAACAAGAATAAAATATGAAATGGAATTTATGAAACAAATTCAAAATTATGAA
Organism: Lolium multiflorum; assembly: GCA_030979885.1. Classification (NCBI taxonomy): domain Eukaryota; kingdom Viridiplantae; phylum Streptophyta; class Magnoliopsida; order Poales; family Poaceae; genus Lolium; species Lolium multiflorum. The sequence continues at coordinate 286,710,674 of CM061753.1, read as the reverse complement.
TTTTAAGAATTCAAATAATAACTTGGAATTTAAAATTATTATTTACTTGTATTTAAAATTCAAGGAAAAATCTCAAATAAGTTCAAATACTTATTTTCAAACATTTCAAAATGAGATTCTATTATTCCAAGTCATTTCTTTTGGAAAAGGGTATTTTTCCCAGAAAAATACTATACTCCTTTTTATTCCAAAAACTATAGAGGTAACTCTATAATTTTCAATTATTTTTGGAATGATTAAGGGAATCAACAAGTAAATAGTTTTACTTTGAATTGTTGTACTTTGTGTGAATTAAAATGGTTTATACTTTTAAATCAATTGTAAATTACTGTCAAAGACATAAATCTTAAACGCAACCCTAAATTGATATGACTCAGCGGGGTAAAGGGATACAACATAAAATAATACATCCATGATTGCATTATTTGGATTTTATAACATTGTCCTTACCGGACAATGATGCTTCTTACAGAACCCGAGGTCCAGGTTCCATCAACTGCATTGAACTGCACTATCTCGCAGTCCACAGGCAAGTTCACCCTTGCTCATGTCAACTTGAGTATTTTCTACTACTTTAATGCAAAGCTATATACTTATCATTCCTGCATCGCAAATGAAATGTTACTTTCCAACTATGAATATGACTATGTGGCTGGCAATGGAACCATGGTATGTGTTGATATGGTGGAGGTTCCATTGCAATGGGTTATATCACCCTAGGATTAAATTACCAATGCCGTCCAGTGATTCTAGCGCCGTACAAATCGCGTTGACCATGAGATCTATAATGGCTCTGGGGAAGCCAGTCGTATCTTTTCCCTTCTGCACGCCAACGGATTGGTAGAGCCGGCGGGGTGTTGGAGGCACTGCCGTAGGTTGGGATAGCCTTTTAAATCCCCATCCATTAGTGATGATGGCTCTACGATCTATGAAGGATTGTCCGGAGTACACCATGAGTAAAGCCGTATTATCGGGGGAAGTCTACTGGAGGTGTACGGTTGGACAAAAGGGTGGGTTTGCAGTCGCGGAGAAGGCGGTGTGGGCTTGGATCTTTATACCTGGCCTCACACCAAAGGAAGTGTGAACGGGGGCAAGTCCCTGCGGATGGCAAAAAGGGTGAGATCTCTTGTGGGAAAAGTAACGCACCTCTGCAGAGTGTATCAAATTGTGGCTGTCACTCCTTGTTCCGGGAAGGGAACTGCGACGCGGCAGGAAAGGAACTCCACGAAGTTCTAGTCAACCTGTGAAGACTGACGGGCATAGTTTTCATAATAAAAGCAACCTTTTGAAGAAATGATTTCAAAACATGCATTGACCTGCGATTTCCTGATCAATGGTCGTAGCTAGTGCATCAAACACCTTTTTACTCTTTTAGAACTTGCTGAGTACCCCTGTACTCACTTTCTTTCGACACCCTTGCTAGACTGTGATCCGGAAGTGGAGGCCATCAACGATGGAGCACCAGAAGGAAGTTACGAGCTGGTCTACGAAGAACCTGATCTTACCGGCGGAGTGGAAGGCGTAGACTATGGGATAGTCTACGGACCAGATGACACGGAGGTGGAGGAGTAGTGACATACCCTAGCATCATAGAGCCGAGCAACGTAGAACTTACCTAAATAAGTTGTTGAGCTCTTTATATTTGTTATGAGTTGTAATCGTACTTAAGTAGTATCTTAGGGTGTTCTCATAGGACCTGTGAGAATACCAACTTGTTAAGACAATGATTGTAATAAAGTATGGAGTGTTATGACCTGCAATGTTTCTGTTGTACCACTCTGAGGGATATGGCAAATTGTGAAGAAGTCCCTTCGCAAAGATCATATCAACGACTTGTATACTACAACATGCAGTGGTATGCTGGGTCACCGCAGCTGGTATCAGAGCAAATGTTGCGACCTTAGGTTGGAAAAACCTAGTATAGGGAAGAAACCTGTAGGAGTCTAGTAGAAATAGTAAAGGATTCTCTAGAAATATGGTGATTATTCACTTGAGAATAGCAAAACCATATATTTTAGTGCGATAATTCTTTATTATAGCTATTATGATGCATTATCACTACTAATATTCTGCTTTTGTATACAGCCATAATGGCGAATACTTTTCCTAAGAGGACTTTGAGGAAGGTTGAGGGATGGCTTGGTGATTATGATGGACCAATAACAGCTCTCCTGTGTGGGATGCTGAAGGAACTTCATTGTGATCCACGGATACCTGTTATCAAGTATACCTACTATGATGGGGAAATCCTAGCCAAGTGCAGAGTATCGGTCCAACTACCGGAAAAACTGCTGATGAGTCGTATAATGCCATACGGAGAAGCCAAAACTATCACCACAGCCTACCACATGGGCCTATTCAAGGCAATCCTTGAGATAAGGCAGCATAAGTCAGTAGAACTGCTATGTTCAGAGTTTTCTCATATACCTCATGCCGAGGAAGATGAGGATCCCACTCTGAATCATTTGGTGTTAGCACACAGAAGTCCTGAAGCTGCAGCACAACACATGGATAGCTGTAAGTCTTTATTGACCACGATGTACCTTTTACACATGAAGATGAGAGGTGAGATTGACCACATGCTAGCTGAGTTCACGGACCCTGATAAAGTCCAAACTCGGATGCGTGATTTGAGGGCACAACCACAACATACTACACCTTTCTTTAGCCTAGACAGCTATGTAGATTTGAGTGACCAGTTATCCCATAAAGATCCACTCACACCCAACTTTGTTCCACACTATCCACATGTGTCAGCATCATATGAGTCTGGATATGGGGGAGATGATTCCAGGAACCTAAACTGCTCGGAGTCACCAATCGAGAATTCGACTGGTTGGCGTTTCGGGGAACCATTTGGAGATGAAGGAGAACCCATCACTTGTGAGTCAGAGGATGAAGGAGGCGCGGTTAACCAGAATGTTAACCAAAGCTTTGGGCAGGAAGAGAAAGACACCAACTCCATTTCTTTAGATTTGGAGATGGGGTTACCCAAAACATCCCAGTACGTCGTAGGTGAGAGTTCTGGAACCAAGAAAAAGAAGAAGAAGAAGATGAGGGGTCAAGTGAATAGGAATCCTCCATGGATGACAGGAGAAGATGAGCTGTATCCCACTGGGGATATATATGAGTCTTTATCTAGTTACTTTGGCATGACAGATCTCTGTCTCGGCACTTCGTCCGATTCAGACTACATACCTACGGGAAGAACCTTCATTCCGGACGGTGTTCGGAGGACAAACCGCTGTACCGGATGGACCCCAGGGATGTACGCGGAGGCGAGCTATGATGACGAGGAGTAGAGCTCCAAGGAAGAATAAAGTAATCTAGGTGGTATTGTAATAGAGCGTATTTTAAATTCCCGTTGGCTTGGGCTTTGAGCCAAATAAGTGGTTTATATGTACCACATGTAATATAAGTTTGTGAGTGTGTTATGTATTATACAAAGTATATGCATAATAAATGTTTGTTTTGTATTTGCTTCTTGATTTCATTGTGTGACTAGTTCTGGGCATTGAGTTGAGCTCAGAAAGCATTTGCATGGTGTAATTATGAGTAATCGCTCTTTGTTACAGGACTAGGGGGAAATGGCGTTAGTAGAAACCGAAGAGGCTCGCAGAGAGCGGGAAGCAAGAGAGAAAGAGGAGGCAGATGCAGCAGCTAGAGCAGAGAACGCACCACCACCACCACACCCAATGATGCACCCAGACTTCCAACAGTATATGAGGTCAATGGAGGAAGATAGGAGGCGTTACCAGGAAAGCCAGAGCAAGAACATGCAAGATTTCTTTACCCACGTCATCAATGATAGGGGTAATGAAGGCAAGGGAGTAACACTATCGGACTTCCAAAATGCAAGACCACTACCATTCACATCAGCTCCAGAACCAATGGACGCTGAAGATTGGCTTATGGAACGGAAGCTGAAGACCGTTGGTTGCAACGATGAGGAGAAGATCAGATATACCACTTATCTGTTGTCAGGACCAGCAGCGTCATGGTGGGAGAACCTTGTAGCAGTACACCCTCCAGATAAGGTGTTCACCTGGGAGGAGTTCAAGAAGAAGTTCCGGGATGCTCATGTTCCGGACAGCGTGGTGGAGCTGAAGAAGAGGGAGTTTGAAGAACTAAGACAGAATACTGCACCCATCATGCAGTATGTTCGGGATTTCAACAGGTTATCCAGGTATGCACCTGAGGATGTAGATACAGAGGAGAAGCGGAAGAAGCGGTTCATGAAAGGCATGAATCCATACATGAAGATGCAACTGAGGTTGGCACGGACTGCCGAATTCCAGGAACTGATTGACTCGGCAATCACTTTCGAGGATGATTATAGGCAAGTCCAGGAGGACAGAAGGAAGAGGGCTCGTATAGAGCCAAGGAAGTACCCAATCAGTAAACCAACACCTGATCGGAGTTTCAAACCCCGATACAGACCTACTACTGGTAATCAATACAACCGGGGAGGTCAGAATCAGAATCCAATCAGCCAAATCATCTGCAACAATTGTGGCCTAAAGGGTCATTTGCAGAAGGATTGTCAGAAACCCAGAATCATTTGTTATGGTTGTGGGAAGGAAGGACACATCAAGCCGGAGTGTCCAAACAAGGCGTCTTGGAGCGGACAGAGCTCTGGAGGACGAGGTGGAAACAACAACAACAACAACAATAACAACCGCAACAACAACAACAACAACCGCAACTACAACTACAACAACAAGAGGGGAAAGCCTTATGGAAAGCTGAATTGCACATCTTTGGAACAAGCGGAAGAGTCGGATCAAACAGTCTTAGGTACGCTAAGCATTCTTACTCATCCTGGCAAAGTATTATTTGATACTGGAGCAACCACATCATTTCTTGCATTGGAGTTTGTGGAAAGATTCGGGCTTAGATGTTCTAAGTTAGAAACCCCTATAACTGTTCTATCCGCGGGGGGGACGATCTTAGTAACCCACGTGAAAGAAGCACAAGTCCTAACCATATGTGACTGTGTGTATTTCGCGGACCTATTCATCATACCCATGAAGGACATATCAGTCATCCTAGGGATGGATTGGTTGACAGAAAATGGAGCGGTGATTAACTGTGGAGACAAAACAGTATCACTTCGCAACTCCATCGGAGGTCGAATAGTGTTCCAAGGAGATAAGTACAGTGAGTTGGAGATTGGATTGGAACTCAATAGTCTGAAGGAGGTGAGAATTGAAGATATTCCTGTAGTGAATGAGTTTAAGGATGTATTTCCTAAGGAACTACCGGGAATGCCACCCGATAGAGAGATAGAATTCACAATCGATCTGATTCCAGGCACAGCACCAATAGCACAACCACCATATAAGATGGGGCCGAAGGAATTAGTGGAACTGAAAGCTCAGATTGATGAGTTAGAACAGAAGGGATTCATTCAAGAAAGTGTGTCACCATGGGGTACACCAGTTATTTTTGTGGATAAAAGAGATGGAGGAAAGAGAATGTGTGGAGATTACAGAAATTTGAACAATGTAACTATCAAGAACAAGTATCCTTTACCTAGAATACAAGACCTTTTTGATCAAGTTCAAGGAGCGGGGGTCTTCTCAAAGATAGATTTAAGGTCAGGATACCATCAAATCAAGATCAAGAAGGAGGATGTACCAAAAACAGCATTCGTATCAAGGTATGGACACCATGAATACTTGGTTGTACCATTTGGACTAACAAATGCACCAGCAATTTTCATGAATTTGATGAACAAGATATTCATGAAGTACTTGGACAAGTTTGTGATAGTGTTCATAGATGATATTCTAATCTATTCCAAAGATAAAGAAGAACATGCCAAGCATTTGAAGATAGTTCTGCAAACTTTGAGAGAACATCAGCTATATGCGAAGTTTAGCAAGTGCAAATTTTGGTTAGATAGTGTTGAATTTCTTGGACATGTCATAACCAAAGAGGGAATAGCAGTGAATCCAAGCAAGGTTCAGTCAGTATTGGAATGGAAGTCACCTAAAAATGCTAAGGAAATAAGAGGATTTCTTGGTATGGCAGGCTATTATCGGAGATTCATAGAGGGATTTTCGAAGATTGCAGGACCAATGACCAAGTTACTCAAGAAAAATACTCCATTTGTGTGGACTGATGAGTGTGAAGCCAGCTTCCAAACACTCAAAGATAAGTTAACCACAGCACCGGTGTTAGCGGTTCCGAGCCTTTGGAAAGGATTACACAGTGTATTGTGATGCTTCCAAGAATGGACTTGGATGTGTTCTTATGCAAGATCGGAAGGTAATAGCTTATGGATCAAGACAGTTGAAACCCCATGAACACAACTACCCAGTACATGATCTAGAGTTAGCGGGCAGTTGTGTATGCTTTGAAAAGTTGGAGACAATTTCTATATGGATCCAAGTGTGAGTTATACACCGATCACAAAAGTTTGAAATATTTCTTCACTCAGAAGGAATTAAACATGAGGCAGAAGAGATGGTTAGAGTTGATTAAGGATTACGACCTTAAGATCAACTATACACCAGGCAAGGCTAATGTAGTAGCAGATGCCCTAAGTAGGAAGAGTACGGAGAATCAACCTACGGAATGGGAGATTCCAAAGGAACTTCGGAAAGAGCTAGAGGAGGCTCAGATTTTGTTTATTCAAGGTGATGATAAGGGAAGTATAGCAACCATGAGGATTATGGATGAGATGTATTCAGATTTGAAATATGAGATTATCCGGAAGCAAGCGGATGATTTGTTCATCCAAGAGGAAATCAAGAGGATTGGTGAAGGAAGACCATCGGAATTCCATCTAGGGGATTTTGATTCATTATACTTCCAGAAAAGGATCTGTGTACCAGATGATCCAGAAGTGAAGTCAATCATATTAAAGGAAGCACATGAAACCCCTTATTCCATACATCCAGGAAGTACTAAGATGTATATGGATTTGAAGGAGATGTTCTGGTGGAACAACATGAAAAGAGAAATAGCACAATATGTCTCGGAATGTCATACATGTCAACGAGTGAAGGCAGAACATCAAAGTCCTG